>CM052801.1:84046480-84308484 GCA_028533885.1 Nasua narica | reverse complement strand
TGGTCCAGTTTCATTCTTTTGCATGTGGCTATCCAGTTTCCCCAACACCATTTGTTGAAGAGACTGGTCTTTTTTCCATTGAATATTCTTTCCTGCTTTGTCGAAGATTAGTTGACCATAGAGTTGAGGTTCCATTCCTGGGCTCTCTATTCTGTTCCATTGATCTATGTGTCTGTTTTTGTGCCAGTACCACACTGTGTTGATGATTACCACTTTGTAATATAGCTTGAAGTCTGGAATTGTGATGTCGCCAACTTTCGTTTTCTTTTTCAACATTCCTCTGGCTATTCATGGTCTTTTCTGGTTCCATATAAATTTTGGGATTATTTGTTCAATTTCTTTGAAATAAATTGATGGTATTTTGATAGGGATTACATTAAATGTATAGATTGCTTTAGGTAGCATAGACATTTTCACAATATTTGTTCTTCCAATCCATGAGCGTGGAACATTTTTCCATTTCTTTGTGTCTTCCTCAACTTCTTTCATGAGCACTTTGTAGTTTTCTGAGTACATTCTTTGCCTCTTTGGTTAGTTTTATTCCTAGGTATCTTATGGTTTTGGGTGCAATTGTAAATGGAATCAACTCCTTAATTTCTCTTTCTTCTGTTTTGCTGTTGGTGTATAGGAATGCAACTGATTTCTGTGCATTAATTTTATATCCTGACACATGACTGAATTCCTGTATGAGTTCTAGAAGTCGTGGAGTGGAGTCTTTTGGGTTTTCCACATAAAGTATCATATCATCTGCAAAGAGTGAGAGTTTGACTTCTTTGCCAATTTGGATGCCTGATGGTTGCACAATTTAGTGAATATACTAATAGCCACTGAGTTATATACATTAAAATGGTGAATTTTAAAATATATAACCTCTATGCCCAGTGTGGGGCTTGAACTCAGGACCCCAAGATCAAGGGTCACATGCTCTACTGACTGAGCCAGTCAGGTACCCCTAAAATGGTGAAGTTTATGCTATATGAATTATATCTCAATTCTTAAAATGGGCAAAGGATTCGAATGGCTATTTCTGCAAAGAAGATGTATAAAAGGCCAATAAACACATTAAAAGATGCTTAATATTGGTAATCATTAGGAAAACAAAAATCAAAACCACAATATCACTTCACATCACTAGGATGTCTAAAATTAAAAAGATAGACAATAAGTTTTGGTAAGATGTGGAAAAATAGGAACTTCATATGATGTTGGTAGGATTATAAAATGGTACATCTGATTTGGAAAATAGTTTGGTGTTTCTCAAAAGGTTAAACATAGGAGTGCCTGTGTGGTATGGTCATTTAAGTGTTGGACTCTTCGTTTCCGCTCAGGTGGTGATCTCATGGTCGTGATCTCAGGGTCGTGAGCTTGAGCCCTGCATGGAGCCCCACATTGGGCTCCATATTCAAAGCAGAATCTGCTTAAGACTCTCTCTCCCTCTCCCTTTGCCCCTCCCCCACCCTCTCTCTCTTCCACTGTCTCTCAAATAAATAAATAAATAAATATTTTTAAAAGGTGGTCAAACAGAGAGCCCATATGACTCAGGTAAATACTTATAGGCATATCCCCAAGAAAACTGAAGACATACATATACACAAAAATTTGTACATGATCGTTCATAGCACCATTTTTTTTGCAACAGCCAAAAATTAGAAACAACCTACTGATGCATATAACACTATTAATACATACAACAATGTGAATGAACCTCAAAATAATTTTGCCAAGTGAAAGAAGCCAGCAAAAAAGAAAAATGCCTATTGTGCTATTCCATTTATATAAAACTCTAGAAAATGCAAGTTATATAGTAACAGAAAGCCCATCAGTAGTTGCCTGGGGATGGGGGACTGGGGAGTGGATGAAGAGAAGGATTACAAAGAATCAAAAGGAAATTATAGGGAATAATGGAAACTTGATGGTGGTGATGGTTTCACAGAGGTATGTATATGTCAATACTTAGCAAATTATACACTCTTTGTACATGGCATGAGAAGTGTGTAGGTTACTGTATGTCAATTATACTTCAATGAAGCTATAAACAAAAACAAGCAGGTCTTTTAACAGATAAGCTGCAAGGTCCTTTTCAGCTCCAGTTCTGTGGCACCTATTAGAGGGAATATTCTCGAAGCTCTGCATCAAACTAGGGCTTCATACTAGAATACCCAAATCATTGAGACCAGACTGGGGATTTTGATTGGATTATTCAGAGACATGCCTTTGTTTTTCACTTTCTGGGACAGTGTAGACACAGCCTCAAAGCCCAGTGGAATGACAGAGCAGGGAAGCACACCGACAAGCCAGTGGGAAGACATTCAGGTCAGAAGAGGAAACTGGGGAAATGACAGCCTAATGAGCGCCGCTTTTTCCAATTTCTTTAAGTCTATGATTCAGAGGATCGGCTCGCCATGGACATTCCAGACCAGTGAGGTACCTTAGGTCCTTGAATGCATAGACATCCCACGGGAGAAAACAATGGAAGACAAGATGGAAATGAGAAATGGCCTTTTTAGGTCTCTTGACCCAAATGCAAGGAGCTAAGAGGATATGGAGGAAGAGGTGGAAGTGTCCCTTCCCTGCAGGAAAGGAGATTATGACTTGATGGGGTCTGGGGAAATCAAATGTAAGAAACTAAAGACCTGGAATGTCAAACCTCCAGAGATGCCTTTTAGATGGACGAGCTAGAGGAGCAGAAGGAAGGGGGTGATCTCTCCCCCGACCCCCCTCCCTCCAGTCAGCAGTGAAAGCCAAGAAGGCAAGGAAGGAAAAGAATGAAAAGCCAAGGGGCACACTTCAAAGTCATTTGTCAGCTGGGCAGCTCCCTAAGCCAGTGCTATGGCTGACGGATCACCTCGTGGGAAGCTCCAGTGAAGACGGACTCAGCCCAGGAGGCTCTGTTGCCCTGTCCTCGGATTGCACCTGGAGCAGATGCTTGAAAGGAAGACAATCAAAACTCCAAAGACCCAGAGTGACTCCAGGCAACATTTACACCGAAGGAGGGTGGCATTTTCTTTTGATCCCAGGGGGTGATAAGTTATGAGCCTCAAGTCTGGAGCAGGGCAATTGAGTGTTCTTGTAATTTATCGTACACAGCAAAGCCATAGAAACCCTTCCAATTCAGAGGAATGTAGACATCAAGTATCATACCTCATCTCCACCCTCATTTCTCCCGCTGCACCTACACCCTGTGCAATGCACCTCCCCACCACCCTCCAAACTAGTTATATCAGCCAATAGCATAACAATTCCTTAAGTTAGTAAGGCATCGTGTGGTTTATAAAGTCCCTTCTCCATTATTTGATTTTGATTCTTATTCAACCCCATGAGATAGGCAATGTTTTCTCTCATTTTTTAGGAGAGGAACTTGAGGAATCAGAACACAGATGTTCAGACTAACCCATTCATTCATCCATTCATATATTCATTCAAATCATGACTGAACACCTACTATGCATCAGACACTGATTAAATGCTGAAGACATAGTGATGGAGCCAGACAGCCACAGTCCCTGCCCTTTGGGCTCAGTTTAGTTAAGCTGGGGAGAGGGCAGAGAGACATTAATGCAACACAAAGCTAATCGCAAAGTATGAGCGATGCTATTACGGGGAACTCTCAACCAGTCTGGAGGTCAGAGAAAGCATCTCTTGAGGAAGAGTTATTTGACCTTATAGTTGAGCTGATGGATGATGGTGTTAGCCAGGAGATGATAGGGTGGGGTAGAGAATTTCCTAAGAGGAGGAGAGAGTACTGGGAAGGCATTGTGAAGGAAGGGACGTGGCATTGCAGACAGGAAGAGGGTGAGAGGTAAGAGAGGAGTCTGGCCAGGTGGGCAGGGGCTAGATTATGCAGGGCCTTGCAGACCACGGCCAAGAACTGGGCCTTGATCTTCAGAGCCACGGGAGTCTACAGAAGGTTTTCAAGCAGTGTGAGGCCAGCATGACCATTCCGGTTGCTGTGGACAATGATACGTGAGAAATGATGAAGACTGAATGAGGATGGGGCAGCAGCAACCTAGGTGAGTATACAGACTCGAGAGAGGGCAGTAAAATTGACAGAAATTTCATGCTCTTTTGATTTCCAACATGCCAGGGATGTGAATGGAGGTAGTGGGGCATAGTGGGTTGAGTGGTGGTCCCCCCAAAAATAGGTCCACATAATAAACCCCGGAACCTGTGAATGGCCTCTTATTTGGAAAAAGGTCTTTGCAGATGTAACTAAGTTAAGGATCTCAAAAGGAGATCATCCTGAATTATCCAGGTGGGCCCTAAATTTAATGATAAGTGTCCTTATAAGAGTGAGGCAAAGGGAGATCACACAGCTAGAGGAGGAGAAGGTTATGGGGTGATGATGCAGCCCCAAGCCAAGGGTGCCTGGAGCCATCGGAAGCTGAAAGTGGCAAGGGAAACATTCTCCCCCAGAAACTTCTTGATTTCAGACTTCTGGCCCCCAGGACTGAGAGAGAGTAAATTTCTGTTGTTTTAAGGCATCCAGATTTTTGGAAATTTGGTACAGCAGTGTTAGGAAACTAATACATGAGATTTTTCTGTAAAATGGCTACTTTTCTTTTTCTTCCTTTTTTTTTTGCCCCCTGATGTGTTACTTTTTAAAGGTCGGTACACTATTATACCCTCTCTTTATGTGTTTAGGAAATGTATGAAAGGCAAAGAAGAGAGAAGCCAAGAAAATCTCAGTCTGTGACTAGGGTTAGGACACGTGTGATGATTGGTACCAATCTCTGATCACTTTAGGGGTACAAACTTGGATTTGGGATGGAGCAAAACTGACCCAGGTTATCCCTCTGACTTCAACCTCATTATTTCAGAGCCCTAAACCCATAACCAGCCCAGTATCAACTCAACACCTAGTCTGACAGAACTCCAGTGGTCTCCGTTCTGGCTCAGTACACAAAGGTACCAGATTTGAGATCGGATAACATCCCACCTGATTTAAGTCCAAATAAGATTAGCTGGCAAAGTTAGAGGAAGAGACATTTGATGGCCCACTGGGCCTTGGAGATAAACCTACTCGTTCAGGAGTGGCTATCCTAGGGCCACTCAAGGACCTTACTGCCTGAGGAAGGAATTTGCATGGTTCCCCTGGGAGGGTAGAGTATTTATAGACCCTGGAGGGGAGGCAGGATGGAGGCCCCTGGGAGACGTCATAGAGGATGTGGAGAGGAAATGAAATTGCTCTGAACGACCAACAGGAGGAACAGGGACCTGTGTGGCTCTGAGACAGGCCAAAGGATCAGAGGGAATCAGGCAGGAGGCATGAAAAATGGGGCAACTCTGTGGGGCTGGGACAGCAGAGCGGTAGTCTTCACCTTCTTGGAGGATCTCTATTAGGACCTATTTCACTAGTAAATAGTGATCCCTTTGGAGACATTTGAAAGACATGGCTGATTATCTGAATTCTGTTGCTGTAATGTTTTTCAGGAACATGATTATTGTGTCGAATGAGCTATGTCTGTGAGGGACCTTCTGTTGTTTCTTAAAAGAACTGGAGAATGTGTGTAGTTTGCAAAGAAGTTGGAAGACACCTGTAAGGGGAATAAGCATCTCTGGGACATTTGGAGCCGCTCTGGGTGTGGCTGCAAGGCGCCCTGTGGAAGGGTTAGGAGGCATTGGGCACCAAGATGAGAGGAGAATCACAGAGCTAGATGCAGAAGAAATCATAGCCAAGTCCAACAAATCCCAACAACCAGGTTTTGTTTTGTTTTGTTTTCCCCTCCAAATGGTCATGAAGTTCTTTTGATTGATTCATAGACTAGGTTCCAGGCTAGGTTCTGCATAACACCGTGCTCTCAGATTAAAACAGTCCCTTCCCCACAACGGGTAAGTTAATCACTGAAGATGTCTTAAGCATCTACTCTATGGCAAGAACTGTGCTGGTTGCTCTAGTGGATAGAGAAGAGTTAGAAAGCTCAACTCTGGCCAATAGAATTCCAAAGACAGATACTTAATAACGAGATGGCGAACATTCATGTTCTCTGCTGGTGCTTAACCAAGCAAAGATCATTTGTCATGGAGCCAGTTAGTGAGGCATCAAGTAGCAGCTAGCCTCTTCTGCTGTTTTTCGGGTTCCTGTTAAGTAGCTTCCGAGACAGGGGCAGCTTTGAGGCCCTTCTTAGATATATAAATACTGTTGCTGCTACTGAATTTCTTTGCTCATTAATTTAGCTTATGCCTTAGGGACCCAACTGGATGAGTGATATTGAAAAGGCACAGCATGATGAGTGCTCCGGAAGGGCGGGGTTGTGGAATGAGGGTCATGTGCCTAACCGCAGAGTTCAGCCGGGGCTCTGCTCAGCCAGGGAGTGGGAGCTCTCTGCTGGGAAGGCATTCAGGGGAAAGCAGGAGACAGGAGTTACTTGGACCTAGATCCTCATCTTGACTTAGCCATCAGCTTTCTGGTAACCTTGGGCAAGTCACTATTCCCTTGTGGGCCTCAGTTTCTCCATCTGCATAATGAGGGGGCTGGGGCTTTTTCTGTTACATGAGATTTCTCTGATTACTAGCCAGACTCATCATTCTCCAGATTCCTCTCCCACTGTACTTTTTTTCTCCCCCACTGTACTTTTTATAATACTCCAGTATTAACAACCACTACACAATTGGGGGTGGGGGATATTCATATCTTTTTGTTATTGCAGCTAACTGTTGGTATTGATCCGTCTAAGAACTCACTGGGCAAGTCACGATGATTTTGCCCAAATGAAAGTACCCAAATCAGGACATGATATATATCAACAGATGAATGGATAAAGAAGATATGGTCCATATACACAATGGAGTATTACTCAGCCATCAGGAAGGATGAATACCCAACTTTTGCGTCAACGTGGATGGGACTGGAGGAGGTTATGCTGAGTGAAATAGGTCAGAGAAAGTCAGTTATCATATGGCTTCACTTATTTGTGGAACATAAGGAATAGCATGGAGGACATTAGGAGAAGGAAAAAGTGAAGGGGGAGAATTTGGACGGGGAGACGAACCATGAGAGACTACAGACTCCAGGAAACAAACAGAGAGTTTTAGAAGGGAGGGAATGGGTTAGCCCAGTGGTGGGTATTAAGGAGGGCACAGGTTGCGTGGAGCACTGGGTGTTATACACAAACAATGAATCTTGGAACACTACATCAAAAACTAATGATGTACTGTATGGTGACTAACATAACACAATAAAAAAAAAAGAAACCCAGAGTGATTACTAATATGATTATACAGTTCCTTTCTGCATTCAATGAACACTTATTGAGTATTTGCTTTGGACACCAGCACTGCTGCTGAGAACTCAAAAGTGAGCAAGACATAGTGTAAATATCTCATAGTATTGTTAAGACATAGATACAAATATCTATGAGAATATATAACGTTTATATAATGTTTGCCTTACTAGGAGACCCGAGCACTATACCAAGTACTTTATAGGTATAGATTCATTTAATCCTTCCAGTAATTCAGGGAGCTAGGTAATGATCCTTTTTTCAGATGAGGACCCTAAGACTCAGAAAGAGCAAATAATTTGCCCCAAGTTCCCTATTTAGTAAGTGATAGAGCTGCCTTATTCCAGAACCCATATGCTTAACCCTTATGCTTCACTGCTTACTTGATCCAAGACAGTATGAATTCAGTGTTATATGTGCAAGTGAACAAAGCAGAGCTCCCCCTCTTTTTGGAGCTGACAGTTTTGGCGAGGGGAGACTGACAGTAAGTAAATTGTGTATATACTGGATTGTTTCAACATTTCAAAAATATTTTAAATATACCAGGGCCTCTCACATTGTCTATGGCACACATACACACTGTCCAATGTATTTTTGTGTGTAAAGCTGGACCCGCACTTCCAGAATCTGCCTGGCTAGCTGAAATGTGGAGACACCTTTTGATGTAGTCTTTTAACATGTGTTGAGTGCCACCTATGTGCAGAGTGCGATACTGGGGACTTTGGAAAGATGCAGATGAATGGGAAGACAAAGTCCTGTCTTAGGGGGTTCCCAGCCGGGTGAAAGAGGCAGTCCCTTCCCTTAGGAGCTCCCAGCTTGAAAGAGCTGACAATCTAGCTTGGGAAGGCAATAAATTCAGGGCCCAATTACGAAGGGGGAATCCCAAGTAGGGGCAAAATGAATCCAGCCTACACTGTTTAGAGTTGGGTAAACTGTCCCCCTCATGATGATGGGGAACAAGAAAGGGGACACCCTAGAAGTTGCTGCTTGTCCCAACAGTGAGGAGGAGCCCCAGGCGGGGGTGAGGGGGCAACCCTTCCCAGGTTACTGTTACCCTGGCAAGTCTTCTGGATGAGATGAGATTTGAGGTGCTATTGTAAGAATGAAGAACTGGGAGGCAGGATGGGGTGGGCTGGGCGTTCCAGGTAGAGGCTGCCTCCTGGAGGCCCCGGGCAATTAAGCAGTCTTGGGTACAAGCCTAGACAGTCACCCCCAACTCAAACCCGGTTGAAGATGGGGATGGAGAAGATGCAGAGGAGAAAGGAGAGCTAGTGGGAAGTGGGGAGCTCTTGGCTGGGGAGTGGCAGCGGGAAGGAGCCGGTTGGAGGTGGAGGGGATGAATGGGGGCAGCCTGGGCCAGGTCCTCCCTGGAGCACCCAGGTTCCTTGACAGCCTAAGGAAGCGAGGTGAGAAAGGGTTAAGTGTGCCCCTCCACCGCCCCAAATGCTTCCCGTGTTTGAAATCCATCAGGTCTCAGAAACCCTCTGGCCCCCGGCCAGGCGGGCATTGTCCTGGGAGCAGTTGTGGGTTGTCGGAGCGGCCGCGCCGCCTTTTTTGTGGGGCCATCTCGAGGTTCCCTCTCGCGCCTGGCCTGGGGCTGCAGAAGGCGTGCTGGGAGGGGGGCGGTGCGGGAGGCCCGCTCCCTCTCCCTCTTCCTGGCCCCCCCTCCAGGCCTCCCGATGACCACATGACCAAGTGGGCTCGCGGCCAAGCCACAAGCTACAAAATGCAGCCCCTGGAGTGAGCGGGGAGCATTCTCGCTGGCAGTCTGGGCCACGGGCAGCGGGAGCCTCGGCCGAGCAGCCAGCCTCCTGGAAAGAGCTCGCCGCGGTCCCCGGAGCCGCCCGCGGAGGCCCGCTTGGCCGCGCCGCCCCGCCGCAGGAGAGGGAGGCTGCAGCAGAGGCGGCAGCCAGCCGGCGGCGCAGCCGGGGAGCCACGCGAGCTCCGCGCCCGCACGCACGCACGGTCCGCGGCCCGCGCCTTTCCCCGCCTCGGGGCGCCCGGCCTCCCCGTGCTCCCCGCCCCCTGGCCCGGGCTGCGGCGGCGCGGCCGAGGAGCAGCATGAATCTGCGGCGCTGCGTGCAGGCGCTCCTGCTGCTCTGGCTCTCCGTGACTGCGGCGTGTGGAGGTGAGTGCGTGCCCCGCCGCTCGCCCGCGCGCCCCTCGCCGCCCTCCTGGACCGCCGCCCACGCGCTCCCTTCCCTCCGCCCCCGACTCCCTCGCTCTCCGCCTCCCGGGGCCCGGGCGCGAGCCGAGCAGGAGCAGCCACGCGCCGGGCGCGCCGGGTCGCCGACTCACTGACAGGGCGCCCCGGGTCAGGAACCCGGCCGGCCCCGGGCGGGCGCTGTGTCCGGGAGGGGGCTCGTCTGGGTCTCGGGCATCACCCGCTGGCGCCTCGCGCCTCCCGGCGGCCCCTCGAAGTTCGAGGAGCTCGGGGCCGCGGGCGTGCGCCCCGAGTCCCGCGCCCTGCACCCCGCGTGGTGGAGGGGATGTGTGAGGGGGGAGCATGTCCCGCTCCTCAAGGATCAGTGGAGGGAGCCTGACCTGAGCCTGGGGGTCTGGCCTCCCGAGTTGAAGGTTGTCCGGCCACTGGAGGTTAGGTCCCGGGGCGCGGGCCACTGGGGATGATGTGCCAAGATGCAGACGTGACACTTGTTGCATAGGCAGGAGCGCGCGGCGGGGGCGGCGGCGTGGAGCCCAGCTGTTGCTCCTTCCAGCCTGCCTGGGAGCAGAGGCAGCCTTCCCGGGCCGAGCCGGGCAGGGCTGGCCCAGGCTGGTCTTCTCGTCCCTTGCCCCAAGGTCCTATCTGGTCTGCTCTCCCGCTCCCGCCCAGGAGGCCCTCCCCACAGACTCCGCGCTCCCCCGGGTCCTTGTTCTTGGATATCCTGGCTCCAGCCTTTACTCAGCCCCCCAGCACAGGGTGCTTCACCTTAGGCCCCTTGTCTCCAGGCACCACACCAGGAAACATACGCCTGACTTGACACCTCCATGCAATTCTGGGAGGGGAAGACCCTTCTCCCCCACCCGCACCCCCCCCCACACACACACCTGGCATACTTGGCACTGGTGCTCCCTTGCCCTCCCCAGACCTGGTCCCAGCGATGCCCTGGCCGCTGTAGGTCAGCGTCTCCTGCGGCTGTCAGCTCCTACCTCAGCTGCCACAGTCCTGTGATCTGGCTGTCACTGCTGCCCGCCTGGCCCCACACAAGCAGAAGGCCAAGACCAGGTGGCCGAATGCCAGTGCCAGGGCTGGAGTCACAGAGAGGTGGGAGCAGAGGGAAGGAGAGGGCAGAGCAGAAGGCTTCCTAGATGAAGGGCATGGGGCCCTACTTAGTTCCAGATTCTCCATAGCAGGAGGATGGCCTGCAGCCCAGGAGCCGCTGAGGGGCCCAGCGGGGCCCCACCTCTCTCTCCGTAGGCTGCCTCCTTTCTCTGCTCTTGCCTTTCTGCCCGGCCCTCATCCTGGGAGCACTGCCTGGCTTCTCGGGAAGGTGTGTGGGCTAGCTCTGGCACCCCCTGCCTCCAGCGAGCTGTCCGGTGGTCTTCTTCAGTGCCCAAGTGCTTCAGGAGCCTCTTCCTTGGTGAGAAGGGAGCAGGCTTTTCCTCAGAAACTCCCGTCAGGCAGGCGAACAGAGAGCAGAAGGTAGGAATGCAGGATACCACATGGGCCTGCCCTCCAGGTGCCCGCCATCCTGTGCAGTTGGCAAGACAAGACGCCCATAGACACCACCACCTGCGAACAGTCCCAAGCGGTACCGTTGGGGAAGAAAGAGTGGTACAGAGGGGGTGTCCTGGAGGAAGCTGGGGCTTCCTGATCTGCCTACTTGGTGCCCCCCAGAGGCTATGGGGAGACCCTTGGGCAACTGACCACTACTAAGACCCTTTAGGGGTCCAGCTGGTAAAGGGGACAGCTAGTTTCAAGGGAAAGGAACACTGTGTTTGGTGCAGACCTGTCACCTCTTGCTTTGATTCGCCCTTCTTCATTAAGTCACCTACCTTTGTGCCCTTATTTGGGTAAATTTATTGCCCTCACCTTTTGCTTAAGCCTAGCCCTGGACACTAGGCTCTCACTGCCTTCTCCACGCCCATGACATCTCTAGGAGCCAAGGAGGGACACTTCCGTGTAGGTGGCCACCAGCCAAGGACCCAGGTACTCATGTCCTGCTCCTCCTGCCTCCTATCCTGGGTCAGAAACAGGGACCCCAGAACCACCTTGCCCTGGGCCCAGGCTTGCATGCTCTCCCCAGCCGGACTCTCCAAAGTCCCAGAGGCCCAGGGGCGCCTGGGTGGCACAGTCGGTTGAGCAGCTGACTCTTGGTTTCTGCTCAGGTCATGATCTCAGTGGCGGCTGAGGTAGGAGCTGACAGCCGCAGGAGACGCTGACATACAGCGTCTGAGATCGAGCTCCCCACCCCCACATCAGGATCTGCGTGCAGAGAGGAGTCTGCTTGAGAATCTCTCTCCCTCTCCCTCTGCCCCTCCCGCTCTTGCTCGCACCCCCCCCCTCAAATAAATAAATCATGAAAGAAAAAATTCCCAGGCCTGAAAACCTTGCTTCCTCCACAATACACTCTGTCCTGACTTGGAATGTCCGCCCCCCGCCCCTCACCGAACACACACAAACTCCTGCACTGCTTCCTGACCTGAGATACACCTTGCTTTTCTGAGTCTGAGAGCTGCTGGGCCAGGGCCAAGTGTCTCTTGCTCTCCCCCTCCTCCTCCCCCCTGCTCCTCCCCTCCTCGGCCCTAGCTCAAAGCCTGCAGTCACAGTGCTAGTGTGAGGACAGCCTACTGTCCCTCACCCTCTCAGGGAGGGGGCATCTCAACTCCATCCCCAGTCCCTAAGTGCTAAGCACTCTTGTAACCT
Source organism: Nasua narica (assembly GCA_028533885.1). Lineage (NCBI taxonomy): Eukaryota > Metazoa > Chordata > Mammalia > Carnivora > Procyonidae > Nasua > Nasua narica. The sequence goes on along the minus strand of CM052801.1, from coordinate 84,296,397 downwards.
GAGTCCGCCTCTGGGGCAGGAGATGAATGCAGGCGAAGTGGAGGGCCAGGGTGCCAGAGCGTGGCGTGTCCGAGGGCAGCGAAGCTGGCACAGGAAGGTAGCTCTGGGCACTGCGGCAGAGGGCTGAGCGGACCAAGGATGGGCGCCTCAGCAGAGGGACACCTGCAGTGCCGGGAGGGGGCACACCCAGCGGGGTCCCCCCACCAAGCCCTCGTGTGGGCTTTTCAAGCAGTCACAAGACTGGATGGCGAGAGGAGAAGCAGCCGCATCATTCCCGGTGAGGCTGGCATGTCCCCGAAAAGTCACACGCAGCTCTTGGTGCGCCGGCGGGGTTGGAGTTCAGGCTGCACGAAAACCAATCCCTGCTCAGCCCTGCGTGCAGTTCTCAGCGCAGAGGCTGAGGCTTCGTTCTGACGGTGCTTTAGAGAGCAGGGCCTCCAGTCCCTCTAGGCTTCAGATTCTTTGGGGGATTGCCTCCAGCATCCCTTGAAGCAGCACATGAATGAGAAGAAAACATTTAAGCGCACTGAGGATGGCCCCCGTTTCTGACGGGGGGTTCTGTTGTGCACCCAAGACCTCCGCACTGATGCGAATCTACAGCCTCTAAACCGGACAAGATAAAGTTTCAGGCGTCAGCTTATCGTAGGGGGAGCCAGACACAGAATGAAAAGCAGGAGGAAACAGGTGGGTGATGGGATCGGGGTGTGGGAGGACCTGCAGACTTCTGACTACAAAGAGGACAGTGAGCCCCCACCCAGGGGGTGCCAGGTGCCATGGGCGTCTGGGCGGCCCCTCTCTAGGGCCTGGCTGAGTGCTTAGTCAGCTCAAGGTAGTTCATCTCTGCCGGCTTGGAGTCTAGATGTCTCCCTGGCCGGAGTCTGAGCCACCATCCCTGCTCCCCATCCTGGTTCTCGGTCTCCCCCCACTTAGGGCCTTTCACCCCAGCCCTCCCTCCTGTACTGCCACCAACACTCACAGTCTTGGGTGCTGAATATTTGGAGAGGATACCCTCCCCATCTGCACACCATGTCTCTCTTCTCCATGCCCACTCTACTGCTGGGGCTGTAACCTGTGCCATCGGCCCACCCCCCACTCTGCCCCCAGCAGTGGGGGGCACAGACTCAAGAACCAAGGCCTCACACCATCAAGGCCCCTCGGGTCCTTCCCTGCACCTGGCCACACCCTCAGCACATTCCTTCCTGCCCTGAGTGCGCCTTTGGTATGGGACTCCTCGTCAGCGTCATTCCTATTCCTACCCCACTCAGTGGTCAGGGAGAGCCTTGAGGGGACCCCGAAACATAAGGCAGAAGCGGCAGCAGCTGAGGTCAGGGGTGGGGGTGCTTAGTGAAGGTCTTTCCCTCCTCTCCTTCCCTGGCCCAGCCCTTTTGCAAATGGCTTTATGACAGACCGAAGTGGCCTCTTGACCCGCTGCCCTGAAGTGTGGATATAACTGGTGTTTTCATTCTTGTTAGATGGTGGGTTTTAATTCTCACTGGGGCAGGAGCCGGCCCATTACCCCACTCCAACCGGAAGCACAGAAATGTGGCTGGCAAACAGTGGGGTCCTAACGGGCCTGTGACTTTTCTCAGGGAAGGTGGAGTGGGGGACTAGAGTGTGCGCATGTGTGCAGTGGGCTCGCGTGTCTGAGACAGCAGCAGGCCCCGGGAGCCTGGGTGGGGAGGGCCCAAAGGACAAACCTCGCCTACTTTTGGCCCAAGAAGAAGATAAATGCCTGGAAATTGTGTGCAAACGGAGGAGGAATCACTAGAGCCAAGGAGCCAACAGAGGAACCAGAGCATGGGGATGCTGGAGGCAGGAGGAGGGAAAGGAAGAGCAGCCAGGGGTATGACTGGGGGGCTGGCAGCCAACGGGTGGTGATATGGAAACTGTGAGCTAGTCATGGGGATGCCTGGATGGATGGATGGAAACGGGGCTTCCGGGGCCGGGATACAGCTGAAGGCGGATCTGGTGGTGTGGGAGGAGAAAGACTAGGGTTTGTGGTCACTGACCTCAGAAGCCGTATTTCTGCAGGCCAGCCCTGGACTGGGATTGCACAGGTTCCCTGCAATCTACCTTCTGCCCAGCACCGTCTCACCTCCCTGTTCTGCCTGCTTCCAGAGCCCTGGCTTGCTTTTGGAGCGCAGGCTCACCTTCCCTGGCTGTGCTGCAGCCTTTGTGAGAGCCGGCGCAGGTGCCTTCTCCCTCCCTGCACCCTCCCTGCACCCAGACCACTCGGGTTCTATTGTCGGGGCTTGGCCTGGCATCAGGAGCCTTCTCCAAGCCTGGTGTGGACAGATGTAGAGCAGATCCCCAGAGAGACGGAGAGAAGCCACCTGGAATCTAAATAGCAAGAATTGCATCAGACACAGGGTCAGAGTGTGTGGGGATGAAAGGAGATGGGGCGCTTGGTGGGGGGAAGGGGGTGCCGGCTGCAGCAGCTTGCACCCCTCCTGATAACCGGACTCACCACCTCGAGTGACCATTCACTCATTGGTTCACTCATCTATTCAGATAATATTTATTGGCCTCTAAATGTGGTCACAGGCTGAATAGAACCCAGCTTAAGGCACACAGAGACACAGGGTCAGAGACAACCCCCCCAGCCATGCCCACGGGGAGATCACAAGGAGCAAGGGAGCCTCAGGGATGCCGAAACACCGATGAGAAGCCCAGGGGTGAGGGATGGGATCTCAATTCCTCAAAAGCAGGTCACCTGCATATTGAAGGATGTCGGAGGACAATGATGTGATGTTCTGGATTTGCTGTGGAATACTTCCACAAAGGACAAAAAAAAAAAAAAAGGGATAACTAAAGCCTCTATGACTCCACCTGGATAACCGTGGAGCCTGGGTGATGGGGAAACGGTGGCGGGGGATTCATTGCATTGCATGCGTGACATGTTTTCAGTGTATCCACTGCCAGGGTGCAATGGGGACTTACTGCTTGCCGTGCCCTGACCAAGTGCAGACGTAGCCCCATACCCTGGCGCCCGTGATGTTCTGAATGAAGAACACATTTGTGCCTGCCAGAAACATGGTAGAACTGCCAAGGGGACGTAAAGTCAGCTCCATAAATTGCAAGATGTGAGTAGTAGGTATTGGCTCAGGCCAGTGTAAAAATTGCAAACTGTTCACCAAGATGGAAAATCAAAGCAAAGAGAAGCCTTGCTGAGGACTACCTTGTGGAGACTTTGCCCCCTCCCACGAGCCCCCAGCCCCCTGCCCGTTTGCATCAGCATTCCTGGCTAACAGGCATTCCTCTTCCTGCAGGGCCCCTGCTGCAGCCTGCTGACGGCAAGGGGCTGGAGGAGGGCAACGTCCGTCACCTGGTGCAGCCCAGAGGCTCGAGGAACGGGCCGGGGCCCTATCAGGGCGGCCGGAGGAAATTTCGCCGCCAGCGGCCGCGCCTCTCCCACAAGGGCCCCATGCCTTTCTGAAGCAGGTACTTGGGCCTCTGGTCAGTGGGCAGCGGAAGGAGCAGGGGAGGGACAGCCTGGAAGGTGGGTTCTCGCAGGCCAGACGCCCGCAGCAAAGCCCTGCCAGCCCTGCACACAATGTTAGGGCTTACAGAGCCCCCATCTTACCCCTTCATTTTATAGACATGGAGACCAAGGCCCAGAGAGCAGCTTGACACCTGGGGCCGATCTCCTGACTCCCCAGGAATGGGGTGCCAGCTCCCCTCCGCTCCGCTGCCTGGGGTTGGGCAGGCTGGCCCAGTTGGAGAGTTCTAGAAGTTCTGGGGAGGCCTTGATGAGCTGGAGAGGGGTGCCTCAGGGTATCCTATGGGTATGCAGAGTGGATCTTCACCAGAGTGGGGGAGGGAGGCAGGGAACCCTGGGGGGCAGCAGGCAGAGAAGAGAAAGAAAGTTGCCCAGAGCCATGGGAAAGAAAGAAAACCCCAAGGCAGTAGCAGAGAAAGCAAGGCCTGAGCTTGGCCCTGAGGCTTGGCCTGCTGTCTCGCCCCTGTAGCCTGGACAAGGTGGCACCAATTCAGGGACCTTGGGCTTTAGGTTCAGGGTTGTGGGGAGAGGGGAACAAAAGCTGTCTCCTTTCCTTTCCCAGCTGATTCCTTTGACCTAGGACATGTCAGTGACTTCTTTCTGGTCATTTTTGTCTCTTTAGGACTGAAGGGGCCCCTGAGTGCCCACCCCCTGCGGCTCTGGCTACTCCATAGATTGGTCTGCTTCTCTGGAGCCTCACTTCCGTTCGCCTCTCTTCTCACGCCTGTCCTCGCTGCTGATGGTCCTGGCTCTTCTCAGCCGCCGGCTTCCCCGAATGGCGTGGTCCTGCCCCTAGTTCAGATGATTCCCTTTCCTTCCCACAGGCCCGTTCAGCTCCTCTTCCTGGCCCTTCCCTGGACTGACTTTGGAGACCCAGCGCTGGAAGCCAGCCTTTGCCCCGGGCCCTCCCCTTCTCCTAGTCCCCACCTCTCCCTGTCCAGCAGCGCAAGCTTCGCCCAGCCCTTCCTTCCCTCACGGGGCTGGGAGAGAACACTCCCTTCTTCCGTGGTCTCCTGCAGGCCCCAGGCTTTCAAGTCAGATAGACCCTTCACCCCGCAAGGAGGTGCTGGCTAGGGGGGCTAGGGCATTGATTGGGATGCAGACAAGGTGCCTTGGAGGGCACTGGAATGGGGCTCAGTCCTCTGGCGAAGGGGAAAGGGGAAAAGCATTGGAGAAGAGGAGAAACAGCTGCTGTGGCCTTTTCCACATGCCATGTTTGGCTTAAGGAAGAGGCGAAGGAGAGGCGCCATGAAGTACTTTGTCACCTCTCTGTGTTTCCTAACACTGCCCCCCACCTCACCCCCAACTAGCTCCCCCCAACTCCCTCCCTCCCTTGCCTGCTAATCCAAGCTCTCACTCAGGAGATGGTTCTATATCCTCCCAGGAGCAAAAGCCAAGCCTGACGAGGTTTTTTTTGCCAAGAATCTCAGAATGTCAGAGCCAAAAGTAACCTTGGTGATCACTTAGCTCCGCCTCCTTATGCAAACTCCTGCAAAACCAGGCCTGGAGAGGGATAGCGACCTATTCCTATTCGGGGTCAATGCACAGCCAGAATGAGGACCCAGGTCTCCCCACTCCCACTTGATGATGTCCTCTTCCCTCTTGATGATATCTTTTCAAAACACATTAAGTGCCTTTCCTGCGGTTGGGGCTGGGGGTGGCTGGGAAGGGAGGGCAGGCCAGCTCTGAACTGCCCCATGGTGGTGTGGGGACCCAGATGCTCCTGCCTCCCTGGCCTGCCCCTGATGGCCCTTCCCCAACCTGGGCTAAAAAGGTCCCTGGCCAGCTGCCCCCTTCCCGCAGCACTTCCAAAGCCCGTGTGTTCTCACAAGGACAGCTCAGGTACTGAGGCTCCCGCTCCAACCCCAACACTGGTTTTCTCGAGCCAGGATGTAGCCTTAAGTAATTGGACTTGGTAGCCTTCCCTTCATGTTGACTGGACCTTCTTTCCCAGTGGGCTTTCCTTAGGGGAGGGACAAGGGGGAGAAGAGAGAAGGGAAGGAAGGAAGGAAGGAAGGAGGTAGGGAGGAAGGAAGGAAGGAAGGAAAGAAGGAAGGAAGGAAAGATGGGAGGAAGTACAGGTCTGAGCAGGCTTCCTTCTCAGAAGCCTCCTAAGAGGGAGGAAAGGGGAGACCAGAGCCTGATGGCCCACCTATGTATGTGTGGGGACAGGGGGAGTCAGGGCCCTCCGAGTCCCACAGTAACCCTGACGCCGCCTAACCACCTCTCCCCCTCACTTCCGCTGCTGCTGCTGCTGCTGCTGCTGCTGCTTCAAGGCCCACCCTGAGGAACCACACTGGGCACCTGCTTCCCCCACAGCCCTTGGCCTGGCAGTGGGGACTGGTCAGGGTCCAGAGAGCCTCTTCTGCCACTGATGCCCCAACCAGGGATTGAGCCTTCTTTCCCCTCCTCCTCTCTGCGTCTCCTGCCTCATCAGCTGTCCAGCCAGCCCAGTGGGTTGGTGGGGGTGGGGGGGGAAAGTTGGCCAAGTCCAGAGACACAGGGCAGAAGAGAGCAGTAGGGGGCTGGGGGCCTGTCTTATTTAAAATGGTTGTGTATGATTCTTATACTAATTTATACAAAGATATTAAGGCCCTTTTCTTTAAGAAATTGTCCCCTTCCCATAATTGTGTTCACTGTTTGTAAAGATTGTTCTGTGTAAATATGTCTTTATAATAAAGAGTTAAAAGCTGACAATTCACCCTTACTCTTGGAGGTCATGTTCAGGAGGGGCATTCCTGTCCCCCGAGGTCCACGGTTGTCCCCGTGCCCACATACTGCACTTGCACAGTGTCTGCATCCCAGATCGATTCCAGGTCAAATGGCCTCGAACCAATTGGCCACAGACTCACGAAAGGAACCTCTGTGCTTAATGACCGATTCACATAACGTTCAGTCCACTTTTGAGTGTTTTGGCATCCGTTTGGGTATCCTTTTTTTTTTTTTTTTCTTTTCCTTTGGTGTCATTTTAAAGCTTTTTACAAAGCAATTGATTTAAGGACATTCTGGTTAAAGGTGGGATTCCTACTCAAAGCTGTTTTATATCCTTGGTGGGTGTCTTCTAATTTTATCTACTTTTGAATACTTTTGGGACTTTTTAGCCAGTTTGCCTTTCCTGAAAATGGTTATGTTTCCTGCAATAAGTATACTTGGTAATGACTTTGTATGTATCATTTTATGTTTCACAAAATAGAGCTGCTTGATGAATGAGAAAGCCTGAAAAATAAAATGCAAGAAGTTCAATACAATTCTGCCCCATCTGTCTCACTTCTTCACGCTTGCTGTCGAAACGCCAATATCTTGCAGAACAGAAAGGAGCATGGGTACACACTAATTTGGTTAATCAACTCATTAGGTGCACACAGGCATACACAATGCAGACTACAACCCAGCGAGAAGAAGACAGGCGTGATCAGAAAGGTGCATTCGATAAATCTTGTGGGATATTGTACAGACTTGGCAGGTATTCGGTGCTAGAAATACAGAATTTTAAGAAAGGGTCTGCAGACAAACTTGCTAAAAAGCCATGAAACTGCTCAACAGGAGATAAAATGGAAAAAGCCACGCACAAGCATACAAAATAATCTCATCATTGACAAAATGCTGCAGATTGCGACATAGTGATTTAAAAATACGACATTATACTGGAATTGCCTCTTAGGAAAATTGGTACAAAATGCCTTCTTTCAAAATTACTACTTTGACTTTTAAGCAAACTGGTCGTCAGAGTAACTGGTTAGGCAGAGAGGTTTAGGTGGGCTGGCTTTATGCTGATTGGCCTGTTACCTCCCTCATCACCCCCAAAGCTCTAATTTTACATGAACCAAGGAGAAGGGGGTGGTGGCAGGGCTGGGGAACTTAATACCCACCCAGAAGTGTGCAGCTTTTAGAGCTCTTTTTAAAAATAACTCTTTTTATCATCCTAACGACTGGGTGGCACAGTCCCCGAGCCCCGTTTTACGAGTGAGAAATGAGAAAACGGGCTCAGAGAAGTGAAGCCAGTAAGTGAATCTAGAATCTGGACTTCACATTCTAGAATGCAAATGCTTTCTATGGTCCTATAGAAGTTCCCCTAGAGGGAAGAATTAAGTACAAAGTATGTTTGGTACTCTCGGTAAGTGCCGAAGAAATAGACCGCATGGTGTGGACCGGTGGGGTCACTAACATTGGCTCCCGAGGCCCGATGGCATCTGGTCGAGTTGGCAGGAGGATGGTGGGCGGCAGAGGTGGGGCAGGAAGAGGAGCAGCCCCCGGGGGCCTCCGGGCGAATGCAACCAACTGGATGCTAGTGGGTGACTGCTAGTGAGTGACTGCGAGTCTGACCCCGGGACAGAGAATAAGGGAAAGATAATTAGGTAATTCGACATCAAACCGAAAGAAGGCAGGGCACATGGATTGCCTTTGGCAATATCGTGACCAAATAAATACAGTAGGATCAGAGTAGGGGGTGGTTTGGAAAACGCAGAGGTGAGAAGGAAAAGGGGTTCACTTAACTGTTTCTGGACCATAAGTCCTAGACCAAGAGGTTGAAGGGTGGGGTAGGGGAGAGAGAACTTAGAAAACAGTAGTACTGGGCCCATGGGTGGCTCAGTTGGTTAAAGCCTCTGCCTTTGGCTCAGGTCATGACCTCAGGGTCCTGGGATGGTGTCCTAGATCAGGCTTTCTGCTCAGCAGGGAGCCTGCTTCCCCCTCTTTCTCTGCCTGCCTCTCTGCCTACTTGTGATCTCTCTCCTCTCTGTCAAATAAATAAATAAATAATCTTCAAAAAAAAAAAAAAAGACTTACTATCTTCTGCTCCCAGCTCCAGAAGGGGCTGCAGACTCCTCCAGCCTTTTTTCTGGAACCCCCAAATGGGAGGCCTCCCCAGAGATCCTTTGAAAAGCCAATGTTCCTGATGTAACTGGCCAGTGCTCACAGAGGGAGCCCGGCAAGGGGCTCCCCTCATTGCCGCCGTGGACCTCAGCCAAAGGCCAGAGCTGCATCCAGAATATTTCCTTGAATGTTTGAAATCAGGGGTCAGCACACTTTTTCTGTAAAGAGCCAGATAGTATTTTAGACTTCGCGGGGCCATTCCATCTGTGCCTCGACTCCCCCAGTCAGCATCTATAAAAGCAGCCACAAGACAGAGTGTAAATAAATGGGTGTGGCTGTGTTTCAACTAAACTTTATTTCTAAAAACAGATGTCAGGTCACAATTTGCCGAACTGCGTCTCAACTCAGCCCTTGAACCCCTGCCTGGGGCCCGAAGAGAAGACTGACATTCTACAGCACGGTCTAGAATGAAGGGAATTTAATAAACTGATTACGAGCGGGCTTCCATGCCATGCTAATCTGATAATAATCATACTGACAAAGGGCTTTCAGTGGAAGGGGAAGTGTGGGTCAGAGTAGGGTTCAAATCCCAGCACCACTATTCACTTATCTGTGAGAACTTAAAGGCAGCATCTTGATCTCAGTGAGCCCTGTTTCCAAATCTGGCAGGATGCTCTGCCGGCTTTCAAGTGCAGTGGTCAAGTTTGAATGAAACGATGCAGGGAAAGTGTTGGGCACCACGCCCAGCCTGTGGTACAAGCTTACTAGTTGGAGTTCATGTTATCTCTGCTAAACCTCACCCTAGCCCCAAGAAGTGGACAGGGCAGCCATCATTCTCCCTCACTTACAGATGGGGAAACAGGCTCAGGGAGGTCAAGTCGCTTGCTCAAACTCACAGAGCCACCTGGGTCTGTCTTCAGCTGGGGTCAGCTGCCATGCCCCCGCTAGGGGTCTGCTCCCCCACTGTGACTGTACCTCGGCCCCTAGAAACTTTTCATTGTTCCGGCCACCGTGAAGGGCCTCCCGAGGGACAGAGCCGGCCCTCGGCGTCTTCCTCTGTGGCAGCATTAGTTGGGAAAGCTCCTGGGCTAGGATTTCCAAGTCAGGCTCATGCTCTAGGAGACCTGCCTGGCCCTTGAGTTCCTGTCTACATGGGCCGGGAGCCCAGACCTGAGTTCCGATCCCGAATCTGCTTCTGCCAAGGGCTTGCTGAGTAGCTTGGCAAAGTCTCTCCTTGGCCCTTTCTGGGCCTCTGCCTCCTCACCTGCTCAGGCCTCCTTGAAGGTGTGGGCGAATGAGAAGCACCCACTGTGAATAAGGTCTTGTTGGGGGTCCCAGCAAACAATGAGGATGCTCTGGGTCACCCCCCCCCCCCCCGAGAGAATCCAAGGCCTGCCACAAGGACATGTAGGGAGAAGAAATGGGAGGAGAAATGGGCATATAGCTGGAAATGGGAATCTTGGCCAGTGAGGAAGGCCACCACTAGGTTTTGTGGGTCCCTTGGTCTTCCCTTGGTCCCAGAGGCTGCCATAACCTTCATTTCATACTTCCCTCATTGTGCAAACAAAATGCTTTCTGATTCCCCCTGGGTGCTAAAGAATGGGGAGGCTGCAGCTTAGCCAGCCCGGTGGCCTGAAACTAGAGGTTTGGCACTCCGGAGCCTAACCTCAGCTTGGCCAGTAACTGGCTGTGTGACCCTCGGCAGATCAGTTCATCTTCTGGGGGCTTCCATTCCTGCCTCATCACCTATCATCATAGGTCAGCAATCTCTGTCCTCCCCATCTCAGACAAATAGAATCCTGGAAGAACAAAACTGGCAGGCAACTGGGAAGTCATTCAGTCCCCCGAACTCTTCTGATTTTCTATGAAGAAAGTGGGACTCAGTAAAGGAAAGGGGCCCACTTTAAGGGGCAGAGCTAGAGGAATGCCTCTCTAGCTGAGGAACCCGAGGCATGGAGAGGCTAAGTTCCTCTGAGGATTCTTGGTGATTCGTAAAAACAAAAGAGAAGGCACTTTAAAGGAAGGCGAAGGCAGTGTTGAAATGCAAAGCATTCAGTCAAGGGCAGCTGTCACCACTGTCCTGGGACAGCAGAAGCGCTGTGTCTGTGGAACCAGGGGAGATTCGAGCCCCCACCCCGCAGAAGCCCAGGATTCCAGAAAGGCAGTCTTTGGCTCCCTCCCCCGCAGGTGTGGGGACAGGGGCTGGTGACTGGGACATAGTTGTGAGGTTTCATCCCCTTGTGCATGGGCTCCCAGCCTTTCTCAGAGCCTAGAGTTCTCTCACCTCCTTCAGAGGACTCCCAACTCCTCAGGTGTGGGCAAGGTGGAAAGATATGGAAACATTGGAGAAGCAGAGGGAAGAATCATACAGGAATGGAGAGGGGCTGGAGGAGGGGTCTCGTGAGGGAAGGCTTGCCATGCAGCCCCTTTGCCTCCATCACTCAGAGATCTCAGACACAGGTTTGGCCAGGAGCGACAGTCTGATTTTCCTCCTTCCCCACCCGACCGTGGACCACCTCCCAGCTCAGCTCCACAGCCCTCTTCACCCCATCCCCTCTCCCAAACCGTCCGTCAAGCTTCAGGTTCCATGTCTTGTGCATGGAACAAGCACAGGGTTGTGCTTCCAGCTCCAACATTTTCAGAACCCAAGCATAAGGAAACCCCTTTTGGCCTGCCTTACCCCGTGTGAGCATGAGCCACCGCGGAGGAGGGACAGTGAGGACTTGCTCCTTGCCTTGCCTCTGGGAGGCTGAAGGGATGTGTGAGGAGGGTGGGAGAGCCCTTGTTGCCTGTGGCTTCCACAGTGCCCTCGGTCCCCCTAGCTGCTCCCCTGGCCCCAGCAAGAGCTGTGCAGGAGTGAGCTTCACACACAGCTCTCAGGAAACAGAAGCTGCAAACACATCAGCCTAAGTCCCCTACCCCCTCTTTTCCCGGTACTCTTCTAGTCTACCCAGACTTCCCTTCTTTGACTGTCTGCCTCTCCAGATTCTCCCCATTCCTCAAGTGCCAACTGAGTCAGCCTCCCCCAGGAAATATTACAGGATGTTCCTCTACCCTGAACGTCACGGCAGGTGATGGCTGGATGGGAACCTAGGTTTTGTCTCCCTCCTATGCCGGTGTGCTTGCCAACCATATGCTTTCTTGCCAGACTGAGCATGACTATAACCACAGTGGAGGTGACAATGCCCACAGTGATGATAGCCAGGGAATATAATGATTGTGCATCTCAGCGCGGGATCTGGAAAAACCCCATGGCTCCCCTAAGTACTAAGCCTGGGTCACTCCACCCTTCCAGCCTCAGTTTTATCGTATCTATAATAGAAATCATAATCCGTAGCTTCCTCACAGGCTTGTGGTAAGGCTCAAGTGAAGTGGAAATGTTTTTGAAGTTAAATGTTGGTACACTAAAGAGTGCCATGCTTGTGTGAACTGGGAGAAAAATGCCTACTTTCCAGCTTGCCCGGGAAAGTGCTTTGTCATCTGCAAAGTGTCATAGAAATTCATTTCCCAACACTCAACAAATGCTTGAGCACCTACTATGGGACACATTCCTTACAGCCTGGTGAGGGAGGTCTGATGTCATTCAAAAATCACAAGGAATGTCTGACTGTGACTGTGGCAAAGGCTCTGGGGGAAAGCACAGGACTCTGGGAAGTTTCTCACAGAGAGAGCTCAAAGTCTCATTGGGGAAGGGGCTTGGAGATGCTTCCTTGGGGAGAAATGGGAAGCTGAGACCTCAGGGTAAGTAGAGGTTAAGCAGGAGAAAGGGAATTAATTCCTGGCAGAGGGAGCATGCTGCTTGAGTCCAAGCGCCAAGAAAGGAGAGAGCAGGCGTGGTTTATTCTTAAACCCATTTTACAGGTCGGGCGTAGGCCCCAAGACGGGCTGTGACTTGCAGAATGAAAAGTTCCATTCAAATCCTGTGTGTGGGCTGATTCTCTTCCAGGCTCTTGGCTGGGCAGAGTTAGAGCAGGGGCCTGCCATGGTACCTAAGACATCCTCTTTGGATAACTCGCCCAATGCTCTATCAGTTTCACCAGCTGTGTGGCAGGGATGGAGGCTCCCACCCACCAGAGCGGGGCGCTGGGTGCACCTGGGCCGGCTTGCAGGCTGGAGAGGCACTCTGAAAACTTAGATGTTTCACTTTCCTTTCGCTCGGCCTCCCTTTCTCCTCCAGGTCCCTTAGTCTCTAGGTGAAATTCACTATGGCGTGAGAGGCTTCCCCCTGCTGGCTGATCCTGGGGACTGCAGGGACTTCTTGAAGCCTGAGCCAGGCCTTGGCGCAGACCATTGAAGGAAGCTCTTGAGGTCCCCTCATCTGTCCCATTCAGCTGGAGGTATGAAGGAGAGCAGACCAAGGTGGGTGTGGGGGGAAGCTGATCGAAGTTAGTCAGAGCTGACTCGCAGTTGCCTCTGCTGTACAATTCTGAGTCTGTGAATGATTCTGTGGTGTGAATGTATGTCCCATGATCTAAGAGAGTTTGAGGGTGCAAGGCTGTGCCTACAGGTCATGAGTGTAGGTGGGCTGTGTGTGTGTGTGTGAACACTGCCTGGGGTAGGTGTATATATTTGCTCCAAGATGTGCACTGTACGCGCTAACCATGCTTGCGCAGGGGGTATGGGTGCCAGGGGTGAAGTTATCCAGCCTATGGTTGCAAAAGGCCCTCTAAGTCCAAGCCAAGCCCTGTTTGCATCCGTACTGGATGGTCTTGGGCTGTCTGGCCCTCAGGCTGTCCCAAGGAATATTTCTTTGTCCCTGCCAGCGTGCCCTGCTAGCAGGTACACACCTGCACCCTCAGCTCCTGGGAGAAATCTCATAGCCTCTGGAGGCGATAAGCAAATCTGATTTCTGCATGTGCTCTTGGGAGTACCCTAAAGGAGCACCCCGCCACTGCCAAGCCCCAATGTAAAGCCTTTGCTCTTTTCCTCTGTGTGCAAGTGCGGTCTTTCTGGGTGTTTCTTTTTTTTTTTTCTTTTTTTTTTTTTAAAGATTTTATTTATTCATTTAACAGAGAGAGAACACAAGCAGGCAGAGAGGCAGGCAGAGGCAGAGAGAGGAGCAGGCTCCCTGCCGAGCAAGGAGCCCGATGTGGGACTCGATCCCAGGACGCTGGGATCATGACCTGAGCCGAAGGCAGCTGCTTAACCAACTGAGCCACCCAGGCATCCCTTTCTGGGTGTTTCTGATCTGCAAACATCCTGATCAGTCAGTGCTGATCATGTCATGCTGGTTATTAAAGATTTTTAATGTCACCCCTGTCCACTTCCCACACTCCCGAGGAATATATATATATGTATTTTAACCTGGAGCTTCAGGACACCATGACTTAGTTCTCAAGCCTGACAGGAAGGCTGTGTGGTTGCGGTTGTTGTTTTTAATAGCCCTTCTTCATCGCCTCTCCAAATGGCATGAAAACATTAGTCCATCTTACTAGTCTCAGCAGGCAAAATTCCTTGGTGAGGCCATCAGCCGTCAATTAAACACTGGAGTTATTAGGTTGGGTTCTGAAGTATCAGATCAGAGTCTAATGACTCCCTTGGACTTTGCCCAAAGGCCCAGCTTTCTGAGTAAGCTCGGAGGTAGGGGACCTCTGGAGGGTTCCAGTTCAGGTTCAAGTGAATGCTCCCGAGCAGGCCTAGCCTTGTCCTTTGTCCTCGGGTGAGGCACACCAGCCACACCCACAGCATTTCTAGGAAACACCCTCTTCTGCTCCCTGGGCTTTGGTCCCAGCTCTTCCTGAGAGAAATGCAAACTGTGGGAGCTGTGTTCCCGCAGGTGAATGTTGGGTGGAGCCCCGCCTCTCCTGGCCTCACGACTTGCCCTTTCCACCTTCTGTCCTCACTATATGCCCTGAGGATCACTAGATCTTTCCATCCAGGGGAAGCTGCCCTCCTAGCTCTGCCACTTGGTAGCTGCCTCACACTCCCCCTCTGAGCTTCACTTCTCTCTCGTCTGTAACAAGGGGGTGATAATTGTACCTCTTGAACTGCCTTGAGGCTCAATGAAGACACTGAATCCTAAAGGACTTTGAAAAGGAAACCATTGCTGGAAGCATGCAAGGGGTAAATGCAAAGCTCTAAGGCGCTCCCCTCAGCCAGCTCCCTGGTTGGGCAGTCTCACTTTTGCCAGAACCCCTGTTTTTATATCCGGGGTGCTCAGGTACATTTGTAAACAACAATCACATAGAATTCCAGTGTTGGCAGAAACCTCTGTTCAGCCATCATTAGATCAAACAAATTAGTATTTGTTGAGCACTTATTACATGCTAGTTACTGTTCTGAGTTCTTTACATATATTTTACTCACTGAGTCCCCACAACAATTCCATGAGGTAGAAATTCTTATTATCCCCATTCTACAGATGAGGAAACTGAGGCTCAATAAGCTTCAGTAAATCACCCAAAGTCACATAGCTGGTCAAATGGGACAAGATTTGAAGCCTGAAAATCTAGTTCCAGAATCTGTGCTCTTAATGATTGTGCTCTATGATTTCTACATGGTCTTCACTGGACAGTTGTTTTGCCTCTGCTTGCATACCGCCAGTGATGGGGAATTCCTCACTTCTCAAGGTAGCCTGTTCTAGCTATGGCTGCTAGAATCTTCTTGCAAGCCTTTGGTGATCCTGACCACAGAAAAATCCCAATTCCCTGAAGATTCAAACAGGGGGTAGGCTAAAAACGGAGATTACAGAAAGCAAACGTTCTCTCTGTACCCTGCCGCCCCAACACACAAACCCAGACCCTCTGATTTCCTTTGGCAAGCCCACACCTTCTCCTCAGATGGAGATTGAAGCAGGAAGTAAGATGGTTCCCCCACCTCACTATTCGTCATCCGCTGAGGAGAGTAAGTGAGCAAGTATTCCTATAGTTAGAGCCCAGAGCATATACAGTGCTTATTGTATTAACAGCAGTCAATAAATGCTGAATGAATAAATGGACAAGTGAATGAAGGACAGACTCACAGCCTCCTTTCCTGCTAGCCTCAACTTCCTGGAAGAGTTACTTTTGCATTGTGCTTTAAGATCCTTGGAAGCAGCTTTTCCATGGCAACAAAGCCTGCCCCTCTTCAGGGCCAAATTCTTTCCCGTCTCACTGACTCTGAACTCACTCCAGAAAAGATCTTAAATTACCTTCAGTGTCCGTAGAGTGGGTCACTGTCAATTGGGAGACCTGCGGAGTGTGCCCTGCCATGAGTGGATCCCCCAGCACACGTCTCCGGGAAGTTCCCGGCTGATCGACCTTGCGGGGGTTTCCATGGTAACAACACTAAGCTAATGGGTTGCCAGGGTGATGGTGCGCTACTGCTAAGATTGCGCGGGATGGACCACACAGGGCCAGTGAGTTGAAAAGATGCTAATAACACCTTTCTGGGTCTCCATGACAACACTCAAGCACTGGATAGGCTTTGTCCCAAATGCAGATTAGACCCCCACCATCCACACTCAGCAAGAACACCCTGGGAGGCAGGCCACTGGACCAGTATCCTGCTGTTCCCTCCCAAGACGAAGCGCTAGCCAGGGCTTATTCCCCCTCTAAGGCTTCCTTTGAACCCCAGCCCCCCTCGCCATACTGTTCTTCAGGGTGTTTGGCTGAAGCAGTCTGGGGTTAGGCAGTTCAGACTGTCAGGGAGAAGGGCTGAGGCAGGAAGAGAGCTCAGGCTGGTTGGCATGGAAGAAAATGGAACTTTGGGGCACCTTTACAGGCAGGAGCATCTCTTGGTATGGCTGCTCCCAGGCCACAGAGCTCATGCACTCTGGAGCCCAGGAAGCGGCCAGGGGCCATCTCCCCCTAGCAAAGCCAGAAGCATGGGGCCAAAGTTGTCAGACTACTTTTAAAGCTGTGGCACATATGAATTCCATCAAAGCAGGATCTGGAATCCCAGAACCTCATCCATTCAGTCATATGCCTCTCCCCACCAGTGTCCCCCAAAGCACCTAGCCTTCTGTGGAACACAATCTGAAAAGCCTCTGGCCTAGGCCAATCCCTCACAGTCAGGATGGAGACGCTAACTGGGGACCAGAGAGGACAGGGGACTTGCCCCATGCCCCACAGCCAGTCGTTAGGATAGCCAGCACTAAAATCCAGGACTCTCATGCTGGTAGGGCCACTACCGATAAACCAGGAAGTTATGAACTTCCGGGTGATCTCTAACTCAGGCTCTTTGAATTCCCAAAGACCACTGGGGCTCTGTCTTCCTACCTATTCATGGGAGGTTATAATAAGGATCTGGAGAGGAGAGAATGTTACATTGTTGGGGCAGGCAAATGTTTAGAGTGGATCCTCCAGATTGACAGTTTTGAGCACCTACTATGTGCTAGACATTTTGTCAGAACATGCATTCTGTGCTAGACATCGTCTTATTTCTTCTCATAACAAGCTATTTAGACAGGCATAATTACCTTCATTTAGCAGATGGGAAAATGGAAGCTTTGGGGGTTAACTGAAGCTTGAGTCGATTAAACATTGAGCGTCTCTTCGGCGGGGATGCCTCCTTACTAGCTCCAGCAGGGGATTCTTGGAGGAATGCTGACCCATAACCTATCTCTGGTGACATTGAGCTGAAGCAGGTGGATGCATTCGAAGCATTAGAGACCCCTGGTCACCTGCCCCACCCCCACTAATCTCCACATCTAACTCTGCCCCATCAGGGATGACTGAAGGGCAAACCCAGTCTTGAAGGCCAGACGTGTTATTTCTTCACAGCTCACACAGCTGCTGGCCACAACAGGCAGAACATCTTGAGTTGGAATGGCGGGGGGGGGAGGTGGGGGGGAGGAATGATTCCTAGTTGCCATGGAAACTCAGAGGAAGGTGTCAGGAATGCCACATCTGTCATGTGGAAGGTCTAGGGCTGCAGCATATAGAGCTACGGCCCCACTTGGTGGGTCTGGGGGACGTGGCCCCCTTTTGGCTGCCCCCAGGACCAGCCCAAGTGTGTGGGCTCTGGGGAGAGGCTTTCCAGGACTTCACTGGGCCTCAAGGGGCACTGCACTGTCAGATTGCACAACACTTTCCTTCTCAGCCTGCTGGCCTCACACCTCTCCTCCATTGCACATCCTCCCGCCTTCATTGGAGCTTCTTCATCTTCACGTGCTCCACTGCAGTGACTGGGAAGTGCACTGGACAGGAAGTCCGAGGGCTGACCCTGGGTCCTAGCTCTGGGACTCACTCACTTCACCGGGCCTCAGTTGTCTTCTCCGTAAACTGGGCTGGGGTGGGAAGCAAACACGACCTCTGCTGAAAGAGTCAAATTCTCGGGGAGACTTTCCCTGGCCCCCTACACCTGTTTCAGTTTTGCCCCTCTTTGGGCCTCCACAGCCCTCTCGCTGCCCCCTTGCTGCTCTCCATCCCACGGCCGAGTAGCTGTTTGCTATTTGCTCTCCTTCCTTGGACTGTGGGCTGTGTGACTGCAGGGACAAGCCCACCCCGGCCCCCCACAGCCACAGAGTAGGTGGCTCGCAAGGAATAGACGGCGACAGGCTGCCAGCTCCACCCCTTCTCCTTCCCTTTTCCAACTTTCTCACTCTGGTTCAGTCTCCTTAGGGCCCCTCAGGCCGCTGCAGAGGCCCAAGAGACTCACGTTAAAGCCTTCATTGGGGCTAATGGCCTAATAGGCCTTTCGTTCCAGCACCTCAGGCCCCATGATACGCAGAAGCTGTGTGGAAGCACACAGGACTTTGGCAACCCCAAACCGGGCCGCCGCCAAGACAGGGTGGCTTGAGGTGAGCGAGCCTTTGACTAGAAGGGGCAGCAGCTCCGCTCCAAGCTGCCCTTCTCAGCCAAAAGGCGGCATAGTCAAATGGCTAGGGGCACAGGCGCTCAGACCAGATGGCCACATATTAGCTGGGAGATCATGGGCAAGCTACTGAGCCGCTCAGAGCCAGTCTCTGGGTCTGTAAAATGGAGGTGCTCATGGCATCTGCTTAACAGTCACCTTGTATGGCAGTGCTGTGTGTGTGTGTGTGTGTGTGTGTGTGTGTGAGTGAGTGTGTCTAGTACTGCTAGGCACTGAGGAAGCACTGAATAAGAATTGAAGGGGAAAGCAAAGGAGAGGACTTCATCCCGAGTAATGGTGGGGCTTCCCTCCGTCTAACACCTTCTCATCGCCACCACCCCAGTGTCTTGTTAGAGTTGAGTCCCAGGGGAGGAAAGCCCAGCCTGGCTGCTCCGGTCTCACTGATTCAGACTCAACAAGACTCCGAGCCGGGCAGCATTTTCTCCCCCTGTAGCATGGTCCTTTCCCCCACCACTGCAGGAGCAATGACTTTCCTTTATTTGTGATGCATTTGTTAAGCACCTACTGCATGCTACTCCCATGCCCTCTCAAGCATTCCTTGGATCAGTTCCTTAGAAGAACTGCTGCCTTAGCTGCCCAAGAGCCCTTTCTTCCTTAGCTTTAAGTCTCCGTCAAACTGTGGCCCTCCCCCTCAACCACTCAGTAGCTCTGTGACCCTGGAGCAAACCCCTCCTTATTCTGTACCTTACTTTCTCTCTCTCTCTACATATATATATTTATATAAATATTTTTATATATTTATATAATATATAAATATAAATATAGATATTCATATAAATATTCATACATTATTTATATAAATATATAAAATATATTTTATATAAATATTTATATTATATATTAAATATATATTATATTAAATATATATTAATATATATTAATATATTTATATTAATATAATATATTTATGTTATCTATAATATATATGTATATTATATAATTATATATATAATTATATATGTTATATATAATATAATATATATTAATATATAATATATTTATTAATAATAAATATATATTAAATAAATATATATTAAATATTATAATATTTATATAATATATAATATATTTATATAATCTAATTTTTATATAAATATATAAATATAATATATATTTATATAAAATATAGATATTCATATATTATATGATATTTACATAAATATAAAAATATAAATATATTTATATATTTAATATATATTAAATATATTAAAAATATATTATATATTATTATATATATATGAAACGAGGCTCTAGAAGGTCTCTGAGAACCCTTAGAGCTCAGGTGGCTCCAGATGACTGGTTGTAACTGGTTCCTTGTCCCAGGGTCAGGGAGAGTTGTGTGTGTCCTGGGGCTCACGAAGGGCAGGGCTTGGGTTCCCTGCCTCTTGGGAGAGGCACAGCCCCTGGTCTCAGGGTGCTTCAGCGTTTTCCCTCAGGGAAAGGGCTAAGGCCGTGCTGAGGGAGGGGGTGTGGCCCGAGACAGAGATTCCCAGAGGGAGACTGCCATCTCTCCAGTGAGTTTCCAAATGTTGCCCAAAGCTGGCTGGTCTCCAGCTGAAAGGGGAACACAGGCCTTGGTGAGGCTGGATCAAAGCAGCCGCTCGCTGGGCTTGACAGCTGGCTGGAGAGCCAGCAGCGCTGTGTGGCGAGGAAAGGAAATCATGGGGACGGCTCCGCCACAGTGAAAGCTGGCTTTCCAAGCCACGAGCCTCCCCCACGGGGCCTTGCTTGGCCCACATAGGCTCAGCAGTTCTCCTGCCCACTCCCCCTCACTGGGCCTAATCAGAGTCCCGTGGACCATGCAGCACAGGGGCTCCCCCACACTCCCCAGCTCCCCAGTTTGGGTTACAGCCTTTTGATAGTCAAGGAATTCTCACTCTGTTTCAGTTGCAGTCCGCTTTGCTTTCGCTGAAGCCGTAGTCCCTCGTTTGGTCCCCTCAGAGTGAGGAGATGTTCCTCAACTTTATAGGCACAGGGGAGCCCAGGCTGGTTCTTGCTTGAGCAGTGGAAGAGCACGCTGAACATGCTGGGGCCTAGTGAGGAGCCAGCCCTGGACTGGAAACAGCCATGGACACCCCACTTCTAGTCCTGACTCAGACTCTTACTGGCTCGATGACCTCGGGAAAGCCCCTTCCCTCTCTGTACCTGTTTCCTCCTCCATACAATGGGGATGATGCGAGAACCCACTCTGCCAACCTCACTGGGTTGGTGTGACGATCAAATCAGAATGTGTATGTAGAAGTGCTTTTAACCAACAGTGTGCTATATAAATACTCAGCAGCAGATGACAAGATGCCCTGCCTCTTCTCCTAGGAGTCTGGCTCCACGCTTTCCCTTTCCCGCCACCATCTGTAATATTCACCTCCCTGCTGGCTCCTTGCCTTCCCTTTGGCCTTCAAATGTGCTCGGAGCTTCTGTCCGTCCACTGACATACACCAGCAAAGTTCTGAGACAAATGGTCTCTGCCAGCTGCCTTTATCTTCTCTGTCTCCTGCTCCTGCTCTCTGGCTTTCACCCCTCCCTACCCCCCTCCCCCGACCTCACCCTTCATCCTCCTTGATGTCTCTGCAGACGTTTGATCCCACTGATCTTGCACACACCTAAGTTATCTGGTTTCCTCATATAGGCTGTGGTAGGCAGCCTATATGAGGGTCCCCACAATCCCCACCTCCTGGTGTCCCCACCCTCATCCAACCCCTCCCTCGGGGTGTGGCCAGACCTAGTGACTTGCTTCTCACAAAAAGAATATAGCAAAGGTGATGGGTTGTCATTTCCAAGGTTAGATTGTAAGACGTTGACTCCTATCTTTCTCACACTCTCTCAGCATCTCTCACTGGCTTGCACTGACGAAGCTGGTTGCCGCGTTGTGAGGTGCCCTGTGGAACATTCCACGTGGTTAGGAACTGAGGGTCCTGACAGCAGGACCTTTGCACTTGCTATTTTTTATCCCAGAATGTTCTCCTGAATATCAGCACTCGTTTATTTATTGTTCTCCTCTCCCCACACTAGAATGTAAGGAGGACAGGGGTTTTGTGTGGTGTGTTCTCTACTGTATTCCCATCGCGTATAAGCCTGGTGCATAGTGGGGGGGGGATCAGTTTCCATCCAGAAAGGTTTACCTATCCTGAAGGAAGGCTTTCTGGAAGAGTCTCAGTCCACACTCACAGCAAAATTAGTTTTTGATTCTGTTACCTCTGATATCTTCCCTGGAAAAATGGACTGGTTGGGGGCATCTGTATGAACTATGTGTGGAACTATGTGTGGAAATGAGTAGGATTGGGAAAAGGGAGCGTGTGTGTGTGCGTGTGTGTGTGTGTGTGTGTGTGTGTTAAGTGTGGAGTAACTGTGCATATGTACTCAGGAGGGAGAGGGGAAAGATGCCTTCCTGGGGCCTTTAGGGCGAGCCCAAGCCCCTCAGATTCCATCTTTGACCTCCAGCAGGTGTACTGGTGATGCAGTGTCCCTCGAGGAGCCCAGAATGGTGGTGACTCTTTGGCCAAGCATCTCTGAGGAGGTGGGGGGAAGCTTCAGGCATTTCCCCTCCTGAGCCAAAGGAATGCTGGAGAAGCCCTGAGAACAATGGGGAGCTGACAGCCCCTCAGCGGACCTGTGACGTGCGGCCCCCGAGAGGGGTGCACAGCTGCCTGCCAGGACCTGGGGCATGGGACAGGGGCTGGCAGGGATACAGAGGAGCCGTGGAATCTGTGAAGGAGGAAGCCGGAAGCAGCTGGGGATGACACCGACAGGCATTTCCCGCCTCAGGATGCCCTCCGGCTTTCTTCAGGATGCCGCTGCAGCTGCAAAAGCAAAAGCCACAGCTTCCCTCTGGCCCCAAATGGCTGTCCTACACGTTGGGAGCTCGGACCCCAGGCAGCCTCACTCCCGGCTTCCCTCCCCGGTCCCCGAGGGAGGCAGGCAGCTCCTCCAAGCAGCAGCAGGTGCCCCCTGCGCCTAACGGGAAGCTTCGTGAGTTTCAGGTGCCCGTCTGCAGCTCTTACCCTGCCTGCCCGCAGGCTGGCGCTGAGGGCACTGCGGCCTGGAAGATCGCTGGCCCAGCTCCGTCAGCCTCCACGTCTTCCCGAAGTGCCTCAGTGACCGGCACCGGGCCCCAGGCAGGCTGAGGCCTCTCATCTGGAGAACCTGTCCCACCTCGGTACACTGTTTCCGAACTTCCCAATCTTCTTGGCACCACAACACACTCTGACGTACTCAGATTGCGATAACAACTACCTCCCCAACCCAGATGTGCAGTAAGCACGGCCGTGCGCATTAGTGATGCTTCATGGTGACTACACGGTTGTTTGTGCCTTGAGAAGACAGCGGGGGGCCGTGTGCAATCCCAGCACGAAGCTATAAACCCAGCCTTCGTCTCCTCTTTAAGAAGGTCTGCTGGATTAAAACAACCTTGTTCTAGGGTAACTCTAACTCTGCTGTGATCTATCATAATAATCCTGAATCCAACCTCATTTCTAATAAAAAGTCACTCGTTTGCAGACTTTATGATTAGTAATATACCTCCTAAGTGATCCGCCTTAACTCTGCTGTTGCCAGAAATGGTTCCATCCAGAGCCTGCTGTGGAATCAATTGCCTTAGAGGGGTTCCAAGCAGTGGCCCTCTTCTGGATGTCTCAGTTGGGGGGGTGACTATGGGGTCCAGATGGCGGCTTGCACAAGGGGCTAGTCCCTGGGCTGTGCACACAGCAGCAACACTTGGTTCAAGCCATCCTAAGCACAGGAAAGCAGCCTGCTCTCCGCCACCTAGGTGCACAGCACACAGCTGGAGCCTATGTAGACCGAACCAGCTCAATGATCCAGGGACAGAATCACCGTAGAGCCTGAAGACCAAAGAAGAGGACACACTTCAGAAAATGCACGGTAGGGACACCTGGGTGGCTCAGTTGGTTGGGCAGCTGCCTTCGGCTCAGGTCATGATCCCGGCGTCCTGGGATCGAGTCCCGCGTCAGGCTCCTTGCTCGGCAGGGAGCCTGCTCCTCTCTCTGCCTCTGCCTGCCTCTCTGCTTGCTTGTGTTCTCTCTCTGTTAAATAAATAAATAAAATCTTTAAAAAAAAAAAAAAAGAAAATGCACGGGAGAGATTCAGACACAGAGAGCCCTCCAGTGAGAGAGAGAGAGACGGTGCTGAGAGATCCTGTAGGTCTCCACTGTCCAAAATGGTCACCAGCAGCCCCATGTGACTACGGAGCACTTGAAAGGGAGCCAGTGCAAAGCAAGGCATGCTGTCAGTGTAAAACACATCGGAATTTGAAAATGTAATATAAGAAAAAGAATATCAAATATCTCATCAATAATTTTCATGTTGAATTTAGATATAAATGGCAATATTTTTGATACATTGAGTTAAATAAAATATATCATTAAACATATAATCACAAAAGGCACAAAGACACTAATCTTGATTGTGGGGAGAAAGTTTCACAGATGTATATATATGTCAAAACTTTAACTGCACACCTTAAATATGTTGCAGTCATGTCAATTATACCTCAATAATAGTGTTAAAAAATTCTATAGTAGCTCCTCCATTGCTACCCAACAGGATAAAAAAAAGAACTAATTTCAGCTGTTTATTTTTTATGTGGTTCTTAGAAAATTCATTTATTTTTAAAGATTTTATTTATTTATTTGAGAGAGAGAGAACTGGGTGTGAGAGAGGCAGAGGGAGGAGAAGAGAAATCTCAAGCAGACTCCCCCTAGAGTGTAAAGCCCAATGTAGGGCTCTATCCCACGACCCTGAGATCATGACCCTGAGTTTTGACCCTGAGTCAAAGCCAAGAGTTGGATGCTTAACTGACTGTGGCACTCAGTCACTCCAGAAAATGTATACTTATGTGTGTGGCTTGCATTATATTTTTATTGGATGGGACTGATCTAGTGGTTATAATCCATTTTACAGGCCATGGAACTGAGACCCAGAGAGGGGAAGGAGCTTGCTCACGTAATGAGGTGGAGAAGATTTCATTACTTAATGGCAAGAATCCACAGGGCAAGAACTACCTATGTTGGTAAAAAAAGACTTAGAAAGGTTCTTGAGGAAAATGATACCTACCCCTGACCTTCACAGAGTTAATAGGTACCAAGGCTTCAGAAGTGGGTGATGAATTTGTAGTAACCGTAGAAACCTTGAAGGGAAAGGGTAAGGAACACAGGGGAAGAGGGACAGGAGATCCAAAGAAATGGAGAAAGTTTGTGTGTGATGTGACCCCTTCCCCAAGATTCCATCCACCAAAAACCTTCATTAAATTCTACTCCCCTTTACTTGGTGGGAACTGAGGAAGGGTCAAGGTTTCATGCTTTGGTCAATGCAGTGAAAGCAGAGACCATGCCCGGAGCCACAGAAATCTGGGTGGTAGAGGATGCCACAAGAATATAAATCTTCTGGGGCTCCTGGCTGACTCAATTGGTAGAGCATGCGACTCTTGAGCTCAGGGTCATGAGTTCAAACACCATGTTGGGTGCGGAGCCTACTTAAAAAAAAAGAATATAAATCTTCCCTATTCCTCCACCCCAAGAAATTCACCAATACCTGGGATGGGGCTATTGATTTGCACAAATCGTGGCAGAGAGGTGGAGGGCAGCTCATAATGTTGTTTAGATCTCAAGGGTCATGCAGGACTCTGGTAATTCATGGATTCACTAGCATGACCAGAATTTTAAAAGTTAAAAATATGACCATAGTGATTGTTGCTTTATTTCCCTCCTCTCACCCTTTAATTCAGCAACTGAAACAAAAAAGATTAAGGATGCCTCTACTATGTGCAAGGACAACCTTCACCCCCACCGTGTTAGGTGCTGTGAAATATACGAAAAAGCTATGGTCACTTGAAGCCCACAGAGAAGTCATTTCAGCAAGAGGTGGCAAAGAACGAAGCCAAGAGAGTAGAGTAGTTAAAAGTATATAAGGGTGCTTAGGACTACCGATAAAATAGCTCAGCACCTTGGTAGGACCCAAGTCTTAACTTCAATCGATATGAGCCTGACTCAAGGAGGTGCTAGATGTGTTCATAATCCCTGACCAGGAGGGAAAGAAAATGGGAAGCCTCCAGAGGCCCAAGGTCAGCAGGAACCAGGTCAGTCATGGAAAGAGGAGCAGCGAGCTGCATTTTGGCGGAAGGAAATGTGTGAATTTGCTCTGGATTCGGGATTGATCTGGCTGTACCGAAGACAGAGAATCCCAGGATCAGAGTGGGCATAACGCAGCCCAGACCCAGTCCAGTGTGCCTTATGGCTACTCTCAGGGGATGACATGGCGGAGGCGGCTTGGTGCAGCCCTTCACTCTGTCCTGCTGACTGTGCCCCGGCCTTGCCAATGCTCACAAGGAAAACCGGATCAGCGGGTAGAGGTGGATCCGCAGGAGCCGGCACTACCGTTACACACATGATTGGCCTGTGAGGAGTCCCCTGCCTTCCCCTGGAGAAGCCAGCCACGGCTGGACAGCGGCTGCACCATCCCTCCGGATCCTTTTCCGCTCCATCCAGTCGCTCACCAAGCATCTACTGAGCACCTAGCCGTGTAAGGCCCTGTGGAAGTTACGGAGTGGATCCCAGCCCTCGGGCAGCTGACACCCGTGCATACATTGTTACAACACCAAGTGGTTAGGTTCCCAGGGCAGATCCAGCTAAAAAGCTATGGGAAGTTAGAAGAAGGAGAGCGCATTTCCACTTGAGTTGTTGGGAAGACTTCATAGGGAGGGTGGCATTTGAACCGAACTTCGAAAGGGGATAGGATTTGGATATCAATTCCTAACACTTTATATAGTGTTTACTAAGCACCAGACATTCTTCCAAGTGCACTAAAATAGTAACTCATTTGGGAAAACCACAATCCTATGAATAAGTACCATTGCCACCCCCATTCCACATTATGGAGGTGGAGGCACAGAGAGATTAAGTGATGTGCCCAAGGCCATACAGGTAGTGAGGAATGGAGCCCAGAACCAAACCAAGATAGAGTCGTGCTCATAACCACTGCCTCTTGGATAAGGAGAAACAGGGTGGGCCCAGTGGTCCAAGCAATAGAATGAGCAGAGAGTCAGGGGTGTAAGGAAACATGGCGCCCTCATGGAAAGCAGTGAGGAGTCTGTCAGTGCTAGAGTGTTTACTGTATCAATGGGAGTAGTCAAAGATGAGGTAGAAAAGGTGTTTTCCAGCTGGGTTTTCAGGCGCCTGAGGGTAATGGGTCTTGGGGAGTTTTGAGGGGTGCTCCCCAGAGCTGACTCCAGAAGGGAGGCATGCCCCTCTGAATCGAGGCCCAGCTGAGACGGTGTTGCCCATTTCCAGGAGGCCTTGCTAAGCCCCACCGGCAACCACTAAGCTTTGAGGTGGGTGTTCATTCAGGGACAAGAATGGAAACTCCATCATGTTTACCACAGGAAATACCACTGCATCAAGAGCCACCCCCCTTGGGAGGCAGGTCCCATTCCTGTTTTGTTTGTTTCAGGACTGAATGTTGTTATTCCTGCTCTGCCTGTGTTTATGTCAGGGAATGTTTGCTATCAAAAAACAAAGTCCAGGCAGTGTTCCTACCAATGCAACAGCCACAGAGCCCTTCGCTCGGGCATTTCCGGGCTCGCTCCCACCTGATGGATTTCTTCATTGAACAACATCAAAGACCTCCTCTTTTGGCTTCCCTCTCATCTTAAAGGGACTGGTGCTGAGAGGAAGTCATTTGACTCTGGAAGAAAAGCAGTTTCTAGACTTGGCATCCTTGCCTGTCTCCAGCCTGGGTGAAAAGCGAAACAGGCTTATTCTCCAAACCCCAGCGAGCAGGAGCAGAGACCCCCAAACCTGGACCCTCATGCCTCTTCTCCCTGGGGAGACATCCAAGGAGCCTGCAGGGCTCAGGCCTGGGAGAACAGCCCTAAAGAAGCGGATCGTACTAATCAGTTTTCGGAACAGAAAGCAGGAGAGGTGACACCACAAGCCTCATTCTGATATGCGCACCTTTATTTTGCAGATCAAAGAACTAAGACTCAGAAGAAAGGAGGACAGTGATGACAAGGAGAGAAGGGAGAGACAGTAGGGGGAGTTGTGCAGAAAATCCTTCCTCTCCTTTAAGCACTAGTCCCACCTCTTCTGCTGTGGTCCTCACTGTTCTTCCCTTTTTTGATAGCATAAAATATGGGCTGCATAGTTTGACGCTAGGCTATGTAGCAACACTCGTGGCCTTCCTCCCTCCCTCCCGCAGGAGATGGCAGTCTCCTTCAGCCAGGGCAGAGACCAAGGACTCACCTCTCCCCTCTCTCTCCCTCCTTTTCCCCAAAGCACCCAACACCGGGCCATGTCCTGTGGGCCAGTAAGACATATTGATATGAGCCAACGAGCCTCCCATTGACACGAGGGATCCACTGACCACTGAGGTCAGTAGTGACTGAGGACAGGAACTGGGGAGTGGGCAGATGGCGAAAAGAAAAAGACAAAAAAGATAATAGGCAGATTCTCTGACAAGGAGGGGAAGCCATTTCCCAAGAAAAGGGGGAGAGTCATGACACATTGCCAAAAAGCTGAGGAGGGGAAACAGAAAATTGGTGAGCCAGTTATGATCTCCACAGCACTGACACCCCAGCCCCTGTCTTATGCACAGCTGGAAATGCATACCTTGTTCCGCTGGTGGCCTTGAACTTGCACTCAGTTGTGTCTCTAGCACTGGTGTGGGCGTGGGAGTTGCAGGTGTGATTGGTGCACGAGCCAGTGACACTGTCTGGCCCAGACCCTGTGGGACCCACAGCAGGTGCTCACACATCCAACTGCAAGGTCTCATACATGAGGCAGCTGCACTGGGGGCTGGGTGAGGAGCGGAGCCAAGTTGGCTTTGGCTGACTCATTTCTGTATTCCTCCTCCACGTTCTCCTGTGCCTAGCTCAGTGCCTGGAACACAATGCATGCCCAGCAAGGCCTGACTAATTAACAGTAATCACAGAACACCTGCTATGTGCCAGGCTCAGTGCTAGGCACCTTACAAAGATGATCTCATTTTGTCTTGACAATCCTATGAGGAAGGTGTTGTGTTGCTTTTTTTAGCCCCATCTGACAAATGAGAAAAATGCACGCTCAGTGAGGTTGAAAATGATTTGTCTGAGGTCACAGAACAAGTACATGGTTGGACTAGTACTCAAGTTCAAGTCCATCTGACGCTAGACTCAGGCTCATAACTCCATGTTATAGCGTCGAATGAGAGAAACCAGAATCCACAGCTCTTACCTCATTAGTCCTATGCTGAAGCAAAAGACATGAACTGATGAAATGTGAGGGTTCTGAGTTGCATCCTCCCTTTGCAATGCAGACACGCACCCACACGTGCACACACATGCACACACATGCATACACATCGCAGGCTTTGAGAACATCTCTTCTGTGCAAATGTTACAATCCCCAGCAGGGAAGTGATTCTGTGGAGCATAGGCTGCTGAGGGTTTTGGGGAGAGGGAGGGAGGGCCGAACCCACGGCTGCCTTCATACTGAAAGTGTAAAGCCAAAAGGACGGACAGCAGCTGAGGTTCTTAGCAGGGAACCAATAACATACTAGGGAATGGGTTGCCCCTTTGAGACTTTGGGGAGCTTTTTGGGGTGCTCCAGCTGCCCCTTCTGTGGCAGGAGGGGCAGGATGGTGGGGTTATTTCAGCACAAAAGCTTCTGAAGCCCTGGCAGGGTGGCCAGGTGGGTGCCCTTGGTTCGAGCTGCTTATGGCCAAGCACCCCCAACACCTGCAGATCACAAGAACAGACTTGAAAAGGGGATATCCAGGGATGCCTGGGTGGCTGAGTTGGTTAAGCATCTGACTCACGATGTCAGCTTAAGTCACCATCTCAGGGTCTTGGGATCGAGTCCCCCCCCCCCCCATGTCAGGCCCCTGCTTATTGTGGAGTCTGCTTGAGGTTCTCTCTCTCCCTCTCCCTCTGCCTCTACCCACCGCACTCTCTCTCTCTGAAATAAATAAATTTAAAAAAAAAAAAAAGGAGATCCACCTCTGAGGCCTTGGCAAGCGCTGATGGTGCCCAGGGCCTCGGGCTAGTCTCCAGGAAATAGGAATTGCCCTATCTCTCAGGCCTTTGCTCATTCGTCACTTTCTCCATGAGGACTCCCTCGGCCACCCTCTTTAGAAATGTACCCATACCCCCTCTATGCTTTCTTTTTCTTCAGCAGCATTTATGATCAAATGACATTTTTTCCTTATTCGTTTTCTTTGCTGTCTGTCACATGGTATGGGGCGGGGTTGGTTGTTTTGCTTGCTGCCGTGCCCCAGTACCAAGAATAGTCCTTGAGAAGAATTTGTTGAAGGAATGAATTCACTGATTTCAATTCTTTTTGAGCGCTATATAAAGCGTGATCATATTCCCATTGTCACGCAGCTTCAGCCACCCCTGAGGGAAAGGCATGGCATTTGGGAGCACGGCCATTAAACTGGCCAGTGGGAGATCCTAACTTAGAACAAAGAAAAACTCTTATAAACATGACTTCCCTGCCAAGATCAGTTACTGCAACGGTCACTCTTGAGGAAGGGCCTCAGTGACTGAGGTTCAAAGCTATTTAGTCGCATACAAAATCAATGAGAAAATTCAGAAGTGCTCTGGGCACACATACAGGTCTCCTACAGCATTGTTTGTTTACCATAACTATCAGCAGACAGGATCTAAACTGCTGTTGGGGTTGATGTAGCACTTCCTAAGCAACCTGGGTCAACAACAACCACAATAGAAACAGGGGAATTCCCCAGTTACTGACTAATAATAGCTCATTTCACACTCAAGGGCTGTGTGACCTCAAGCAACTTACTTGACCTCTCTGAGCCTCAGTGTCCTTGTTTGTAAAAATGGGAATAATTACGGTGCCTGTCGCATGGGGTCACTGTGAATTTTATGAGTTACTAGATGTAAGGTACTTGGTACAATGCACGGTACATGATAAGCACTTTGTAAGTGTCACATATTATTTGTATTGTTATTTCTAGATGGCGAGTATTTCTAGGAGAGAATCTATATCCCCCCTGCCCCCATGTCCAGAACAAAATATGTAAGCACATTGTGTTAGCTGTTACTACTGCTCTCAGCATGACGATGATGATCAGGGGTAGGGCTGGTGCACTTACTTGATTCGTAAGAACTGAGAGCTCCATGAGTCAGGCAGGGACTACGACTTCCTAGAGCCCTAGAACATAGTAACTACTAAACTTACACACAGTAGGTATTCAGTTGACTCTCATACAACTTTCACGCAGGGCTTTGCTAACTTTTCTGCTACTTTAGGACTCAAATATTCTTAAATGTGAGTCAGCAGTGCCCCCCCTACTGGGGAAGGGAACAAAGGCCCTAGACACACTCAGTCTCCATTTCCCCTGAGGAAATTCACAGTCTGGTACGTCCCGCCCTCAGAAATCACTTCCAAGTCATTCATAAGCAAGTAATTGAAACAGATAGGTGCAGATTGTGACCATTGTTACCAAAGAAATAAATCGGGTGATGATAAAGAGTATATGTGTATGTGGGTGGCTGGGGGAGAAGAGGGGAGACTTTGACTTTAAATGACTAGTTAGACCGCTATGAGGTGGTGGCATTTGAGCAGAGACCTGAAAGACGGAAAGGAAGCAGACTGCAAAAATCTGGGAGAACATTCCCGGCAACGGAAATAGCAAGCACGAAAGCCCTGAGGCACCAAAGGGCTTGGGGTTTATTGGAACCCCGTGGGGGCCAGCGGGCCTGGGTTGCTAGGCAGAGGGGTGAGGCTGCAGAGGCAGGTGCGGGTGTAAGCCACGGTAAGAGAGGCCAGTGGAGAACAATCCCAGATGACCGAGAGCTTTCCCTAAAACAACCTGTCAAAATATATTGCGCAACCATTCACAGTGCATTGGGAAAATGCATCTGGGAAAGATGTAGCACCCAGTCACGCATTTTCCCACAATGGTTATGGCCGTTTCCGAACAGCAAAGCCAGTCTATTTTGGACTTCACCGATTCAAACGTTGAATGAGTCCACACAGAGTCCAGGCTATGAGGCAGTGGGTTTGCTCTACTGCCTCCCAAATGCCACCAGATAAAGCAGAGCTTATCTGTTGAAAAGAACAGACTCTCCGGCAAATTAGAAATCAACCGTGGCTGTGCAGCTCACAGAGCAGGCTTATCTAGCCATTAAAGCAGGTTGCTGAAGACTCTGACTTGGCCGCATGTTGTTAGCCTTTTTCATATTGACATTAGTGGAAAATGATTAAGAAAAAAAATTTTTTTACATAGGCTCCATGCTGGGCGTGGAGCCCAACGTGAGTCTTGAACTCACAACCCTGAGATCAAGACCTGAACTGAGATCAGGGGTCGATTGCTTAACCAACTGAGCCACCTAGGGGCCCCCAAAATGATTAAAAAAAAATAAGAAACAAAGCTTTGGTGGAGGGACATTCAATATATCGATTTTTAAAAATTGAGTCAATTCTTGGTCTCTGCACACTTCACTGGAACTTCCTGAGCATCTGTTGATGTATCTGTGATGAAACATTTTGCTTACATCCTGGACAGGACATAGTAAACTCAAAATATACCAAACACAGGGACAAGCTTCCTACCCTCCCCTGCCCACCCCTGAAAATTCTGTTGAGAATCAGCTTCCAGGTCTTGGTTCTTTGAATCTACCTGGTAGATAGTCCAGGCCATGTGTTTTTCCTCCTTATATCTTAGAGCTGTTCTTGTGACCTTCAAAACTTTCCTTTTCCAGCAAAGCCCAGCAAAGATCGTGCTCAACAAATGCACATTTGCTCCCCTATGTGTCCCAGCCTCCCTTCTAGTTAAGTGTGAGTCACGTGACTCATTCTGACGGGGTGGCGGGAAGTCATCGAGAGTAGTGTGCACCATTTCTGGGCTGAGGTAGTTAACAGGTAGTATGTGCTATGACCAAACTGCATCCCTTCTCCCAAGTTCATATGTCAAGGCCCTAACCTCCAGTCCTCCTGTGTGGCTGTATTTGTGCTAAGGAAGTAATTAAGTAATTAAGATCAAACGAGGTCATGAAAGTGATGTCTCTGTCTCTGTTCCCGATTCTCTCTCATCCCTCTCCCCCTCTCCCTGCCATGTGAGGATGCCTGTGAGAAGGTGGCGCCTGGAAGAGAGTCTCACCAGGAACTGAATTGCCCAGCACCCTGATCTTGGCCTTCCCGGTGTCCAGAACTAAGAGAAAATACATTTCTATTGTTTAAGCCACTGCATCTGTGGTATTTTGTCATCGCAGCCAACTTGACTTAGACACGTGCTTCTTCATCTCTCTCCTCCCTGCTATGGCGATCTCCAAGATCACATGTTCCAGACAGCTCAGCTTGTTGTGCAAACAAGAAGCCTTTCCTGTGTTAAACCACTGAGGTTTCAGGTTTTCTGCATTACTATGGCATAACCTAGCCCATCCTGACCAATGCACGGGGGCAGAGAAAAGGACATGATATATATACCGTGTCCGTCCAGACACCCTACGGTCAAAGCAGATGAGTGCCACCAGCACCATCGTGTCCCAGTATTCAGACAGATGCAAACTGTTCTTCCTGGGTCCTGGGATTCAGCCCACGATGAAGATGTAAATGGTTCAAGGAATCCATTGAGGTTTCACTTGAGAAAGCAAGAGCTCCAGCTGTTAAACAGCTGGGAACCATGAGAGATAAGGCATTGTCTCCAGGAAGCCCTCACTGAAATGCATACCAGTTCCCCTCAAGGGCTCAGTCATTTATCCTGTGACAACCAGGGGGCACTTTTTTTGTGTGTGTGTGGTGAAAAATTTTATATTTAGATTTAGCCAGCTGGACTCAGTTTAGATGATCCCAATTCTGTTGGCAACATCCAAAACATCACAGTCAGGAACCAAACACATGTCTTCTTCTCTCCATTGGGCCTAATCATGTGTTGACCTTGGCCATGTCAATGTCATAGAGCTTCTTCACAGCCTGTTTGATCTGGTGCTTTGTGGCTTTGACAGCCACAATGAACACAAGTGTGGTGCTCTCTTCTATTTTCTTCATGGCTGACTCGGTACTTGGGGGAACTTGATGATGGCACAGTGGTCAGGCTTGTTTCTCGAGGGGATGCTGTTTTGAGGATATTGGGCTGCCTTGAGAGACACGGTGTCTTGGGCCGTTGGAAGGTAGGTGATGTGCGGATCTTCTTTTTTTGTGTGACTGCGGACACTTTTCAGCATCGCTTTCTAGGCCTTCAACGCCTTTGCTTTGGCTTAAGCTTTGAGTGGGGCAGGGGCTTCCTTCTTTGCCTTTGTCACCATCTTGGTGAAGAAAGGTGGAGACATTTTCTTTGGACTGATTTCTCAGGGAAAAGGATGGGCCCGAGGTCTCAGGGCCATGCTGGGTCATAAATTGGAGGAAGACTCCACAGCTTGGCCCAGAGTGATCCCTCACCTGCCCATGAGGGATTTGAATTTCATCGGGAGCAGGAGGGTCATTTCCCTCCTCCAGGTTCCCTGTGACTTCTCACTGGTATGGCCCTCTTGGTCTGGGCTACCTATATGACCATCTCTGTAAACCATCCATGAGAGAGGATGGAAGTGAACTTTGGGGCCTTGGCTTTTTTTTTTTTTTTAATGCTTGGCAAGACTTACCTACAAGCATCTTATCCCATCTGCCCTCTCAAATTCTCCTTTATCAAAGCCAAGTTCAAGCCTGATCTTTCCTATGAAAATTTCCCTGACTTCCCCTTCCTACTGTCATGCCTGCTGATATTTTAATAGTAACTATAATCAACATTTATTGTATACCATGGCGTACCGAGCCCTCCAGTAGTTCATATTTTCTGTATGGTATCTCATCTGATCCTCCTACATCCCAAGGGAGGTGTTATCATCCCTACTTTACACCCAGGGAAACTGAGGTTCAGAGAGGTGAAGTGACCTGCCCAAAGTCCTGTAGCTCATACACGGCAAAGCTGGAACCCAGGCCTATCAGATTCTAAGATCCCTGCTATAACCACCACTCTCTCCTGCTCCCGACAGCTCAGCCTCCATTATCATATGTCTTGAATTGCTCCCCAATCCCCATAAGCTCTTTGAGGGTAGGGACAGTTTCTTCTACCTGGTTGGTAATTAGCCTTTCTCTTTTGACTAGCACTTTACAGTTTGTATAGGGCTTCTGCATACTTGGTGTCATCTGATCTTTACTACATTCCTGAGATATCTGTGTTATCCTCAGTTAACAGATGAGGAGACAGAGGTTCAGACAGGTCCATGAGTTGCACAAGGCACGCATCCAATGAATGACAACCAGTTGCTCTTTTGGCTACCCCAAGACGCCTCTCACTTGCGAATTGGGCACCAGCTAATCCCTTTCTCCTCTCCTGGCTTTATGGTGTTCTAAGCCTCATTTCTGTCCAGTTGAAAATAGCTGGGCTCAATAAAGGCACTCATTTTATTTCTGATCCTTGGGAGCCATAGCAGAGGCATACAGAGCTGTGCAGCTGACGTTCGACAGGATGTGAGTGGGATTTCTCCTGTAGGCCTAGGACTGGTTACCAGGGCCTAAAGCTGAGGGTAAATGTCACACGAGAACTGCTAAGGCACTTCCAGCTGTGAGGGGCCACTACTGCAGCAGGGGGAGGAACACCGGGATCAGGAAATTTTGGACTGGTATTGTAGAGTCTCCCTCCCCCAGGTCCCCAGCCAGGTAAGGGGGTTCCAAGAGAAAGCCATCGAGATTGGGGAGTCCATGAGGAGAGGAGAATGGCACCTCATTCCTGGTGGGACATCTGCTTGCATGGCAGACTCATGACACTCTCCTCAGGTCAAGCGGCTGCCTCTGAAGATAATGAGATTTGAGCTGTCTTACCTTATCCTATCCAAGAGGACTGGCCACTGGGCAAGGGGACCCTGGGAGCAAAGGCCTGGGGATACTGCCGGCAGCAGGGGTGTGTAAGTGTGAGCATGAAGGCAGGGGCCTTACCTGGAAGTAGTGGCTGAATGGCTTCTCCCACGTCAGGGAACTCTGAGGGGGGAGGCCTCCAGACACCTCCCAAGTCGGGGATAGTGACTGAGGACACAGCGTGGAACACTATCCCTGAGTATCTCCATCCATCCGAAGCGCCTTCAAAGAGCTCCTGCAGCGCCTGCCTCCGTGTGGCCCCTCTGGGGTCGGGCTGGCCTGGCAGCCGGATGGAGAGCGAGCTCTCAGTTCTCAGGGCTGTGCCCAGAGCCAGGGCCAGGGCCAGGGGGAGGCAGGTGAGGCGCCCACTGTCAGCTGCCGACCCTGCCCTTGCCCAGCCTGCAGCGGGTGAGCGCCTCCCTAAATTCCGCACCCTGGGCGCCTCAGCCACCTCACCTTCATCCTAGTCCTATTTGTAGCGGCCACAAGGCCTGGGCGGGGTTCCCTGGGATTCACAGAACCTTTTGGGTCCATGAAGATATCCTAGGCTTGGGTGCTGGGGGATCTAGGGATCTGGAGCTAGCGCGGCAGCCAACTTTAACTGAGATGGGCAGGCCCACAAGCTTTCCCACAGGAGGAAGGGGTGGGGGTAGCAAGCGCCAAGGAGGCAGCTTTCTGTACCACGCCCTAACAAGCCAAACAAAACTGAGGTAATTCTGCCCCCTGGTGTCCCCTTCTGTCACTGCAGTCACTGCCAGTGGCCCATCTGTTTCAGGAGATTTAGAATCACTTATGTTCATTCATTCAACAGTTCACTCGTGCCTCACACACTTCTTGAGGGCCCCACTCTGGGCTCAGCGCTGTGCCGTACACTGTGGGTACAGAGACCAACAGTACAGAGACCCCGCCTTGCAGGCTGCTGTAGTCCAGTGGGGCAGATAGACACACCAAGAGATCATCCTGATGCATTTAAATAAGCGCTCTGTTCAAGATTACATGGCGCAAAGAGGGACTGCTTGGCTTAGGGGAGGCAAAAAAGGTGGGGTTTGAGTTTGTTGACTGACTGAGTTCTTTAGGTGGCTGAAGGAAAGGCCTCCTGGACAGAGATGGTTATATGTGAAGGCATGGGGTCACATATAAGGACCATAGAATGTTCTGTTTGCTGCAGCCATAGGGTGCATTTGAAGGGACAGGAGGAGACAAAGTTAGGAACTGGCTTGTGGTCAGGGCTTGGAGAGCCTTGCGGGCCACATGGAATGCTTTGACCTGATCCCTAGGTGATCCCTAGGTCGAATCCTTGAAAGGTTTTGAGCAGGGCAGTGACATTGTCAGATTTGAATTTTTGTGAGTTTACTCCAGCCACTTTGTAGAGAATGGGTTGTAGAAGTGTAAGGCCGGGGAGGCTCTTGGGAGGGTTGCCAGATGTTTAAACAAAAGAAAACAGAATGCCCATTGAAATTGGCATTTCAGGTAGACAACAAGTTTTATTTAGTAAAAGTCTATCCCCAAATATTGTATGGGATATACTAAAATTTATTCTTTATGCACTCAAAATTCAAATTTAACTGGGCATCCCATATCTTATCTGGTAGCCTTATCTTAGAGCCATGAAGGAGAGATGATGGAGGCTTGGACTAGAGCAGAGGTAGTAAGGTTGGATAGAAGTTGAAAAAATTCAAGGGGTATTCAGGAGATAGAAATGAAAGAACTTGGGGATGACGTGGATGAGGAAAAGTGAGAGGGAGGCACCCAACAACACCCAATCTCTTGTTTGGGCTGTTTGTTCTATGTTGGGTTCTCTAACTGCACCTCACTCCAACTAACACGTACCCTGAGGTCAAAGGTCCTTCCTAAAACATCCCAGAGAACCTCTGAACCCCAGAGCCAACACAGCTTCCAAAGCCCTATCCTCCCCTGCTCTGGCCGGCCTCCTGCCTGGCTCCTTTAGGTTCCACACCTACCTGCTTCTGCATTTTGGTCTTACCCCTTACTCGGTCCAGCTAATTGGCCAGGGTCTAGTGCCTGGAATCAAGCTAGGGCCGCTTTAGGCCTCCATTCTTTGCTCTGTGCACTGCTCTTTGCAACAGAGGTGTCCAGGCCAGGCCTCCATTACTGACTGAAACAGATCCTTCCTGACAGGGAGGGAAATCCCAAACATTCCCAGAACACCAGGTTTCCCCTAGAGGCTTTCTCACCCACCAGGGCTGGGACTTTAAGGTGGCCTGATTTCTCAGAGCTTCTTGTGACAACAGTGCCACTTAGTGGTCTCACAGCACACTGCAGGCCATGGTGAGATGGGAGACTGCTTTGCAGACCACTGGGAGGGCTTCACATTCCTATCTCTCCCCTGGCAGGGCACACTTGTCCTGCTTCTGCTGGTGGCCATCCATCCATGACACTCCTCGGCTCTTATGAATCTGAGCAACACATCCGTTTGGTGGACCTGCCAGTAGAGAGGTAGCCCGAGATGGCATCCAAAGAACTGAACAACTAGGCCTTGAGGTCTCTGTCTTTGGCTAGACTCAGAAAATTGGGCTCCAGGTTGAACTGGTCATAGTCTTCAAAATTCCCAGCCTTCCATATTTGATAGATACAAGCCTGGTAGCTATCTAAAAGTAGCTGTGTTTGAGGTCCCTCCCACACCTACTTGTGGACATTCCCGCCTGGAAATCTAGAGGGACAGAGTGGGTCTCGCAATTGGGTTCCTCATGGTGGACGAGTTGCTAGTCAAACAGTGGGCCTGGCCACTCTCCAGGGTGCCACCTCCCTCTCTGGGGTTCCAGCCAGTCAGAAAGAACTACCAAGTGCCCCACCCCCTCTTTCCTCCACACCAGAGCCTGTGAGTGGGTGGCCAGAGCCAACGTTTCTATGCCCTCCAGCTGGGGAGCTGAGAGACAGGTGGCCTCAGATGACCCTGTGGGCCGTAGCACAAGGGTTCTCTGGAGTAATTGGAAAGGTCTTCTGAGGAGACTGGCTTAGGAAATGCAGCTCCCTCCCTTGCCCTCTGACTCCAGGAACTTGCCATGAGGGCCCGGGGACACACCAGGCTGTGTCGCTGAGGCTGAGGTGATCACTGACCCACTGCTGGCATCTCATGCACCATCTGGCTAGAGATGGTGTGCCATCCCCAGGGAATGGCATCCCCTCCTAGCATGTTTTAGCCATCAGCCTTTGTCATGGCCCCTGGGGGCCCTGGACCTTATTTTCCTGGGCCTACAACTTAGGAGAAATCTATAATTTATCATGGGTCTCATCTGTAAAATGGGAATAATAATAATACTCACCTCATAGGGGGGTCACCCGGGCTACATGAGTTAATATACATCAAGTGCTTCGTTGTTTGTTGTACTTAATACTTCTCAGGGCCTGAGCTTGAGTATCCTGCCAGGATACTAACATCAGCTTGGGTCCAAAGTGCCTCCAACTTTCTCCCTTTCCCTTCCCCTTAGAGTCTCTGGTTGTTGGCTTGAAACAGGAATTGCTTCATCTTTTGCATGGGCTGTGAGTCTTCCCAAATGAGGACCTCTGGAGGTTCTGCAGATCAGGGCGTGTTGGGCGGTTGGGGAGACCAATGGTCATGGTCATTAAGTTATACAGCGCCCCAGCGATCTTTCAGAAACTAACGAATAATAGTTGGCTTGACCTCCTGGCCTGAGGGGCTGTGGTCTGCTTGGGACAACAGGATATGCTCCTGAGGCTTCACCTTATGTGAGCCTGCACACCGCCTGCTCCATCCTGGACCTTCTGTTTTAGCCCCACTTCCTGGCTGGCTCTGAGACGTACACATTTGAGAAGCCCAGGGTGGGTGCCTTCTGCCCAGCCAAGGGCCCCGCCTGTTGCAGACCAGCTCCATGATACCCAAATCCCTTGTCTCTGAGTCCCACAAAGTGTGCAACCCGACCACCCTGCCAGTGGCCTCCTCGGGCAGGGGAGGAGTTTCTCAGTCCCTGATTGAGGGGCATTTGCCTTGTTTAAATGTAAGTTTTGGATCCAGCTATATTTTCTTCTGAATGGCTACCTAGTTGTCCCAACATGGCTTGTTGAAGAGTAAACACTAGAATCACACCCAGCACAGTGAGCTGCTCACTCAGGGAAAAGCATGTAGGAACAGTGAATGAGGGAACAGCCAATTTACAATCCCCATGTAGTTCATGGTCTTTTTACATATGTGCTCGATGAATGGTAGGAGACCGAAATCCCTGCACTAAATCATTTTTTATCTCTTTTTTTGTTCTGAGAATACAGACATAAATTCCTAAAAGTTAAGTGCTACATGATATGTACTTACTATCAAGGCCACAGTTTAGATCAGGGGTCAGCAAACTTTTTCCATAAAGGACCAGACAGTAAATATATCGGACTTTGCAGGCCATATGGTCTCTGTTGCAACCGCTCAATGCTGCTTCTGCCATGCAAAACAGTCATCGACAACATGTAAAAAATAAGCACGGCTATGTTCCAGTAAACTTTATTTACAAAAACAGATGGAAAGCCATAGTTTGCCAACCCCCAAGAGCAACTGAGACATAATTCTACAAGACCTGTCCGAGGCAAATGACACAATCACACAGGAGAGTGCTCTATCAAATACAGGGTCATCAAGGGTCTTCGTGGACATCTTAAATGGAGCCCTTCTGGCTGGGTAGGTGGGCATCTGGCTTAGGTTCCTCAATAGTATGTCCCGTGCCCGCCCTCACAGAGCAGGCCATCCTGGCATTCTAGGTCTCCTAGATTATCACTAGATTAAATCTAAATCTCAGCCAGGGCCACTTCACATAGGTATTGGTCCCTTGTCTGCACCGAGCCAGTTGTGTTAGCTCACTGGCTGATGCCAACACACCACCTGCCAACGCTGGGCCACCCCTTGCCCTGCCTGCCTAAGCAGAAAAAGGACATGAGGATTGCCAGGGTGGGATGGGGCTGCCATTCATTGAAAACACAGGAAAAGAAGGAGGTTTATGGGGGTACAGTGAGTTTGATTTGGGATGTGTTGAGTTTAAGATGGCGGTGGGACGTCCAAATGGAGATATCGAGCAGGTGGTTTTACATAAGCATTTGATTTACTTGACTTCAAGTCTACTTATGCTGCCAAAGAAAGAAAAGATGATGATGGAAAGTATTCTAGTGATTCCACCTGCAACCGAGCCTGGACTCTGGAAAGAATGTGAGACAAAGAAGTAGGTCTGCCGCTCCTTCAGTGAGTCCCAGTTCTTCCATGGCTGTCACGGTATGACCATGTGTCTGGGCTGATATGGGTCATGCATTTAAAGCTGCTATTGTGGGGTGCCTGGCTGGTTCAGTAGACCATTCGATTCTTGATCTTGGGGTTATAAGTTCGAGCACCATATTGGGTGGAGAGATTACTTAAAAATAAAATCTTTATCAGAAAATAAAGCTGTTCTTGTATGTTGTGTGCGTGTGAGTGCACACACACGTGTGTGTGTGTGTGCGTGTGTGTGCGCGTGTGTGAGTGACATGCTTCCTGGGACCATTATTTCACTTTTGGGGTACTTAAGGGATTTTTTGGGGTATATTCCATTTTTGCCTGAAGTAATTGTAGAGCATTCTAAATGCATCTGAAGCAGAAGGTAGCAGGGAAGGACACTGCTTCAGAATTTGGGGATTCACTAGTAGATAGGTAGCAACAGCGGACAGAAGCATGAGTGGGGTTTATGGAGCAAGAATATAGAGTAAGAAGAGAAGTGCCTCAAGCCCGAGGCCTAGGACCTAGGACGTGCTGTCATTTAGCGATAGGATAAGGGAGGAAGATGAGCCTACGGTGGAGTCTGCGACAGAATGGTGGGTGAAGTGGGAGCAGTTTGGGTCCTGACAGCCTGGATGAAGGAGTGTTCCAGAAGTGGGAAAGTGCTACTGAGAAGTCAGGAAGGCTAAGAAATGACCTTTGGGTTTGGAAATATGGTGGTTACTGGTGACCTCATCAAGGTCAGAGGCAAGGGCCAGAAAGGGTAAGGGGTGAGTGGAGGTGAGGAAGCGGGGAGAGTAAGTGGAGACAACTCTTTAAGTGTGGATGTTGGTGACAAATTGTTAGAGCAGGAAGGCTTCTCTTCATCAGCCATCACTCCTTCACATCAGGGCATGCAGTCCCGGGAAAGAGCAAAGGAAATATTTCCATTTTCCGCCATCATCTCATTTTTCCTAGAACCTTGCCCCAAAGAGCGTAGTTTTCGAGGGCTGCCATAACCAAGTACCACAGACTGGTTGGCTTAAGCAAAAGATATTTATTCTCTCACAGTCTCAGGAGCCAGAAGTTCAAGATTAAGGTTGGTAGGGTTGGTTCCTTCATAGGCCTGCAAGGGACACTCTGTTCCAGTCCTCTCCCATGGCTTCTGGTCATTTTCTGGAAGTCTTTGGTGTCCCTTGGCTTATAGATGCATCACCCAGATCTCTACCTTCATCTTCACATGACCTTCTGTGTGCGTGTTGAAATTTCCCCTCTTCATAAATCATCAGTCATACAGGATTAGAGCCCACCCTCTTCCAAAATAACCTCATTTTACCTTACTTTGATGTAATTTGCAGATGTATCTGCAAATAAGGTCAAAAAGACAGGTACTGGAGGTTAGGA
This sequence comes from Nasua narica, assembly GCA_028533885.1. Taxonomy (NCBI): domain Eukaryota; kingdom Metazoa; phylum Chordata; class Mammalia; order Carnivora; family Procyonidae; genus Nasua; species Nasua narica. The sequence continues at coordinate 84,254,864 of CM052801.1, read as the reverse complement.
CTCTAACATATGAACTTGGGGGGCACGATTCAACCTATAACAAGCCTTTTGATCTCCTTTCTTCCCACTTCCTTTCCAGTTGTCTAGCCAGAGAGCATTCTGTTCCTTCCCACTCACGTCTGTGCCTCCCTCTCCTCTAGCTCCTCATCGCCTCCATCCCTCCTTCCCTGCTCACTCCTCTCCGAAGATCTGACTCATCAGCTTTCTGCAGCAAGATGACCTCCCGCCCTTGTTGAAACTTTCTAAATAACTCGCAACATTGAGGGATGGTGAAGGAAGCAAGAGAGGAAGATTATATTTAATTCTGCCTGTTTTCGGCGAGATGGGGCTGAAAGCTCCATGGTCTTTAGATGATTTCTGAAAAACCATTTTTGTTCTTGCTGACTTTTGAGGCCAGACGTAAGAGATTTTAAGGAGAACAGTCAATAAGATTCCTCAAAATAGAAAGAAATTATCATGAAACCAGAAAAGTAACTGCAGCCTCAAATACTGGTTTTCTAACTGGGAATACTCTCCTCTGTCACCTACTGTCCACAGCTACAATCAGCAAATGATCCTTGCTCCACTGAACCAGGGTCACCATTAGAGGTAGAGGGGTGGCTCGTGGTCACCAAATGGCCCTTCCAAGTGTCAGGATGTGGTTTACAGCCTCATGCCCTGGGGAGCTGCGAGGCTGGCTGGAGGGCCCCAAGGCTGCCTGGTGGCGTGCTGCTCTGACGTGCCAGAAGCTAGAAGAAGCTAGGGACAGAGCAGGCCTGGGATGTGAGGGAGTGGTGTGGAGTGGGCTGGGCTCTGTGCCCGAGAGGCCCTCTCCAGCCGCCTACAAGCCCAAGCAGGACACTGTGTCTGTTCATTCCAACACACAGACATTTCTTTCATTTATGAAATAATGTTTTCTTTAATCTTTTTCTGATATAAAAAGTAATGCATGCTCATTGTAAAACATTTAGAGAACCAGACAAATATGAAGGTAAAAAAATAATTTAGGTTGGCATTGGAGGGTGGCTTGGGGGGCTTTACCATAATCTCCATCAGCACCCCCAGTCACTCCAAATATATATGCAGTTTAAGGAAAAACTCCGCTTGCTATGCGAACACAGCTTGCAGTTTCTAGACAAAGTCACTAGCCTCCTTCTGAATGGCTTCTAAATCTTCCTGTACAGACATTCTGGAGCCACCGCTGCCCACAATGCCACCACCCAGGGGTGACTGCTATTTATAGAATGGAGCATTGACTTCCACTATTTTTGTGCCTATGGATTATTTTTAAAATTTTACTTTTTATTGAGATATAATTGATATATAACGTTATATTGGTTTCAGGTGTACAACACAATTCAATATTTGCATATATTGCGAAACGATCATAGTAAGTCTAGTTAACATCCATTACCACAGAATTACACATTTTTTTCTTCTGAGGAAAACTTTTAAGATCTACTCTCTTAGTGAAGCAAACCATAAAACTCTTTTTTTTCCCCAAATACTTTTATTTTTTCAGTGTTCCAAGATTGATTGTTCATGTACCACACCCAGTGCTCCATGCAATACGTGCCCTCAATACCCACCACCAGGTTCGCCCAACCCCCACCTCCAAAACCCTCAGTTTGTTGCTCAGAGTCCACAGTCTCTCACGGTTCATCTCCCCCTCTGATTTCCTCCAATTCACCCTTCCTTTCCTTCTCCCAATGTCCTCCATGTTTTTCCTTAGGCTCCACACGTGAGACCATATGATAATTGACTCTCTCTGCTTGACTTATTAAAGACTCTTTAACAATAGAGAACGAGCTGAGGGTTGTTGGAGGGGGAGGTGAGTGGGGGATGGGCTAAATGGGTGATGGGCATTAAGGAGGGCACTTGTTATGACGGGCACTGGGTGTTATACGTAAGTGACGAATCACTACATTCTACTCCTGAAACCAATACCACACTATGTTAACTAACTCAAACTTAAATAAAGCCTTGGTAAAAAAAATGATCTACTCTCTTAGCAACTTTCAAATATATGCTACAGTATTATTGATTATATTCACTATGCTATATACATCACGTTTTATCTTTATGTATTATCTTTATATCTGATTTCTTAAATTTAGGGACATCTGGTACATACCTACTTAGAAGCCTGCTTTTCTGCTCAGTGTTACGTCTTAGCATTTTCCCTGTCCCCGTTCCTCAGTAACATTATTTGTAAAGGCTGCATGATATTTTATCCATAAAATATGTAACATGTTTACCCATCTTCTGGTTCTGAAGGGTACGTAGATTTTTGCCAGAGTTTTGCTATAATGAATAATGCTAGGATGACCCTGTGTGGACTTACCCCCTTTGTGCTCCTCTAGGGTTATTTCTTAGAAGCAAAATTGCTACTATGAATGTTTCTGGGCTCTGGATACATGACCACATTGCTTCTAGGAAGGTGATACTCATTTACCCTTTGAGAAACAGCAGACACACGTTTTCCCTTCCCTCTGCCAACAGTGGAGTTGTAGATGACACAGATTATTGGGTGCCAGACTTTAGGCTAGGTGCTGGGGATACCATAGTAAGGGAAATAAACCATGGTCTCTGCCTCCACAGTCACTGACCCAGTGGGAGACTGGCCTGATTCAATAATGAATGTGGAAGTCACACTGCGATTATGCTCTGGGGGAGACTGTAGCACGGAAGGAGTTGGCTGTGTGGTGAGAGGAAGCTGAGAGCAGTCAAGGAACAAGTCCGTGTAGCCGAAGCAGAGAGAATGGGGGTGGTAGCATGTGGGAGGAGACTGGAGTCAGTGGCACTCACACCTGCAGGGCCTTGTGGGTCCCAATTCTGGGAAGCCACTAAATGCCTTTAAACAGAGGGGTGATGTGATTAAATTTACCTTTTGAGACTCACTTAAAAATTGTTTTTATTTCTTAAAATTGTGGTAAAAAAGTAACAAAATTTACCACTGTAGCCATTTTTAAGTGTATGATTCAGTAGTGTGAAATATATTCATATTGTTGTGCAACAGATCCCCGAAATGTTTCCAACTTGCAAAACTGAAACTCTATACCCATTAAACAACAACTTCCCATTTCTCCCTTCCCCCAGCCCCTGGTGGTTACCATCTACTTGGCGTCTATAAATTTGACAATGCTAGGTACCTTATGTAAGGGGGCTCATACAGTACTCGTCTTTTTATGACTGGCTTATTTCACTGAGCATAATGTCCTCAAGGTTCTTCCATGCTATAACATGTCAGAATTTCCTTCATTTTTAAGGCTGAATAATATTCCACTGCATGCAGACACCGCATTTTGTTCCTCCATTCATCCGTCAATGGACACTTGGGCTGCTTCCACATTTGTTACTGTGAATAATACGGATACGAAAGTGGGTGTTCAAATCCTTGTTTTCAATTCTTTTGGATCTTATACCCAGAAGTGTGAATGATGGATCATATGGTAGTTCTATTTATAATTTTTTGAGGAACCTTGAGAATCACTTTTAAAAAGCTAATTCAGCAAGGCTGATTGTGTTGGCTACAAAACAACTGAAAATAGTACTGGCTGCTTTTAAAAGCTATTAACTTCTTGGATGACATTAATATAATTTACTAAGTACACTGTGCACACCCACGAGTGAACTCCCCTCAAGTTACTAGAGCTCAGTATGAATAATTAAATGTACTCACATTTCAGAATCACCTATTGTATACAGGCTTGTGTCTTTAAATGCTTTGAAGGACAATCTTTATTTATTAACCAAATATCATCGAGCACTTATTCTGTCCGAGGCATTGTGGGGAAATCCAAAATATGGCCAGTTTGGTTCCTACCCTCATGATGCTTCTAGTCCCAGATGGGCGACAACACTTTTTGTGCGTGGTGTGTTAAAACAGTGGTACAACGGGAAGGTTCTAAGAGTTCAGAGGAAGCGGGAGTGTGGGAACAGACTTCCTGGAGGAGGTGACATTTGGGTTTGATAGAATTTGGGCAGGTGGAGTGGTAGGGACTACAGTTTCAAGTGGCTGGCACAGACTGAGCCCAAGTGGACTGTACCTCAGTTTAGGGAAGGTAAGGGCATGACAAGGTCAAGAGTGGGAGTTTTGGCCAGAGAGGTGGGCAGAAGGGACTAAGGAGAGCTTTAATACCAGGCTGAAGAACTGGAACTTCTGTGGTAAGTGGAGGCTCGGGACTCTGAGGGTGTTTTGTTTTGTTTTTTTTTAAAGATTTTATTTATTTATTTGACAGAGAGAGAGACCACAAGTAGGCAGAGAGGCAGGCAGAGAGAGAGGGGGAAGCAGGCTCCCTGCCGAGCAGAGAACCTGACACGGGGCTCCATCCCAGGACCCTGAGATCATGACTGGAGCCGAAGGCAGAGGCTTAACCCTCTCAGCCACCCAGGCGCCCCTCTGAGGGGTTTTGAGGAGGGGAACAACATCAAAACAGTGCACTGGGAAGACTAGTCTGGCAGTGATGTGTGTAGAATAAACTGAAAGGGAGCTGAAAAATTAGTCAGAAAGGGATTAAGCAGGGCATGCCTGGCCTGAGGTAAGGAGGGTTTGAATTTGGTGGTGGGCCTGGGAAGCAGGCAGTGGAAAGGAGGAAAGGAGGGGTCAGATGGACAAGACTGTGAACGACTGGACTTTGGCCCCATGAGAATGTCCCATCACACCCTTTCTCCCCTCCCCTCCCCTCCCCCTTTCTTCCTTCCCTCTCTTTTACCCTCCCTCCCTCTCTCCTTTTCCTTCCCTCTTTTCTTCCTCCTTCTTTATAAAAAAAAAATAGTATGTATGTCTTATGATGGCCAGTTCTACTCATTTTGGTTTCCTTCAGAACCTTGCACAGTGGCCTACACTTACAGGTGCTCCATAAATATTTGTTGAATCGCAACTGGTGACTGATTAGAAGCGGGCCAGGGACCAAAACAATCAAAGGTTCCAGCCTGGCTGATGGGAGAGAGGAGAAGGCAGGAGAAGTTGGCCAGGGTCTGAGTCAGGTTAATTTGAGCTTCCGGCAGGTCATCCGGCTGACTTGAAATCCTGGGATGTAGCCTGAAGAGAGATTTCAAGGAGCATCCCCACTTTCATCCCCACTCCAGCTGGGGAGATACAAGCTATATGTAAAAGCACAAATTTTGGTCTGGGGTCATATTCTGGTCTGCCACTAGCCAAGTACCAAGCTAAGTAGTCTCTCTGAGCCTGTTTCATCCACCTACGAAAGGGGGATAAAGTAGTACGTAATAAAGTGGTTGTCAAGGCTGAAAGTGAAGTTAAATGTATTAGTCCAGCACCTGGAGTAAGTGATAGCTGTAGTTGTTAGCGACTATCACTGTAAGAAGCATACATCATGAAGTTCCAGAGCGAAGTCATGGCATGGCTTCCTGTTGCCCGTAGAACAAAAGGCAGCCTCCTTCCCAGGCTCCACAGGCCCTGCCCACTGCTCATCCAGGACCCCTACCCCCACCCCACTGTGTTCCCCCTGGCTGTCTCCCGAACACAGCAAGCTGCTTAGCTGCCTTAAGGTCTTTGCATTTGCTCTTTCCTTTGCTTGGAATGTTCTTTGCCAGATCTTGTATAGCTGGCTTTTTAGGGGGCAGGGGCCTATATATTGTGTCATCATCATTCCAATCAAGATATGGGACCTGTAGGCCTCCTGAGATTTAGGTCTTAGCAACCATCACCTCAAGGCAACCTTCCCTGACCAAGTCTGCTTGCTGTGCCCTCTGGCACGTCACTCTGCTTTATTCTCTCCAGAGCGTTCATTGGGCTCTCTAGTTACCTTGCGCACTATTTCTGTCTACTTTACCCCATCCTGCCCCACGGTGGCTGTATCACCAGCACCTTGAACAGTGCCCGGCACGTAGGAGGCCGCAATAAATACTTCACGGCTGGCTGATATTGAACGTGCAAGGCAGGGAGTGGGGTGGGGTGGCGGTGATGAGTGATGGGAACAAGTCCAGTGACGGTGGGAAGAGATGGACTCAAAGCACAGCGACAGCGACAGTTAGCCTAGGCAGGAAGGAAGACCACTTCTGACACCAGTGCGAAGGGAGACGGAGGAGGTAAAACTGTGACATTTTGATTTGCAGAACAAGGCTTTAAGGGCTGCTTCGGCTAACCACTTTGACACTGTCATGAAGTAAAGGGTGTGGCCACCTGCTGAGAGCAGAAAGGCCGAGGAAAAGAAGTCTGGGCCTTGAGGCCAGTGGAAGGTTTTGGAATAATTATATTAGCTGCCACTTATTTAGCACTTGCACAGCAGGCACTGTTCCCTGCCCTTGAAATGTACTAGCTGATATCATCTTATGATGATCCTACGAGGAAAGAAGGTACTATTACTTCCATTTTAGGATGGGGTAACTGGGGCACCTGGGTGACTCAATCAGTTGAGCATGTGACTCTTGATTTCAGCTCAGGTTGTGATGTCAGGCTTGTGAGATCAAACCCTGCACTGGGCTCATGCTCAGCATGGAGTTTGCTTGGGATTCTTTCTCTCCCTCTCCCTCTGCACCATCCCCCTGCCCCCACATGCATAAATTAATAGATAGACAGATAGAGGAAGGAAGGAAGGAAGGAAGGAAGGAAGGAAGGAAGGAAGGAAGGAAGGAAGGAAGGAATGTTGTAACTGAGGCCTAGAGAGGTCAATCTATTTTTGCCCAAGTGTGGACACCTCAAAGTGGCAGAGCTGGGATTTGAATCCAGGCAATCTGGCTGTTGGAGCCTATGTAAAGAACCACAGCAATTTCCTGCCTCTCAGTCCCTGAGGCACAGCTCTATGAAGGGTCAGCAAGTGGAATGAATGATATATACAGGCCTAAGGAGCAATCAGCCAGCTACCAGGCTATGCCAGGAAGCCCAGGGATGGGAGCAAAGAAAATGAATGGAATGGACGTGCTGGGGGTGGTGGTGACTTTGTTAGGCTTAGCAAAGTTGGAAGCTGAGCCATTCTTAAATGCACAAGAGAGGTGGTTTCTAGGTAGAGTAAAGCAGCACGTGCAAAGGCATGAGGTGGGAAAGAGCTTAGCTAACTAGGAGGAGTGAAAGGACAGTGTCAGAGTATAGTCGTGGGGGCAAGAGAGCATTACTGGTGAGCATTCAAACATTCTAAGGTGGGGTGTAGGCTCTGGTATTTTTTTTAAAACCCTGGATTATGTGGCCAGGGTTAAGAACCACTGATTTAGACCAGTTTCCAGGGGATACTCAGTGGGGCCCACACTTTGAGAAACATGCCCTAGGTGACTCTAGTGAGTCGCCAGGGTTGAGAACCACTCATCTATACTGAAGAAGGGGAAGTGAACGGCACAAAACTATGGCTTCAAAGTGTGATCGAAGACAAGGCAAGTCCCTCTTCTCCACCTAGGGGGCTGGGGGATGGGAGTAGCTTCCACAGGACAGACAAGGGAGATGGTAAGTAGCATTGGCTGGGGAAGAATCAATTCACGCAGGAGCAGCAAAGGTGGAAACTAGAAGGGGGACTTCTCTACAAAGCAGAGAAAGAAGGGCCAGGAACCAGGCATCCAGGGCAGGGCCAAGCAGGACAGGAAAGAGCAAAAGGAGGCACCTGGGGAGATGGGCAGAACGGCAGGTGTGGTTCCTGAGGCTCAACAGCAGCCAGGTGATGATGGCAGCTCGTTATTCATCCTTTAATTTACACCTCAGCCCTACCCCCCCAAACATGTGCAGGAGAAGGCTGAAATACGGAAGTCGAGAAGGTGGCACTGTGGTCGGGGGGAGGGCAGTGGGTAGGCTGAGCATGGGGTCTGTGTCTAGTTGACAGGATTAACATCGAATGAAAGCCAGAAAGCCTTTGGCAGTGTGAGACAATCAGTGAAATACAGGGGAGAGCTAAGGGGCGCGGGGCAGAGGCTAACATCCATGCAGCACCCACTACATACTGGGCCTGCCACGTCGTTTCTTTCTCATTTAATAATGCAGGGCCTGGTAGGCCATGGGAAGTTTGGAGTTTCTTCTAAATGCACTGGGAACTCACTAAGGAGTTTTGAAGAGGAAAGTGAGGAGATGTAGCTAAGTCATCAAAACGAGTGTTATGCCCGTTCCATTTTATAGGCCAGGAAACTACAGGCTAGCCAGTCCAGGGTCACACAGAAGGAGGAAGTGGCAGAATCCAGAGCGAAGATCAGACCTCTCTGAGACGAATGGTGGCAAAATGTTAATAGGTGGTGAGTTAAGGGTATAGAGTTAAGGGTACAGGGTGTTCATTATATCCTTTTGATTTTTCTGTACGTTTGAAAGATTTTGTAATAAAAAGTTGGAAGAAAGAACTAGGTCTAACAGCAAAGTTTAAACTCTTTTTTCCTACTCTGGCATGCTGTGTCACTAACCTAAGTGACCTTGAGTCCCTCCTTGTCCCTTCTGAGCCTGAGTCTGCCTGTGGGAACAATGACATTGGGTTAGATCACTAAGGTTCTCTCCCTAACACCTGGTGATCCCACTCGGACTGTGTGTAGCTGTAAATTATTAGGCTACACCAAGAGCCAGGTCATCCACTTGCCCGCGGCCTGAAAGATGCCAGTGGTTCTCCTGTAACAGCAGCCAGGGTTGCAGTTTGTCACCTCTGGAAAGGTCGTCACTGGGGCTGCTCTGATAACATTGCCTGCTGCTGTGTAAAAACTGCTGGGTGTCCGTCGTCTCCATCCGCTGGGGGGAAATCTCTCTCAGAAGGAAACACCTTCCTCTGCCAAGGCTTTGGGTGGGGCTAAAAAAACTGTTTATGACAACACTGAATCAGCACATTCATCAGAGTCAAGCTCACAGTCAGACGGAACTGGAAGAGGGCCCTGGTTGCAAAGAAAGCTCCAGCTGAGGCCTCTTCGGTCTGAAAGGGAACGGAACCAGAATGGAGATCGGCAGGGGAATAAAAGGCACCAGGCTCAACTTAGGGGTTTCCTCTTAAATGTTCAGATTAGAGCCCCCCAAAGAACTAAATTTATGGACTTTGTTCCCCCCAGAGGTAATAAAGGTTCAAAACTGATTTTCAAAGTTGCAAAATGAATCCTGTGAAAACAGGCTCTTTGTAGGGGCATGTCTAAACTGCTGAGGCTATGTTGGCAAGGACACTGGGTTCTCTCAAAATATGTATGTTGGGGTTTGTTGGATTTCTGGGGGTGGGATGATCATGAATCTGACCCAGGGTAACGTTTACATCCATAAAGAATCAACACCTTTTTTTCCCCTAACAGTGTTATTTTATTGCCTGAATCCCCAGGGTTAAGATAAGATCCTGGGCTGGCCTCTGGAAGCACTGCAACTTCTTTCTTAGCCTCTGAAAATACGTGGCTGCTTCTCCTGTCCAAGGGCAAAGATACTGAGATTTCTTGTATTTCCCTGTAAGGAAATGACAGTACAGTCATAGCTGTGAGGACCGCAATCAAGTGGGACCCAGTGACCTAAGCCTCTCTCCTAGGTTCTTCCTTACCAAGATCACACTGATTTTTCACACAACATATATTTATTCAGAAAAAAATCTGCAATAAATTATAATAAAAAAAGATGACACAAAATACAGAATACCACTAGCAGCTTTGCTTAGTGACCAAGACAATTCTGGGAAATAAAAGAATTACAGAGTAAGAATCAGAAAATAGTGAAAGGGAATCTAATGCAATGTCAGCATGTGGATTCGAACCATTTCTTCCCTACAACAATACAGATGCAGAGTTCTTCTCTACCAGCTGGATCAGAACTCCTTACTTCAGAGGAGCTATGAAATAAATAGCACATTAGAATTACTTAGGAATTGGAGGTTGGCGTGCTGGAGTAGGCCCAGTAGGGGAGCAGATTTCTTACATCTACTCTATTTGTCTCCCCTACCTAGAGATTGTCTCAAACTCTTAATGCTGTATACATCCCAGGGCCAGAGCTGGAAAAACACAGAGACAGTAAATAAATTTAGTGTGTTTGCCTCATGAACAAAGAGCTAGGATGCTGCACAGTCCCCTCCAACCATATCCTTGATGACCCAAAGATCCCGGGTTTGCAATATACTAGACAATGTGCCCAGGACAGGCATTTCCCTGTCTTTGTGTTATGACCTTGCCCAGCTTCTATAATCTGACTCTCCCATGATCACTTTCTGGCCTAGTGAAAATGACAAAAGCATTCTGCTCACAATCTTCCATTAGCGAAGTCCTGACCTATCAGATCTGCAGCTATTTGGCACCAGGAACTTGACTCCTAGTTCCGTAACTCCAAATCAGGAAAAGGTTTTACCAGTATATCACAGGATACATACCTTTTCTTCCCCCACAGAACTCAACTTAGGAGAGATGAGGGCAACTGAAGAACCATTCAGCAGTGGTGTTTCCCCTGGCTCTCTCCTTCAGTGTGCTAGAAGAGTCAGGAGTCAATGCCCAAGACCAGACACAGAGTCCGTACACTAGGCTCCTTGGATTTAATGTTAACAGTCAAGAATGAGTTGACTCAGGGTGGTTTTAATGAAAGACATCCAGGAAGAAGCCAACTGCATCAGGCAGTTTTGCAGTCAGTGGCTGGTAGCTGGTTTGCCAACCATCACAGAATAATTAAAAAAAAAAAAATGCTGCCCCATAGAGCTTGAGTAAATGAAAAACTCAGAGGGTTGTCTTGGGTGGGAAAGAAAGGGGCTTCGCTGGGCTCACTGCACAGTCTCTTTCATGCAGCACTGGATAAGGTGACTAGGAGCCATGGGGAGCTGGTCATAGAGCCCAGAGTCAGCCCCGATGAGGGAGGGGCAACAGCTGCCCCCTGGTATTTCAGGAGACCAGAGAGAGGGTTCTAAGGGTCATTCACAATACCCTGCTGGGGGAAGAAGCAGTATCGCCAGAGAGGCCCACCTGAGGTCCAGACTGCCTTTTTGACTGTGATGCAAGCATTGCTCTGGAGGTGGATTTCTAAGTGGGGAATGGGTCCCCCAGACACCCAGGATTAGTTCTCCTGTAAAACCTGATTCAGAACAGAAAGGGGTGGTAGAAAGCAGGACCTGTCAAACATGAATGTTCTCACTTCAGAAATGCTCAAAGTGCTTCCACTCTGACCGTGATTCTATCATATTGATGGCATGTCATCTCTAGTAGTCCCTTAAGTTCTGCTAGGAAATGTGGTCTGAGACAAGACACTATGGTTTCACCCAGTGCAGATCCACGAAAAGGCCAATGTTATAGACAAACAGATGCCACTGTAGTAGAAATGCACAAAGGCATGTCACAACCACATGTAGATGGTTAACTCACTGTTGGGGACATGTGAGGAGTCACTAGCTTCACTCAGACTTCCTTTGATGTAATAGAACTAGTGGAGTGGAGTGCAAAGGGGTGATATGGGAGGGGGTCAGGCAAAAGTGCTTTAGACAAAGGAGTACAAACAAGTCTGAGCTACAGCACGTAGTGCTTGTAGACCTAGAACGGGAACATCTCTGAATCTAGGCCTGAGGTGCTAAGGACAATCATGATAGCTGGGCAGGAGGGCAACAAACACATCCCCAGGTAAAGGAGTGTAAATACAGATCTCTTTGTCTTGTAAAGAGAGAACACAAAAACACCAAAATATGGTACCTTTGGCTTGGCAATATAAGTCTAAAAGTATTTTGCTGTGTAGGATATGGTAAGGGAGGGATTAGGAAACTCTCTTCCTCTTGCACTAGAAACCACCTTTTCATGCCAACAGCCTCAAAATTCTGCAACAGACCCTTCCTGTGGCATGACTTTTCAAATCATTCTGAAATACTTGGTGCCCAAGATCTTCCACCTCTAGAATCTCAGAGAGTAGTAAGAGGAAAGGGCTTATTAGTCTTCATCGCTTTCAAGAAACCCCAGAAGGAACTGGATTGCACGCTGACGGTCACTCGGAGTCTGTCTTGCCATAAGGTTGGGCGGAGGCCTTAGGAGAAGACTAGTGAAGAGAGTGGCTAGAGGGTGAGAGAAAGGAAAGGGGAAAACCCTTTGTCAGATACAACCTAAGCAAAGCCTCAGGGCTTTGGGAACTGGGGGACCAGGGCTTGAGGGTAGCGGGCCATGTGCCTGGACACGAAGGCTGTCCCAACCAGCCCACCCTCCTGGTTATGTTGCTGTTCTCATGAAGTACTCTTACCGATCATGTTTTCGCTGACATTGTTGTATTTAGAGAATTTTAACAGTTCTCGAAGGAATGCCATCAAGTAATGGAAAACATTTCTGTGGCATCTTGGAAGCTGGGAAATCACCTGTTTTTAAACAAAAGGGGGGGTGGACAGTGAGGAGAACAAGTGAAAGAAGGGAGTAAGAAGCGCTTATAGCTGCCACCATAGTTTATAATCCAACCCATACTGGATCCCATTCATCTGTCACAATTCTCTTTTATTTCCTCGTGACTACAGAGTACCTGCCAATGAAAACTTCCAAGTCAGAAGGGTCATACTGTTTGGCTCCTGTACACTCAATGACCCGGCCACAGTCACACACATAGCCCACCTCACAAGCAGGTTAGTATTAATCTGGTCTTTCCCCATCTCCTCAGACAAGCAGCCATGGCATCTGCCAAGCTCAATGGTTTTCTCTGCAATGTCACTTAGCATGGGTGGGAGCTCCCCCCAATGCTTACTAGTCTGATTGAATTGTATTCTCAGCCACTGTGCATCAAAATTCTTTCAAGATCAAAAACAAACACCAAAAAGGGGCACCTGGCTGGCTCAGTCAGCAGAGCATGCGACTCCTGATCTCAGGGTTGCAGGTTCGAGCCCCGCACTGGGTGTAGAGATTACTTTAAAAAGTCTTAAAAAATATAGTTTATTCATGTATTTGTCAGAGAGAAAGCAAGTGCAGAAGCAGGAAGTACAGCAGGCAGAGGGAGAAGCAGGCTCCAGGGAGCCTGATACGGGACTCAATTCCAGGACCCTGGGATCACGACTGAGCTGAAGGCAGGTGCTTAACCAACTAAGCCTAAAACAGGTGTCCCTAAAAATAAAATCTTAAAAGAAAAAATAACCTACCAAGGGGGCTCCTGGGTAGCTCAGCTGGTTACATGTCTGCCTTTGGCTCAGGTCATGATCTCAGGGTCTTGGGATCGAGCCACGCGGCAGGCTTACCACTCAGCAGGGAGTCCGTTTCTCTCTCTCTGCCCTATCCCACCCACCACCTCTTGTGCTCTCTTAAATAAATGAATAAAATCTTAAAAAAAAAAAAAAAAACACCAAGAAGACAAAAAGGGAGAAGGGTTCACCAATGTCATGGATCCTTCCTCGTAATGTCAGCCAGAATTCCATGTACGATCAGCTTCATCAATCCAATGCCAGAATAGAGGTTTCCACCCTACTCAATAGGCTGACTAGAAAAGTGTGGCAAATATAACGGGAAATAACACAACCTAAAATTTAAGAGTCCCAACTCTCAATGTTGGTATCCTGCCATGAGTGATAGATTCAGACCCATCCTACCACATCTGAAAATTGATTTCTCTATGGGGGCACCTGCCCCATATACATCCTTAGGGCAGTAAAACTCACCTGTCGGCAGTTCTGGGGATCCTGAGCAGAGTCAAGGCATCGCTGATACAGCTCGTAACAGATGACAGGCTCTGGCAGGGCTTCCAGGAAAATGAGCAGTGCTTCAGCCACAGAGTGATTGCTGCCAGCTGGATTAACTTAAGTCAAGGGAAAGGGGCTCCAGGAAAAAGGCCACACAGAGACCCGATTTGCTTTCTTCCTCCAGCTCCCTCAGGGACAGTTTCCTTCCTATTATTCAGGGCACACTGATCCTAATTGGGATTTGACATTTTATTGGTCCAGGTATGCTGCAGGTGAGTTGTTACAGAATTGATCAAAGACTCTTGGGAGGTTTGGCTCAACTGGAGTCAGGGGAATATGGCGTGCAGAATGACGTTCACACTGGATCAGTCCTTGAAACTAGTCACCAATGTTTCCCATCCTCTTCCATGTCCTAGTGACAACACATGTGGTGGCAGGAGTGATCAAGGGCCTGAAGCAGAACAGCACCAGTGCTGTGGGTCCTATGTTCCATGTTTATTACAAGTCGTTGTTACCTACCCCTTGATTCCTTTCAGTAAGAGTCTGAGACAGAGAGAAGTCAAAAGTTCCTGAAAGGAATTGAAAAACAACTGCAGAGTCAATGATTACCTTACAATAAAAGACAGTTACAAAGAAAATAAAGATGGAAACACAAAACTCAAATGCAGGTGGGAAGGAGAGTTTGGTCAAGACTTCTTCATCCAGCTTCCTAAGCCTTTGTCAAAAAGGATACGGATTGTCTCGGGAATGCTAGTATCCAGACAATCAATGATCTGCTGTAACTCCTCCTGCATTCCAGGGGTTTGGAACAGGTCCTCCTACCAGAGAGGTCACAATGAATGGAACAAGGCAAGATAATCAGCCCTAAGGTTCTGAAGACCACCCAGGGATCAAGAGAGTCGCAGGATGCAAATGGAAGGGTAATATGCATACTTGTGATTAGGAATAGAGGTATGATAATGGCATCTTTTCCATTTATCATCTGTGTAATCCGCATGAAATTTTGTTTCAAACCAGAAAGTGATCTTCAAAGGTTTTAGCCTGTACCTGAGGGGGCAGAGGACTAGGTGGCTAGAGTGGGAGATGAGGTGTCCCCACTTCTAGGTTCCTGACAAGGAAAAGGCAAAGTCCAAGGAGCTGAACCACATTCAGATACTGATACCAGGGAATGCCAGGGTAGGGGTAAATAGCATGCCCATACCAAACCTTGCCTTTGAGTTCTATTACTCTTTGGTAGGTAAGAAGACATTTTCCTTCAATTTAGTCCCAAGACATTTCTCTTTCTGGGGGGTTGGGTTGGAGGTAGTTAGCATTTTAGATAGGATTAAGAAAAGAAAACCAAATTAAAGAAATGGGCTTGAAGTTTGCTTTGGACCTTAAAATCTGCAATGCCTACGTGAGACTGGAAGCAGGCCTTATAGACGGAAGAACACAGTGGTCCAGGGGAAAGTATATGTAGCCGGGAGACTGGTGTGCTTGGGTTGGGCCAGGCTCCACCGTTACACTTATGCTGCGATCTTAACTGAATCACTTAGTCTGCAGGCTTCAAGATGGAAGTCATCTGCCCAGATGACCTGATAGCGCTGCTCTGTGAATGTAGCTTGGAAAAGTTACAAGCCCTATTCTGACGCGAGGTATTATCATTTCCTACCAGATTCGCACACCTTCCAATGTCGCAGGGCAGGCCCACAGTCACTTACCTGATGACAGGCGTATTTGAATAAGTGATCTACCAGAAGCCAGATTTCCTTGGGGACCTGAAGGGGTCTCTCACTGGCACCTTCATCCAAGGGAACCATCTGCAGAAGGGATTTCTCCTAACAGATGAAAAAGGAAATTCAAAGAGGTCTCAATACAAACTTGGGTAACTTAATCTCCTTCATATTCTGCTTATGTAGGTACAATGTGATCTTCATTAGATTTTTCATTTTTTTCTTACTGGGGATACCCCTGGTCAGAAGGCGCTCGATACTGATTCCCACAGTTAAAGGATTTCCTTCCTCTTCTAGATGCTTAACAGTGAAGCACTCCGTTTGGGTTTATTATGTTCATCACATGGGAGCTGGGTGCACTGTGTGCTGTGAGCCTTCTCAGGGGTGCCGTGGAGAACGAGCACCGCAGCAGTTCGGGCACGGCGGAGCGCACATGCTGCCCAAGACGTGGGGGCCGTTCTAGCACAGCGGCTTGTACAGTCCTCGGAGAAGCCAAGTTTTTGTTGAATTTTAACTTCTATTCTCTCAGGTCTTACCACAAATATTACAGTTTTCATTGCCGATTTATTTGTTTGTTTATTTTCATTGCTGATTTAAATGAGGCTCTCCGGTCCTCAGAAATTAAAGACAATTCTCCACAATACACCTACATTCATGAATATTTCAGGCTCAATGGAAGGTCTAATCTTAAGGTACTAAAACTCCTAACCCTTAAGATCCAAAAATAGTAAAGCAAATACAGCATACCAAGAGCCAGAAATACTGTGAAAAGTTCAGGGTCTGAGTCCAGAAGTTATTTTTTAAATTAATAACTCAGCAGAGATTTCTCAGGGCTGTGACCCCTTTCACGTATCCTTCTACTTTCTTAGATTCTTCTGAAAGAATCTAAGAGAAAAACCCAAAAGTGACAACAACTAAATCTAAATCTAACAACTTATAAATGGCTGAGAAAGTAAATTCAATTATCTTATGTTTATATAGTCAAATAGAAATTATATTAAAAAGGTGTCTGAAAGAAGATTAAAAGTCATATAAAGGTAGCCTTCAGAAAAATCCTAGTGGAGAAAATGGTGACCAATTTTTGCATCTTCCCTCCACTCTCCACCTCCGGCTTAAGGTTATATATTGTATACTTTCAACTTTAGGAAATTCTGTACATTCCATCCCCAACCCCCAGCCACGTTGCTTTATGGAAAAGAAAAGAAGTGTTTCACTACTCCCAGAGACTGTGTATACTAGAGCAGCGCTGAGGGCTCTGCTTAACATTATGTTCTTCAATAAGCATTGGTGACCTTTTAAAGCCGCTGTACCTCTCTAAGAGAATGAGGAAGAGAAAAGAGCATGACAGTCCGTTACTGTTTAAAATCTAATTTCTTCACATCCATTTTGCTTCCTTTCTTTTTTTCCCTGGGACTCTATCACTTGATACTCATGTTTCCTGTAGCTGCCAGAATTTCTATCAGTGGCTCGTCCACTAACTTCTTTTCGGTTGCAAGTATTAAATCCAGGCATCCTCATGGTATCTGAACCGAAGCACTGTCCATAATGCACTCTGCTCACTTTCTGAACCAAATGCAACATACGTATAGATTTAGCAAATGCCTCCAAACTTACCATATATAAGTTATTCAGCACTGATTCATGTACTTTAAAAAGCTCGACATCCAACTGGCGCTTTTCTTGTACTAAGGCATTAAGGCAACACAAGGCAATTTCATCTCACTGTCTGAGATGAAAAGACAACACGAGCTGCTATTAACAAGGAAGGGCTGGGAAGCAGAACCGCCTCAATCCTTAGTGGTTTAAAAAGGTTAAGAAAATGTCAGTAGGTTATATACATCATCCACTGTGCATTTTCAAATTCATGTGTGATAATACAAAATGTCATACTTGTGTCTCTAAAGTCTAGAGAAAGATCATGCACAAGAAACAATACTTTTTCAAAAGTCCACAAATTATCCTGAATTCTAATTTTCAAAGGGAAATCGGGCACACTTTGTTTTCTTTCAACGAGACACATGTGGTCCCTGATAAGCCCACACTTTGAAACCACAGTGCTAATAACTAAGGCAGAAAACAGTACACCATCCCCATTGTCAAAATGCATTAAACTCCATCAAATGGGGAGATCAAATTAGATACTATGTGACAGTGCTTTAAGAATGTTCTTCAAGCCCACGTTTCTCTACTTGATAGGCCCGTATGGAGCCGGACACCCTCCAGCCTGAACATGGAAGGTGGCCCAGCACTGCAGGAGTGCTTTACTAGCTTTCTTCACTAGGTATTCAGGAAACCTGGGTTCTAGTCCCCTCTGTTCCAGACCCCTCAGAGGTGATGTCAGGAGCAGTATGACTTTAGTGAGTGTTTCAACCTTCTTAGGCCTTGGTTGTCTTGTCTATTAGAATGGAGAAAACACCTTACCCTGTCTGAAGGCAGAGCACTAGACCAGATGATCCCTTATGATCCTGTGCAGCTCAAGAATTCTATGCTGTTTCTTAACCATACATCTGTGTATGCTTTCAGTAATTAATCATTATTGTCACTAACTCTAAACCATTCTTAATGCAACAGAAATCCACTTCTGGTTATACTATCGTTGGAAATGGAGGACAGCTAAGCAGTACCCTCTTCCACCTCATGAGCTTTCAGATATATCAAGACAGCTCTAGTTACTTCTCACTTTAAACATACAAATCTGGAATTTGAGTCCTACTGCTTTTATGTACTGAGTCTCAATGATTACCAGTGCAGCAAAAATCTCTTCTATGCTTCAGACACACTTAAAGATAGCTGGCAGGACTTTGGTGGATTCTCATGGAGTCAGAGGACTCTGATATGGGAAAGACTAGGGACAAATTCCAGGGATAACAGTTAACTGTTAATCAAGCACAGGAAACACATAACCACCAATGGATTGCATTACCTTTTCTAGGAAGCTGTCTTCTTCCTGAGAGCAGAGCAGGAAAAGAAAGTCATTGACAGACAGAAAATTATTTGAATTAATTTACAGAATTAGAAACAGATCAGTATTATTAGAACTCACTAGCTTACTAGATACATATACTTTAAATAGCTTTAATTTTTCAAATAAATCATTACTGTTGAAAATGGAACATGTTCTCATATGCAAAGTTCTCTATTGTACATATTAAATTTTCATGCAGTTCATTGAGATTATCACGCAAGAAACATACATGTGCAGTCCTAGACTTTTGTGGCCTTTGGCAGCTGCCAGCTGACCTGGCCAAATGCCCAGTGGTGGCTCCTTTTCCCACGCTGCTTGGAGGCAGGCCCTGCTGCTACACTGTGCGGCTTCTTACCTCATCCTAATGCCACCCGATGGGTGAATGTGAGTCCGACAGTGGCCATTAGGAAAGACAGGACTGGCTTCTCCCCTCTGCCATTCCTCTCACCTTAGCTGGTTCCCTAAGTAGTATCCCACACTCTTTTCCCTCCCCCCCTTACCTACTCCCCTCTTCAAAGGACTCAAGAAATCCCAAATATGGAGGCCCATCTGAATTGTAAATTTATTTCATTTCAGACCTTTGTGGACCAGAAGACCCCTATCTTTTGGTCCCCTATCTTATTAACCCCTATCATGTTTTCCTATTGTATAAGAGGAAAAAGAAGCAAAGGAAAGGGAAGAAGGCACCTTTTTAATGTCTGTCTTTTGTGCTGATTACAATCCAGTAACAAGCACCGCAACAGTAAGTCCTGCTACCACTTAGTTGGAACTGTGTAACGTGCTCATGTACAGTGTCATTTAGTCTGCACAGTGTGCAAAGTAGGTATTATTCCCATTTTACAGATGAGGAAGCCGAGGCTCTGAGAGGTTAAAATATTTGCCCAAGGTCATACTATTGGGTATTAAGTGGCAAGATCAGGATGAGAACTCAGGTCCAATTGACTCCATACTCATTACCGCTACGGTCCCCTATACAACTCAAAAAGCACAATTGGGCTGCTTCCTGGGCAGAGAGTCAGGGGAAAGCTGTGAAAAAGACAGTGAGAAACAAAGCACCATGGTTAGCAGAGAGAGCACCGGCACTGGTGGTAGACAGTCCTGGGTTCTAATCTTTATTATGCCCCTGCTTAATTTTGTACAGACATCAGGCAACTTACTAAACTTTGTAAAGCCTCAGTTTCTTCATCTCCAAAACAGGGAGAATAATATCTCTTTTGTAGGGTCAAGGAGGCAGCCTAAAATCCAGGTACGGTAAGGCAGTGGTAGTGCAGTGTACGAGCACTTCCCCGGCCACTCCCAGCTGGAATCCTCCCAATTCTGCCATGGGCCACCAAGCACCTGAGTTTAAATTACATGTATAAATTAAGTATAATTTATATATATAAATTATATGTATAAATTACACTTCTCAGGTCTGACAGTGAAAGAAGTTCTGATCTTACTATGAAAGGTATGCAGGAGGCGGAGGCAGGGGTGTACGTATTCCCTCTTCCAAATAGCAATGCTAAGTGCATTTCCCCCAAATGACTGTTATAGATATGGTAGGTAGATATTTTAGTATTATCAGATACATTATGAATTAAATAGGCTCTTCTAGGTTTACCTATACTTCTAAATACCACATATGAAATGAGATAAAAATAATCAGAGTAATATTGCTTCATGAAGTATATGACATTTATAGTATTATAATTCCAGTATTTTTTAATAAAAAAGTTAAATTCTGAGTGCCAAATATCTAATTTAACACAATTTTGGAGAAGAAACTTTTTTAAAATTTAGGACTATTTACTAAGAAATCGTAGAACCTCCTAACAGACTTCTCTATTTTTTTTTTTAAGACTTCTCTATTTTTCTTCCCATGAATACATGCCACATGACATGATGAGTAAAACTAGGCAGAGTTTTCATACACTAACCTGTCAAATCGGGCCCTCAAAGAGGTCTTCTTCAAGCAGTGACTATCTACTACTGCAACACATGCCTTTGGTGGCGAGGATGAAAAATGAGGCTATACAGAAAAAGACAATATGGTCCCTGAATTGGGTTTGCCATTGAGTTGGGGTAAGAAGTCCCAGAATTTATAGCCTGATACTGTTATAATTCACAAATACAGGTTCTCGATAAATGATTAATAGGAAAAACAAATAGAACAGGGGTTCAAAAGAAGGAGATGGCTTTTAGCTGGGGCTATCAGGACTTTTTACAATGGAGATGGGACTTAACTAGCCCTTAAAAGATTCATAGAATTTTAAAGAGTACAGATGGGGTGGGGACACTACAAGTGGAAGGGGCGAAAATAAACACAGGTTAGGTTCAGAAAAGGTAAATCTCAAGGTGAGAGTAGGGAAAAGTCAGTCATCTGTTCTGCAGGGAGCATGGGGGGGATGTTGAGAAAAGTAGTGGGAAATAAGTATGAAAAGCAATGTTGAAATTAGACTTTGGGGGAACTTGAATGACAGGTAAAGCAATCTGGATTGTATTTAGCAGGCATGGGGGAGCCACTGACTACCTTTAAGGAAGTCAAAGGCCCCAAAGCTGTATTACAGGAAGATCAGTCTGACAGCACTGAAGAGGAAAAATGAAAGGGTAGTGAAAGAGGCAAAGGGAATTGGTTTTTGTTGTTATTTTTTTAAAGATTTTATTTATTTATTTATTTATTTGTTTGTTTGTTTATTTATTTATTTATTTATTTATCAGAGAGAGAGAGAAAGAGAGAGAGAGAGACAGAGAACATACAAGCAGGGGGAGCAGCAGGCAGAGGGAGAAGCAGACTCCCCGCCAAGTAGGGAGCCCGATGATGCTCAACCAATGGAGCCACCCAGGTGTCCTGAGGCAAAGGGAATTCTTAAAAGGCTATCAACGTAGGGGCTCCTGGGTGGCTCAGTGGGTTGAAGCCTCTGCCTTCCGCTTAGGTCATGATTTCAGGGTCCTGGGATAGGGCACCCGCATCGGGCTCTCTGCTCAGCTGGGAGCCTGCTTCCCCCTCTCTCTCTGCCTGCTTCTCTGCCTACTTGTGATCTCTCTCTCTCTCTCTGTCAAATAAATAAATAAATAAAATCTTTAAAAAAACCACAAAAGGCTATCAAGGTAGGTCAAAAAGCAGTAAACACTTTAACAATGGGAAAATAATATGTTTTTTTAGATGAATGGATTAAAGAGAAAATTCTGAAAGAAGAATCAAAAAGACTTTGATTAGATACTGGTAGAGGAGCAGCACATTTACACTGAGAGTTTACTTCTCTGGCTACAGGCATATAGTAGATGTAAGTAACATTTATCTTAACACTAGGCTTGATTCTGAAAATAGAAACACCACTTAGCCTCCACTAATAAACAGCATACTCCTAAGGTAGTCCTAAGGTTACTGATAATCACTTAGTTCAACTGACCTGCCCACTCTCTGCAAAAGGCTGTGTGTTGATTACATTTAAAAAGGGAACCTAATTCAGGATTCGCCAGTGGGGCAACCAAGGCATGCTACAAATGCACTGTGAATCACTATTCACTCCAACATTCATCCATAGAGGAATTCTGCCAGTAGTAAGTACAGTTAAAATAATGTAAAAGAGTCACTTAGAGGTAGATTCCAATTTAAAAATAAAAAGCAGAAAACTGAATGGATATCAAAATTCTAGAAAGGATTAGTTCCTATGAACTATAAAGAGAAGAAACACAAACCATACACCTAACAGGGTAACAAATGAGTGGTTGGATCAGTAAGATGAAGTAAACACCTAGTGAAAAGATCACTAGGAAAAAAAGAAAAAGAAAAGATCACTAGGGATGAATTAATTACTAAGCTGTTATTCTCGTTATTTCAAACTTTGACATAGTTCTTCAAATAAACATGTCCCCAAGCAAATATAGTCCGTCTACCCATCCCTCAACCCTTTTTGTCTCTGTATCTACCAGCAACACCTCTAACCAGATCTGGTAACTTCAAACCTGGTCTCTCCATTAGTCCAATCTATAAGTAAAACCAGACGATTCCTCAAAAATATGTCAATTTACAACCTCATATCCCTCATAAAAGCCTTCTTCTGATATTGTAGATGCCTGTGGCTCCAGCACAAACTCATCTGTTGATTTTAAGGCTCTATCCCCTGCTCCCAATCCACTCAACCAGCCTCACATACTCTTTTCTTTAATCTTCACTCTTCCCAGGGAAATCTTACTTTTCTGATTTCACCTTCTAACATTTATTCATTATGTCCCTTACACCTGGAAGAACCTGCTTACCCAATATGTTAATACACACGTCTTCAGTACTTGGACTTGACTCAAAATACTTCCATGATGAACATCAAATCACTTTTCTAGTCTATTCTTATGTGCTGAATTTGTTTCTAGTTATGTTAATGTTATATAAATCAAATATTCAAAAAGCCAAAATAGGCTGGTTTGACAATGATTTTTATAGAAATTAGCTGGTCAATCAATAAGCTTTTATAGCATATAAGGCTTGAGTAAACGGCACAGGAATCTATTGTTAATACAAATTACAAGCTCCACAACTCTCATTCTAAATGCTTTTCTAAAATATTGATTTACCAAACACACTGGACGTCAGCTAGTAAAAGCAGTTAATGTTTAGATTACTTTTAACCAAATTTCCTATTAACCTTGATTTAGAATTTAGCCATATTATATACATAAGTAAACTTTCATCACCACTAAATTACAGTCCCCGCATAAACTCCATAATACTTTGTATTCAATGTGTAATGAATAAATATTGATGACTATGTGCTAGTTAATATGCTAGTTAATAAACCAGAAAAATCCATCTTTATTCTGGAAAAGAATAAAGAAAATTACAAACAAATTCTCCTCTGTTTGCCATTTGTGCTAATTCCAACTATGCTAGTAGTGGCAAAGTCAATGTCATTGAGAAGGGCAAGAAGAATGAAAAGGACTTATGCCAGTTATTTCTTTTTTTAAAAAAATATTTTATTTATTTATTTGACAGAGAGGAGAGAGATTACAAGTAGGCAGAGAGGCAGGCAGAGAGAGAGGGGGAAGCAGGCTCCCCGCTGAGCGGAGAGCCCAATGCGGGGCTCCATCCCAGGACCCTGAGATCATGACCTGAGCTGAAGGCAGACGCTTTAACCCACTGAGCCACCCAGGCGCCCCTATGTCAGTTATTTCATTCTACATTTGGGGGGAAGAGGGTGTGGCACAAGAATCTTTCTGCAGTAGTACATGGAAAGTCAACGTAGGCACTGAACTCATTTCTGATTTCACCAAAATTTTAGGGTAAATAACATAATAGAGGATAACAGGTATCATTATTAATAGCATTATCTCGTGGGATCTGAAATATCATTTTGGGTCTTGGAACAAATATGAACAAATACAAGAAAGCATTGCAGTAGGTCAAAATCAAGTCAAAACTGAGTGGGAAGATATTACAAATGGGGTACAGATATTCTTAGACTTCTTGTTTATTGCCCTACACTAATATGGATAACTTCATCATCAATGAGATACAGGAATTAATAATACTGAAATGTGACAGGCTGTGGAAAGAAATCAGAACCCTATATTATTCTGCCTTCAGCTCAGGTCATGCATGATCCCAGGGTCCTGGGATCAAGTCCCACATCTGGCTCTCTGCTCAGCGGGGAGTCGGCTTCTCTCTCTCTCACTATTCTTAGTGTTCTCTCTCTCTCTCTCTCTCTCTCAAATAATAAAAAGGAACCCTATATTCTACAAAATAAAAGCTTTAAAAGGATAAACAATAACCATACACATACAATTTAGTAAGAACTCAGAATTTCTAATGAAAAAATTATCAGGGTTCCATTTTTTTAAACCTTGAATCATTTGTGCACAACAAAAAGGAAAAGTGCTTCCTACAGACTCATTAACTCCACTAAAGATTTTGGCTACTTTCTATTCATGGTCAAACACTGAATTACCGAATAATATTTTAAACAAAATAAAACATTTTCACGCGGGTTAAGCCTCCTTCCAGTCACTTTAATTAACACAGGACAATTATAATAAAGGGTATCATAATGCTTCTGCCAACTTGGACCAAAAATAAAACTAGTTTCCAGTTTATAGGAAATAAAGGAAGGAGTATGAAAGGATTAAATTTAAATAGTTACCAAGAGGAAACACAAATTTAGGAAATGGTGGATCCTTGATTGGGCAACTGCCCTGGACTCTTAAAAAGTCAATGTCATTAAAGAAACAAAAGGGGAGAACTCTTCAACTCTAAAAGAGACTGCAGGGGCGCCTGGGTGGCTCAGTCATTATGTGGCTGCCTTTGGCTCAGGTTATGCTTCCAGGTCCTGGGATGGAGATCTGCATAGGGCTCCCTGCTGGGCAGGAAGCCTGCTTCTCCCTCTCCCACTCCCCCTGCTTGTATTCCCTCTCCGCTGTCTCTCTCTCTGTCAAATAAATAAATAAAATCTTCAAAAAAATTAAAAAATGAAAATAAGAGAGACTGCAGAGGATGGCTAGGTGGCTCAATCAGTTAAACATCCTCCTTCTGGGGGCCGCCTGGGTGGCTCAGTCGTTAAGCTTCTGCCTTTGGCTCAGATCATGATCCCAGAGTCCTGGGATTGAGCCTCGCATCCGGCTTCCTGCTTCACGGGAAGCCTGCTTCTCCCTCTCCCACTCCCCTGCCTGTGTTCCCTCTTTCGCGGTCTGTCTGTCTGTCTCTCTCTCTCTCTGTCGAATAAATAAATAAAATCTGCTTCTCCCTCTGCCCCCCCCACCACACTCATGCATGCTCTTACTCTCTCAAATAAATAAGTAAAATCTCTTTAAAAAATAAATAAGAGAGACTGCAGAGACTTCACTGAACGTATTACATGAATCCAGATGAGATTTTGGCTTCAAAAGCTATCAAAAAATTCTTGGAACAACTGGGGAAACTGAAATATAGAGTGGCTAGTCTTCTTAGGCATAATAATAATATTGTGCTTATAAAGAAATTGTCTTTTTTCTTAAGAGAGGCAGGCTAACATGTTCACCAGTAAAGTGACATATCACTACTGCATTTCAAATGGTATGGCAAAAAAAAAAAAAAATACACATCTGTATTTATAAGGCATGTGGGGGTTCACTGTATTGGTCTTTCTGTTTCTCTGCATATTTGTCACTTTCACAATTAAAAGTTAGGAAAAAGAAAGCTGGGAAATAGTCTTTAGGATGGAGGGTTGGGGGCCTGAAAAAAAGGGGCAACTTCATTTGGAATATATCCTAAATGGTGAAATACTAAATTTGAAAGACAGAATATAGTGGTAAAAGAGAAAACAAGTATCGTAAGAAATAACAGAATGTCAGGATGTGAATTTCTGAAGAAAATGATTCTCTCTCACACAGAGGTAATACACCCAGTCATGAGGGCTGTAGGGAAACAAATATAATTCCAAGAAAGAACGCTGGGGCTGGACCCAAGTGTTCTAATCTGCCATCTGAGTCATAGCCAAAACAATCCCACAGCAGCAGAAGACACCACACTCGGACAAGCCAGCAGCCTGCCCGCGGGTCTAGCCCTCCTTGCTAGATGAGAAAATCACTGCTCTGGCGAGGCTGAAAGGATCAACATGAATACTAACAGAAATGATAAAGTATGGCTGTCACATCACCTCATTTTCTTTGGTAAAAGACCAAGAGTATGCTTTTATAGCCCAAGAGGTCTGCACTCTTTGGGTGCAGGAATATTTTCATTTAGAAGAAAAGTTTTTTTTTTTTTTAATTTTATTTATTTATTTGACAGAGATCGCAAGTGGGCAGAGAGGCAGGCGGGGGTGGGGGGGGGGAAGCAGGCTCCCCGCCGAGTAGAGAGCCCGAGGTGGGGTTCGATCCTAGGACCCTGAGATCATGACCTGAGCCAAAGATAGCGGCTTTAACCCACTGACCCACCCAGGCGCCCCTAGAAGAAATTCTAGTTCTTAATAGGATGCACTTGTTACTAAATCAGCTTATGTTACTGAAGATAATAAGCATTTCTTTCATAAGGACACTGATATTAGAGCCTGGTGTCAGGGAGGGGAAATCCCATTCATTCCCTTTGTTAAGTGTGTCTCATTAAACATGCTGCAAACTTCAGGGCACATTATAATCATCCAGGATGCTGATAAAATGCAGGTCCCTAAACCCTGCACCCTGTGACTGTGATTCTATTGCGAGAGGTGAGTGGGGGCGGGGAGAGAATGTGTACTTGTTCAAGGACTCCTACGGGATTGAGGCAGGTACTCTGAGGCTCATTTACAGGTCTGGGCTGCACCACGCAGCCAAGTTTGGGGTTAGATATGATGATACAGTGAGGAGTTATTAGACTGGGAATCAGAAAGTCTGGGGGACAGACTTGTCACTAACTTATTCCACTTTGGGCAAGTTCTCGTCTCCGTGCCTCCGCTTTCTCATGTGTCTAATGAGGATAATACTGCCCCCCCCCCATTATTGTACCTTGCATAATGCTAATTTATACAAGAGTGACTTAAAGTAGGAAGAGCATAACAAATAAGCATTAGACCTTTGAGAAGGGAGCCTTTAATCTAATTCAGTGAACTTCGTATTACATATTATATTCCTGATGAGGGCCAATTACGATTGCTCTCTTCTCTTTCCTTTTAGGCTTAATCTAATGGAAGTAGTACTAGAGTCAAGTGACATTCTTGCTCTTATTTATCACCTGACAATTCCCCCAACCCCGACCAAAGAGAAAGCACAGAGACAATGAGGACATCCCTTAAGTATTGTGAAAATTACACCTAGAGGAGGTTCCATGTCTTAGAATGTTTCTTACCAAGTCTATGAGTTTGGTGACGGGAACTTCTCGGATTGGTCTTTTCATTCGGCACAAAGCCTCTAAGGATGTACCAAAACAACTTGGGAGGTAATTTCCACTAATGGTCAAGAAGTAATCTTTGCCTCGATCCAGGTGAAGGACTAGAATATCTTCAATCTTATCTTCCCCTGAATTCAGGATGGTCACAGAGTCTTTGCTGACATACACATCAAGGGAAATGTCCACTGTCTCATCTGAAATGTAAGAAATGACACATGGTAACAGAAACTTCTGGTAGAAGAGCAAAAGGGAGATGAGAACCAACAGAAGTAGTGTCCTCTAAAAAATCAAGTGATGGAGGAGACGCTGGACACACGAAAGAGGTCTCCCCAGTATAATGACAGTGAAGGTAAGAGACATGTGGTTAGAAAACAAGAAGTTAAACAAAGGGAGGCATGGGAGTCATGGGGAGATGGTACATAGCAAGCAGAGACAATGGTAAAGGGACAACTCACTTGGCTCCAAGTAGCCCTCAAAAGGTTCAGCCCGAAGCCATGGCTTGCAGTACTGGCTGTCATTAAGTTTAGGGATGAAAGAAAAATGGCAGGGAACCTGTCCATTGTTGCTGATCTGGAACTTCTCCTTTTGTAGTTGCCGAAACTTCACATTCTCAAACACAAACTGGGGAATAACAGACAGACACAAACATGCATCACTAGTAGGGGGACTATGTCAGTTGGATTATTCCATAGAGAATATGGATAAAGAATAAAGTAATTATTAACCAGGTGTGCAACTGCTGTATGCATTCACCGCCTGAGCCAGCTGTACACGATGCCCTCTCATTTCCTATTGTATTCACAGCAGCAGAGGAGGAGTTAGGCAGCTCTTGCTACTTCTCTAGGCTGCTCTAATGGTTCCTGAGAACCTAAGAGGGTAACCCAACCTTGGGTCAGGACATTCACCCCATGACCAAGTAAGCTCTGGTTCCTGACATATGAATTAACCAGCAACTCTGAAATATTAAATAAGAGCGGCTAACATCTGAGGGCTTACTTCATGCTAGGAGCTGTTTTAAGAGCTTCACACGTATTAACTCGTATAATCCTCACAACCACCCCTTTAACCAGAAAAGTAAACTGTGGCTCTGAGAGAGTTAGACATG
Organism: Nasua narica; assembly: GCA_028533885.1. NCBI lineage: Eukaryota > Metazoa > Chordata > Mammalia > Carnivora > Procyonidae > Nasua > Nasua narica. The sequence continues at coordinate 84,226,804 of CM052801.1, read as the reverse complement.
TGCCTCTAAATGATAGGGCTGGAATCAGTGGAGGCAGTTTGACTCCAGCACACATGGTTTTCACCACTTTGCTGTGCTGCCTCCTCTACCAAACATGGTTTCCCCTGGACTAACCACGATGGGCAGTACACGGGGAAGCCATGTATTTTTGCTCACCTCCCTCCTGCTGAGTTCTAAGGAAGGAAGGAAGTCATTTTCCATCCTGTCCATAATGCGTACAATATCTTCAAACACTTTCCGATACCTCCGTTCATCCACAACCTTCACCTGAAAGAAAACAAACCCTCTTTTCAGTCTTATATGCTCCTAGCTCATCTTCCCTTGAGATTACCTAATAACTTAAAATGGGTTGTTACAGCAATCATTTAAAATAAACTGTGGTGCAAACAACATCCTCACTTTCTGAAATACCACTCCATCCACAACTTTTACCTCAAAGAAAACAGATCCTTATTTTAGTCTTGCGTGCGCTTAGCTTGAATCTCTAAGAGTCTTTTTAAAAATGTCACTAAAACAAATATAAGGTTTTTTAAAAAAGATTTTACTTATTCATTTGATAGAGATACAGAGATAGAGATGGAGAGAGAGAGAGAGCACAAGCAGGGGGAGAGGCAGAGGGAGAGGGAGAAGCAGACTCCCCACTGAGCTGGGAGCCTGACATGGGGCTTGATCCCAGGACCTGGAGATCATGACCTGAGCCAAAGGCAGATGTTTAACGACTGAGCCACCCAGGCGCCCCTACAAATATAAATTAAAGTAAGCATTATAGCACACCCACTTTATGGTAAAGGTAAGGTTAATTGGTTAAGTTCCTGGAAAAGTTAAAGCTCTGTGCTAAGAAGCTTGGCAGTAATATTTGGGAAGAATATTTTCTTGCTCCACTGTTATTTGGTGGTGGAGAAATTGTGACAATTGTGGTAAAAATTATTTCCTGTATTGCACAAAAAAGTGTCAAAACATACCTAAGTACTGTTTCTAATAATCACAAAGCGTTGAAACAGCAGAAAAAAATGATTAAAGCATTTAATTCTATTAGCTGCTATGCACAATACCAAGAATCATAACGTCAATGCACACATTATATGATGAGAAAGGTGTGTTAGTAAATAGATCCTATGACCATTTTAGAAAACAGCCAAAACAAAATGCCCTAGATTAGAGTAAAAGCATGACAACGGACAAACAAATCATTTTGACTAATAGATCAAAAACATCTCCCATCTGACACAGCACATTCAGGCTTCCTGATATAGCTGTGTTCTGTTGTTTTTTTTTCACTATTAAAACTTCATACAAATCAATGCCAAAAATGAACACAAATAACATAGCATTTTAACTTATTGAGGTCCTGGTTTCTTTTTAGAATAGGAAACTTCACAAATTCAATGTCCAAGAAAAGGACCGATACATGTAGAAGAGGTTGTAAATCAAATGTGGAAAATAAGAGCATCAAAGCTGAGCCAAGTATCTCAAAGACTGGGAAGGCTTTTCTTTGTTTTGTTTTGTTTTTTTCTAAAGATTTTATTTATTTATTTGACAGAGAGAGATCACAAGTAGGCAGAGAGGCAGGCAGGGAGAGACAGGGAGAAGCAGGCTTCCCGCTGAGCAGAAAGCCCAACGTGGGGCTCGATCCCAGGACCCCAAGACCACGACCCCGGTCGAAGGCAGAGGCCTTAACCCACCGAGCCACCCAGGCGCCCCGGTTTTTATGTATCTAAACCATAATGCCTAGAGAACTGAGGAATAAGCAATAACTAATGTCACCAGAGTCCACACTATAGTGTTAGGTTAAGAGGAATTTTATACTTTTAAAATATTTTAATAAAATTTTGCAACTTGTTTTTTCATAATGTATTTTACACGTGTCATCTTTTCACAACAACCTACAAAGCTACCAAAGCAAAGATTATTCTTCTGATCGTTGAGAGTATTGAGATACAAAAAGATCAACTAAGTTGCTCCCTGCCACAGCTAATACCAGAAGTTGTATATGGACCTCTAGTGCCAAGACCCTTTCCAAAATACCAGGTATACAACAGGATTAATTCAGGTACATCTTAAAAATACAGATGCCTTGGGGCACCTGGGTGGCTCAGTGGGTTAAGCCTCTGCCTTCGGCTCGGGTCATGATCTCAGGGTCCTGGGATAGAGGCCCGCGTCGGGCTCTCTGCTAGGCAGGGAGCCTGCTTCCCCCCCTCTCTCTCTCTGCCTGCCTCTCTGCCTACTTGTGATCTCTCTGTCAAATGAATAAATAAAATCTTTAAAGAAAAAAAATACAGATGCCTTGGCCTACTGCAGTTTTTAAAAATTCTCTATGCAATTTCTATGTCCACCGGAGTCTGAGAAGTAATGCAACAGATCCCATTACCAAGTACCAGGGTGAAAACCCAATCTCAGTTTAATCTCAGCCGGCCCACAGCAAGTCTTCTAAAGTTAATTGGCCGGTGAGCACTTGGTCCCTTTGTTAACAGTCACTTATGACAGTGGTGGTAAAAATATAATGTGTTTTTTAAAGCCTCTAGTCATAGCATGCCCAAGAGACCAAAATATGGGGTGGTTACTAAATAAACTTAAAATCTTTCCTCAGTGGGTTATTGTGATCATACCCCTTAATGGCACATCAGGGATAATGAAGGGGGAAAAAAACCACAGAATGTCACCACTGATACACCCACTTTAGAAAAGGAAATTACCAGCAAAATTAAGAATTGAGAATGAGCTGGATGATCAATGAGCTAGATCTTTATGTAGTAACATGGGTAGTTCTCCAAGACACACTACTGAATTTTTTTTAAAAAGCAACTGCAGACTGACACATACAGTATGAGACCATCTACAATATTTGCACCAACACATAGAACTCTATTACTCTATTACTGTATACTCTTATTGTGTATAGGTAAAAAAAAAACATACGTGTATTACTCTATTGTGTATAGGTCAACAAAAAAACATACGCAAAAGTCTAGAACTGTGCTGTTCAAGATAATAGCCAAAAGCCACATATGGACATTTAAATATACATTACTTCAAATTAAATAAAACAGAAAACTCAGCTCTCTCGGTCATACTAGCCACACTTCAAGTGATCAAGAGCCACCTAAAGTTAGCAGTATTGTACTGGACAGTATAGATCTATAACATTTCCATCATCGCAGAAAGACCTTACTGGACTGTAGTCTATAAAGATATAAATTCATAATGGTAGGTGGCCTGGCTGGGAAGTGGGGGTTTTGGGCAAAGGTGGGAGTATGGGATAGAACAGGGATTGAAGAACTCCAGCCTTATCTGTACATTTTGCTTACATTTTTTTTTTTTAAAGAAAAAGCACTTTTGAATTCCTGTGCAATTTAAGTAGTATTAGAAACTAGAAAGGCGGAGGGGGCCTGGGTGGCTCAGTGGGTTAAAGCCTTTGCCTTCCGCTCAGGTCGTGATCTCAGGGTCCTGGAATGGAGCCCTGCATCGGGCTCTCTGCTCAGCGGGGAGCCTGCTTCCCCCTCTCTCTCTCCCTGCCTCTCTGCCTACTTGTGATCTCTCTGTCAAATAAATAAATAAAATCTTAAAAAAAAAAGAAACTAGAAAGGTAGACCTTTATTAAAGATACACAAAAATACACAGGAAGCATGGAAAAATTTTAAATATCCTGCTGGGAGCTCCACATTAATATGTGTGGAATATTACAAACATTCCAAGGTTCTGAAAAGAAATACAAACAAAAAGGCCAAGCATAGCTGATTAAACCAAAAAGGTTAGTGTCTGGGGAAAGACAATGGATTAAGAGAGGGGGGCACCTGGGTGGCTCAGTCTTTAAGTGTCTGCCTTCTTGGCTCAGGTCACGATCTCAGGGTTGTGGGATCAAGCCTTACATCGGGCTCCCTGCTTACAGGGAGCCTGCTTCTCCCTCTTTCCCTCTCCCACTGTCTCTCTCTCTGTCAAATAAATAAATAATATCTTTTAAAAAATGGATTAAGAGAATTCAAATGAAGAAAACAGGGCAGCCCACAAGTACAAACAAAAAATTAGGTGGGCTAAAAGTAGGATCTAAAGGTTTATCTAGTCAATAAGTTCTTTGGACCTATAGAGGCATTATGGGGTTACTGGAAAGAACATCTGTAGGCTTGGGAGTTAGATAATATTTGAATCTTAGCTCTCTTTCTAGTTGAATGCTTGTAAAGAAGTTATTTAAACTTGTCAGTTCTCCATTTGTTCATCTGTTAAATGAGAAATATTTAACTCAAAGCACTGCTATGAGGAGTAAATGAGATGTGTGTAAATTGTCCACTACAATCCCTGGCACATACTAGCTACTATTTGAGAAATACTATTATTTGCTATTATTTTAAAATTTCAAAATGGACAAAAGTTAAGTCACAATCGCCTCGATAAAATTTAGATTCTATTCTAAGACCAAGACCTAATTCTGTAAATAAAGGCAATACCCCAAAGTCACTCCCCTTTAACACGAGTAGGACAAGACATGGTGATAACCTGAAAAGCCAAAAGAATCAAATATACATCTATTATGTTCTTCACATGTCTTACCTCATTAACCCTCATAAGCAGTACCATTGTTATGTCCATTTTATAGAGGAGTAAACTGAGGCATGGTGCGGTTACACATATTTTCCACGGTTACATAGAAAATGTTTGAACTGGGATACAAATCTAAGCAGTCGACCTAAAGTCCACACTATCAAGCATTGCACTGTATAGATTCTGACAGATTACATGACTGTAGGTCTGGAAAATCTACAAGAAATAATCTAAATGTACTAACTGTAATAAATCAGTAATATCCCAAGACATAACCTGCATACTTTTAACATGCAGCTAAAATATACAATGTGAAAACAAAAACTAATCACAACAGAGACAAAACATTTAAATAACTGGCCATCAATCCAGCCCAGGATGCAACAGTTAAAGAGAAATTTTAAAACTTGTGCTCCTGGGGGCGCCTGGGTGTTGCAGTTGGCTAAGTGTCTGACTCTTGGTTTCCACTCGGGTCATGATCTCGGGGTCCTAGGATAGAGCCCCATACCGGGCTCCACACACTTGGTGTGGGATCTACTTGGGATTCTCTCTCCCTCTCCCTCTGCTCCTCCTGCTCATGTTCTCTCTTTCTCTAAGATAAATAAATAAATCTTCAAAAAAATTTGTGCTCCTGGACAGGAAATCTTCAAAAAACTTGTGCTCCTGGACAGAAAAATTTCACTAACAGTATGGCTGACCACATGCCTTTTAAGGTAAGATACAGATGTGGTTGTATGCTGACCAGTCAATACTTTTGCTCCTGCTGTCCCCACCCCTTACTATTTATCTGATGAGAGGCTACTCACTCTTTAAAACCTAGCTTCTAACTCTTCCTTCTGTGTAACAACAGTAGGAGGCTAAGGTTACCACCCAGCCATTATGCAGCATAAAAAACATCTGTGTCACTAAAAGGCCTAGCACATTAAGAACCATATGGACAGCATTTAGGAGGGTTGAGGGCACTAATCTCTCAATGTTGCAAATTATTATTTGGTTATGGTAACATTTATGGCTCAGTGAACTACTGATCTGTTCTGAGTCTAAATGATGTTCTAAGAATACTTAACACACAAACAATAAATGAACAAACAATGGCTTACCCCAATATGGAAGAGGGCGCTAACAGGCTTGTGGTCACTGGTTTTTAGTTCCATGTGACTCCGGTAATGAAGCTGATTAACATTTGTTCCTCTCCAAAGAATCCGGTCACACCAGGCTGGAACCCGACATTTCCCACTGCAAATAAAGAAAGACATATAAAGGGGTGCCTGGGTGGCTCAGTGGGTTAAAGCCTGCCTTCGGCTCGGGTCATGATCTCAGGGTCCTGGGATCGAGCCCCGCATCAGGCTCTCTGCTCAGTGGGGAGCCAGCTTCCCTCTCTCCCTCTGCCTGCTTCTCTGCCTACTAGTGATCTCTCTCTCTCTGCCTGCCTCTCTGCCTACCGGTGATCTCTCTCTGTCAAATAAATAAAATCTTAAAAAAAAAAAAAGAAAGAAAGACGTATAAAGGGAACATACCACACAAGAATGTAATACAAGCCACACTAGTTCAGACCTGGGTTTAGGCTTTTATATGCTTCTCCTTCCCTAATGATCTCAGCTATAATATTCCCTACTATATTCAAGCTCTGTAAAGAGTCTGTGTCCACTTGTTTGCCACTGAATTCCCAACCTCTAGCACATTATCTTGTGTAAAGTAGGTGTTCAATGAGTAGTTATCTAATGAATGTATGAACAGTGCTCCCAAAATTAGCACTATAACTTCAACAACGTTGTCCCAGGGGAAAATATAATAGCCTCTTCTTAAAATATCCTCAGAAGGTCAGAATTATATTCAGTAAAATTTGCTTGATGAACTGCAATGACATTTCACAGAAACAGACAACTAATAAAAATCTAAAAATCCAATCCTATATTCCAAGACTGGGCTTAATTTCGGGAGATAAGTAATAGTAGAGATTTCTCCTTTAAACCTAGACTTTCATGACAATTCTAGCTTCTTCAGACAGAGATGAACTAACATCTAAGCATGCAAGTCTGAACATATAACAGCCCATAAATTACCAAGGTTAGGGACAAAGCCTATTCATTACTCTAATAAAATAAGCAACACCTTGTACACCTAATCCAAAAGTGACACAAATAAGTTCTTATCAGTAGCTCTTCAATTGACTCTCAAGTCAGGTGAGTGGGAGAAACAAGGTGAAGTGTACAAGCTCTGCCAGTGTCACTTTTCACTTGCTGACCAGCCCCCTCAGGGCACAGGGATACAGACTCCTCCGCATCCCATCCTAGTGCTCTGAGTCTAAAGAAGCTGAATATGCCTAGGGATTTTCTCTTTCAAGCTTCTGGGCTCAGCCAGCTAGGACACCATAAGAAACAAAGAGAGTAGGTAGAAGACAAACAGTTACCAGGAACATACTGACAGGGGTGCTTTATTGGGGGGAATTAGGAAATCAAGGCGCCCGTCTCCCACTAGACAGTGGGTCTTAGCTTTCTCTGGCAGTTGCAGAGGTTGGGCCCAGACATCAGTATTTTAAAAAGTACGGGCACCTGGGTGACTCAGTGGGGTAAAGCCTCTGCCTTTGGCTCAGGTCATGATCTCGGGGTCTTGGGACCGAGCCCCACATGGGGCTCTCTGCTCAGTGGGGAGCCTGCTTCCCCCCTCTCTCTGCCTACTTGTGATCTCTCTCTGTCAAATAAATAAATAAAATCTTTTAAAAAATAAATAAAAGTAAAAAGTCCCTAGAGAGATTCTAATGTATAGTCAGGGCTGAGAACCACTGTGCTGGAAGAACCTTTCATGGTTCACTTTCTGGTGTTCTGAGCTAAGGAGTTGAGAAACACTTTGGGGGGAAAAAAAAAACCATTCACAACAGGATAATCGGTAAGAAAATAAGGGTGGAATCAGGAAGGTAAAAATCTAAGCAAGTCTGTTTAGATGACAGAAATAAGGCATTACAGGCAGCCCATAAAACTTCAACAGCTCTAACATAGAAGTAACACTTTCTTAAGATAAGCTCGCCTTTAAGTTCACATGAATTAAAAATTCTTCTGTAATAGCACTTGAGCCGTTAAGTTTTTATATCTGCTTCTGGCATAACTGAAAAAATTCCTAGCCCTTCACCAACATAGTCGGACAGAAATAAGACCAGGCCTAAACCCACTTGAGGAGGAGGTTCTTGTTACTTTACCTGGAATCCCATCGGTCTGTTTTAGAGTCATACTTATAAGTGGGGATAAATTTGATTTCACCTTCGGTGAAGTCTGCAAAAGCTTTTTTCTGTGTGCGCTGAATATTTAGCTAGAGATGGAAAGAAGCATCACATAAGCAGGGTAACACCATCTTAATACAAGTGATAATCAGGTTGATCAGCCATTTCTAACTCTCTAGTTCCACGGCCTTTGCAACTGTCAGATACATAAATAAAATTTCTGTACTTTGTGAATTAAAATCTTGCCATTCCCATAGCATCTAAACTCACCCACAGACAGGATGCTCATTATGAGCACATCACTAATTTTTTATTGCTAATAGTTACCGGGTAAAGTGGAAAAATGAAATATGAATAATCATAATCTTGAGTTCTCTGAAACTGGACAGGAATCATCTAGTAAAATTTTAATTAAACACACACACACACACACACACACACACACATTGAATGGACAACTCCAAAGGCCAAATTCAGTAAATCGTTATGGATCATTTTGAAAGTTATCCTCACTCAAATACTTTGCCAGAATTACATAAGACTCAGAATTTATTCCAACTGTACCCCCTTTGGAAGCATGACAGAGGAAGAAATGCAAAGAAATCCACCAGCCAACCTCAATATGAAGAAAGATAACAGCCAAAAAAGGCTCACTATAAAAAACCATTCAACTACAAAACTCCTAAATTTTTACTATGTCTGAAGGTCAAAAAGGCTTACATAAGGATTTAAAGACATTAAAATCAAGTTGAAATGTTTTCTTCTTCCATAAGAAGCATTCACTCTTAGCAACCAGTATCTATGAGCGGATGTAAAAATTCAAGTCATGTGCCAGGTTCCAAGGCAAATTTACCGAAAACTAGGTTTTTGAATATCAAGTTTTATATAAATGTTACCGAATCAATGTTATTCCCACAGGTTTTAACATCGATAAGCCAGTTAGCTCCAACTTCTCAATCAGTTCCCATTAGACCACAGTCTGTGTTATTTATCCCAAACTTCTCTTCTGTTCTTCCCAGTCTCCTCAAAGGGCCTCCCTCTTTTACGTCCACACTGCTGCTAAGCCTGCCAAGTAATCATAGAGCAACTTTCCCTATTCCGTCTGCCAAACCACATCAACATAGCTGAAGGCCCACTTCCTCAGGGAAGTGCTCTCCAATTAACCCCACCCATTCTCCCACTTACTTATATAAATCTCTGAAGTCTCTTCTTGATAAAGACAATGAACAAATGTTATATTTACTTTTTATCTCCCCTGTTCCTATCCAAGCACTTCATTAAAACACTACAAACCTTGTGTGTATTCACTGCATCACTAGTCACACTGTTTTCCCAGGACAGAGACCTTTCCATCTATTCCTAGAGAAAGACACACTTGCCACACACGTATCTCATAAACCTAACAATTTTATCTGCCATTTAGGAAAGTACCTATAACATGAAAATTTACTCACCTGGTCAAATTTCAAGAGTCTCTGAAGGTCATTCTTGTTAATAAGACTCTTCACTTCATTGGCATCAGGCATACAAAGTCTATAGTTCAAATCTCCCAACCAGATAACAACACTGAAGATCAAGAAATACATGAACAGGAGTAGCAATAATTAGCATAAAAATTCAGAGAAAATGAAGAGGAAAAAACTAGGTAGATAACGGATAAGGATTTATTTATCGCTATCTGAGACAAAGGGTTTAAGCTATGACTTATCCTTTGGAGGGAAGTACTACCAACACCTGAGAAAGCCCAGGGATTACCAAATAGGTGGGAAGATAGGCACTCCATACAAGAAGAACAAAGATAGGGAAATACAGTGTATGTGTGGGATTCAGAAGCCAAGGAGTTAACTGCCTAAAAGAAGCATCTAGTTTATTTGCTGGACTAGTGCCAAAATTTTGTCTGGCTGTCTGCCAGGTCTCCGGGGGAAGAGAATCTGAACATTTTCTGCCTCTCTGAGCCCTGACATTCTGCAGGCTCTCCACTAAGGTCTGTGTGCTCTAAATGACAGCTCTCCCAGTTAGGACTCTAGCAAAACTAGGTCCACAGCTCTCCACTATACCCAATCTGCCTATCCCTGCCCCAGATCCACAGTCCAAGTCCCAGGCAGGAAGAAGACTGGCCTGCCACAGGATTCCTAGGCTCCCAATCATGGCAACAGGCCCCTACATGTCCTGAGGGACCCCATAGGGGAGACCCTGAAATTACTACACAAAAAGGGATTCTCCTTGTGAACTATCCCAAGTTCTGAATGGGTCTCTTTGCCAATCTTAAAGGCAACGTGAAATTTCTGGGATTCTGAGGAAACAAATTTAAGGAATTTCAGGGCAACTTTTTATTAATATCAAGGCCTTGATTTTACTACCATGATACAGAATTGTATATGATTCCAATTGTTGAGATGATATGGAAACAGGCCAATATCACTACCTTTCCCTACTTTTTCCTCAATTACCCTACTCTGCTGATTTGAATATCCTAAATTATCTTTTGTTCTCCTACTAATTCCCATCTCAAACCACTCTCAGAATTTCAATTACCATTATTAATTTCTTGACAATTAATTCTTTCCTACCACTCAATCCATCCCTCAACTTATTTCTGCTTCTATCCTTAAGTCCTATTCTCCATGAACCTTTCTCCCATATTATCATATCAATCCACTGTTGTCTAAATCTCCATTGCCCCATTCGTAAGGATTCAGTCACTGAGAAGAATATACATACACATATAGAGAATATACATAATATATACATTAATATAGGTAACATAGTACACACACACACATAGACACAATGGCTTGAAAAGAGACCCACAATAATAGAACAATATACTCCTATATAATAAGTGTCCAGATGTTTGTATGCATATACAGAAAGGTCTAGAATAGCATTATTCACAGGAAATAAAATGCACTTCACAGATGTAATTTTAAATTTTTTAGTAGCTGCATTTAAAAAGTGAAAGAAACAAGTAAAAATAACTTTAACAATAAATTTCCTTTAATTCAATACATCCAGATTATCATTTCAACATGTAATCAATATTGGAAAACTGAAATACTTTACCTTTTTCCTACTAAGTCTCTGAAATCCAATGTACAGTTTATGTTTACAGCACATCTCAATTTGGTCTAACTACTTTCAAGTGTCCAATAGCCACTTATGGCTACTGGCTGTCACAATGGACAGCATAGTCCCAGGATACATAGCGAAATGTTAATAACAGTTTCTTCTGAGAGACTGGCTGGGAGAGCAGAGTGATTTCTACTTCTAATTTTCTTTTATTATATTTATAATGAACATTCTATTTTATAATAAAAAACAATAAAAACTGACACCAGCTGACAGACACCTCCAGCATTACTCTTACATGGCCACTAACAAAACTGATCTTACCTCTGATAGCAAATCTGATTTCTTTGCCTCAGTGAATCTGCAATTCCTCAAAAATCCTCTCTTCTTTGCAACCTCAATCCCTAAATGGTAATCCTTCACTCTTCACAGTTTCCTATCCGTTTAATCTCTTCTCAGCCCCGCTATTCAAAGGCCAAAGGAGATTTAATCACTCACTCATGTTTCATGATGTTCAGCTGTGGGAGGGTCTGATTTGGGACCACAAAACTCATACGCGCACAGATGTCCTTATAATCTTGATTCCTTCTCTCAAAGTCCTCCACGTGGGCAGCCAGGTGGGAATTGACAATGCAAAAGGTAGTGTTGTGAAATACAAATCTCACAGCTACCCCGCCTTTGTTTCCCTGTTAGCAAGAGTAATTATTCACAGTTAGTATAAAGACACAACTAGCAGTTAAACTTCACATGGACATAAATAATAATCAAGCTCATTTCCAAAGTAACTCACCATTTTTCCCATGATTCCAGTTCCAACTGTTTCTGTAGCAACATCACGGATATATCGCCACTGGTCCTTTCTGGCAAATATAAGAAGCATCATCCCAACAAGGCGGACTAGTTGAACCTATGAGTTCCAGGGAGTTAGAAGAGGTTCATGTTAATACCACTCTTCGCCACACATCTAGTCCCAAAACTGATTTTCCACCAGAAAGATATTAATGATGCTCAAATATGAATCCAAATTCTCTAATTTCCCAGTGGACCCCATACAAAGGAAACAAAATTTCTCTGGGTAGGCTCTTATCTGACTTTGACCAGTAGGAGTTAAAAGTCTTTGGGGACATCAAGTACACTCAGCTCTAGGATCCATTATTTTAATCACTTGTAAACCTACCAGGAATAGATAGCATTAAAAAATCAAATAAAAAACCCCTATCCCAGATTGTTCCTTTTGCTCCTCCTTCTTAGTTTCTGATTTCTAATTTCTTAAGAAATTAAAACTTATAAAATAGCAATCTTTTTTACTTTGATTATTTTTGGTATGAGAACTAGAACTAGAAATATGTCTGAAATATGTGTTAAATCAGGGACCTATATGAGAGGAGTAACACCTTCAGGATTTTTCCTATATCAACTGTTAGGAGAAGTAAATGAAAAATAATCAGATGACTGTTTTTAAAGAGCTTATATGGTAGCCATGTAATTAAAATAACTCTTCTGGTAGACTCTACCACATGCTTTTTAAAGACCAACAAATTGGCCCACCTTGCTAAAGTCAACTCTACTTATGATTCATAACAAATTTTAGAACTCATTTAAGTTCTACAACACTTCTTGCTGATTCCACAGCATATCCTATGCATCCACACGCTTCTAACTACTTTCCTATAAAGCATCCAGTTCTGAAAGTCAGTGAACAATTCTGATCTTAAACTCTTACTGTTACCTTATAAGTAATTATTTTAAGCTAATTATCATTCTGAGAATAAAATTCTTCTTTTCTCCTAAAGCTACCTAAACAATGAAAACATAGGATCAGAAAGCTTAGGAAAACTTTTTTCTAAAAAAATAGGTGTGAAGGATGACTCTGCCCCATTGCCATATTAAACACAGGGAAAAAGTCAATTAAACCATTCTTTTGGAACAAGTTATAGATAACAGAATAACTTATAGGGAGTTCTACTTAGTTGTACATTAAAAAAGAAAATGAAATGCAGCTTACTTTTTTATATTTGGCTTTGGAATGCAAACCCCTCTCCACAGCCGTGGACCACTCTTGTTCTTTCACAGATTCGAAGTAGAAAAAGGCTTCTGTGCTCAAGTCCAGCTCTTGGAATCTGAAAAAAAAGAAGACATGAGATCTATACATCTCCCATAATTATCTCTGTCTACCTCCTTTCCCATTTTCTGAGACATCAGGTGAAAAGGGAATGGGGAAAGAGATAAATTTTTATAGAACTGCTCTATTGATCCAGATGATCAGTAAGGACAAGCAGCTTTCCTTTTCAAAAGACCCTCTATACATATATGCACAGGCTATGCAAAATAAATCTGAAAAAGGGGCAGGGCACCTCGGTGGCTCCCTTGGTTGAGCCTGACTTTTGATTTCAGCTCAGTTCATGATCTCAGGGTCCTGGGATCCCTGCTCAGTGGAGAGCCTGCTCAAAGATTCTCCCTCTCCCTCTCTCTGCCCCTCCCCCTGCTTATGCACTCTCTCTTACGCTCTCTTTCAAAGAATAAATCTTTTTTTAAAAAAGTATCTGCAGGGGGGTTGTGGGGGGAAGGAAGGGAAAAATGAAACAAGATGGGACTGGGGAGAGACAAACCATAAGAGATTCTTAATCTCAGGAAACAAACTGAGGGCTGCTGAGTGGGGCAGGTAATAGGGTGGCTGGGTTATGGACACTGGGGAGAGTATGTGCTATGGAGAGTGCTGTGAATTGTGTAAGACTGATGATTCACAGACCTGTACCCCTGAAACAAAGAATACATTATATGTTAATAAAAAATTTAAAAATAAATAAATTTAAAAAATAATATGTACAAAAATCTTGCCAAAGATCAATGTTAAACAAACTAATCTTTACTTTTGTAAATCTGACAGTCTTCCATAGACAAATTAAAATACTGTTGTCTTCAAAAAAAAAATTATATGCAAAGACTATGCAAAACATAAACAGAAAAACAAACAAAGAAACCTCCACAAGGGATAACAGTAGAGCTTTGTTTATATATTCTAGGAATAGTCACTGTTGGAATTGACCTCAAGGCTGTTTCTATTAAGAATGCAGTTTTCATGGGGCGCCTGGGTGGCTCAGTTATTAAGCAGCTGCCTTTGGCTCAGGTCATGATCCCAGCATCTTGGGATCAAGCCCCGAATTGGTCTGCTCAGCAGGAAGCCTGCTTCTTCCTCTCCCACTCCCCCTGCTTGTGTTCTCTCTCTCATTGTCTCTCTCTCTGTCAAATAAGTAAATAAAATATTTAAAAAAAGAAGGGGCGCCTGGGTGGCTCAGTCATTAAGCGTCTGCCTTCGGCTCAGATCATGATCCCAGGGTCCTGGGATCGAGCCCCGTATAGGGCTCCCTGCTCAGCAGGAAGCCTGCTTCTCCCTCTCCTACTCCCCCTGCTTGTGTTCCCACTCTTGCTGTGTCTCTCTCTGTCAAATAAGTAGATAAATAAATCTTTAAAAAAAAAAAAAAAGAATGCAGTTTTCTGGGGTGCCTGGGTAGCTCAGTGGGTTAAAGCCTCTCCCTTCAGCTCAGGGTCCTGGGACCAGCCCCGTATCGGGCTCTCTGCTCAGCAGGAAACTAGCTTCCCCCTCTCTCTCTGCCTACCTCTCTGCCTACTTGTGATCTCTCTCCTCTCTGTCAGATAAATAAATAAAATCTTTTAAAAAAAATTGCTTCTTAAAAAAAAAAGAATGCAGTTTTCTTTGGATTTTGAGAGGACTAGATATTTCCTTTCACCATCTCAGGTATCAATCCTTTCTTATCTCATAAACTTAATTCTTGTTAATTCTTAGATATACGGTCTAAGGTGAATTTTTACCAAATAGCTAAAAAAGCCAAAGGAGGAAAAAATGTCGCAAACATATAGCCAAAAGGAAATTCCAGATGTGTTCTTTACCCAATGCAGTAGATATCAGGAGGATTTGAATCACAGTTCAGCCAAGGTTCCAACTCACTATCTGGAGACTGGCCATTCACGTTCCACGTTCCAACAAAAAATCTAATACACAATACCAAAAAATTATTTGAAAACGAAGGTTAAGTATGAACTAACAAAGTTCTCTTACCACTTTTATACAAGGCTATGTTCACAATAAGCCAACATAACTTCTCAAAATGTTCTGCTACACATATAAGAAACACATCTCACATGTAGAACATAAAGGCAGTGGGCTTAATTCTCTCAAGTTTACATTAGGTGAACCCACAAAAAGGAACCTAGTCTCTATTTAAAAAATACAAAGTTAATTGCTCTACCACATTTCCTTTCAATTAAACTCCACCCAAACTTATACTTGGAGAGCTTGTAGATAGGAAAAAGGTATCTTCATGCTGTAAATACATCTAATGTGGATAACTGTTCCATAAGGAGCTGTAACTGAATCCAAAAACTCACTTCCCAAAGGATTACAAGGACATCTGTGTAGGAAATTCTGTTGAGGCAGACACAGTATTAAGGGGGAAAGCATAAGGGAAAACTCATAATTGTCTTAACTGTTTACATACAAAAATAAGCATCATGGGGAATATGAGGAACTACAGGTTTTAGCATAGGGGATACATTTATAAATTGAATTAGAACAAATGAGGCATACTGGGAGAGCAGATGGGTCCAGAATTTTGGACTGTTATGGGTACATGTTGTTCACAAACAACAAAGAGAAGTGTTGCTGCTTTGCACACCAGAATATACACCGTGCCACACTACACACACTAGGTCCAGAAAAGATACCAATAAGTAAATGTGAAATGAAAAATATGATACCCAGGGAAGAATCCAAGATAGACCTCTCGATCAAGAGGACTGGATGAAATTTTCTGTCGTTAACTTAGCAAAGTAAGTTAAGCTAGTGGTAACTGCAGACATTAATCTTCTAATATTGGTGAGAAAAAGTTCAGCAAGACAGAAAGATAAACACACTTGCTTAGGGAATGTGCTAGGGGATAATTCTCTAGTACATGTGAGCTTGATTTGGTTCTGAGTGGCTAGAACCATTAGAAGACATAGTATCATTAGTTGTTAGAAAATCCAAGGGAAATTGTAGTATTTGTATTATTTTGTACATGTATGTTATTGACAAATACAGAGACAGGGGCTTGAGCCAGCTGACCTTTCCTTTTATTATGCTTTGATTCTTTTTTTTTTAAATCTTTTCTTTTTTTCTTAATTAAGCTAATTAAAATACCTTAAATAACAAACAGCCATTTGTATGCCGTACCTCAGTAAGTGGAAGAGAGACTAACCTGAAATTCTGAATGTTGACATATTCTTTCTCTCGCTTTGCCAGGATATGTTTGATGAGACCCTCCCGCTGCCCAGCCTGGGTATTTGGTACAAAGAGCTTCCGCATGGTGTTGGTCACTTTGGGCTGTTCCTTGTTAGAAGCTTCTTTGTCACGTGGAAGCCTAGCAAATAAATGAGAATTTCAAAAGTGAAACTGCCTATAATAAAAAAGTTTCCTAAATGAGAAATATGTTTTGACACAGGACTTACATTCTATTCACTGAAGGGGGTGGGGGTGGGGGTTCCCGATGAATCCCTGTAGGATGATTTTGTGAATTAATTTTCTTGTCCAAATTCATAGATGAAAAATTATCCTCAAATCCAAGAAGCCCTAGTACAGAGAACCCAGAGTCAAAGGAGGGAAAATAAAGCTAACAGACAATTTATCCAGGATAGACAGAGCTTTGCTTTGATCAGTGGTTTTGATTTGACCACTATTTGCTCAAAGGCATTACCAAACAGAGAGGTACCATAAGGATACCCTGAAAGACTTGACATACTAACTAGAATAATAGTAAGTTACATTAATTTGGAATCTGAATAGTAACAGCTAACATTTACTAAAGACTTAGTGTGATGCCTGTTGGATATAAGGGATTATATCATTATCTCCTTTAATTATCATAAAGACCCCACGAAGCCAGTACTATTAAAAATCTTCCCATGTTACAGAAAAAGAAATGGAAACTCAGCATTGTTAAGTTGACCAAGGTCATACATAACTAGCAAGTTACAGAATTGGGGTTTAAACCCAAGCTGTTTGGCCCTGGAGCCTGCAATTTTTACCACACTGCTAAGCAGGCTCCCGAGGAGCTAACATGCCACAGAAAGGATCAGGAATGAACATTAGTCAGTGGGCATGACTCAATAAAACCACTCCATAGCAGAAGGTGTCTGGGATTGACACATTAATCCACATTATCTTATCTGTCCAGATAAAATCTATTTACTCTGCAATGATCATAGCAACCAGGCAAAAGAGAATCTTTTCAGTACCTGAAAAAACAGAAGGCTTGTCCTTAGTGTCTAATTTCTGGTACCAGCTAGATGAGTCCTTTTGCTCTGGAACAAGAAGTTGTGACTGAGCTAAAGAGATAAAGAGTCATGGTCAGAAACAGGGGAGCCCTTCACTGAGTGGGATTTATTATAACCAAAAGCCATTCACCCAGCACTCCTTAAATGCAGGGGCTAGCAGCACTCTTAAATGTAAAGGAAGAGACAAAGAGAGCGAGTTTAGCTCTAGGATCATCTGGGAGCAGAAGGAGGATGGCAATCTTCAGTAAGCTGTCCATGCTGTGACACTGAAGATTCTGGAAAAGGGCTCAGTGTCCTTATAGCTGAATGGACTTCTTCTCTAACCTAATTGGGTTCGTTCCTGAAAGCAGAAAAATCACCACTGAAGACTGAAGAGGTGAGGTACTTTGCTAAGGGCTGCTTGCCTCTGCATCAGCATGTCAGAATTTCACTGCCATTCAAAGAGCAGAAAGAAAACTGCTGAGTCTTGAGTTACCTTCCTGAGCAGCAAGGACCTCCGAGAGGAACTTCAAACAGTGTTCCTCATCAGGGATTTCAAAGCGCCGCTCTCTGGTCCGATCCCCCTGAATCCGAATTTTGCAGCCACCTAAAAAGAAGTGAAATCCACACACATATAGCTATGGAATACATGCTTTCCTGGGGTCATACTCTCATCTTATCAGTTTAACAGAAGAAGGTCCAGATCACAAATATTCTAAGACCTCTAATGTAGGAAACATGCCTATAGGATCAGGGGTTTGGGTGGGTGCGTGGGGGGAACAATACAGGAAGGGAAATCTAAAGGGCTGATGAACCGTGTCAATAAGCAGCCCAGTTATAGTGATATGATACATACCAAAAACAGTTCTCCTATGTTCTGGTATATCTCCTTAGTGTCAATGCAGGGACCAAATTCTAAGAAAAGATCACTTCCCCAATTACCCTCCTCCCATCTCCCAGCTGGGAATTCCTACCATTTCAAACCCAGATTATATAATAAGAGTATTGGAAGCATAAAGGGGACAAAGAAAACAAGATGGTTTGCTCCTGGGTATAGACTGTAGCTAGGCAATTGAATTCATAAACTAATTTAAAAAGAAAAGAATAGTGGGATTGGCTTGAATTATTCTGAAAAGAAGCGCCTATACTTCATTACCTCAAGTAAAAAATGCATGTTTTGAATAAATATACGAAAGCAATACAGTGACCTATGACCAGGAGTGGTCTGGTTCAAGCACAGCCAATTGGAAAACAGTACAATTAGCAGCAAAGTGACCTAAAACATTAGTTTCTTATGTATATATAACATGCTATCTCCCTTATTCTATGCCCTAGTTATCATACTTATCAATCGTCTGGATATGGTGCTCCAGGAAACTCATGTACTTGTTTATATTCTTATTTTAACTGATTTAGTACATATATTACTTTCTCATGCCCCTGGAAACCGTAAGTTCCTTGAGAACAAGAGGTGGGACTGCACATACAGGTAATCCAACACAATTTTCCATGATCTCCTAGGGTTGTCTGGGATCAAAGGGCTTCTCAGGACTCTGGACTTTCAAAGCTAAGACTGGGAAAGTCCCAAGCAAACCAGGATTATTAGTTACTTTACTGGTGACAATGCTGTCAGACTTCACAGACAAAAGGTATTTAATAGACAACTGTTGAACCAGACTCTGTCACACTTACAAATGAAAGAGATGAGAAAATGAAATGAAAATCCTAGTTTCTTATGTTGGAAATCCACTTCTGAATCTCTCTTGCCTTTGCGTTTCCTTATGTTTCTATCTTCATAGATTTAGTGATTAGAAGAAAAGAGATAAAAAAGAAAAACACGAAAAAGAAGGCACCCAAGTGAACCACAGATAAGAAAATTAGTGAGGATATTACCATAAGGAGAAGAAAAAACAAAGGGCATGAATAAAGGCATATCACAGCCTTGAAGATACAGGGAAAACCTTTGGAGTATAAGCAGTCCTCCCTTTCTCAGATACTTTATATAAAAAATAGAAGAAAATTAAAAGATCAGTTTCTATCTGATAGAAACTAAACAAGAGCACATAATCTCTCTCTCCCACAGTCCTTGAAAGATATATTTTAGCAAATATAAAAAATACACTGATTCATTTAACAGAAAATTCCAGAAATTGCTTACAAAATAACAAGGGATACTCTCTCACCATGTCGCATGGGAAAGAGGGCAAATTACTCCATGACCCAACCTTCTACTATTCTTCCTTCCAAAACCCCCTAGCCTCTTTGTGATCAACAAACTTCTCCTCTGAACATTCCCTGTTCTCTCAGTAATTCTCTCAGTAATCTCTCAATCTCTCAGTAATTCTCAAGTATGGCTGCATTAGAATTACCAAAGACATTTTTAGAATATAGACATTTGGGTTCCACCCCAGCGCAAAGAAGCAGAATCTCAGGGGGTGAGGCTCAAGCATTGGCAATTTTTAAAATACTCCCCAAGTGATTCTAATGTGTATCCAAATTGAAAATCAAAGAGTCACCTGTGAAGTGGCTGGTCCCTGGATGCTGTTTATGGTCTCTCACACCCTATGGAACTTAAAACTGCTGTCCTTATTTGTCCTTGATGCCATCTCCAAACCATTCCCTCCTCTCCCTCAAGACAAATCCTTTTTCCTTTTAGGTTCACCCATTGGGTTATACCAACTTCTTCCCTTCCCTCCTCCCTCTATGAGATCATGTACCAGCCTCCCTAAAACTTCTGTATCCAATATTTAATACCCAACTCCTAAGACTTCCTCTCCACTCAAACTCTTGCCTTAAATTTGGGTCCCTTACAAATTAGTCCAAAAACATAGTCAACATCTTCAACTTCCTCATCCAATGACCTTGGCCCACCATCTCAGCCACCTACTCCTCCAGTTCCTACTGGGATTTCCCTCAGTTATACTCTGAACCTTTTCATCACAGAAACCATCACCTCATAAATCTCTAATTCAAATATCCCATTCTGACCTGTTACTTCCAGCTTACTTGCTCATATGGGAACCTCCAGCTGACTGATCCCATCTCTACCCATCTCTACTTTCTTAGTATCCATTCACTAACTCCTGCTTTCACTTCCTATTTTGTCAAACAGATGTCATCATTAAACTCTGTTGCAAAATCCAGAACTGCCTTATCACCCTGTTCTTCCACAGCACCTACTGCCTTACCACACAGTTCCTCCACAGCACCTACCTAGTTAACTTTCAACCTTCAGAAATCCAACTAACTGCCTTACTCCAGAGGGAGTAAACACACACTCTCTCTCTCCCTCTCTCTCTCTCACCTATTATTATAAAATGATTGCTAACCTCAACTGGGTCCTCTACGATAGGAAATCATCTAAGTTTCCACAGTCAACTAGTCTCCCACTAGTATCTGGAACAACCACTTCACACCTCCTCATTTATCCTTAATTTTTGGATCCCCTCTTCTCAAACCCTCTCATTCCAAGTGGATTGCTTCACCTCATGCTTCAGAGAAAATGAAAGCCATCACATGGAAACCTACCTGTATTTGTACTCAACTTTTCCTTTCTCTTCTAAGGAAGAAGAGTCCTCTCATCAAAGGTCACCTTCTCTTCGAATTATAATCCCTCCAATTCTCTCAGGAACCTCACACTCATGATCACTTATCAAATACCTCCCCCCCAATATCTTTAACCTCCCTCTTTCACAGGCTCCTTCCTATTAGCATTAAATTGTGTTCTAAATCCTATTTTAAAAACAAAAACCTTCCTAGACTCCATCCCTCCAGTCCATCTCTACACTCCCCTCCACAGTAGAGTTTTTTTTTAAAGATTTTATTTATTTATTTGTCAGAGAGAGAGAAAGAATAAGCAGGGGGAGCAACAGGCAGAGGGAGAAGCAGGCTGAGCAAGGAGCCCGATGTGGGACTCAATCCCAGGATCTCAGGATCATGACCTGAAGGAAAGACAGATGCTTAAATGACTGAGCCACCCAGGCATCCCTCACAGTAAAGCTTTTTTTTTTAAAAAAACACACAGTCACTACTTACTCATGTCCTATTTCTCTTGTTAATCCATTCCAATATGACTTTGGCTCCCACAGCCCTTCTAAAATATCTTTGTTAAGGTCACCAATAACCTCCAAATTGCTAAATCCAATAGATCCTCTTAAGTCATCTTATTAGACCTATCAGCAGAAATCAATAGTTGACCAGTCCTTGAATAATCTTTTCTGAAGACTTCTATAATACTATACTCATCTAGTTTGCTTCTCTCTGATCACTAATTTTTTTTTTTAGCATTCTTTGAGGTATTTCCTCCTCTATCTAACCTTTAAAAAGCAGGGTTCCTTAGAGTTCAATCTAAAACCTTTCTCCTCACTTTTTATCAGCATTGTCCAATAGGGTAACAAATAACCACATGTGGCTAATGAGTACTTGAAATGTGACTAGTGTGACTGAAGAACTGACCTTCTAATTTTATTTCTAATTAATTTAAACAAGCACATGTAACTAGTAACTACCATATCTGATAGCACAGCTCTATCTCCAATCACATCACCTCTCATGGTTTCAAATACCATCTGTGTGCTAGTGGCCCAAACCTTTCTGAGCTTCAGATACATACATTCAACTGTCAATTTATCATCTACATTCAAATGTCTCAAACAAATCTCAAACTAAACATAGCTAAAACTGAATTCACGAC
Source organism: Nasua narica (assembly GCA_028533885.1). Taxonomy (NCBI): domain Eukaryota; kingdom Metazoa; phylum Chordata; class Mammalia; order Carnivora; family Procyonidae; genus Nasua; species Nasua narica. The sequence continues at coordinate 84,204,986 of CM052801.1, read as the reverse complement.
CCCCTCAAAGGAAAACTCATTCCTTCTGCAATGGTCTTATTTTTGCAAATGGTACCATCATCCACATTCATGCCAGTAACCTACAATTCATCCCTGACACTTCTCTTCAACTCACTACCTATGCCCAAACCAATCTCTGTTGACTTAACCTCCAAAAACATTTATCAAATCTGTCCACTTCTCTCCATTTATACTGCCACCATATTCATATTCTCTAACTTAAACTCCTTTAAAAAAAGATTTATTTTTTAAAGATTTTATTTATTTACTTGACAGAGAGAGCGCACAAGTAGGAGGAGCAGCAGGCAGAGGGAAAGGGAGAAGCAGGCTCCCTGCTGAGCAAGGAGGCCAAGGTATGGCTGGATCCCAGGACCCACGATCATGACCTGAGCTGAAGGCAGACGCTTAATCGATCGAGCCACCCGGGCGCCCCAAGATTTATTTTAGAAAGAATGTGTGCATAAGCTGGGGTGAGGGGAGGAGAGACAGAGGCAGAAGGAGAGAGCGAATCTCCAGCAGACTCCCCGCTGAGTGCAAAGCCCACTCAGCCAGATCCCATGACCCTGAGATCACAACCTGAGCCAAAATCAAGGGTCGGACGCCCAACTGACTGAGCCACCCAGATGCCCCTCTAGCTTAAACTACTAAAACAGCCTCCTAACTAGCTTCCATGCAAATGATGACACCCTGGCATAAAATCCTTCATATTCTTCCCATTTTTTAAATGCAAAAATCCAGATTCCTTAACATGGCTTATAACATCTTACTGTATGTATCTGGCCTTAGCCCATCCTAACTTGATGCCTAAGCCTGTTCCAACCACCCTGGCTTTCTTTCATTTCAAAGAACGTGTCAAGCTACTTCCCCAATTTGGGGGCCTTTACACATGTAGTTCCTTTTACACCCACATACTTTTCTCTCCCCTATTTTTACCTCTCTCTTACTTAGCCCCTCTGGTCTCATTTTAAATGTCATTTAAAGAGGCCTTCCCTAACCACATCACCTGATTTAGTTAACCCTCTTATAAACTCTTTGTATTTCTCCTTGTTAGCATCTATCAAAACTGCAACTATGTAGGTATCTACACATATCAGTCCAAAGCCTGTTTCCAGTACTGACTGATGGTATAACATGACTATATTGCTTTCTGATATATCCCTAGAGCCTAGCACAGTGCCTAGCACATAAAAGGTATTCATATTTCATAGAAAGAATTAATTCATTATAGGCATATGGTACCAAAAAGCACAGAAGCAAGAACAAAAGTAGGAGCAGCAATCTTATCTACGTTGTTGTCTACTAATTCTGTAGCACTTAGAACAGTGCCTGGCAAATAGAAGGCACTCAACAAATATTTGTTAAATAATGAATAAATAAGAGATGATTTAATATTAGGAAATTAGTATAATACAGTCCATCAAGAGGTCAAATAAGAAATAATAATATAACCATCTCTATAAACAGTATAAAGACATCTGATAAAGTTCAATATATATTTATGATTTTAAAAGCCACATAAACTTGAAATAAATGCAGTTTCTTAGTATGGTTTTTAAAAAACCCTATCAAATCATCAGGCAACCATGTCCTCAACAATAAAGCATCACCTGAGGCATTCTTACTGAAAATAGGAGTTAAACCAGGATTATCATCATTATTCAATATTGGTCTTAGAATTCTCATTGGTGTAATGAGACATGAAGCAAAACTAATAGTTATAGGTACTAGAAAGGAGACAAAATTATTATTTGCAGATGATTAAGGCTGTCTATCAAAACAAAAACAAAACAAAAGCACCCAAATTTTAAATACATTTCTATAAAGTAGCTGGATAAAAGATAAATATCTAACATTCAGTAACTATTAGTACAGTGATATACCATGTTCCTCGACAGTGTCTTAATTCCATAAAGGACTTAATTCGGTAAAATTTGGCACATATCTATGGTGAAATGTTAATCACTAAAAATCATGTTTTTAAATAATTTTAAATGACATGGAAAAAGCTCACAATATAATGCTAAATGAAAATGCAGCATAAAAACTACGTATAAAGATTCCAATAATATAAAAACTAAAAGACTGGAAGGAGATCATAACAATGTTAACTATAGCAGTGATCTCTAGATTGAAGGAACATAATTTTAATTTGATACTTCAAACTTTTCTAAATTTTCCAAATTGTATATAATGGAGATATATTTATTAACTCAATAATCAGAAAAAATATTTTAAAATGTTTAATAGCAACGTCTAGACAATGGGAAAACATATTTACATTAAAATCAGGGCCTAACAAACCCAGAGCCTCCCTCCTGCACATACTATAGGCTTTGAAGGTTTATGTATGAAGCACAAAGATCAAGATAAAATCTGGTTTCACTGCAAATATTACTAAACGGGCAGAAATAACAAAGGATTTTATTCAAGTGGTTACTGAACTACTATCCTGCTATGATCCAGTAACTTGAACTCTGGACAAAGCAACACATGGGTAATTTCTATGTAGGAGAAGGCAAAAGAACTAATGCCATAAATAGGTGTTTATAAAAGAAAAGGCACAGCTCAGTTTAACTTTTTGGCTTTGGCTCAAATATCTATTTCTACAACAAGAACAGGACATTTTGGCATCTTATTTCGACAGCAATGTCAGTCACTACTGAACTGCCTTTGCTTAAATTTTGCTTTTTTAGTGTTGTTTCTGTCATCTCCTTTCTAAACACAATAAGACACAGACAATAAGTTATTTGGTCTCTTGGATACCTGCAGAAATCAGCAGCTGGGTTTATTTAGCTTTTCAGAACCAACCCTTAAGACTTCTAAAATCCATGACCAAATAAAAGAATAATAAAACCCAAATCAGAAGAAGCCTAACTAAACTGTTTAATACAAATTAATGGTGGCAAGGATAGGGACTGTTTCCAAACAAAATTATGTATAACCCATAGCCTCAAGGTAAGGGCTAAACCCCACTCATCCAAGGACTCAAGCAAGAGGTAAGGCAACCAGTTTGATTTACATTCGTGGGTCACAAACTCCTTTCCATAGCAACCACCTAGTAGTCAAGGTAGCATTCAAGTGCCCATTTTCTCCTCCCTATAACACAGTACAATTAGATTATAAACACAGAACAGCTTGCACAGAGAGTCAATGATGATTTGCTTCAAACAGATAAAAATGAGAAAACTGAAACAGTGAAAAGGAAGATCATGTTCTTTCTGATAAAAGGATGCCTTGAGGGGATGGAGCTTAAATAAAAGACCAAAATTACTTTAAGGAAAAAGAGGTAGCCTGAGACAAGAAAGGTATCCCCAATACAAGGGGGACTCTATAGCCTCCAAAAATGATACAATGAATAAAGGAAAACATTATGATTTAATATGCAAAAATAAAAAGTAAGTGAGGAATAAATTTTAAAATATAACAGCAGTTAAAAAAAAACATAAAACCACTGATGGCAAAAATACTGATGGCTCAAAGAAGTTCAGCATTAGAGAAGCAGATCACATCCTCAACATTTTCTTATGTTTAGACTAAATGTTTTTAGGGGGCAAAGTTAATTTGTATGGCTGCCTCAATAAAATGAATATAGGATAAGATGGTAAAATGAAAATGTGCCCAAAAAGGGGTCTTAGTGGGTATTCAATTAAATATGTTTGTTTATTTGTTTTCTAAAGATTTCATTTATTTATTTGACAGAGAGAGACACAGTGAGGGTGGGAACAGAAGCAGGGGGAGTGGGAGAGGGAGAACCAGGCCTCCCGCACAGCAGGGAGCCCGGACTCGGGGCTCTTGATCCCAGGACCCTGGGAGCCAAAGGCAGATGCCTAACAACTGAGCCACCCAGGCTCCCCTAAATATATGTTGAATGAAAATAAATTCCATTCAGAACGGTACTCACTGTTTGAAGCTATATCAATCAAAAGAGTTTCTTCTGCTTCTGAGGGAAAAGAAAAAAGAACAGGATCAAGGAAGAGAAAAACATTCATTACAACTAAAAGAAGTATATGCCTAAGTAAATACTGCTTCTCTCAATCACCACTCCTTAGAAAACATTTTAAAAATCTTTGCTTTTTTATTTAGCATTTTTAAAAATAGATTTTGGAAACACTAGGTTCTAAAGATTATGAGCAATTCAACTAAAGTGAACAAATAACCATATGGAATACCTCAAAGCAAGTCAAGGAATGACAATAGTAGGCAATATAAACATGTTAATTCAAGCAAAGATGAGTTTAATTCCCCTCAACTATAACATACTGATTTAATATAATCTAACTGTATCACTTAGTTAATTTTTTTTAAGAAAGGTTTTATTTTTAAGTAATCTCTACACCCAATGTGGGGTTCAAACTTACAACACCGAGATCAAGAGTCAGTCACATGCTCTACTGACTGAGCCAGCCAGGTACCCCTAGATAATTCTTTTTTTTTTTTAAAGATTTTATTTATTTATTTGACAGTGAGAAAGAGATCACAAGTAGGCAGAGAGGCAGGCTGAGAGGGGAAAGCAGGTTCCCCGCCGAGCAGAGAGCCCGACGCGGGGCCCGATCCCAGGACCCTGAGATCATGACCTGAGCCAAAGGCAGGGGCTTAACCCACTGAGCCACCCAGATGCCCCCTAGATAATTCTTATAGAAAGCCAAGGCACACCTGGGTGGCTCAATTGGTTGAGCATCCAACTCTTGATTTCAGCTCAGGTCGTGATCTCAGGGTCAAGGGATTGAGCCCTGCATCCGGCTCCATCGGGCTCTGCGGGCCCCGTGCATGGGACTCCCTCCTCCTCTCCCCTCCCTACTCTCTAAAAATGAATAAATTTTTAAAAATCTAAAAAAAAAAAAGAAACCAAGGAAGTGACCCCAAAGGCCCAGAGGAGAAGTACTTTCTTAATTCAGATTTTGTCTCTGAAAACTTTCCAGTGATCTCATTTCCTATGCCTCTACCTCTGCCCCCTTTAGGGTCAGAGAATACCGTAAGCTCTTGACCTTCAGGCTACAATACCTGGGGTCGGGCATATCACACCCAACAAGGAAGTATAAAACAGGGCAAAGCACAGTCTCCAAGTTCAGAGTTCTCTTTTTTCCCAGCTGGCTCTCCTGGACTTCCTTCTTACCTCCAGTGTCTAGATGCAACCCATCTCTTCCTCTCTGATTTCCCTGGATTTGGCCAACAGCACCAGTAAGACTCTCCTGGCTAGTTGAACTCCAGGTACTGATTCCTTAGGATTAGCCTGGATCTACCTTGGCCAGATGGAGTAGTCTCAGCCTTTTCTAGATCCCTCACAAGCCTGGATTGTATATTTGGTTCCATTATTCAGTTACTACAGTAGCTACTGGTAAGTAGTTAAGTTGTCTAATTATTAAAAAATACCCTCAATATTCTCATTAGCATGATGAAGTAAGGGACAATAGTACATCAAGACATAAGTACTATAAGTTCCCCACTGTTCTTCAGTAACTTTAATTATGTGAAACCCAAGTACTGGGGTGCCTGGATGGCTCAGCTGGTTGGGTATCCGCCTTTGGCTCAGGCCATGGTCCCGGGGTCCTGGGATCAAACCCCACATCGGGCTCCCTGCTTGGTGGGGAACATGCTTCTCCCTCTCCCTCTGCCACTCCCCCTGCTTGTGGCTCTCTCACTGTCTCTCTCTCTCTCTCTAATAAATTTTTAAAAACTTTAAAAAAATAAATAAAACCCAAGTATTTATAGACTTATCAAAAAAGATGCATAGGTTGGGAAACAGAAAGGATGTAAAAACTCAATGAAGTAACTGTTCCTTTTGTTATGGGGAACTACTATGTGTGCACACACATATTTTCTTAGATTACGATCTAACAATCTACCGTCTATTTCTTATTAAAAAGAATACTAAGGGAAATAGGGTAAAAGAGGCTGTAAAAATAGTACAAAAAGGTACAGGGTTAATAGGATGCTAAAACTTACTAAGGTCAGGTGCTTTGGCTTTCCACCTCCTTAAAGGGCTAGGTATATAATGAATGGTGCTACACCATGAAAAGTGAAATGACTACAGCAACTTACTATGCATGCAGGTGCCTTGTTCAATACGTCCCTCTCACACAGGGCAAGCTAAATGGCTATGATTTCATTCTTCTATACAATGTGGATACCAATCATTGCAGGTATTTTTAATTCTTAATATATATTGTCTTAAAAGTCATACCCATTTAGTATTTCTACTTACAGGAATAAATCCTAATAAGAGATGTGCAAGCAGATTTATACACAGAGATATTCATCACATTACTATTTAAACTAGCGAAAAAATCCCCCAAATGTCAAACGTGGGAATAACTACGTTTTATGGACTATTCATAAAATGGCATATATATACCTATTAATAGCATGGAAAAGCAATCATAATATGATTGCATAAAGAACACACAAAAAACTGCATATAGTATGAGTTCTGCCCACCCTAAAAGTTACATGTGTAGAAGAAAAGGAAAATGTTAGGTGTTTATCTCTGAAGAATGGGAATGTACTTATTTTCTTTACACTTTTCTTGTCTTTCCAAACTTTCTACAGTATATGTATTACTTCTGTGATAAAAAAAATTTCAATGTATAGGGCGCCTGAGTGGCTCAGTTGGTTGGGTGGCAGCCTTCGGCTCGGGTCCTGGGATCAAGCCCCGCATCGGGCTCTCTGCTCAGCAGGGAGCCTGCTTCCCCCTCTCTCTCTGCCTGCCTTTCTGCCTGCTTGTGCTCCCTATCTCTCTGTCGAATAAATAAATAAAACCTTTAAAAATTTTTTCAACGTAACTTAAGAAAAAAAATCTATGCACGGTAAGATTCAAGTTTTTCGAAAAGCTATAGCTGATACAGAATGCTTCTTTCTGATGACGCCAATGAATCCATTGGAAACTTAACGCATTTGTTCTCTAGTAATCAATTTCCCTTCTAGAGCAATGTGAGATAACAGAAGCAACACCTCCCACACAAACCTCCCAAATTTTGAGTCTCACTGTAGCAGATGAAACAACAGATTTTGTTCTTTGTCCCCAATTTTGAGGGCAGGAAGCCAAATATTTCCTCCTTGGGGTCAATTTTCTTATGATTCACCAATGTCAAGGTCTGAGAATCAGCACAACTGAGTGTGAGGTATTAAAATCTGGTAAGGCTTTTTGCCAAATGTTTTAATTTCAAATAGTGTGGGGAGAAAGTGCTGAATGTGTGTGAATCCAAGTGACCTTGATACTTTGCAATGAGCAGTGTGTTTGTTAAACCCAAGAATGTCATTTAGATCCACATATAGGTCCATAAGCATAAAAGACTACCAACATAGGTAACAGACTACATACATCTCTAACCCCCAGCCAGGGAAGCAAGTGAGACTATGTAAGTATTTCAGTACAATCCTTCAGCACTCACAGACAAAACATTTACCATCTTCCCAATAGTAGCTTAGTAACGTTATCATTTTATGCAGAGTAATACATTTCATTTTATGTGCAGTGACAAATTTAAATGTGTATGGTATTACACGATGCAATAATGACCAAGGAAAAACACTGTAAAACTAGGTAGGTAATTAAAGCTAGTACCTTGAACACATCTGAAGTGGCTATTTATAGGAATGACATCTTGAACATGCTGTTCCTTCTCGCGCAACTGGATTATTAACCTAGGAAACAGAAGAATGCACCAACGAATAGCTACCGAAAAACTCTAAAACATTTAACAACAAAATATATTGCTGTGTTGTTACACAAATCTAGTCTATATTTATTAGACTTACTGTATCTCATTCCCTGGATCTGAGTGAGCATCATGACAGCTAGAAATTGCTCTAGATCTAAGAGGATATTAGTGATATCAATATCTGAATACCCACACTGTCCTTTGCCATAAAGCATATATAATAGTCTATGTCCTAAACACAGCTTACGATCTTAAAAACAAGAATTATAGTGCATACACACTCAGAGTATGCATACCAGAGTGAAGAGTAGCTACATGTGAACTCCATGAGGGTAGATTATGGTTGTCTTTTCACCATAGTATTTCTAGTACCTAGCATAGTGCCTAGAACTTAGCACTCACTCAAGTTTGTTGAATAAATGAATTAGAAATTTCATAAATTAACTTTCAGATTATATTCTCACGGCTTTTTCCAAACAATGGTTCTGTCTCTTCAAACAAGTACATAGGTTCATGGAGAAGTACAAAGAGGTGCCCAGGAGCTGGATCAGTTAAAACAACCCATGACCAACAGGGTACCAGATATTACAGCCAGTGCCTTTACATTTCTTGTGTTTTTACTCTGGCTTCCAACTCCATGCTGGTATTTCTAGGTAAACAGGACTGAATTTGGCCCCCTGGTATGAAATGAAAGACTTCTAAATTCCTATATATTCTTGAAATATTAATTTTAATTTACTACTTATCCTTATTGGCCCAGAATCAAGGTATGACCTATTGGTAAACAACCATTCTGAACATCTCCTAGCTTCCCCAAACCACACAGTCTTCAGGTGGTTCTTTTGGCCAGGAACACTCTTCTTTTCTTCCCGAGACCTAGCTCAAGTATCACCTCCTCTTAGCAGCTTCTCCTAATTACCTGAAGCAGAACCAGTACCCTGATCCCCTTTGTTCACCTCTCCAATAAAGCACACACACCTCCATTGCAGTTGTATTTATTTCCCTCACTGATTTGAGCTCCTTGAAAACAAAGACCTTACCATACCTGGTTTTGCTTCCTGCCTAATAGATGCGAAATAAATACTGGTTGAATAAATGAACCAGTTTAACTAAACTATAAACAGAGATAAATTTCTGAACATAATTTGTCAACATTTGACATTAAAAACTGTCATTGTTTTGAGGGGTTTTATTTCTAGTTTGTTGTCTTTTGGGAGGACTTGTTTTAACTTTATGAATTTTTTTTTTCAAATGTGTTAACGTTAAAGGAGATAACATGGGGAAAGGAATTACTTAGGCAGAACTAAGGGGAAATAAAAATATTAATGCTGTCTTTCTGCTCTGATTCTGCTTGCCTAATTTGGAAGGGTTCATATTTTAAGGTGACTAGAGGAATATGGGGCAGGATCCTTTTTTTAAAGATTTATTTATTTATTTTAGAGAGAGAACATGTGTGCACGTGTGGGGGGAGGGGCAGTGGAAGAGAGTGACTCTCAAGCAGACTCCCCACTGAGCCAAAATCAAGAGTCAAATGTTTAACCAACTGAGCCACCACCTAGGTGCCCTTGGGCAGGCTCCTTTCAGCCTGCAAAGTTCATGAGTTGACAGAAAGTTCTATAAACCCAAATGAAGATCAGAAACTAGATAAAGACCGACAAAGCAAGAGTGAAGGAGGAAGAGCTTACTTTTGGGAAAATGAACACAAAACAATATAATCTCAAAGAAATGAAGATTAGAAATAGAGTGACATTAGCAGTAAAACTTCAACTGGATTGTACTGTTAAAAGCCATCATAAAGGGGCGCCTGGGTGATTCAGTTGGTTAAGGTCTGCCTTTGGCTCAGGTCATGATCCTAAGGCTCTGGATGGAGTCCTGCATTGGGCTGCCTGCTCAGTGGGGAGTCTGCTTCTCCCTCTGCCCCTCCCCTGGCTCATTCTCTCTCTCTCTCTCTCAAAAATAAATAAATAGATAAATAGATAAATAGATAGATAAATAAATAAATAAATAAATAAATAAATATCTCCCCAAAACAAACAACATGGATGGACCTTGAGGGCATTATTCTAAGTGAAATAAATCAGAGAAAGACAAATACCATATGATCTCATTTATATATAGAATTTAAAAACAAAAACAAAAAACCCCTGAAATCACAGATACAGAGAACAGATCAGTGGTTTTCAGGGGTAGGGAATGGGTGAAATGGATGAAGGGGGTCAAAAGGTACATACTTCCAGTTATAAAATAAGTCATGGGTATGTAATGTACAGCATAGTGACTACTGTCAACCATACTGTATTGTATATTTGAAAGATACTAGGAGAGTAGATCTTAAAGATTCTTATAGGAAAAAAATTGTAACTATGTGGCAATGGATATTAACTAGATTATGATCATTTCACAACATATACACATATTGAATCATTATATTGTACACCTGAAACTAATATGTCAATCTCTATTTAAAAAGTGCAGCCTCCCCAAAATCCATCACAAAACAAAGATAAACTTGGAATTTAAGTCAATATCCCAATATCTACTCTGTGTCACTAAATAAATTATAGCAATAGGGCTAAATATAAGTATAAAAATAAGTATAAAAATTCTTCTTAAATGTAATCATTTCTTTCAGAACAGGAAGATAAAAAGTAATAGGTATATGGCAAAAAGAATGGAAATTAGAATTTAGAAAAGAGTAACAAATTGTGAATATAGACTCAGCATTATCCCTAAGAAATACTCTGATTTGTTCAAGGAAGTTTAAAAATGAGACAACAGGTTGCATCATAATACATTTTTCTTGAAAAAAAATAGTGTTTGATCCCCTATTTCAAAAAAAAATCTCTTATTTTTAATTATAATTTTACTCTCTCAACTAAATTTCTCCAATGGTTGACAGCAAGAACTACAGAACTAAAGATTATAATAGGCTTCAAGTTCTAAGATAAAAAGCCCAAAAGTAAAAAAATTTCTGAAAAGAATCCAAGTCAGAGAAGGTACCCATGAGACAAGAATGTGAGGATTATAGATGATATGACAGTGTTAGGTGTCTCCAATAAATGATTTCAAAAGGAACTTCTCAGTGTATTTCTGAAATTTTATGTGGGTTCAAATCTCAGGTATGCTACTTCCTGTGAACAAGTGACTTATTCTGTGCCTCAATTTCTATATCTAGAAATGGGGATGATGATCAGACTATTAAAATTTCACAGTAACCCTCACATGATGGTTAAATGAACTAATTCACGGAAAGTACTTAGAAGAGAACCTGGCACATACCAAGCCATCAAGTCTTAGTTGTTGCTATACCCTCGTACCTCAAACAGAAGCAGAACGTAAGATTTTGATTTCTTTGTGGAGAAGACACAAATAGTCAGGAGAGCTACCACTCCATTTGTTTTTGTTTTCTGGTTTTTTTTTTTTTTTAGATTTTATTTATTTGTCAGAGAGAGAGAGCAAAGCAGGGCGAGCAGCAGGAGAAGCAGACTTCTTGCTGAGCAAGGAGTCTGATGTGGGACTCAATCCCAAGACCCTGGGATCATGACCTGAGCTGAAGGCAGACACTTAATCAACTGAGCCACCCAAGTGTCACTCACTCCAAGTTTAAAAGTTCTCCTAGTACAGGAGGCCAGATGGAATGAGGCATTTATCTCAAAGCCAGCTGCTCACTTCAGTATTAGCTAACTAGATCTCTAAACCTATCAAACCAAGGAACCACATCCGAGGCTGTGGTCATCTCAACAAGGTAGCTATTTTATTTAATTGTACTAATTTTGTTTTTACAGAAGAGTAAACTGAAGTGCAAAAAATTTACTGATTTACCCAAGGGTCATATCTTTCCACCCATTCTAGCCTTTGGAAGTGGCAGTGGTATTCCACTTTTCAATTTACTTTTCTGTTGAATTTACTATTATTAAACTGGTCTTCCAGGGTTTGCTGAAATCTGGGAAAGGCAACATGAAGTTACCACACCAACAGAGCTGACCAAAAAGGACCTAGGGAGAAGCTACTTCATAGGCCCAATTGACATCCAGTTAGAGGGCACCAAGAGTCTCAGAAAAGAGCAGACTAGGTTAGTGAGAATATCCTCTGTGTAAATTAGACAGCACAGACACAGACTGAGTCTGGGCGATCTAAAAGCAGAGACTGAGAAACTGTTTTTAGGCCGAATCCAATGTTGGGAGAAGACAGGATTTAAGTGATCAATGATTTTTAAACTCTGAGGACAAGAAACCAATGAACAACCAAGGGAGGTGGCTTGGGCACACAGGGACAGGGCCCATGATATGTAGTGGTCACCATGGATACTTTCAAGAAGAGGCATTAGTGGAAAGGGAGTAAGATCAGCAACTATAGTGATAGCTTATCAAAATAATCTTTTATTCAACAGTATTTACTGAACTTCTAAATGCAAGGCAGAATGGAAGGTAACACACACTGATAAACTGCCAAATGTTTATATTTCTACACATTTCATTACTTTTTCTATCAGTCAAGTCAGTAAGTGAGGCAGTTACTGGTGTACACTAAACCATTACTGAATTAATGAATATGCCCTCAAGCAAGTGGAGTAGGGGGAAGGGAGACTGGAGGAACCAGTTGAATGGGGTTAAGAAAAGGCACTTCTGTAAGGATAACAAGCCTTTCTATAACACTTTTATTTTTTGTAAACCATTTTGCATTTATTATTCTTCCAGTTACAACTTCAAAGTCTATAAGGTAAGGTAGTTAATGTTTTTATTTAACTATTGAGGACACCAAAGCCCAGAAAACATTATTGACTTGCCCAAGGTTACACAACACATGTCAGTTCCAGAGGCAGGAACTAAAAACCCAGGCTTCCTGCTTCAACGCCCGCCTGTTGAGTCCTTCCACTGAACTACACTGCCAGGAGCGATCTGGCGGCTTGGAAGTTGAGGGCAAAGCCCCATGCCTACAGCACTCGCACTTCACACCTGGGCCTGAACCTGTTGCCCACGCAGCCTCGCAGGGGGAGGTGGGTAGGTGGCTTGTCGCGGTTTGGGGTTGGGAGGTAATGGCAGGCTCCCCTCCTCCGTGGGAATCAGGTGGTTACTTACTCATACTGCCCGTTCCTTTGGGCTAGCGTCAGGGCGCGGGGCTCCCGGAGAGTACCCTTCATCTCCATACCCTCGATAGTATGCAGGCACTAGTCAAGGGTCTCCTCCCAGATGTGCGGCCAGGCAGGGGTGGCGCGGTGCGGGTTGGAAGGAGGCTCCCATCCCTGTGCCCGTCCTCCCCACTGCCCAAAGCATCGCCTCCCGCGCTGGTCCCCTTCCCCCGGTAGGCTCGGCCCTGGCCCGACCGCCCCCAAACCCTCCACCGCTTTCCGCAGTTCTCCCGACCCCCCGCCCTCCCTGCCTGGCCTCCCCTCCCCCTTCCCTCAGGCGGATACGGCAAGGGGCTGGACTCCAACCGGGAGCCGCGGCTCCATCCCGGCGGCCTCCGGCCTCAGTGGGGCTGCGGACTGCGGGCGGATCCGACGACACTGCCTCCCGCGTCCTCACCCACAGTACTCGGCTGCGCGTTGTTTGAGGAACAGCACCGCGCAAGGAACAGGGAACAGGGAGCTGGGAGCCGGGAACCGGGAGCCGGGAGCAGGGAGCAGAGTCGAGAACCGAGAGCCTGACCCGAGAGAGAGCGGCGCCTTGCGCCCCCGCCAGTTTTCCAGGCCGCCGCAGATTTCGCCCCCTGCGGCCAACCTGCGGAACTGCAGCGAGAGACCCGACGGAACGGGGGCGTCTCTACCACGTCCTGGGAGGAGTGCGTTTTAAATGCGCCTGTGACACAAGAATTGTTCTGTGTGCTTCGAAGATTGCTGCAGAAACAAAACACAGCTATACCTATGGAGAGAACTCAAGTGTGTTGGACTAATAGGACCTACATCGTCCAGTAAAAAAATCCTTATTACAGTTATAACGCACCTTGCTGGTTATCCTACCTCAAATGTTTTCCCATTTTCCTTCTTCCTCCCACCACCTAAATCTTTAGAAAGATCCTCAAAGCTCAGATCGTTGTTCTTCCTTTGCGCACCCTTCAGGTCATCCCTAAGCAGGCAAAGACCAAATACACTTCCCTGGTCCAGACCCCTTGCCCAACATATCCCACTGGGTAACACAATAGTGGATGACAAAACTAACTCATCATTTAACAGAGCCACACAGGCTTGAAACTTCGAAGCCATGTGCTTTCTTCCTTTCTCCTAATTTCTCTGTATCGAATTGGTCAACAACGTTATTAATATTTTATTTGGAATTACTTTCAGATTCCTTGTTTTCTCTCCATTTACACCCCCATCATTTTACTGGTAGCCCTTGTGATCTCTCCTTTGACCATTTTACTCTGTTGATAATCGTAAGAACATTCTTCCCGGAGTAACATTTCAGGTGTGTTTTTTACTTGCTCAAGAATCTACAGGGGCTCCTGAGTGGCTCAGTCCTTAAGCCTCTGCCTTCAGCTCAGGTCATGATCCGGGGGTCCTGGGATCAAACCCAGCATCAGGCTTCCTGCTCAGCGGGAAGCCTGCTTCCTCTCCCTTTCCCTCTGCTTGTGTTCCCTCTCTCCCTGCGTCTCTCTCTGTCAATTAAATAAACAAAAATCTTAAAAAAGAAAAAGACTACAGTGGAGTAGATAGCAAGACTGATTTTAAAGCTACAGTAATTAAGAGAGTCTGGTGTGGAGCTGGTGAAACTGATAGAACAGTATACAGAGCCCCAAACAGATCCACACACATATATGGAAAGTTGATATGCAACATATTGTGGCATTTCAAATCAGTAGAAAAAGAATGGATTATTCTGGGACTCTTGATCATCCATATGAAAAATTATTAAACTAGATCCCTACCTCATACCATAGAGGAGAAATTCAATTCCAAGTGGATTCAAGATTCATATGTGAAAAAAGCAAAACTTTACAACTTTCAGAAGAAAATAGGAGAATATCTTTATGAGCGTGGAATAAGGAATAAGAATGACTACTTAAGACACCAGACAGCACAAACAATAAAGGAATGGATAGATACATTTAACTACATTAAATTTCAAAGTGCATGTACTTCAAGACAACATAAACAAGTTAAAAGACAAGCCACAGACTGGGAGAAGATATTTTTGATACATTTAACTGACAAAGGATAACCTATGAGGTTCTATACTTCCAGCTGTCATCACCTTACAGAATTCTCTCTCACCACTCTCTGCAACTCACTCTGCCTAGTCACACTGCTCCTTGTTATTCCTAGAACTTTCTAGGCACACTCTTGCTTCAGGGCCTTTGCACTTGCTGTTCACCCGCACTTTTCATCTCCTTCGGGTCTTTGCTCAAATGTTACTTTCTCAGGACTGCCTAGATAACTTTATTTAAAATTGCAATTCAACAATCTCCTTACCCATTTTCACAAAAAAACATGCCTCTTCATTCATCTTCCATGTTCGTTTTTTCTCAAAAAGATTTATCACTACCGGGGCGCCTGGGTGGCTCAGTGGATTAAAGCCTCTGCCTTCGGCTCAGGCCATGATCTCAGGGTCCTGGGATGGAGCCCTGCATTGGCTCTCTGCTCAGCAGGGAGCCTGCTTCCCCCCCTCTCTCTCCACCTGTCTCTCTGCCTACTTGTGATCTCTCTCTCTGTCAAATAAATAAATAATCTCTAAAAAAATATTTAAAGGGGCGCCTGGGTGGCTCAGTGGGTTAAAGCCTCTGACTTCGGCTCAGGTCATGATCTCAGGGTCCTGGGATCAAGCCCCACATGGGCTTTCTGCTCAGCAGGGAGCCTGCTTCCCCCTCTCTCTCTGCCTGCTTCTCTGCCTACTTGTGATCTCTGTCAAATAAATAAAAAAAAATATTAAAAAATAAAAAAAATATTAAAAAAAAGATTTATCACTATCCATTATTTTATCTATTTTACTTATTGATGTTGTCTATTATTTGCCTTCCTTCCCCCACAAGAATGTGAGTTCCATGAGGGCAGAAATTTTGTCTGTTTAGTTCATAGATACATTCCCAGAACCTACAACCATTCTTGGAACAAGTATATACTGAGAAATATTGATTAAATTAATGAATGAATTAGTGTCCAGAATGTGTAAGACCTCTTATAAATCAGTGAGAAAAAGAAAGAAAAATCGACAAAATATATGAATAAGCAATTCATATTTAAAGAAACCGAAATGGCCAATAAAGACATGAAAGGATGGGAGTGCCTGGTTGGCTCAGTCAGAAGAGCATGTGACTCTTGATCTCAGGGTCATGAGTTCAAGCCCCATGAGTCCTATGGTGGGTGTAGAGATTATGTAAATAAAAATTTCTTAAAAAGACATGAAAGGATGTTTTATTCATTACTATTCAGAGAAATTGAAAATTAAAACGATGAGGTAGCATTTCACAACTATTGGTCTGGCAAAATTTAAAAATTCAGATAACACCAAGTGTTGAGGATATAGAACAGATGAAACTCTAATCCACTGCTAGAAGGAGCATAAGCTGGAAGAACTGCTGTGAAGAGAAATTTGACATTGCCTAATAAAGCTGAATATGTAACACACTTCAACCCAGAAATTTAATTTCTAGATATAGACCCAGGCAAAACTCTAACCTTTATGCACAAGAAGACATGTAAAAGAATGCTCATTGCAGGGGTGCCTGGGTGGCTCAGGTGGGCAAAGGCTCTTGGTTTCAGCTCCATCATGATCTCAGGCTTGGGATCTCAGGGTTATGGGATCGGGTCCCATATCAGGCTCCATGCTCAGTGCAGAGTCTGCTTAGGATTCTCTCCCTCTGCCCTTCCCCCCACCACCTACAGGCATGTGTGCTCATGTACTCTCTCTCAAATAAATACACAAATAAAATTTTAAAAAAGAATGTTCATTATAGCATTATTTGTACTCTCAAGAAAAATGGAAGCAAATTAAATGTCCATCACCAGGTGAATGGACAAATAAAGCACTGTATTCATGAAGTTAAATACTATTTTGAAACTAAAATGAATAATCCGAGCTATGTATTAACAGAGTAAAATCTCAAAACATAATGTTGAGCAAAAAGAGCAGAACATGGGCGCCCGGGTGGCTCAATGGGTTAAAGCCTGTGCCTTCGGCTCGGGTCATGGTCTCAGGGTCCTGGGATCGAGCCCCACATCGGGCTCTCTGCTCAGCGGAGAGCCTGCTTCCCCCTCTCTCTCTGCCTGCCTCTCTGCCTACTTGTGATTTCTTGCTCTCTCTCTCTCTCTCTCTCTCTCTCTCTCTGTGTCAAATAAATAAATAAAATCTTTAAAAAAAAAGAGTAGAACATGTGCAGTAAACTACTTATATAAAGTCTGAAAATATTATCTGTTGCTTATGGTTACATAGATATAATAGTAATAGTATATAAAACATGAAAGGACATAATCATCATCAAATTCAAGTGGATTGAGACTGGGGAGAGGCATACAGGGAATATCAACTATATCTATAATACTTATTTCTTTAAACGCATTCTGAATGTTGCAAGATTCAATAGAACTGGGTAGTGGGTAAATATATTGGTTATATTATATTATATTATATTACGCACTTTCCTGTATTTGAAATTGTTAGCAATCAATGATAATGAAAAACAAATAAGTAATATGTAGGGGAAGGTTAGCAGTGTCAAACGCTGCATGGAAAAATGAGGATGGAGAGACTTTTTGGATGTGTAAAGGAAGTCACGGGAGACCACTAAGTAAGTGGTTTCAGTAAGTAGTGAGGATGGAAACAAGATGATAGGGAGTTGAGAAGGGACTGTATTTTAAGGAATGGAAACAAGATACCTTGTCCTGAAGAGGCTTGAAAATAAAAAGGAGTGAAATACAATTTTAATTCAATTAATTAGAAGAATCAGAAATTCTTGGCAAAACCTGAAGTCATTTTAAAGCAAAAGGGAAGGGGCTAGGGAAGAGGGAGACATTTAAGATATTAGAAGAGGGAAACAGAAAAGTCATAAGAAAAATCCTCCAGGGGCGCCTGGGTGGCTCAGTCAGTTAAGCATCTGCCTTTCGCTCAGGTCATGATCTCAGGGTCCTGGGGTCCTGGGATCCAGGCTCCCTGCTCAGTGGGGAGCCTGCTTCTCTCTCTCCCTCTGCCCCGCCCCTGGATCATGCTAAATCTGTCTCTCTCTCTCTCTCTCAAATAAATTTTAAAAATCTTTTTTTAAAAAAAGAGGGGTACCTGGGTGGCTCAGTGGGTTAAAGCCTTTGCCTTCAGCTCAGGTCATGATCTCAGGGTCCTGGGATGGAGCCGCGCAGCCGTGCATCGGGCTCCCTGCTTGGCCGGGAGCCTGCTTCCCTCTCTTTCTCTGCCTGCCTCTCTGCCTACTTGTGATCTCTCTCTCTGTCAAATAAATAAATAAAAGCTTTAAAAAAATCTTAAAAAAAAAGAAAAGAAAAATTCCCTGGTGATTGAGAAGGATGAGGATCCAAGGTACAGATGCAGGAACAACTTTAGGGAAGAGGAGAGAGATTTCTTCCTCCAAACCTAAAGTATCCTCAAGCATCTAAAACAATGCCCAGCATATAGTGGGGTACTCAAGTATTTGTTGTAAAGAAAAAGAAGTTGTGAAAAAATGGAAATATTTTGAGGTGAGGACACTAAAACTGTGGTCTCTCACAGGGGAGATGACTTTCTCCAAAAAAAAAAAAGTAATAAGTGGATGTTATAATAGTAATACCAGTAATAATCCTGGTGGCTGATGTTGAATACTCATGTGACAGACACTCTCTGCATGGATTTACATACACATTTTCATTTAATCCTCACTAAATCCTTGTAAAATACTAATATTATTGTTTCCATTTTATAAAGGTGAGAAAACTGAGACTTGGAGAGGTTTAGCAACTTGCCCATTAACTAGTAAATGTCAAAATTAAGATTCAAACTTAATGTTTGTCTGACTCCAAAGTCAGAACTTTTTAACCAAACACATTATGCTGCTCATTCAGTATTAATAGTACAAAAAGTTTCCATTGAGAACCCTTTATGTGTCAAGCATTATGGTAACTGCTCTACCTGAACCGTCACATTTAAGTTAATGAAACTGAAGTTGAGAGACAGGGCTTGGGAACTTGAATAAGGTGGAGAAAAAGGAACAGCACTGTTGGAGAATGACAGTGACTCCAGAAATATTAAGGGGTTTTGGAGGAGTGCCTGGGTGGCTCAGTTGGTTAAGTGTGTGACTTCGGCTCAGGTGGTGATCTTGGGGTCTTGAGATTGAGCCCAAAGTCCAACTACCCACTTAGTGGGGAGTCTGCTTTTCCCTCTTCCCCTGCCCCTCCCACAGTCATGCGTGCAGACTCTTCCTCTCTCTCTCTCAAATGAAAAATTAAATCTTTTTTTAGAAATAAGGGGTTTTAGAGCAACAGAGAGAGCCCAGTTGGAGGCAAATAACCTGAATTTCTATGGCAGCCTAGATAAGCAAAAGTCTAATTTTCTTTGTCAGTGCTTGGCAGATGAAAAGCAAGAGTAGAGAAAATATACCAAGAAGGTGCACTAAGCTTGGGAATGAGTATAGCAGGCAAAGCAGAAGTCATGGAGTGAGGGAGTCTGAAGTGGTAGTTGTGATACATTGGAATACCTGATCTCGGAGTCAAAGTGAGGTAAAAATATGTATCCCCTCAGCCTAGGGCCAGCAGAGAGAAGGAAGGCAAGCTTGACCAATGTAATCATTCCCTAGGTCTGATCCAGCAGCAAATTATTGTATCTTTTGAAATCTCGCTTCAGGGACTGCTTACTTAAGTGCTTATGTAGGTATTAAATAATTTTTGTAAGTTGGCTAAAATCATTATTTTATCCACAACCACCTTCTGACTTAGTTACAGTTGTTAATGATACCACTGTTTAACTAGTCACCCCAGTTTGAAACTTCAGGTTTATTGGTGAACCTGCTCACCTTCATCTATAGTACCTAATAACTCAAGTTTTGTCAAGTCTATAGTAAATTCCTTAATGTATATCTCTGATCATTCTCACCTATCATCATCAGATGGCAATTTGCCTAAGTAAAGGTCTAATACCCTATACTTGTATTTATATACAAGAAACATGCAGTGCAAAGAGTTGAATGGTCATTGAACAAAATTCAAATAACTGAAATTCTAGCTTCAAGAAAACATGAGTCTCACCACCTTCACCACCACCACAAAAACACACAACACACACACACACTTACGTCAGTGCTCAGTGCTTATTTTTTATCTATTAGACAACTGTAACTAAGCTTAGAACTTAAAGGCTTTTTAGAGACAAAATAAAAAAGCAAGATCTTAAGGAGAGTATAAAACACTGAAAGAAAATGGGAAAACTCAAAAATAATCATTTCATTAAATGGCTACAAAATATAACATATCAAGCTCATTAATTATTAAATTTTCTATTTATTAAAAAATTCAGTCTTTGAAAACAATTTTTAGGTTGGATCTTCTCACTTCCCAAGAATGTCCAAATATGCATAATGATTATGGAGAAATCACAGCCATCATAAATTAAATTAGTTATTCACAGCCAAATAATGTCAAGAGCAAAATTACAAAAGCCCTTTCAAAAATTTATAACAAAAATATAAATATTTAATGCAGGATGTGGGTGCATTTTAATATGTTTAATATGATGCTGGCTGAAGCCTTCACAAGTAAGAGAGCTTAGGGCCTGCAAAGGCAGAAACAGGCCTGCCTAACATAGATGAGGCTGGGGAAGATTTTGCATCGGTGAGTCAGCAGCCAGAGGCTGAAAGGCAGGCTGAGCAGAGGTATAAATGATTCACAGATTTTTAAATCACTACTAGTTGAAAAGCCTCACTTTCATATACACAAATCCAACACAGATATTGCTTTCCATACAAAGCAGCGTAAAGAAGAGTTCATTTTATTTACATATTTCCATTTATACTTTTCATTCCTCATAGAATTTGGTACTTGCTGCTTAATTCTACACTAACTGGTTTCTTCATTTTCTTTGACCTCCACCCCTATTTCATTCTCTAAGGCCAAGCTCTCCTTTCTGCTTCGAGAATCCCATTGTCGGCTCTGGCATTGCCCACCCAGGCCTACTTTCCTTCTCCCCTCAGAAACTGGAAATGCTAAACTGAACTGAAAGAATATGGAGTTAGCCTGGCATTTAAGGCTCCAAGGATTTTGTCCTCAACTGTCTTTCCGGTTACTTCCCAAGACCACTGTTTACAAACTTTATTTTCTACCCAGCATTTTCCTTAAGAACTGAACACATGTAGCAGTTAGTGGCAATGCTCGTGATTCAGGTACTCCATTGATCATTCAGCTGAATACTGCTAACTTGTCGTGTTGGTCTTGACCTTTACAGAGTGTTCAATTATTTTAACGGTCATAAGCTGTTTAATATATATCCATAAAAAAATCAAAGAGATGCTGATGTTGAAATACAGACCATAAAAATGATAAAAATTCTACAAATTCTCAAGGTGATACTCATCAGACCCATAAGCTGCATTTATCTGATCAAAATTCTTACATGGCACGTAAAGATTTCTCTAGTACATACTTCAAAAACCCTAAAGGAGAAAGTAGAGCTATGGCTAAATTCAACTGAGTTTTTGTCTATTTGTGACATTTAATCTACACTGAGATATATATAGTGGGGTGATCTATGAAGATTCCCTAAGCTCCCTTCTATCTTTAATTCTGTGGCCCTTCTCGAGGCAAGCAGTGGCACATGAGGCTGGTCTCTCCTCCAACACAGGTGTCATGAAAGAAGGGCAGAACATACTCTTGGTTTTTGTTTTTTTAAAAATTTTATTTATTTATTTGACAGAGAGAGACACAGCGAGAGAGGGAACACAGGCAGAGGGAGAGGGAGAAGCAGGCTTCCCACTGAGCAGGATGTGGGGCTCGATCCCAGGATCCTGGGATCATGACCCGAGCCAAAGGCAGATGCTTAACCAACTGAGTTACCCAGGTACCCCCATACTCTTGGTTTTAGGTTATTGTTTTATGCCTCAGTCCAGGGTGTAAGAGATTTAGGAAGAAATCTTTCTGGGTAAGATGTGTTATGTTACTTAACCCATCCCTCTACCCTAGTAGATAAGAGCCTCGGAACTGAGAAGAAGGCGGCAAGTAGAAAAGGGAACTTAGAAGATAGGATCTTGGGGGTGCCTGGGTGGCTCGGTGGGTTGGGGCCCCCCTGTCTTTGGCTCAGGTCATAGTCTCGGGGTCCTGGAGTCGGGCCCTGCATCGGGCTCTCTGCTCAGCGGGGAGCCTGCTTCCCTCTCTCTCTCTGCTTGCCTCTCTGCATACTTGTGATCTATCTGTCAAATAAATGAATAAAACCTTTAAAAAAAAAAAAAAAGAAGAAGATAGGCTCTTGGGACGCCCGTGTGGCTCAGTTGGTTAAGCATCTGCCTTCAGCTCAGGTCATGATCCCAGGATCCCTGGATCTAGTCCCGTGTTGGGCTCCTTGCTCAGTGGAAAGCCTGCTTCTCCTTCTACCCCTCCCCCTGCTTGTGATCTCTTTCTCTCTGACAAATAAATAAATAAAACCTTAAAAAAAAAACAGAAGATGGGATCTTGTGGTCATGATGAGGGGAAGCAGCATTGGGTAGCAGTAAGGACTGTGCCATTAGAGACCTGATGGGGAGTTGCTCCCCGCCTTAGTGAATGGCAGTAGGGACAGATGAGAGGGTGACTATATAACCTCAGGAAGGCTGGTGCAGAATATATGAAGAACCCAAGAAGTAGACACCTCCTCCCCACCACTGCTATTTCAGTCTTGCATAAACTCTAGAGTTCCAAATCAACATGAGGGGCATGAGGAAGGGAAGAAATGACCCTTAAATCTGATTGAGTTTAACATGAAATCACACACACACACAGACACACACACACAAACACACACACCATTGAATTGACTGAGTTCACGTGGATAAGGCTATATTGCTTTCTGCTCTCAGGAAGAATGGTGACTTAGAAATAAATTCAGATATAAGCAGTGTAAGCTCCAGAACTTTGTCGGTCTTGCTATGGCTATGTACCTAGCACCTAGCACCTAGCACAGTAGCTATTTGATAGGTATCTGTGGAACATATAATCATCCCTTGCAGAAAATAATTCATAATTTGGAATTTTCCTAAGGGTGTTAAGCATCAAAACAAGTTGTGAAATACTTCTTTAAATATTTGACCATTTAATTTCTTGATCACATGCTACTACTTCCATCTTATTAATGGTGTCTTTTCCCCAACTTCCCCTGAAACTATACCTGCTGAAATCCTCTCTATTCTTCAATGCTCACCTCAGATGGTCTTCTTTGAAGCTTTTCTCCTCTCAACCCTCAGCTGAAGAAGAATGCTCCCTCTTCTGTACAATAGCATCTCTGTGTACCTCTTATAGAACTTCTTGGAACTTCTCAAGGTCTACCTTGTATCATATTGTTACAGAACGAATAAGCACAGGATGAGCTCTGATCATTCTTATCTTCACTCCCCTGCCATTTCTGCAGCACTTTACAGTTATACTTTTTTAAGTAAATGTTTACAAAACATGTATTTACATTTCCCATAGTATGCCCATTTTTCCTTCTTTTAATGAACATAATATATATATATGTACGATTTAACAAATGGTTAAAAAGTGAGTGCCCATGTAACTTCTATCCAGGTCAAGAAATCAGACACTGTTGGGGGGCCTGGCTGGCTCAGTTGGTAGAACATGTGACTCTTGATCTCAGGGTCATGAGTTTGAGCCCCATGTTGGGTGTAGACATTACTGAAAAATAAAACCTTTAATAAGAAAAAAGAAAAGAAAGCAAACATTGTTAGCAGTTTGGAAGACACTCCCAAACCAGATGCCTTTCTCTCTGACCACCTCTTCTTCCACCCAGAATTAAACCAGGGCTGGTGTTGAGCCAGCATATTCTGATGAGGTATAAAAGCTTCTGTCTATTTGGATTAGCCAAGGTTCTTGTCATAACAGTTGTTAAAATTTTTGAAGATCATCCCTGTATATAATCACTATCTTGACTTCTGTGATAACCATTTTGTTGCTTTTCTTTATGGTTTTGCCACTTACAGATGCAGCCATAAATGCCTTTGCCTGTTTTTGCACTTTCTGCAAATGACATCATACAGTATTCACTCTTTTGTGTCTTGCTCATTTCACTCAATATTATGTCATGTATGTAGCTGTATATGACTGTCATTTGATGCATAATATTTCATTGTATGAATACAACACCATTCATTCTCCTGTTGATGGACATTGAAATGGTTCCAAGTATTTGGCTATTATAAATAAAACCTACTACAGACATTCTAGTATATAGCTTTTGGTGCACATATGATTATTTTTTAGGATATATTATCCTGGTGGAATTACTAGGTCATAGGTGTTGCAAAGGTGTTGGGCTCTCCAGAAACAAAAGCCAAGACAGAATATTGAGTGCAAGATTTATTAGGGACAAACACTTGTGGAAGAAAGGTGAAGGAAGTAGGATTGAGCAGAGGAAGAAAATGAACTGTGATACAAGTCTGACAAAGCTTGAGCTGACTTGGCGTGGAGCTTTGGAACAAGCAGTGCCCATCTGTGTGTTCTGCATCAAATCTTACTCAGTTACTCTTCTGCCTTACTCATTCACCTTAGGAAGATCATGACCTTGGGCAAAGCAACTCTCTGTGGCTAAGGTAGACCCTCAAGGAGCTGGCAGCTGGAGGCTATCTGTTGATGAATTCCCCTTACCTGTGTAGAATGTCCTTCCTTGAAGGGAAATCTGAGTGGCATCTCTGTTTCTCTACCACAACCCATGATAGGGTACATATGTGTTCAGTTCTAGGTAATAATACCAAACTGGTTTCCAAAGTGGTTGTACAACTTACACTCTCAGCTGCACTATATGAGCGTTCCCAGTGCTTCTCATCCCCCTCAACTCCTGATGTTGTTAATCTTTAAAACATTTTAGCCATTCTAGTGGATGTGTACCAGTATCTCATTGTGGCTTCAATTTGCATTTCCCTGATGACTATTGAGGTTAAACACCTTCTCATACATTTACTGCTTTGTTATGTCTCTTTTTTCCCACTTGTATTTGTTTTATCTTCTCTAGATAATGAGCCTTTTTCAGGTAGGAATTAGCAAACACAACCTGTTGCTAATATTTATATGCCCCTCAACCTAATAATGGTTTTCATATTTTTAAATTGTCCAAAAAAATCAAAAAAGGAATAATACTTAATAATACCGCAACAGAGGTTATTGTGACAAAGACCTCAAGGACCACGAAGTCTGAAATATTTACTATCTGGCCTTTTACAGAAAAAGTTTGCTGATATCTAGTCTAGCCACTGGTTCTAAGGTGTGGTCCCTGGACCAGCAGTAGCAAGCCCCGGGAACTTGTTAGAAAGGCAAATTCCGGGGCGCCTGGGTTGCTCAGTTGGTTAAGCATCTGCCTTTGGTTCTGGTCATGATCCCAGGTTCTGGGGTCCAGCCATGCGTCGAGCCCCTAATTGAGCCCTGCCTCGAGCCCCACAAGGAGCCCTGTGTCAGGTTCCCGGCTCACTGGGGAGCATGCTTCTCCCTCTCCCTCTGCTGCTCCTCCTGCTTGTGTTTTCTCTTGCTCTCTGTCAAATAAATAAATAAAATCTTAAAAAAAGAGGCAAATTCCTAGCCACACCCCAAACTTATTGATTCAGGAACTCTGGGATTGCGGCAAGCCACCTGAGTTTTAACAAGCCCTCCAGGTGATGCTGATGTGCTAAAGTTTGAGACAATTGGTCTAGGTGCTGGACAAGAACCTAATCCATTTTCTTCGAGAGTCATCATAGTCCTTCATGTTTTGTTCTACCCATAGTGAGTAGGCTGTAAAAGAGCCTTCAAAAGTGTTCTATGAATATATTTTTATGCATGTGAAATATGGCCAAAATAGACACCTGATACGTAGGTCAGAATTAGAGGAGGAAAAGTGGGAGAAACCACAGAGGGCAACGTAAGGTCTGAAGGATATATGTGGAGGGTGGAGGGCACAATGAAGGCAAGGGAACCAGCCCCGGGGCCCTCTTCATTCCACCTCATTTCAAGCAGCCTTTTAACAAACATGAATTAGATATGGTCCCTGTCCTCAAGGAGGTCATGTTCTATGTAGAGGAGTGTCCTGATCTTCTTCTCCCTCATTTACTGCTTCTCCTCAAAACTTACTTTTGATGAAGTGTAATTGCACCAAACTGCTGACCCTAATAAATGATAATGAACAGAAAGAATTAACTTGGCAAACAACAGTTTTGCTTTATTTTCACTTTAGTTCAGGACTGACTTCTAGACTGACTTTCTTGTGTCGTGGCTTTTCCCTTGACTCAGTCTGATGCTCAGTGCATCACCTTGCTTTTTTTCTTCTCGTTAACTACCATCCATTGAATGCATATGACATCCTAAGGCAATGCTAAATGTTTTACATATATTTTTACATTAAATCTTCATAAAGCCACTCTGAGTCATGTTTTTTTATTGTTATTTTAATTCCAGTTAGTTCTGAGTTACATATTATATCCATTTTACAGATGCAAAACTGAGGCTTAGAGAGGTTAAATAATTTGGTAGCATTTGAACTACAAGTCTTTCTGACTCTAGAGCCTAAGTTGGTAATAATTATGCTCTTCTGCCTCTAATAATATTCACCATGTGCTTTTAGCAAACCTAATTCAGATTACTTAGCATGTGTTACATGTTTTAGGGCACATTTTGGTGTACAGAATTTCAGGGTGGGACGTGTTTAAAAGATTGGCTATATCTTTTTTCAGAGCTAGGATTTGTGTGATAAATTTTAAAAGTAGAAAAAAACTTTTGCATACAACTTAAAACAATACTGTAAGAAATAGCTCCTTAACCAGGTAACATTATTGTAAATGGCCCAGTAATTTATATTCCTTCTCTTATTTTACACATTAAATAACTACATTGTCTCTTTAGTATGAAACTGTTCTTTCCCTTTTTTGACTCATCCTGTCTCCTACTCCATCTGTTATGGATTATTTCCACCTGTCTAGTTTTGAGCAATATTTTTCAATTAATTTTTAAAATGTTATTTATTCATTATATAAGTATAAACACCTTTATCAAGGAAAATTAGAAATAATAGAGGGACAAAAATAAGGAAAAAATTCACCCATAATCCCACCACCTTCCTACAACTACTGTTAACATTTGGAATAGAACCTCTGAGACCTTTTCCTTTGTGGAAATCTATTTGTGTAAACAGTTTCTTTCTTCCTTTCTTTCTTTCTCTTCAAAAAATGGATCATTCCATTTTGTTGCTTACCTTTTCTCAGTTAACAGTATATTAGGGGCCTCTGTCATCATGACTGCAAAGGAACAGGGAGCGAGAAGGTTACAAATCGGCTCTTACACAACTGGCCTACAAGTGAGACATATATTCTACCCTTATCCTATTAAGCAGAATTTGTCATATTGACTTGCCTTGATAAAAACAACCTAGGAAATGAAGGGAGACACATGATTATATAATGTGGAGCTATAAAATCCGAGAAAGACTACTAATCTAATATGGAGTGATCTCCACTATATGTGGAGAATATGACATAGCCAGCTTTTTGGTGTAAAAATGGGAAATACAACCAAAGAGAATACTGAAGTGGCTACTTGTTAGGAGCAGGAAAAAGATAAGGCAGTTTTGCAGTAGAGGTCTTAGGAATACATATTTTAACACAATTTTGACTGTCGTGACTCAAATACTTTATTTTTTTCAAATACTTGATACACACATAATGAAACAAATAAAATGAAAAACTTGAAAAATGGAAAAAAAGATCTGTTAGCAGCATATTTGCATGCCAAGAGATATGTACTTCCATAATCCTTCATAATGATTGCGTAGTATTCCATTTATGAATGTTTTGTACAACATTTTGCAAACAATTCCTCTTGCACATTTATATTGTTTCAGTCAGATTTCCCCCAACCCTGCACTGTGTCCTGAGTCCCATTACTCTTCTGAGAATTTACTTTGGGTACAGGCCATGCAAGAATCCCAAGTTATTCTCTAACCTCCACCTTACAGCAACTTTTCTGTGGAGCTAAAGCAATTATCTGGCTGTGCATACTACCAGAGCCTTAAGAGTGACAATGTCTCCTCATAAATCCAGAGGGAACACTATGGAGACAGATGGCAGAAATATTTTTCAGTACTTTTCTCAATATGATTTCTACTGTCAAGGAGGAATCCCTGTGAAGAACAGAGAACTTAATAAAGGCGAAGTGGAGGGATGCCTGGGTGGTTCAGTCGGTTAGGTGTCTGCCTTTGGCTTGGATCATGATCCTAGGGTCCTGGGATCCAGTCCTGTGTCCAGCTCCTAGCTCAGCGGGGAGCCTGCTTCTGCCTCTGCCTGCTGTTCTTCCTGCTTGTGCTCCCTCTCTTGCTTTCTCTCTCTCTGACAAATAAATAAATAAAATCTTAAAAAAAATAAAGGTGAAGTAGAAAGATGAAGTTTAGAGCCAGCCGGTCCAAATCAAAATCTCTGGGATTTGAATCTAGCTTTTGTCACTGACTAGCTGTGAGACCTTAGATGAGTTATATAGCCTCAGTCTCCATTTTCTGATCTATAAAACAGGGATCATAACATTTATTTCATAAAATTACCAGGAGGATTAGTAATATCCTATGTGAGGAACCTAGCACAGTTCTTGATGCAATAGTGGGTGCTTAAGAAATTGTTGATGATACTAGCCATTACGATTACCTTTTTCTTAACAAACAGAGCACCAAGAAAATATCACATTTTCAAAAATTCCACTATCATAAATGTCTTCAAGAAGAATGGTGAGAAAGCTTACTGCTGTGAACAAGATTGTTACTATAGTTGTAAGCAAGATACTGTGACCAGAATCTCTTGTACCAGCTTCTGAACAACATTGATAAGTGGGATTACAATGTAGCAGTCATACTGTGGTTTCATATGATAAATTTCAGATACAGGATAAGAGAATGAACACCAAGTCTTTGACCTTGCCTTCATTAACTTTATAAAAGTACTTAAATCACCACTGCACATGCATCCTGGCAGCTACGGAACAAGTTTGGCTATATAAAAATGACTACTGAATAACTTCTGCAATATTCACAATCTGCCAAAATGGATATATTGTCCAGTAGACTAAGACTGGTCTTGAGGTTCTCAAATATGGCCCCAACATCCTCTGTAAAAGTTTGCTTTGTTCTCCTACCTTACTGGAGTATAGCAATTAAAGACCATTTCAAATGAAAAGACAAAGTAGGAGGAAGTAGTAGCAGGTAGAGCAAGGTGTTGAGTAGGTTCAGAAATGAGGTGACTCTTGTTGAACAAAGTCTACAGATCATGAATTTTAGGCAGATTTGCAAATAAGGATAGCACATGCTCTGTAAATAGCAGCTGTTGCCACAAGCCAAAGGGCAATATTTACATGAATCCTGAAGCAAGGTCTATGGACCAAGCATTGACCTTTCCAGCCAAACTCACTACTTGGTAGTACTTTCAGTGATGTCATCCTGAAAAAGGAAGGATCACATTATACATACACGGACAATTGCCAAAATACAAATATGTTCTGTCCCCCAAATTAATTTCTAAATTATTTTTTTGGAACATGGAACACATTTCCACGGAAAAGGTATTATAGAGATGTGAGTTTCCCAGATGTCCTCACAAAAGTGCATTTAGCTCAGGATGTAACCAAAATACCCTACAGTTGGCAATGAGAAATACAATGTAACAAAGTATCTTCACTAGCAGGAACACATCAGTACATAACAAGTATTTAGTGACCCCCCACCCCCAGGCAAGGAAAGGTGAATTCTATCCTTCATAGCTACAGTTTGGTGAAAAAGCAATCTTCCATCCTGCTTGTCTAAAAGGATCCTTCTCAAGTCAAGTGGATGCATGCATCGCAGCATCCTTCTCTTTTAGTCCTTTCTGAACAGAATTCCCCACCAAACGACTTTTAGATGGAGGAGACAGAACAGGTGGTGGGGAAGGGGTAGGATGTCTAACTGGAAGTCTCAAGCTTTTATTTGGAGACAGTTTAAACTCTGTTGCTCATTCCTTAATATGTCTGCATATTTAATAGAAAAAATAGTGTTTCAAGTGATCAGTTAAGTGACTTAATTCCATTCCATTTTTTGACTAAGGTTGATGTTCCAGAAATATGAACTATTGTTATACTGAGACTCCCTATACCCTTACATAGTACACAGGTGTGCTTCAGGACGAGAAACAAAAGCAAATGTTAAGAACATAATGAAAGTAAAATCAGAGCAAAGTTAGCACCACCAGTCTCAGTGGCACACTCCATCTTGCTCTTTTCCTCTAAAAACTTCTGTGTCTCTGTGTAAAATCAGTCGCTGGACAGGATCTCACACTCCTTCACACTAAGGTGTAAATGACCAATAGAAGCTAAAATATCACAAGGATTTTGCATACTAAGGAGTGGCAGCTTTAAAACAAAAAGGAATTTAGGCTACTATCCCCAGGAAAAAGAGATATTTGAAGGGCAATTGTGTGCTTTCCTCCCATTCACAGAAATCATACTTGATTTTAGTTGGTAATTTAGGAAGGTGTGTTGAGGGAAATTAATCATGATTTCTCTACGCTTTGAAAAGTATTTGCTTCATTTTGGAAATTACAGATTTTGTAATTGTTGTTTGGTCTGCTATTTTTTGGTGTGTTTTCCTGTCTTTACTACCTAATGACTGAAATATAAAAACTAAGATGTAAATCTTCCCATTATTGATCAAAATAAATAGAAATAGAAAAAATATTTAATAACTGACATTACTTGCTGACCACCCTTTACAAAATGCTTTCATATCCATGATCATGCAAACAATTGGTGTTTAATTACTACTTATTAACAGGGGTACAAAAGGAACATGCACCAGTAAACTCACAGTAATTCAACCCAATTACTAATATTGGGTACCTACCATGATTTGCCCCAGGTTCTGTGAGGCCCTTCACTTTGTCTTCCTGCAGGAGTTTTAAAATTCAGTGGTGAAGGCAAAAGAAGGGCCCGTGCACATTGGCCATCTGAGAAGTATAAGAGTTGCAAATAGAGCAATATACATAAAACCCAAAAGTCATGCTTTGCCTTTTAAGAGAATGTTTGCAGCAGCAACCCGGAGATTCAAGGAGTTCTTCTCCAGCAGAATTTACAAAGGTGGGAATAGCACCACCAATCCCTCTTTTGAGACTTGGGAAAGGACAGTCCCCGGAGGGGTTCTGGGCTTTGCAAATGGTGAGAAAGACCTTTTGCAGTGCAGTTACAAGCAGAGGAAAAGTTCTTTGTGCAAGAAGGGGAGAGCGCCTCGAGGTACAAAGAGCAGATTTAAGGGAAGGAGGATTCCTTCTGCACACATCTGCGAGGGGAGCTCAGGCTGACTGTTGGGGGCGTGTGGGAAAGGAGATTTTTAGGGAGCCAAGGGCTTGTAGGTTCCCGCCTCCACCCCAGTCCGCGCCCCACACTCAGGCAACAGTTGGTCGTGCGGGGCCGGCCCGGGCTCTGGGTGGGGAGGGGGAGTCTCGCGATCGTTGAGGGGGGGTGGAGGAAGGGGGGAGGGTGACGGGGGGAGGCCATGACGTAGGGTGGGTGGACGGAAGTGGGGCAGGGTTGAGGGTTATTTAAAGAAGGGGGGGCTGAGCGAAGGGGTTGGAAGCGGAGTGATTCCCCACCCCTGCTCCATCTAGCTCTTTCCAGTGCAGCCACTGCCGCCGCCCAGGAGCCCTCATCCCCTTCCTCGTCCCCCTTCTCATTCCCGCTCCAACGCCATGGAGCCGGACTCCGCTGCAGTGGCAGCCACCGTGGCAGCCGCTAATGCGACCGCCACAATCGTGGTCGTAGAGGACGAGCAGCCAGGGCCATCCACCTCTAAGGAGGAGGGAGCGGCCGCCGCGGCCACCGAAGCCACCGTGGCCACGGAGAAGGGCGAGAAGAAGAAGGAGGTAAATAGGAAGGGGGTGTGTGTGTGTGTGTGTGTTCGGTGAACAAATCCTGAGTCGGTCCCCTCCGAGGGGCCCAAGCCCTGACCTTTCGGCGCCGACAGGTACCGGCGGAGCTCCACGGGGATGGGGGCCGAGGGCGCGCTGGGGGTGGGGGGCGGCGGAACAGTCTAGCATTCGTTCCCCTCCCCCTTTCCTCCTTGCCGCCTGGAGGGCGGGGGCGGGGCTGGGCGCGGGCGCGGCGCGGGGTGGAGGGTGCCCGTTATCCGGGGAGCTGGGGGCTTTGGAGCCCCGCGACAGCCCCCGGCCCCATTCACATTCCCGGAACTGGGGTAACAGGGTGGGGGATGGGGCTGTGCAGGAAAAAGCCTCCGCCTCTCCCTCTCCTCTTGCTCGCTCCCTCTCCCCCCCTTCCCGTCGGCCTCTGCCTGGGAAATCTGGGCCCTTCAATCCCACACCCGCGCAAAAGGGGTTCTGCTGGGGCTTATATTTTTAAATTTGAATTTTAAGGTGCTGGTCGTTGGCAGGCGGAGGATGATAGGAGAGACTTGTTTTTTTGAATGGCAATGTCGGCCTTTTAGGTGGCAGCAAAAAAATCATCCCTTGTTCGTTTGGTCTCCGCCTGCTGAAGCGGGGGTGTCACCCCGAGAAAATGAGCTCTCCGCGTTCTACCCGCGCCCCCCCCCCCCGCAATCCAAACCCCAAACTGAGGAATCGTGGACGCTGAGCTTAGGAAAATTTCCAACGTGTGCACCCTCACCCTCTCCTGCCCCGCCCCCGACGGTATAGTGTTTCACTTCAGGGCCACCCAAATGGTCCCCCAATCCGGCCCCAAGCCTTCCAGGCTTCCGCCTCTCTCTCCTAGTGGGCGCTGCTGGCTCCTGGACACACGCAGGTTTTTTTTTATTTTTTTATTTTTTTTTTAATTTTTCTTTAACCCAGCGTCGTTGCTTCTAACATACGTAAGGGGACCGCTTAGACACCTTATTAAAGCCAAATCCAAAAAATATGTATTATCTCCATAAGGCATATCTCATATGGACCAAGACATGAAAATGGAACTATGAAACACGTTCAGAATTTGAAATAAAAAATAGGATGGGACATAAGATTGTTGATGTATAATAAAATTGTAGAATGGATCGTTTCTGGGTGGATTTTTTTTCCGTTTATGAGTAGACATCGCAATTAAAGAAACGGTAGGTAATTTAAAATTATGCTTTAGAAATCTCAAGCGGCTTTGTCTGAATCATTATCTGTTAAGATACGACCAAATGAAAAGCTTTTGGGGGAAATTAACACCTTTTGCCGTGAATTAGAGTAATTTTAAAGCAGCAGTTGTTTAAGTGACATATTTTACTGTTGACTAAACAGAAAAACAATGTAGTGCTAAGTGAAAACCATAGAAAACATGCACATTTTAAGATCTATGCGGTACTTGGATCAATAAGACAATATTGTAAAGATGGGTCAAATACCAAGTATCGATTTAAAATCAAATATTGGGGAATTCAGACATGAGTCTAGGTGCCTTTTATTCCGTAGACTGGGCAGATGTAAGGGCTAAACTGTCTTTTGTATGGCAGTAAAGGTTGCTGAATTTCCAGACTGTGTAAATTTTTTGAATTGTGAAAACATTGGGACTCAATAAAAAACCCATTAACAAACACTGAACTGATGAATATCTATTCATGAATTCTGTAACCTCATCAGAAATTGCCTTAATAACACCTCATTTGTCTGCTCAGCATAGGGAAATGAGGTGTTGCATGGCAGGAACTTTCTGAGTACCTGAAGTTTATTACTCTAGTCACATCTTTTTTATTTTCCCTGAAAAATCTAAAGAGTATCAAAACATCTACTTAAGTTCTTTCATTTGTATCACTCCTTCAAATAAAGTAATTTGGCAAACACGCCCCCCAAATCCAAATAGATTGCTCACTCCCTTGACTCCTTAAGTGACGTACTGAAAGTGCAGATTAACCTGTTCCTCATGTTCATTAGTTATTGTGCTCTGGAAGTGATATAAAGGCATTTGAGATGCAGGAGGTTGTTTCCCCCCAATTAAATAACCACTTCCCAGACATTTCCAGTATTGTGTTGATTTTCTTAATGACTTTTATCTCTCGTCCTTCAATTGTCTGGCTGTTAGCTATCATTCTTTAAACATTTCATCTACTTTCATCAGAAAAAATTTATAATAAGGATATAGATGTTACAAAACCATAAAACCATTTAAAACAACTGTAAAAATACAAAAAGACAAAAGTACAACTGATGTAGCAGGCAAAGGGAAATCATTACCCCGGTATAGTAAGGAAAAGGGATGTTACTGTGGTGGAACTCCTGTTTTAGTCCTGGGCTTCTGCTGTCCCTTCTTGCTGTTCACATTGTGCCGCCTTCTAGTGGTCTTTCCCATGTCATTTGCTGCTGCTTTTATTCTCTGTAGTATGGCAAGCCAGATTATTGAACTTGCTAGAATTATATATCAAATAAAAGAAAATCGACTTGGAAGAAGTGCATTTTGTGATGCATAAAATAGATGAGATTTTGTAGATTGACCTGTAACATTCAGCTACAGAAAGGTATTTTTGCTTACCTTCTGGTTCTTGAACTTACTTGGTTTAAGTGATAGTTGGATAACCTAATACTGGAAGTTGGAGGTGTTTTTGGTAATGAAACCACCAAGATATGGGTCATGGTCTTTAAGACAGGGCATCTTGATAACCTTGTGCTATATTCTTGTGGCATCTAAACTACTAGATGATAAAATCCATAAGAAATTCATTAGAGTATCTTAGTCACTTTTTATCTTGTGTGAGAAGTGTATTTTTGAAAATATACAAAGGAGAAGGTTTAGAAGGTAGGTATTTTAAAATTTGTTGTGGAAGATAGTGCCAATTAAGTAATTACCCACAGCTTTTAATAGCACTGCTCAAGATTAGGAGTTTTAATCAGCATATAATTAAATTTTATGGTATTCTACCACGAGGTAGGCAAGAGTATTGAGTGAAATTTTTTCTAATTAAAGCTTTAATTTTTCTATAAGTAAAATCTATGTCCCACATTATTAAATATACACTTGTGTATATGAAGGGCAGTAATTTCGATTGTTTTGAAAGTTGAAAACTAGACTTCATACAGCTTTTCAAGTAATGATAAAGGTGTGATTTTTTTTTTTTTACCCAGTTTTCCTTTACTTGTTGCTTTGAAAATAAAATCAGATTTAGAGTATATGTGACAGTTTGAAAGTGTGGGATTCAGGGAATTTTAGCAGTTTTCTCTTCTTGCCCATCTAGGATTACATTCAAAACATCCCACATAGATGATATATACATATGAGTTGCTTAAATCAAGATGACTATTATTTGGGTTAAGAATAATTGAACACTATCTGATCAGTGCTTCAAAGTAGAACCCTGACAAGGGTCAAATTCCATAGATTTTGGATTTTCTCAAAATAGAAATTTCAATAAATGTTGGAAGACATTAACTATTGGAGTCATGTCTTTTTTTTTCCTTTTTTTAAAAATTAACATGTAAGGTATTATTTGCTTCAGGAGTACAGGTCTGTGAGTCATCAGGTTTGCACATTTCACAGCACTCACCATAGCACATACCCTCCCCAATGTCCATAACCCAGCCACTCTATCCCTACATCCCCCACCCCCCAGCCACCCTCATGTCTTTCTTATGTTTAAGATCACATTCTGTTGTTGATTTAGGACCTAAATTTTCAGAAACTGGTTGACAAAAGCTATGATAAAATGGACATAATTTCTTTAGTTTTCACAAACAGATTTGTGTTTTGACTTGTGCAAAGTCTGTGTTAAAACAAATACTCTTGACTCTGGTACTAAGGGGTAGATTTGGTTTTTATTATTTTATTTCTCCATTTCTTAGAGGAAAGGAGGTGCATTTTATATGCCTATTTGTATTTACAAGTACAAGCCTATCTTTACAAAGGATGACATGCATGAAATAACCCTCCAGATAATTTCAGTATTTTTAAGAAGCTGATTTATGTTAGTTTTCACTAAATTACAACTTTTTAAATATCGAAAGTTAATAGTTGATATCCTTGAGAAACTGCTTCTACAAACTGTTTATGTAATATGGTTTAAAATACTTTTCTTTCTAGTTGGAGAAAATTAACATGAAATAAAAGTTAGAAACTGTACTGTTTTATTTTTTAAATATTGCATTATGTTAAAAAGTTTTAATGTTCTGATTAGAATACGAAAACAATAAAAAGTGTCTTTTCAGGAACAGAAACCACAGTCTTCTGAAAGTCTGGCTTGTTTCCATTACATAAAGAAGTGTTTCTGAGAATTAATATTTACTTTCCTTGAATTTTTTGGTTTGTAGTTAATAATATTAGCATATTCTAGATTTTAAATCTTCTATTCAATGGTTATATGCTTTTTTATACTTTAAATTAAAAAAAGGTGAAAAGCCTCAATGTTTCACCTTTTGGTGTTTGATTAATGCTATTTCTCTGGCTTTAACAATTCAGATTTCTTTATTGGACCTCAGGTGCACAGAACTGGATTAATTAATTATAAGCCCTGCTTCATGACATGCTCTCATTGTTGGTCTATGTGTGGCCCATGTTCATTTATTTAGTATTTAATTACTTTTACTTTCTGCAAATGAAAATGTTGACCACTTTTAAGATCTTGCTTTGTAATTTGATGGCTTATTTTTTTTGAAATTCTAGAAAAATGTTTCTTCGTTTCAACTCAAACTTGCTAAAGCTTCTAAATCTGAAAAGGAAATGGACCCAGAATATGAAGAGAAAATGGTAAATATATTCTTGGATAGGATAGTGAATTACCATAGTTAGTTTTTTTCTTACTGAAGTATAGCTGATACTCAGTCTTAAATTAGTTTCACCATAGTTGATTTTTACAGAGGAGATATAAAAGATTGAAAAAATACATTTGTGTGTATAATGAATACAGGATCATAGATTTTAGAATTGGAAAATAGTATATAATCAATCATAATAGATTTTTAAAAAAATATTTTATTTTTTTATTTGAGTGAGACAGAGCACAAGCCAGGGGGAGGGGCAGAGGAAGAAGGAGAGGGACAAGCAGACTCCCTGCTGGGTGGGGAGCCTAATGCTGTCCTTGGGGCTGGAGGCTTGGCTTGATCCCAGGACTCAGAGATCATGACCTGAGCCAATGTCAGACGCTCAACCAAATGAGCCACTCAGGCAGCCCCATCATAATAGATTTTTATTGAATAAATGAATCTTTTTGTTTTCACATGAGAAAATAAGGATCAGAGAAACTATATGGAATAGTTGGGAACAGAAGTCACATCTCTTCACTTTTGTTAACTGCTCTTTATCCCATAATAAGATTTTTAAAAAGACTTTATTTGAGAGAGTGCAAGAGAGAGCATGAGGGGGTGCAGAGAAGGGAGAGGGTGAGGGAGAAGCAGACTCCCCACTGATCAGGGAGCCCAACCGGCCTGATCCCAGAACCCTGGTATGATGACCTGAGCCAAAGGCAGACAGACGCTTAAGCGACTAAGCCACACAGCTTCCTCCAAGATGTTTTTTTAAAGATTTATTTATTTGAGGGGTGGGGGAGGGAGGAGAGAATCCTCAAGCCGATTCCCTGCTGAGCCCAGAGCCTGGTGTGGATCTCCATCCCAGGACCCTGAGATCATGACCTGAGCCAAAATCAAGAGCCAGACACTTGACTGACTGAGCCACCCTGCCACCTCCATCATAAGATGTTTTATGCTAAAAATATTGTATCCACTAAGTGAAAATGTCAGTGGCACCATCATTATGACTGAAAGAAAGCAGGTCATAAAGCCATGCTGGTATTTTTTTCTTTCTCTCTTCCTGCTTTGGATGTATTAATGAATGTGACACATTGTAAAACGTGTACTCTAGTAATACATTTTCTGGAGCAAAGGAAATTTGCCCAGTACCTGGAAACATTACACAGTTAAGCAGTATAATCTCAGTTATGCCCACCTACTGCTTTGCCATATATTTAATTTTTTAAAAAAATTTTATTCACTAAAATCCATATTTTAGCTTTCATTTTAGTTGGAACTGAACTTTTTTGTTGAGGGGTTGTTTTTGCAGTAATATTATAAAAATAAGTAGAGATGAAGTATATTTTTTTGGTTGTTCATAGTGATTTTACCAAACTCCATGCCTACATGTCTAAGGTCACATGTAATGCAGACAGTTAATGTTTTAACAACTCTAAAAACAACATTCCAGTGAGGATAACATAAAATGGAGAAGTTTTGGCCTCCTTCCAACTTCTGGTCTGCATGTATTTGTCTAATTCTTCTGTTTATGTTAATGAACTCTTGTATGTTTCTGGTGTTATTAATTATGCAGCCTTCATTAGCAATCAAATATTCTCTACCCTTTGGTCAGAAAGTGATTGGGAATTAAAAAATCATTTTCATTTTTTTCTTTATCTAGAATGATGTATACATATTTTGGTCTTCTAAGATTTTTAAGAAGTTTTATTAATGTGGTATAAGTTATATGCCCTTTTACAATTTATTGAGAAATTATAATACATACCAATTTTTAGTAGTTAATATATATTAACTTTTTACTTACGTTTGTATATATTTTTCCTCCAAATCCTGCTCATTTTGGAGACAAACTTTTTATATTATTAGCATAAAGTACAATTTTCCAGGGGCACCTGGGTGGCTCAGTCAGTTAAGTGTTGACTTTGGCTTAGGTCATGATCTTGGGGCCCTGATATGAATCCCCACATCGGACTCTACGGGGAGTCTGCTTGTCCCTCTGCCCCTCTCCACACTCTTGAACTCTCTTTCTCTCTCTCAAATAAGTTAAATCTTTAAGAAAGTGCAATTTTCCAGATTATTGTAATTGAAGAGAGAAATATTTATTACATTATTGTACCATGCATTCGCAATATTTTGAGGTAAGATGACACTGTATTCTAAGATGTTAATTATTCCTAGATGCAACTTGAAAATTCTTAAGAGGTTAGTTTATGGTATATGTATATCATAGCTAATAATTTATATTTTTATATTTAGAATATATTGTATAATATGATGCTTTGTTTTGTCCAATAGGAAAAGAAAATTATTATGTTTTGGAAAGAGGATTTGCTTTTTTGGTCCTGATTCTTTAAGCAGGGTACTTTTAATTGGAGCATTTACTGCTGTTAGATCACTTGGCTTCTATTCAGACTATCTGAAAATGTCATTTTCAAATTCTGCTTACTAGCTATGGGAACTTGGGCAAGTTAGTTACCCTCTCCATACTTTACTTTTATCATCTGTAAAATGGAGATAATATTAGTACCCACCTTACAAGTTTACTAAGAAAATTAAGTGAGTTAGTATGTTTAAAGTGTTTAGAACATAGTACAAAGTAGCAGGGCAATATAAGTGTTTGTTAAATAACTTTGATAAGAAAGAAAATCATTACTTTTTCTTTTGTTTTGTACATTAGAAAGCAGATCGAGCAAAGAGATTTGAATTTTTATTAAAGCAGACAGAACTTTTTGCACATTTCATTCAACCTTCAGCACAGAAATCTCCAACATCTCCTCTGAACATGAAATTGGGACGTCCACGAATAAAGAAAGATGACAAGCAGAGCTTAATTTCTGCTGGAGAGTATGTTGGCATCTCTCTCTACTTTATTTCCTCTCTTTCTCCTGTCCCCACCTGTCCCTCCTCTTATATTCTCATTCCCTCTTTACTTACTCAGTATAATTCTGTATTAAAAAAATAAGGTTATTGTCAGTGTAAATAAGTTTGGGAGGCAACAATTTTTCCTCAGTGGAACTAAACAAAAATGTACGCTGGTTCTATCAACTTCTAAGCAAGACCTTAGATAACTCACTTTTTTTTTTTTCATGACAGACATTAACAATGTGTAGTAGTGACTTAATTGACTGCTTAATATTTGGATTGAATATAAAGGTATTTATTTTCATTTCAGCTACCGCCACAGGCGCACAGAACAAGAAGAAGATGAAGAGCTACTCTCAGAGAGTCGGAAAACATCTAACGTGTGTGTTAGATTTGAGGTGTCACCTTCGTGTAAGTATCTCATTATGTTGGTATTTTTTTTTCTACTTTGGTTTTAGAAAAATTATACGTGATTGAACTTTTTAAAAGATTTAGTTTATTTGAGAGAAAGAGCACGCATGAGAGAGCACAAGGAAGGGGGCAGAGGAAGAAGCAGACTCCTCACTCAGCAGGGAGCCACATGGGGGGGCTCAGTCCCAGGACCCCAGGATCATGACCTGAACTGAACCAACCAGGCACACTTGTATTTGATTGTATCAATGAAAGTATGAGATATCTTGATTTCTTTTTCAGATGTGAAAGGAGGACCACTGAGAGATTATCAGATTCGTGGGCTGAACTGGTTGATCTCTTTGTATGAAAATGGAGTCAATGGTATCTTGGCAGATGAAATGGTAAGGAGTTGATAGCTGGAAACACTATCTGGGTTTTCAATTTTTATGTAAATTTGAAATACCTGAGCTGTATTGCCCCCCTGAGGCCTGGAGGCTAACTGCTTTTATCTAGTTAAAATGTAAAAGGCATTTGTAAAGTCTATAATTGTTTCTTTAAGTCACCATGAGGACATATACTTTCACAGGCTACAAAATTCTTAGTGCTATTTCCCCATGTGGTTTAAAAAACCCCCTTTTACTTTTGTTTTTGTTTGCACTTTGGCTTCCAGGAAACTCAGAGCCAAAATGAATGCCAAAATGGAGACCCTGTGTAACATAATGGCCAGTCCATTGTGCCTTTGTGCCTTTTCCTATTCTATATCTTCTCATCTTTCCTTGGCCCTTCTTTATTTCTATTTTACTATTAATGTTCCATGTTTTCATTGTAGGCCACCTGAAACCTATTTTCTTTGTAGGTGACCTGAAATCCTTTTGGTAATGAGGTGGGGGTGTATAAACCAAATACTAAATGAGTGGATGAATAAACCTAACAATAAATGGTGAAAGCATGAATGAATGAATATAAGCACCTCAATGTGTGAGCAGTCAGAAAATGAATAGATGGAATAAAAAAAAAAAAGTAAAGAGCAATGTTGAGTCCTGATATAGCAGAGTTGCCAGGTAGGACCTGGGAAGTAAGCTAAGGAATGATGGGCATATAAATAAAATGACTAAAGAGAGAAAGGCCATTTAAGATGCTAATTCAGCAGATCAGGGGAGTACATGAAGGCCTAGATTGGTATTTTAAGACCAAATGAATAAGATGGGATTTAAGAGGGGGAATTCTAGATCTTTATGACCCAGTGATACTCATGTTTATGTGACTCGGGGAGCCATATTTGCAATCAGTCTTATCCGGAAGAGCCACATGACTATTTATGCTCTATAACATGCGGTGTAGTAGTTGATCCCATAGATGCTGAGCAACTGTTAGATGTGTGGCAGGAGGTCCTTTAAATCAAGGGTCTCTAGGTCCTTATATTTAGTATTCTGGGTTGGAGACTACAAAAAGCTCAGAGGAGGAGAAGCTTGGTTAATTGGATAACTGAAAGACCATGGTTATTTTTGCCCCAAGCTCCTCTTGGCTGCAGCCTGTCTAAAGGATCTAAAGATTCTTCATACTGAATTTATGCTGATGTCAGATGCTTATTATTAAAAAAGGGAAAGATACTTTAATAAGGAGTATAGAAAATTTGGAAAAAATCAAGAAAAAAATTGAAAGTAAATTATAATTATGCTACCTAGAAATAATCACAGTTGACATTTTGGCAATACATTTTGGTATTTCATTTTAGTATTTTAACTCCAGATGTATTTATTTTACATAGTTGAGATCATATTGTACATATAATTTGGTATTCTGATTTCTTCACATTCATACATATTTTCTACATAATTCAAATATTTGTAAAAATAATTATTAATTACTCTGTAATAATTAATCTTGGGGAGTTACCATAGTTCTATTCATCTCCTCCCTTATTGTGGGTCATTTGGATTGATATGTAGTATATATATAGTATATATTGTATATATACAATATATATACAATGCATATACAATGTATATATATATACACACACAATATGTATATACAATATATATAATATATATACAAAATATATAATTATATATACACAATATATAATATTGTATATATTGTGTATATTTGATACATATGTACATATGGTACATAATAATATTGTTGTGAGAATCCTTGTAATTTAGTTTTCCTGCACGTTTCAAATTATTCCCATAGAATTCCTAAAAATGGAATTACATGATAAAGAATTTTATTTTATTTTTATTTTTATTTTAATTTTTTTTTAAGATTTTATTTATTTGACAGAGACAGTAAGAGAGGGAACACAAGCAAGGGGAGTGGGAGAGGGAGAAGCAGGCTCGGAGCCTGATGTGGGGTTCGATCTCAGACCCTGGGATCATGACCTGAGCCAAAGGCAGACGCTTAATGACTGAGCAACCCACATGCCCCGATAAAGGAATTTTAAATATTTTAAGATTTTTTTTGCATTTCATTAAGTGAAGCATTAGATGGGATAAACCCTATAAAAATAGTTTAAGCCTTGGTTTATTAAAGCAAATATATACTTTGCATTGAGATAAAGCCAGAAACTTTTAAAAGGCCACACATCATAGAACATCATTCCCTTTCTTATCAGTTAGGTGGCGGGTTGTGGTGTTCAAAATGCTATTTTTTAAAAAGTTCACCAGACCAGGTGATCTCTAAGGGCCTTTCTGGCTGCAGAGTTCTTTTATGTTCTGTTCTTTTATGGTTCCATAGGTCTTCAAGGGTGTGAGATCCAAGTACAGAGAGCCACCAAGTCCCCTAAGATGTATAGTCTGAATATTTCATGCCTGGGCTATAATAATGTTGGGAACAATGGGAAAGAAAAACTAGTATCTAAGCAAGCTGGTAAAGGAAATGAGTGTGAAACACATATACACAAAATTCCCAATTTTACCTCTAGAAAAAATTATAAAGTAGACTGCTTGCTCCTTTAACAAAGCAGATTTCTACCTACAAGTCCCCTGGTTTCTTTTTGTGTACACAGTAAGTACAAATTGGAATGATTATTCACTTAAAGAAACAAAGGTCTTTAAATTTTTCCCTATGTGACATAGTTGACAAATGTCTTTTATAATGTTATTACTAACAAAATGTTTTCATTAAATAAACATTTATGGATTTTTTTCTTTTTAATGATAATGCAGGGTCTTGGTAAGACTTTACAAACGATTGCTTTGCTTGGTTACCTGAAACATTACCGGAACATTCCCGGACCTCACATGGTTTTAGTTCCAAAGTCTACTTTATACAACTGGATGAATGAATTTAAACGATGGGTCCCATCTCTCCGTGTTATTTGTTTCGTCGGAGACAAGGATGCGAGAGTAAGTAAGAAATAAGTTTAAAGAGGCCATCAAGAATAACATCATTTCCGGGATTAAGTTGCATACTATTACCATTAAAGACATTGGCGTTGACTGCTACTAGTAAATAACTCTATGTTAGCCTCTCTGTAAGTGCCTTCTATATATTAATTCTCACGACATTCTGTAAGTAGATGTGTTACTTATTAATAACAGACAATCTGTTACTATGCTGCTCTGCATTTAATTTTAGTTAGGTCATTAACCTCAGCGTTTTTGAGTTGCATTTTGAGTAACTTTTTATGAAAAAAAGTCCTTATTGACAGTGTATCTTTTCCGTGACTCTATCAGTTGTGCTGTTTTGACACCAAAACTGTGAAGTTAAATGACTTAATTTTTTATGTTTAAATTTTTTACTTTTGACTTTGACTTGGTATACATGCACATATGTTTGTGTTTGGAATCTTTTCTATTTGTACAGAGAGCCTTGTGTTTGTGTTTATGCATAGACACAGCTTTCAGTTTTGGTTTTTGAATAGAAAAATATATATCTGCATACATTCTTAGATATTAGAAATTCTGAGTTCTTGCTTAAATTATCCATTTGTCAGTCTAGTAGGCTACAATTATTTTGGACTGTAGAATTAATCTAAAAGAAATAAATTATGCAAAAATATCAAAATGAACAATCAGCTTAGAAAGCATATTATTAAACTTTGCCTTTATTTTGTCTCCAGAGGACATAGTTTAAAGATTTATTCTATTTTACATATTTAGATAGGTTATCAAAAAATAGACTGAAAAGAATGGTAGCATAATGAATTATGTAATTTTATTCTTATAATTTTGCTTGAAGAAAAATTACTTAAATTTATTTAAATTTAACTTATAAATAATTTAAATATTGAAATACTGAGCTCATAAATTTAGAATTACAGGTTTGATTCTTCCCTATGCCTAATATTTCTCAGTGGTGAATTAGTCACTCAGAACTCTTTCTTATCACTGCTGTTCTTTTTTTTTAAAAAGATTTTATTTCTTTATTTGAGAGAGAAAGAGCATGAGGTGGGGGAGGGGCAGAGGGAGAGGGAGGAAGACAAGCAGATTTCCTGCTGAGTAGAGAGCCAGACGTGGGGCTTGATCTCAGGACATGGAGATCTCAACCTGAGCCAAAGGCAGACAGACACTCAGGTGCCCCTCACTGCTGTTCTTTGATGTAATACCACTCCTTATAAAACTTTGCATTTCTAAAGTACTGATTTTTGGCTGAAATTCTTTCTTTTTTTTTTTTTTTAAAGATTTTATTTATTTATTTGACAGAGAGATCACAAGTAGGCAGAGAGGCAGGCAGAGGGAGAGGAGGAAACAAACTCCCTGCTGAGCAGAGAGCCCCATGTGGGGCTCGATCCCAGGACCCTGAGATCATGACCTGAGCCGAAGTCAGAGGCTTTAACCCACTGAGCCACCCAGGCGCCCCTAGAAATTATT
Organism: Nasua narica; assembly: GCA_028533885.1. Taxonomy (NCBI): domain Eukaryota; kingdom Metazoa; phylum Chordata; class Mammalia; order Carnivora; family Procyonidae; genus Nasua; species Nasua narica. The sequence goes on along the minus strand of CM052801.1, from coordinate 84,160,480 downwards.
TCTTGAAGATCATAAGCAAAAGAGAAATATGCTATGCTTGTGTTTCCTGTGTCTCAGTAAATCTGTCAGTGGTTTTCAACTATATTATATGGAATCCGAGGATTTCATGAAATATCTGTAAGTTTTAAAGAAAGAGTGGATGTATTTAATTTGTGACTGTCCTATCTCTACCCCAGGGGAGGTTGGGATTTTACTGGCGGCTTTAAAAATTTTTTAACCTTGAAAACCAATCTTCAAAGTCAGTGTTTTTCATATTGCCACTCGTTAATATCGGGAACTCATGTTGGTGGTGACAATTTTTTAAAACATTGAGATACAATAGAATGGAAATTGGCAGAGTATTTCACACACAGAAGGGATCTGTACTGTTTGTTTTTTTAAAGATTGCAACCTAAACTATAATTTTACTGTGGGCCATGGGCAAAAGAGTTTGTAAACTGGTAATTATTAATAACATAAATAATGTACTACATTTAACATTTAGAGATTGCTGTCAGTGTGTATAGAGAAAATTCAGATTATTACTTACAGATTTGAATCTTGGTGCCACATGGGATAGATATATTGGGTCTTTATAGTTCCTGGCTTTTTGTAAACATTTTATGAGGTCAGTATGTTATTAAAAAATTTGATGTAGATTATAACAGGTATTTGATTGAGTTGGGAAATTCTTAGTAATACCATTGATCCAGTTTGATGCTAATGTAGTCCTGAAGTATATAGAGGTGTGAATCCCAAGTAAGATTTTTTGATTTTTTTTTTAAGTAGGCTCCACACCCAGCATGGGACTTGATCTCATAACCTTGAGATCAACAGTTGCATGCTGTATCAACTGAGCCAGCTAGGTGCCCTACCAAACTTGGTTTTTGACCCTTTCCTTTTCCACTCCAGAGGCATCAAAGATCTTGGACATGGAAACAGGAGATCTGGTTTTAGTTCTGGCATTGCCATTGACTGTGTGATGTTGAGTGACTCTTGAAGGGCAATAATTTTGTCACCTATAAAGTGAGAGCTTTTGGATTATATGATATTCAATGTTCTGTTACGCAAATTTCAAAGTAGGGATAATTTAAATTAAAAATATGCATATATTTCATGAAACTGTAGGAGGAACCATTAAACTGAGTGTTTCACAAAATCAAATAAAGATAAGGTGTTGGCAAGACCAAAAGGGGTCTGGCACCCTGGTTCTCTTTATGTTGCTTCCAATTCCCTAATGTCTTAATTAACTTTTTAAATATGACCACTTCCCAGAGTGCAGCTGAAATCTCTACACAGGCCTTTTTTTGTTCTCTACTTTAGTCCAGGTGATCCTTTTATATATATGGGCATTCAGTAAATACTTGTTGAATGAGTCCACAGTGTGTTTGGTACATAACTGTCTTTATGAAATAATGAGTTTGCGGTGAACAGTTACTTTGTTTATGCAGTGTAATTTCAGATTTACAGCACTAATCAGAACCTTCTCAGTATAGATTTGGCTGGTGTCTCTTAACTTCTTTGGTTTTATTTTGACCTATAACATCTGGAATTCAGTTCGTACAAGTTAAAAATGCTCTCAGTCAGCTTGGCTACTGTGTTGGCTACTGCCTGTGAAGATTTAAAAATAGTTCTAAATAGTCTCACTGTTGTAAATAGCCTCCTGTACTAGATAGAGCAAGTCCACTTTATAAAATCATATCTGTAGCCTCAAAACAAAATGAGGAAAATCATATCTGTAGCCTCAAAACAAAATGAGGAAGTTCACAAAAGCATTAATGGGCTTTCATGACCCCTTAACAAAATATGTGACTCATTCCTGCTAGAAAGGGAAAGAACATATTAAGAGATTTCAAAAGGTTGAAATCACTCATGTGTATTGAGTTCTTTTCATTTGTTAAATCTGTGTTGGTGATAGTTGGTAATGCTTGGCTCTTGGTAAGAACATGGTTTTCAGAAGGCAATTTACTAGGCCCATCTGTCCTATGAAGAGAGCTAGAAATGCAGTCATCTTCTGGTGATAAGAACTTCTCCGGTTCATTGGATATGCTGTACTCGTTTAAGGGAAGCATTTGCTTCTCTTTTGTTGATGAATATATTAACATGTCATCCAGATAATTGCCCACAGATGTGTCTTTGGGCCTTGGTTTTCCTATCTTTAAAATGGATGGGACTAAATGATTCCCAGGTCTCTTAGAATTATTAATATTGATATTTTAATTCTGTGACCATCTTGTCAGTGTATTCTAATATGAGGAACTTTATTTTTCATTAGGCTGCTTTTATTCGTGATGAAATGATGCCAGGCGAATGGGATGTTTGTGTTACTTCTTATGAGATGGTAATTAAAGAAAAATCTGTATTTAAAAAGTTTCATTGGCGATACCTAGTCATTGATGAGGCTCATAGAATAAAGAATGAAAAATCTAAGGTAAGCCTGTTTTCAATATCATTGTTAAAAGTTTTCTTTTAACTACCATGTCTGTTTGTTTACTTCTGTGTATTCAAAATTAAAAAGGGTTGGAAGATTATGATTTTATTCACAGACTGTCAAGGAAAATCAGTTTAAAAAATGTTTTAAAGTTTAATTTATTGACTATGAGACAAATGAAAATTGAGCACAGTTTTTAATACAAAGAAAGTTAAGTGTTCATTTGCTGTACCTGTTGCAGCCTAACTCTTATGCTATAGTATTTTAATATTTTGGTACTATTTGGTGTACAAGAGTCATTTGCATTGATTTGCCTTTTATTGAGGAGCCTACCAGCTTATGTGTATTCATAAGGATTAGAAAAAAATCATTTCCTGGAATTATCTGATTTGTGTGAATTAGAGTGTGGTGTTAATTTTGAAAAATATCAGTATTTCTTGCCATTCAACTCCACCAACAGTAGGAAAAGCATCAATTATTACGATGAACTTCTCTTTGGATCACTGGGCTACTTTGGGAGAAACAGGGACAGAACTGGAGGAAAACCACCAGGTGGATCATACTAATTTCAAATTGAAACTAATACCCAATAAAAAAGGACGCATGTTAGAGAATAATTTTTTATTTAAGAATGTTATAAAAATGTGCATTTTTACTGATAAGATTGTTCTTTTATGCTTTTGTGCTTTAATTTTTGTGGTCTTATATTTAGAAAGTTAGTATAAGATAGGAAAAATGGGTGCAGCTTTGGTGCTTAGAAACTGTCACCAGGCCAAGTTAGAACTTGGCTAGGTATGTAGATGAACATGATTGGCAGGGAGAGGGAGATATTATTGTGTAAAGTGACTAGCCTAGATTCCATAGAGTTTTGACTGTTTCTGTGGACCCAAAATGGAGAAAATACATTTTTTGAAGTGAGGGCGGGGTCTCAGGTATGACTATGATTTGCATTCTTGTAAGCGTAGAAATGCCTAGAATATTTTGTTGAGTCGTGATTCATTGTGGCAATGTCACCTGAACTAGGATATTTTCCTACGGAAAAATAATATTCAAGTTTTATTTTATTCAAAACATGGTTGGATAAAGAACTGAAATTTGAAAATTCTAATAAAGCAATGTTAACATAACTATTATTTTTCTAGCTTTCAGAGATTGTTCGTGAGTTCAAGTCAACCAACCGCTTGCTCCTAACTGGAACACCTTTGCAGAATAACCTGCATGAACTCTGGGCATTACTCAACTTTTTATTGCCTGATGTCTTTAATTCTGCAGATGTAAGTTTAAGTCATATATTTTAAATATAATTTTCTTATGTTCATAGATGTCTGTTTTCAAAGCATAGAAGGTAGATTGAAATTTATAGTTTTTTCATTTTTAATTCTTCACGTGTGTTTCGGTTTTCTCAGAAAAAAGAGCTCTTATGCACAAATTTTTCAAATGGGGTTATTTAGAGAGATAGTGTTTCTTTTCTTTGAGATCATTCTGCCTGTTAAACTTTGCCTATATTGCACTGCTGTCACAACTTCTGATATGAGATAGGCTGAGTTCATTATTGTAAATTCAGAATTTTCTTTTAATTAAATTGGAAGGGCTTTCTACATACTAGTTTGCCAGGTGGAGTCCTTAAAATAGTCTTTGATTATGTAGTCATTAACATTTGGTGAGTACCAGAGAGCTCATAATTAATGTGGGATTCAAAAAACAACATATTTTGTAAATGTGTGATTTACATTGTTTTTATCATTAAAAGAAGGTTAAGCTAGTGCAGCAAACTGAATTGAATGATTTGAGGACTTTCGAGCTTGATTTTCCTCATTACTGATATTAATTGATAATAAAAGGTACCAAGTTCAGCTATCCATTGGTTTATATAACTTATCTTGCTTTGGTTTATTTTTATAGTTTAAAATTTTTGTTTTCATTATGTGCCTTCAATTTTATGTTTTTACTACTACTCTCTCTCTTTTTTAAATTATGTTATATTAGTCACTGTACAGTAACTCCTGGATATAATGCTGCTATGGTATGGGGAAGCCTAATAAAAGTCTTTTAAGGAAACAGTGCTGGTGGAGTTCAAATTTTAACTCCGCCAGTATTTTAGCTATTTTTGAGAAGTAAATAATACCATCACAGTGAACATATTTTTGAAAGTGTTTTTAAAATGAATTACTGTTGTATCATTGTATAAAAGTTTATACAATATTGAGTTTATTAAACACACACACACACACACAACAAACCAACCACCTGTGTGCTTACCGCAGAATTTTCACCCTTCCACAGGACTTTGACTCTTGGTTTGACACTAAAAATTGTCTTGGTGATCAAAAACTTGTGGAACGACTTCATGCAGTAAGTAATAGACAAGAAAACTTAGTAATTAAATAAATATACCAAGCGCAAAAGAAACTGCCATAGAATCTGTTTGAACCTGTGGGTTTACCTCCTGGCTCAGACTCACTGCGTCTCCCTCAGAGTCATTCTGACAGCCTCTTTGGGAGATGAACTCTGCTCTATTTGTAGCCTGTCTAGGAAGCAGCTCTTTTGCTTTAGCTCTCCTGCATGGATAATGTGATCCTCTCCAGTAGAGGCTGTTCATACTCCCACACCCCACAGGTCCTTAAGATGGCATCTGTATTTTCCTAGTTCCGCAGCGCCACTCGTAAGCCACTAGTTCTCCACCAGTATGTACAGAACTCTGACTTTAAGGTCCACCTTCCACCCATTCTCTTCTCTGTCATCACTCCTCTCCAGGTGACTCCCTCACATTCATTAAATACTAGTTTTCCATTCTTTGATAACAACTTCTTGTCTCCTTTTTTAGCTCTTTCACTCATGTTACTTCTTCTGTACTTAATCTGTTACCTTCCAGAGACCTCCAGTCCTTGGATCCCTGCCTTTTCTCATCCATCACCTCATTTCTGTTGTTACTTCTCTCTCTCTCTTTTAAAAGACTTTATTTTTAAGTACTCTCTACACCATACATGGGGCTCAAACTCACAACCGCAAGATCAAGAGTTGCAGGCTCCACCAACTGAGCCATTCAGATTCCCCTGTTGTTACTTTCTTCTGTATCAAACAGGGAGCCCATTTTCTGTCATTGGAACCACCCTTTTGCCAATACTCGCAAAATTTCTTTCTTGTCCATTTGCCATTTCTGTGTGGAAACCCGAAACTGGAATACTGTAACTGTCTCTGTCTTCTGGGTTTGAATTCTGCTTCTAGCACTTACTAGCCATGTGATCTGCTCTGTACCGGGGCTGGGCTGTTCAACACTGATAAATAAGGTTATACAACTGTGCAGGTTGGAACAACTCCAGTTTCATGTTCTATAACATAAGCTGGTGTTTGATGATGTCTGCAGTCCTTGAACATGGCCTTCCACAGCGTTCTTTCCCATTTCTAGTAACAGCTGCTTTAGACCTTCCCCATTCACCCCAAGACTACTATCCCAGATAGTCTCTGCCTCCCTCCTTTCTCAGTAAGTAACATCATTATTTTCTCAAAGAGAAAGAAGTTATTAGGTAGAAACTCTTTCAAGGATATCCAGCTTCCAAGGATATATGCATCTGTGTTACCTTCTTTCTGAAAGTAAGCTTTGTTTTCTTTGGTCAGTGGCTAAGTCTTCTGATACGAACCCTGCATCTCATTTCTGCCTGTTTTCCCTTATGGGACCTTTTCCCATAATTTATCCTTTTTACTGACTGATTTTTCTAGCTCTCACTTTATATTGGCTCTTTGTCCTAACATGTAAACATGCTCAAGTATCTCTGCCTTATTAAAATCCAAACCCGTACCCATATGCACCCACCCTTACACATATACAAAATAGTGTGTCTCTAGCTGTGTTTCTGGTCTCTTCCCTTGATAGCTAACCTTCTTGAAGAAGTGGTTTATTTTCTCCATCTCCACTACCTAATCTTCTGTTTACTCTTGCTTCACTGACCATTGGCTTCTATCCCTTCTACGCAACTGAAACTTATCTTGGAAGGTCTTCAATCATTTTCCAGTTGCTGAATTCAGGGTACACTTTTTGCTCAGTATTTTGGCTTCTCTGTACTGCTTATTACTTTTAACCACTCCTGCACAAAACCCTTTCCTACCTAGTTTCTGGGGTACAGAATGGGTTCTCTGTTGGATTTTCTCTTACCTTTTTGGCCACTCCTTTTAGTCCCCTTTATGGGCTTTTCTTTTTCAGTCTGTCCCTGAAAGATTAGTGTTTTGTAGGACTTTGTCTTTGACTTCCTTTTTTATATGTGCTCTCCCTGGGGGTCCACTCCCATGGTTACAGCTACCACCTATCTACTTACAACTCCCAAATTTATCTTACCATTATTTCTTGCCTAGTTCCTACATATCCTACTGCCTTCTAAGTCTTTCCGTCTAAATGTCTCACAGGCAGTTTAAGGAATTCTTAAGATTCTTAAGGAATTTCTCTTGGACAATTTTAAGAGGCTCAAGCCAGAGATCTCAAGTTGTCCTTCACTCTTTTCTTTTCCTCACCCCCCCCCATAGATCTCTAATAGTAATGACTACTGTTTACGAATGTCTACTATGGTTAAGCTCTACACAAGTACTGCCATAATTTTCACAGCAGCTTTGGAAATAGGTATCATTATCCTCATTTTAAAATGCTTGTCATACACATATACCATAATTTTTTTTTTTTTGTTGAATGGATGAGGAAACAGGCTCAGAAAAGTTAAGGAACTTGTCCAGGCTCACAACAGCTAACCAGGGTCTGAGCTGATTGTAGAATCAGCTTGATCTGGGTTTGAATTTGGCTTCTACCACTTACTAGCAAAATGACTTTGGTTAAATTAATAAAATTGAAGGGCACCTGGGTGGCTCAGTCAGTTGGGCGTCTGGCTCTTGGTTTCAGCTTAGCTCAGATCTGGTCATGATCTCAGGGTTGTGAGATTGAGCCCCATGTTGGACTCCACAGAGTGCAGAGTCTGCTTGAGATTCTCGACCTCTTCCTCTCCCTCTGCCCCTCCCCTTACTCATGCTCTCTCTTTCTCTAAAATATATAAATAAAATCTTTAAAAATAAAATAATCACATTTCCCTTAAAGATTTATTTGTAAGGATTTAGTACTCTGGGTTGTAAAGTTCATGGTGCACTCTCTGGCACATTGCACATACTCTACAGATGATGGTAACTCTATTATTTTCCTGTGATAAAATCTGTCTGGCAGGTATATACTCATTATTTCATCTTTTTTCTCTGGTCATCCATATCTTCCTTAATATTGAACCATTTTCTCTTCATTCATATATTTAACTATTTTGAAATGGCCTGCATTTTTATCTCACTTGCAGAGACTCTCTGATCCATATTCTGACTTCAGATTTCCTCTAAGATTCAAAAATCTTGGTGTTTCACTTAGTACCTTCTGGGTCCATTCATGCTGTTATAAATGTCAAGATCTCATCCTTTTTTTATGGCTGAGTAACATTCCATTGTGTGTGTGTGTATGTGATGTGTGTATGTATAATATACTTATATGTATACACACATATATAGACCACATCTTCTTTATTTATTTGTCAATGGACACTTAGGTATTGCTTCTGTATCTTGGTTATTACAAATAATTCTACAATAAACATAGGGGTGTATATATCTTTTCAAATTAGTGTTTTCATTTTCTATGGGTAAATACCCAGTAGTGGAATTATTGGATCATATTGTATTTCTGTTTTTATTTTTTTGAAGAAATGCCATACTGTTTTCCTCAGTGGCTGCACTACTTTATATTCCCACCAGCAGTGTTTGAAGATTCCTTTTTCTCCACATCCTTGCCAGCTCTTGATATTTCTTGTCTTTTTGATACTAGCCATTCTGACAATGTAAGGTGATACCTCACTGCAGTTTTGATTTGCCTTTCTCTGATGATGAGTGATGTTGAGCATCTTTTCTTCATGTGTCTGTTTGTCATCTGTGTATCTTTTTTTTTGGGAAAATTTCTGATACCATCAAAATTATTCCTGTACAGAATAAAGAAACAAATGTTGTATAACAGTAGTATACAAGAGTATATATAAGAGTTGTATAACTCTTTTTTTTTTAAAAAAAGAATCTTTGAGGGCGCCTGGGTGGCTCAGTTGGTTGAGCGACTGCCTTCGGCTCGGGTCATGATCCCGGAGTCCCCGGATCGAGTCCCACATGGGACTCCCGGCTCCATGGGGAGTCTGCTTCTCCCTCTGACCTTCTTCCTTCTCATGTTCTCTCTCACTCTATCTCTCTCAAAAAAAAAAAGTCTTTGATGCTTATTCAAAAGTCAGTAATCTTGTTGTCTTACTTTTTAATGTTTTTTGTGTCGTCAAATTATGAATATCTAATTTAGGTCTCCTGTTCTGGTTTTTTAATGGGTCATTGGTTCTTTTTTTATTGAGAAGATTGGCAACTGGCATTGGTAGTGTTTTTCAGGTTATGCATTGGGAAGTAAATTTCACATTAGGGTGCTGTGGTTTATAATATTAAACATCTTATAAACTTTTATAAAAACTATCACTTTTTAGGTCTTAAAACCATTTTTGTTACGTCGTATAAAAACTGATGTAGAGAAGAGCCTGCCTCCTAAAAAGGAAATAAAAATTTACTTGGGACTGAGTAAAATGCAACGAGAATGGTGAGCTATTTTATTTTCATTGGAATTTATTTGTGTGTAAGGATTTATTAAAATTTAGCTTTGTAGAAAGCTAGAAAGCTCGAAAGCTACAAAGCTAAATTTAAAAAAATTTTTTAGGGGCGCCTGAGTGGCTCAGTGGGTTAAAGCCTCTGCCTTCGGCCCAGGTCGTGATCTCGGGGTCCTGGCATCGAGCCCCACATTGGGCTCTCTGCTCACCAGGGAGCCAGCTTCCCCCTCTCTCTCTGCCTGCCTCTCTGCCTACTTGTGATCTCTCTCTCTGTGTCAAATAAATAAATAAAATCTTAAAAAATTTTTTTAGTTGTGCTTTTAGATCAAAATTTACATTTTCTATTTATTTATTTATGTATGTTTTTACATTTTCTATTTAAATAACAAGTTAAGTAGTTGAAATATTTTGATAAAAAATTGGTAAATATTTTATTTAGCCTTTGGGAAGGAGCATGGGCTTTGGTTCTACAGACCTGTATTTGTTTTTTTAAAATATTTTTTTAATTTAAATTCAATGAATTAACATGTTATTGGTTTAAGAGGTAGAGGTCAGTGATTCATCAGTCTTATATAATACCCAGTGCTTATTACATCACATGCCCTCGTTAATTATAGACCTGTATTTGAATCACATGCTTTTCTCCTTAATAGCTATTTAGCTTGGGTAAATTATGTAACTTTAGTTTCCCTTCTATAAAATGAGAATAATAATACTTAGCTTATGAGTCAATGTCAGGGTTAAAGAGGCTAATGTCACTTGCACATTTGTTTGGTATTCTTGCTTTTCCCATCAGTGAAAATAGTAATAACCATAATAATAAATAAGATGAATGAGAATAGAGATTGTGGATATTATAAAAATAGAAGCTGAATTGGTTTGATAAATATAGGCAAAGCAGGAAGTTGACAAGAGAAGTCACAAGGAATCATAAATTAGACATGCATATGTAATAATGCTGCAAAAAGAAGCAAAATGTGGGGCACCTGGGTGGCTCAGTTGGTTAGGCATCTGACTTTTGATCTCAGCTCGGGTCCTAATTTCAGGGTCATGAGTTCAAGCTCTGTGTTGGACATGGAGCCTACTTAAAAAAAAAAGAAGCAAAATGTTGCTAATATAAACAAAATTAGATCACTTATAATATATAATGGCTTCTCTACTACTGAAACCAGGATAGGGTGTTAGTGAAGAGTATATTTTTCTAGATTCAGAAATAAGCTCAATCTCTGATTTTGTCCCTTTTTGTGGCCCTGAGTGGGTTGTTTTACTTCTCTTAGCTGCCTGAATTTCCATTTGTAAAGTGGGGGTGATTCTAGTACATTCCTGAGAGGAGTTGTGAAGATTTAACAAGATGATTTATATAAAGCACTTCACATGATACCTGGCAGTTTCACTCAATACAAGTTGGCAGTTATAATTAAATACTAATTACTGTTCAGGTGGATACAAAGGTCTATTTTCACCTGGGTAAAAGTCAACAAAAGAGAATGAAAAATGCTTATGGATCAGAAAAAAATGCCTTATGAAGATTCAGTATAAGAAATTGTGATTGTTTTTAGTTCAGACAAGTAAAAGTTGGATGCCAACTTTCAGCGAATATTGTAGTTATTGAATAATTATCAAATATGATTATCTGAATTGTTATCAGTTGATAGCAATTTGTACCAGTGGATAAAGCAGGAGGAAACAGGTTTGTAGGCATCATACAAGTTAAAATGTTTGAAAGTTTCTTGGTTTTGCTGATCAGATTTAGTCTCAAAATTGAATTTGTTATCTTTAAATAGGACTCTATGCTGATCACCAAAGGGATGTTACTTGATGGCACTGAACTTTTTTTTTAGATTGCTTTAACTTTTTATTATTACAAACAATGCTGTGATGAACATTATTTCACTTGTATTGCTATGTACAAAGGGCAAAATTGCAGATGTAGAATATTCACATTTTAAAACTTATCTATCTTGCCAAATTGCCCTTTAGAAAGAGTGTACTAACATATCCATATAGCTTATGAGATCTTCCTATTTCACCACATAGTCACCAAAACTGAGTATTTTTTTTACTTTTTCTTTTCAAATTTTTATTTAAATTCCAGTTGGTTTATATATAGTGTAATATTGGTTTCAGGAGTAGAATTTAGTGATTCATCAACTACATATAATAAATGATTAATTGTAGTTAAAAATTTTAGGTATACTAAAATCCTGATGAAAGATATCGATGTGTTAAACTCTGCTGGCAAGATGGACAAGATGCGACTCTTAAACATTCTGATGCAGCTTCGGAAGTGTTGTAATCATCCTTATTTGTTTGACGGTGCTGAACCTGGTCCACCTTATACCACTGATGAGCACATTGTCAGCAACAGTGGCAAAATGGTAGTTCTTGATAAACTGTTGGCCAAACTCAAAGAACAGGGTGAGTTACAAATCTATACATTAACATGAAATGACTTTATGTTAGCAACTTGTGTATGAATAACATTTTCCATATCATCATTCATTCACTCACTCATTCAGCAGACATTGTTGAGTACTTCTTATCTGCCAGGAATTGTCCTATGGGCTGGGTATACAAAGATGCATAAGACAACAGTCTTTGCCTCGGACAAACTTACAGTGTAGTAGTGAGGAGGCACAGTTGTAGTTCGTTGTGATAAGTTCCATGATATGTGGAGAAACTGAGAGTTGGGGAAATCTTCACAAAAGCGACATTTGAAGTGAGCCTGGGAGAATGTCTAGGAGTAAATCATGGGAAGAAGGAGAGGGAAGCATTTTACAGGGCAATGAAACAGAAGTGTGAAAAAAGGGAATGAAAAAAAAGCTTACAATGTTTGGGGTAGAGTGGCAGTTGACGAATTTGGAAAGGTGGATGGGGCCAGATTAGAAAGAGCTTTTAAACATGCTTTAAGTTTGGACCATTTGGAAGGCAGGGAGGGACGTGTGTCATAGAAGAATTTGCTGTGTTAGCTGACACGATCAGACTTGTACGTTTGGAGGAGAACCTTTGAAGCCGTACGGGGGTTCTACTGAGGATGAGAGATAAGAAACAGGAGACTAGTTGGGAGGCTATTGCAGTAGTCTAGTGAAGGGACCCATCACTCATCCTCAGGACAGAAAAGGCAGACTTTAAATCATCTCAGTATGTGTGGAGGGTTTTGAAATCCTTAAACATGCATAACTCAGCAACGCATAATTCTGTATAGCATTCCTCAAAGGTGTATGTATATGTGTTTTATGAAGTGTTCATATACTATATATTTATATTACATGTGATGTTTACTTATGTTTTTGTAACTTTCAAATTGGTTTTATACAAATTGAATAACTTGCTTTTTTGGGGGAAATATCGTAGGTTCAAGGGTTCTCATTTTTAGCCAGATGACTCGCTTGCTGGACATTTTGGAGGATTATTGTATGTGGCGTGGTTATGAGTATTGTCGACTGGATGGGCAAACCCCACATGAAGAAAGAGAGGTGAGGAAAAGAAAATAAAACAAAACTTCAAAAATTGGAGTTCAGTTAAGCCATGTTTTTCATCATTAGGTAGTTTTGAACTTTGGCCTTTTTTTAAAAATAGCTAGATGCGTTGAATTTCTCACTAACACCTCTCTGTCTCTCTCAGATCTTCCATTTGGCTGGCATTATACTGACTCTTTACAAAGCATCCTTTTCAAGGTCTTCAAAAACATCCTCACTTATGTAAAGGATACTATACCATTACACCCTTACCTTCTCTAACCACTGCTATCTCTGACCTTCTGATTACTGTTTCTCATCCTACTCTTTAATCTCTGGTTCTGCCACTTTCTTGTCTTGATTTGCTTCCTGCAGTAGACCCTTGCCATTTGTGGAGTTTAACAGTTGAGATTTTTCCAGTTTATGAGCAACCCTAAAGACTCACAAAACAGTAATTTGTAAATGAAGTAATCTCAGTGTTAAATTTTTTTTTAAAGATTTTATTTATTTATTAGAGAAAGAGAGACTGAGAATGAGAGGGGAGAACATCAGAGGGAGAAGCAGACTTCCCGCAGAGCCGGGAGTCCGATATGGGACTTGATCCGGGAACTCCGGGACCATGACCTGAGCTGAAGGCAGTCGCTCAACCAACTGAGCCACCCAGGCGCCCTCAGTGTTAAATTTTTGTAAAACCGAAATCGGACAACATAGGTATAGGTGCTTATCATGCATTTGTATCTTGGAATACCAAAAGGCTGGTGTATAGGATTGAGTTACTTAGCTAGTGAGGAAGCCTACCTAGCACCCAGTGTCTTTCTCAAATTTGGGAATTCTTACAGATCTTTAAATTATCGCTCATGAATGTCACGGGTCTAATGTATTTTAAACCTTTATAAATACTTTTTTAGGGGGAAGGCTTTGCTAATTTAGCTTCACTTTTCTGTGGTCCTTGAAGGCTCTGTCTTTGGTCTCTCTTTTAAGTCTGTCCTCATGCTCTGGGCAAAGATTGTGATTTCATGGTATAGTGGAAAATGCATTGAACTTGGTTTCAGAAGACCTAAATTTCAGTAACCAACTCCACCACTTTGCAGTGTATGCAAGCTGTTAAATTCTCTGAGTCTCAGTATCTTTATTATCAAGGTAATATTAATAGCTAGGCTTCTTTTTTTCTGACAATATTGTGAGGATTGTTGGGTATAATAGATATGAATGCAGTTTTTAAACTCTAGTGCAGGATATACTACATGTCATGAAATCGCACACAGGCCTTTTACCTCTCAGCTTTAGGGCCCCATTTCAGGCCACAAAGACTCTTAGTCCATGTCCCTCTCCTTCTGTAACTTCAGTGAGCACTCTGTCCTTTGTGTGCTTCCTTATTGAAGCTTGGCTGTTGCATAGGATAAGGTTGGTCCATAGCAGGCACACAGGCACCTTTTATATTAAGGGTTTACCTGCTACCCATTGTGGGGAAACATTTTTGATAACATTTACAAATAGGGGGTGTTTCAAAGTTGACACTGGTTCCTGCCCTATAGTAGTTTACTTTTTCTGAAATGGTAACTTGAAGCTTTGTTGGGCTTTTGCTGATTTATTCTTCAGAATGGGTTTCTCCAAATCCACATTAAGCACAAGCCATGTAGTGGTATTCAAAATGACTCTTTTACCTGGAATGAAGATGTTACTAAGGCAGAAAAGTAGGTGCCTTCTGACCTCAACTAGCCAATTTGCATTTCTGACTGATCTCCCTGCTTATGAACAATGTGGACTTTACCTAATTATACCGAAATTTTTCTGGTTTCTTAAAATTTCAAGTAATTTCTCCCTTCAGAGGTTTTGAATTACATATGTTGACTTGAGGTACAGCAAGTCAGAGCTTTTCCTTTATTTTTTCTTTTTTTTTTGAAATGCCCCACTTTTCCATTATACTGTTGTCTACATAATCATTTTGTCTATTTTCCTAGTAAGAAGAAGAAGCCACATTTGATTCTTTACTCTAATTATTTGCCAGCAGTTCTTTTTCAGTAGTTCTCAGATTTGCCCTTTCTTCATTGTTACAGCTAAATTCAGCTAGCTAAGTCTCTTGTCATTCTCTGACTCAGTTCCTATAACCTTTACTTAATTGGCCTTCTCACTTTTATAGGGAGAGAATCTAACATTTGTCAAGCAATGACTCTAAACTAGGCAATGTATAGTTCCAACTGAATTCTCATAGCAGCCCAGTAAAGTGGAATTTACTGGTATCATTTTCTCTACTTGAAACTGTCTCAGAGAGGTTAAAAGCTTGCTTAGAAACACATGTAATAAATGGTAATGATTCATACCAGGTTTTTGCTATTTCCTCTACACCAGATTGCCTCTCACTACACCATGCTGCTTTCTATACTGCCCCCTCTACGTGCTATATGGACTGCGGCAGAGAGTGTCACCTTTTCTGCTGCAACTTTTGACCATGCCATTCCATTCATTAAAAATATGACTTCCTGTATTTTCTGATCCTAAAAGTAATACATGATTGCTGAAGGAAATTTGCAAAATAAAAGTATTTCTGGCCAATCTCTTTTTTATATATAATTTATATAAGTAAGCTGATATTATATTATATATACTATATATAAAGTTGGGTAACATTTTTATTCAGCATTATGTCGTGCTTTCCTATATGAATAATAAAATTCATTGTAAAAATGATTTAAGTATAATATTACTTCCAATGGATGTACTATAAATAATTTATCTCCCAATTTGTTGATCATTTAGGTTGTTTCCAATTTTTCACTATTATAAATAATGCTAAAGTGAAAGTCCTTATACATAAATCTTTGTGCACATTTCTGATTATTTCCTTAGGATAAATTCCTAGAAGTGGAATTACTGGGTCAAAGGGTATGAACATTTTTAAGACTCTTGATGCATATTGCCAAATTGCTTTCCAGAAAGTTTGTACCAATTTCCATTCCCTGCAGCAATGTATGAGAGTGCCCGTCTCACCGCCCCCTCGTCAACATTGAGTATTATCATTTTTTAATCTTCAAAAAAATGGTATTATGTTTTAATTTGCATTTATTTGATTACTAGTGAGATTGAACATTATTTTTGTATTTATTAGCCATTTGTATTTGTTCTTCTGTGAATTGTCTGTTCTTTTTTCTCTTTTTTTGCTCATTTTTATATTGGGGTCTTGGTGTTTCTTTCTAATTAATTTTTATGAGATCTTTATATAGTAGGGATATTAAAATCCCATTAATTTTAAGACTTTACTAAATACCCCTGGATTACCTTACTGAATTTCCTCATTACTTCTCTGTTTGCCCCTTATCACCATATGGAAATAAATTTGATTAACCTCTCCTTTATCCAATTCTCTCATTCACATTTCTGAACATTTTTCTTTCTTGGTTGGTCTTCCAAACTATACTTTCTTTGCTAATGCTATGTAAACTAAAGGGGGTGAAGTTGAGTTAGCTGACATTTTACCTCCTAGATATTTTTCAGCTCTCCCTCAAAACATTTTCACTGTTGTTGCTGTAAATAATTTAAATGATTCATTGCTTGCCTAGTTAAATTTGTCTATGAGATTGTTCTGAGTTTGTCTCTTGATGTAGGCTTCTAAAGATTAGGAACTTTATGTAATATAATTTCTACAGCAAGTCACACAGTACAGTATGTAGATAATATGCTTAAGTATTTTTGAGATGAAAGAATATCATAAAGTGGGCTTTTGAAAATACATGTTAAAAATATTCTTTCTTAAGGATCCTGTTAATATAATTTTATTTTTCTTTGTTTTTCTTCCATCTCCTGTGTCAATTAAAAAAAGGAAGCGATAGAGGCCTTTAATATTCCTAATAGTAGCAAATTCATCTTTATGCTGAGTACCAGAGCTGGAGGTCTTGGAATTAACTTGGCAAGTGCTGATGTGGTTATCCTATATGATTCAGACTGGAATCCACAGGTCGATCTACAGGCTATGGTTAGTAATCTTTAATGATGTCAGAAATTTACTTTAGCTAGGAATACTATTGTTATTTATGCAGCACAGATGTAACTTATGATAAAAGGGCAACAGCAATTTTTGGGAGGTTTTCTAGATGTTAAAATAGATTGTCTTGGAAAACAAAGATGCTGTGCTAATTAAAAAACAAAAAAGGAAACAAAAACAAACACACATACCCCAAATCCAACTATAGCATTTGTGTGTCTATTTTGGCATTTATCATGAAACAGAAATTTTTTTTTTTTTACCACTCCTGATGAAAGAATATCATAAAGAGGACATACACATACGTCTTAATGAAAAGTGTTAAAAAGTTGACTTGTTGATATTAATTCTTCTGGATAGCTAAATATATAAAAATCCTCAGCACTAAAATTGGGAGAGGTATGATTTCAACTTTTGTAATAAAACATTTTAGATGAGGAAATAAAAAGGTAACAGAGGAATATATTCTAGGAAAACATTTAATACCTAAGGACACCACTGGAAAATATCCTACCCTTTTTTTAAAAAAAATCGAGAAGCTATTTCTTTTACCTGTCATCATGCTGTCATTTACTGAATTAGTGCTACAGCTTCTGCCAGTGTGACTCACATTTTGAGATAAAGAAAAGTAATTTCAGAAGTACAAAGATGCAAAATAGCTATGCACTCAAAATCCCAATAAATTAGTGGGATAATTTACTATCTTTGGAAGTGATTAAAATCATATGTCAATGAGGCATAGCTTAGAAGTCCTTCCTTTTTAAAAATTTTATATATTTATATTTTTTGGTGCTGAAACTTTTTTTTGGGAGTGAACTCCCCACCTTCCCTCCCTTTTTTTTATAACAGAGAACTAAAACAAATTGACATCAGGTCATTTTAATTTTTTATTTTTTTAAAGATTTATTTGTATTTTTAGAGAGAGAGCACCCACATGTGTGCACATGCAAAGTGGGGTGAGGGGCAGAGGGAGAGAGTCTTTAAGCAGATTCCCTGCTTAGCACGGAGCCTGATGCAGGGCTTAGTCTTATGACCCATGAGATCATGACCTGAGCCGACACCAAGAGTCGGAGGCTTAGCTGACTGAACAACCCAGGTGCCCCAGGACATTTTTAAATCAAAAGGCTTTTTTATCATTATTTTAGCATGGTACTGGGTTGCGTGTTTGATATGACTCAGTAGGAGCAAAGCCCAGTAAGATAGGGTTACTAAACTGGAAAACTTGTTGATAACACTCCATTTCCTTAAAATTGTTGGTGTATAGCTGGTCTTTCATGATTTACTGATTTGAGTTTGAAATTTTAAATTAGTGTAGAGGTATTACGTTCTCATTCAGTGTTCCTTATTGAAATTGTTACTAAGCTCTAGCATTTTTATATTTAGTTTAAGGGCTGTTTTGAATCTTGCTTCTTTGCTTTGTTTTTCTCACCTGACCTCCTCCCTTCACCTATTTGCTCTAGCAGCTTCTGTGTTTTAAAAACACTCCCCCTAGCAGTTTTTGTATTATCAGAACTTGCCATCTGCCACCTTTACCAACTATAAACCATAGGACTAATTCTAGACCACTATATAGTAAGGGTATTAATATACCATTAATTTTTATTACCTTTTATTACATATCCCTGAATTGCCTCCATAAGCAGAAAGAACTTCTTGATTATGCGGACTTTTGCCACCATAGCAACCCTTGCTAACTACTTTGCCTCTCACAAAACTACTTGCTAGTGTGGAAGATATTTGCATTTAGTGCCTTAATGTTGCTTAGTAAACTCCCTCTAGTTGTCATCTTAAAGGGACTTTGGCTGTTGCCTTTCTGGAAGTTTTCTATTACTGTTATGGTATAATATTGGCAGATTTTTTTTTTTTGTCACAAGGACCTCTAGATATTCCTTTTTTTTTTTTTTAAAAAAAAGATTCTATTTATTTGACAGAGAGCGAAAGAGGGAACACAAGCAGAGAGAGAGGAGAGCGAGCACAAGCAGGGGGAGCAGCAGGCCAAGGGAGAGGGAGAAGCAGACTTCCCACTAAGCAGGGAGCCAGATGTGGGACTCAGTCCCAGGACCCTGAGATTATGACATGAGCCGAAGGCAGATGCTTAACTGACTGAGCCATCCAGGTGCCCCCATAGATATTCTTAATATCTATCATCCTCATTTAAAAAGTGGCATGTCAAGGGGCACCTGGGTGGCTCAGTCGGTTAAGCCTCTGCCTTCGGCTCAGGTCATGATCTCAGGTTCCTGGGATTGAGCCCTGCATCGGGCTCGCTGCTCAGCAGGGAGCCTGCTTCCCCCACTCTCTCAGCCTGCCTCTCTGCCTACTTGTGATCTCTCTCTCTGTCAAATAAATAAATAAAATCTTTAAAAAAAAAGCGGCATGTCTAGAGAGCTCAAGAACTAATTTTATATTCAGAATTTTATTTTTTATTTTTTATTATTTGTTTATTTTTAAAGATTTTATTTATTTATTTGACAGAGAGGAGAGAGATCACAAGTAGGCAGAGAGGAAGGCAGAGAGAGAGGGGGATGCAGGCTCCCTGCTGAGCAGAGAGCCCGATGTGGGGCTCGATCCCAGGACCCTGAGATCATGACTTGAGCTGAAGGCAGAGGCTTTAACCCACTGAGCCACCCAGGTGCCCCATATATATTCAGAATTTTATAGCGTATTTTGACTGTACTATATATTTTATCCAGAATACTCGATATCTTATATTAGGATTCTTTCTTTTAGGATCGAGCACATCGTATTGGTCAGAAGAAGCCAGTACGTGTGTTCCGTCTCATCACTGATAATACTGTTGAAGAAAGGATTGTAGAAAGAGCAGAGATAAAACTGAGACTTGACTCAATTGTTATACAACAAGGTAATTATACATGTAACTTAATTAGGTGGTTTTTTTCCCCCAAACACGTGGAATTTTCTTTAAAGGGGATTATTTTTATTTTTTTAAATATTTATTATTTATTTTAGAGAGATAGAAAGCAAGCGTGTGGCTGGGGAGGGGCAGGGGGAGAGGGAGACAAGCAGACTCCCTTCTGAGCCAGGAGCCTAATGTATGGTTAGATTCCAGGACCCTGAAATCATGACCCAATCCGAAATCAAGAGTTGGATGCTTAACCAACTGAGCCACCCAGGCACCCAAGGAGATTAATTTTAAAGTTGACTAAAATTTGCAAACTTACAGGAAAAAAGTCAGTTTTTTTTATAAAGTGCTAATTTAAATCTATTTAATTTAAAGCCTTGCATTCATTCAATATATGGAATAGATAGTTGAACATCACTAGCTTATAGTTGAACGCTAGTGGCATGTCTCCTAAAGTACCTGATACTATTTAACACTTAAAATGTCTTGCTAAAATTTTTTTTAAAGATTTAAGACTTTATTTATTAAAAGAGAGAAGCACTTTTGTGTGGGTGTGCGCATGTACACACACACACATACACACGCATGAGTGCGGGGGGGGGATGTGGGGGGAGGGTGGGGGTTGGGGAAGGGCAGAGGGAGAGGGAAGAGCAGAGCCTGCTGGACACGAGACTCTATTCCAGGACTCTGGGATCGTGACCTCAGCTGAAAGCAGACACGTAACTGACTGAGCCACCCAGGCACCCCTAAAAAATTTTTAAATACCTATTAGAGAGTGCCTGTTGATAGAAAGAAATTTGATCTGAAAAATGAACTTTGATAATGAGAAAATGGTTCTGTCCTGAGTCTTAACTGAATTTTACAGAAGGAAACTCATATTGAAATAGAAGGTATGGTAGAAGAAAAACTTGTAGATGTGTTCATTAATAAAACTTTAAAGCTCACTAATTTTCTGTGCTTATAAAGCTTTACTTATGGTTAAATATGGTAGAGTCTGATTAGAACTATTATGCTATTCTTTCTCCAGAATATAATATATTACATATATAATCTGGAATATAATCTGGAATATAATTGAATGTACACAACTTTTATTTTTATTATTAGGAAGACTCATTGACCAACAGTCTAACAAGCTGGCAAAAGAAGAAATGTTGCAAATGATACGTCATGGAGCCACCCATGTTTTTGCTTCTAAAGAAAGTGAGCTGACAGATGAAGACATTACAACTCTTCTGGAAAGAGGGGAAAAGAAGGTTAGTTAAAATGGCATTTGTTTTCATGATGACTTGCTTTAAAATCAACGTACTTCGGCATGCTTAATTGGATTTGTGTTGTTTCAAATGGATGTTTCAAATGACTCCTGTTCTCTCTAAGGATTTGTAGATTTTTATCCAGAGGTAGTTTAGGGTTTTTTAGTTTAATTTTTGGTAAGAAAGACTAAGAACTAGAGTTTAAAATTGAGTGACTTTATATCTCATGTTTATTGAAAATAATGTTGGTATTAAAAGCCAAATAAAATTCATGTTCAATCACATATATCAGGACTACATCTTTGCAACCCTTTTCTTGCACTGGATTACATTGCATTAACTGAAAATCTTTTGTGAACATTTCATGAAGTAGTAAAACATTATTTGTTAAAGTATAATAAACTATTTCAGAATATTGTAATTTTGTGTTGAATTTACTTTTTTTTTTACAAATTATTTTGGATAATTTCAAACATAAGTAAAAGTAGACAGAAATTATGATATGGCTACATCTTCAGGGATAAAAGATTTTAAAGAAAGCCTAATTGAGAATACCTGAATAACCATTTAAATATTTAAAATATTTGGAGCAAGTTAAATTTATATTCATTTAATGTTGGCCTTGCATTCTTACCTTGTAAATTAACAGATTGGGTATTTCATGTCAAAACTGACTTTTAAAAAGATAGAGAGCCCACAGATTTTTATAAGTAATTCAGTGATAATTTTCTGATTTCAATGCATTGAACTGTAGACTGCAGAGATGAATGAACGCTTGCAGAAAATGGGAGAGTCTTCTCTGAGAAATTTTAGAATGGACACTGAACAAAGTTTGTACAAGTTTGAAGGAGAAGATTATAGAGAAAAACAGAAGGTAACTTTTTACCCTCAGCCATTAGACTCTCAAATTAGCATTTCTCCCCATAACCACTATTAAAAAACACTGACGGGGCACCTGGCTGTCTCAGTCGGTAGAACGTGTGACTCTTGATCTTGGGGTTGTGAGTTCAAACCCCCTGTTGGGTGTAGGGATTACTTAAAAAATAAATAAAATTAAAACAATAATAAAATTAAAAAAACCCCACTGGCACTTACCTATTACAATGCTCTGCCATGGAATGAAATTTGATATAGGTCAGATCTCATCCAATTTCTATCTTTAATAAATTTTGCTGGATGATGATGAGGATGATGATTACCATCGTCCTCATCTTCATTTTTGCTGTCGTTGCTGCTGCTACGATTGTTTTGAGTAACAGTATAGGATTGTGGTGGAGTTCCTGGATTTTGAAGCTGAAATCCCAACTGTATCACTAATTAGGTGACTTTGGGTACTCCTTTTTCTCCACTATCAAATGCACTATCAAATGTAGTAATATACTGCATGGACAGCAAAGATCCTTTGAGGAAAAGGGAAAAGGGAAAATAAAAAAGAAGAAAAGGGAAAGGGAGTTTTATTTATTTTGTTTGAAATTATGGCTGTAATTAAAAATTTTAAATTTTTTAATGAAATAAACTTTGAAAATGACTTTATTACAAAAATTAGTACAGAGTTCACATATATCTTTCATGCAGCTTCCCCTAATGTTAACAACTTACATAATCATAGTACATTTATCAAATTAACACATTTTCTCCCTAATGTTCTTTCCCTGTTCCAGGGGATACAATCCAGGATCTCACATTGCAATTTTAAAAAATAGCTTTATTTTTAAGAGCAGTTTTAGGTTCATAACAAAATAAAGTGGAAAATACAGAGTACCCTTATCTACCCGCCCCAAATAAACACAGCCTACTACACTATCAGTATCGCAGAGTGGTACATTCATTACCATTGAACCTACACTGACACATCATTATCCACCCCCAAAGTCCATCTTTTAGGTTAAGGTTCACTCTTGGTATTGTACATTCTGTGGGTTTGGATAAATGTGTAATGACATGTATCCACCATTACAGTATCATACAGATTAGTGTTACTGTCCTAAAAAGTCCTCTGTGCTCTGCCTATTCATTTCTCTCTCTCTATAGCCTCTGGCAACAACTAATCTTTGTACTATCTCCATAGTTTTGCTTTTTCCAGAATATCATGTAGTTGGAATCATACAGTATGTAACCTTTTCAGATTGGCTTCTTTCACTTAGTTGTGTGCATTTAAGGTACCTTCATGTTTTTTCATGGCTTGATAGCTCATTTCTTTTTAGTGCTGAGTAATACTCCATTGTCTGGATGTATTACAATTTATTTATTCATTCATCTATTGAAGGACATCTTGGTTGTCTCCAAGTTTTGGCCATTGTGAATAAAGCTGTCATAAAAATCCATGTGTAGCTTTTTGGGTGGACATAGATTTTCAACTCCCTTTGGGTAGATGCCAAGGAGCGTGATTGTTGGAGCATATGATAAGCTTATATTTAGTTTTGTAAGAATGCTGCCAACCCTTCTTCCTAAGTGGCCATACCATTTTGCTTGGTGTTGTTAGTGTTCTGGATTTTGACCATTCTAATAGGTATGTAGTGGTATCTCATTGTTTTAATTTGCATTTCACTGACATAAGATGTTGAGCATCTTTTTATTTGCTTATTTCCATCTGTAGGTCTTCTTTGTCCAGGCATCTTGTTCAGTTCTTTGCCATTTTTAAAAATCAGGTTGTTTTCTTATTGTTGAATTTTAAGAGTTCTTTTTATATTTTGGATAACAGTCCTTTATAAGATGCAGTTTGCAAATATTTTCTGTCATTCTGTGACTTTTCTTCTCATTCTCTTGACTCACATTTTTTTTTTTTTGCTGTGTCTTCTTAGGCTCTTTCAATCTGCATTACTTCTCAGTCTTCGTCTTTCATGATCTTTACACTTTTGAAGAGTATTGGTCAGTTATCTTGTAGTTTGTCTCTCATCTTGGGTTTATCTGACATTGTCTCATGATTGGTCGAGATTATGTATTTTTTGGCAAGAATGCCGTGGCAGGGTTGTTAAGTCTTCAGTATATCTTACCAGGGAATAGATGTTGTTCTGTTGTATTACAGGAAATAGTAATCTTGATCACTTAGTTGAGGTGGTGTCTGCTGGGCTTCTTTACTGAAGTTACCATTTTTTCCTTTGTACTTGATAAATACCTTGGGGAATACATTCCTCAAACATATACTCTCTGATTTTAGCATGTATTGGTGGCATTTGCCTACAACAGTTATTATTGTGGTATTTGCTTAATAGTAATTTTGTATTTCCTTCATTCTATCTACATTTATTAACTGGGATTTTTCTGTAAGGAAGACCTGTCTCCTCTCATTTATTTTATACTCATTATATCAGCATGGACTCAATGGATATTTATTTTATTTTTTAAATTATAATACAATTTTATCATTGTTTTGTTTGCCGAAATTTGTTCTGTAAAGCTGTTATATTTTTAACTCACAGAAATGAATTTTGTTAAAATAAGAAAGCTTATTTTGGGATATTGATTTTACTGAAGAATGAGAGGTGAGCCATTTTAGTTTGCATCGCAACTAGTATGCTGATAATGCTTTGTTGCTATCATTGTATTTGGTAGTTTTTAGTGTCTTGACTTATATCTATCTAGTTATTCTATCTATAACCTTAATTTAGACTGCTTATGTTTTATTCTGATGAGATGAACATGATGACTTGCATGAATAAGGTAGAAATTGTTTTTGAGATCTCATTGTGTGATATGAATTTTTAAAATTTTACAATTCTTTCTATGGGGTTATTGGTATTAAGAGTGTTTTATAAAGTAGAAAAATATTAAACAGTGAAGAGTCTAAATATCAGCGGAACTTCTAATCTACATTCTTAGAGTAAAATTAGACTTAGTAAAATACTTGCCTATGTCTAATATAGGAGGTTTTCTGTGCTTCCAATTCTAGTAAAATAATGTACAAATATAGATAAATTTTAGTAATAATTATGATTATATTTTTATAATTGAAGGACAAAATCAGATTTTAAAAATATTCTGACTTGACATTATCTTTTATTTCTGGCTCTTCATATTGTCTAGATAGGTTCTTAAAATAGGTTCAAATTATCCTTTGGAGAGAATTGAAAACCTACAAAAATATTGTTTATACATAAATCATGGTAATTACACAATGAGGTAGATTTTCATATATGATTTGTTGGACCATTTGCATTATTTTATAACCATACATGGTAAATTAAGTCATAATGACTGACATTGATTTGGAAGAAATTAACCTGAATTAGTTTGTGTTAATGTACTTTTATCTAAAACAAACTAATTCAGCATGATTTAGTGTATTTGAGAGTTTGAGAATTGGCCCTTAATATTTATTCCAAATTTGAATACCTAGACCTGCATATAAGTGTGGGTTAAATGGCCAATACATTACTTTTGCTAAGTTAACTTAAATTATTGATTTATTTTCATTCCAATTGGGACAAATACCATATTGGTTATTTTTAAAATATCTTTTAATTATTATCCTCTCACATTAATCCATTTGAGGGGGGAAAACAAAACTACTTTCAGTGCTTTGAGTATTTTTTATTTTATGTAAACTCATTTTACTGTCTATCTCATAGATTCTTAGAGTTAAAAGAAATTTAAAGGTCATTTAGTCTAAACTTTTCGTAATTAAGAAATCCCATTTATAGCATGTAGGGCAGTTATTTGAATGTGGTCATACTGGGAATCTTACTCCTTTTGGGAGAGTTCATTTCACTGTTTTATATTTTTTCGTTCTCAGAAAACTTTTTATTTGACTTACAAGTTCCTTGATGGAAGAGATTATTTTATTTAGCTTTGTATCTCTGGCACTGACTTGTAAATAATACAATAGGTACTAAAGACATATATGTTAAATTATATCGAGTAGCAATCTACTTTTCACATTGGTTTTAACCTTATGGATCAACAGAGAACTGTGTTCTTTTCTAGTTGATATACTTTTACATATGTGAATGCCACCATATGTCTGTCTTTAGTCTTTACTTCTTTGGGCACTGTGAGGGTTTGTAGATCTCTAACCATCCTAGTCATCTTAGTTTATCATCCACTCTTAAACTATGATACTAAGGTTGGAACTCCATCCTTAGATAAGATCAAGTAGAGTGGGATTGTTAATTGTAGATTAATATCCTGTTTCGTGTGCAGGTACTAGGATAAGCACTGTGAAATCAGGAAAAATACCTGAACTGGAAAACCATCCCTATAGACTCCAGAATTTTGTATTGTCAGTTTGGCCTATTGGCTTTTAAATTGTTTTTCTAGCTGATATTAGGGTAGAGTTTTGTAATGCTACCTAATCATTGCTCACCCAACTTTGGGTGTTTAATAATAATTTAGGTTTAACTCCTGGCAGTTTATCTAATGCCTTAACTCACATGGTCATATTTAATCCTAAAGCTAGGTATTAGTCTTCCCACTTCACAGAGGGAGGAATTAATTTTCCTCAAGTTATACAACTGGTACAATGGCAGAACCTGGTTTCAAATTCGGGTCTTTTCTGATTCCACTGACTTTTTCCATAGCTACCTTACCAAGACCTTAACTTCACTTTAAAGTTTCTCTTGACTTGAAGGGACATATGCCTGTCGTGTTGATATTCGTCATTTACCCCTTTTAGCTACTTTCTAATTCATATACTTAACACGGTTACCAGAATCAATGTTAGTTTTCTATGTTAGATACTATTTATTTTGATATAAAATACTAACCAGATTGTACAAATTCTTCTCAATTACTAAGGAAGAACTAAATGTTTAATAACAACTAAACTTACTTATTAAAAAAAAGAAAACAAAAGCATTCTTGCACCTAAACTTGGCATATACAGCACAAGGGTTTGGAACTTGGGATGTAAAATTGTGACTTCTAAAGTGCAAGTTTTGCTTCTTCTGAATGGCTTTAGTTTTCTATGCTTCTGCAGCCTTGATGTGTTTGATTTTTAAAAACATTTTGGAATAATTAAATTTCTTGTTCTTGTGTATAGCTTGGGATGGTGGAATGGATTGAACCTCCTAAACGAGAACGCAAAGCAAACTACGCAGTGGATGCGTACTTTAGAGAGGCTTTACGTGTCAGCGAGCCAAAGGTTCCAAAGGTAAAACATTATGGAGGCCAGTTTTTATGGTTTATAGCAGAATTCTCTTGTAACATGGTCTGTGATTTAGATTGACTCGTATCCGTGCAACATTATAGTCCTTAAAATATAACAATGATGTAGAAAAGTACTTGATATGGCCCCACCATATAAAGGGATGCCATTGTACTTATTTTTCTATATAGGAAAGAAATAGTGAAAGAAGTATGTTCACTTCTTGTACTGAAGGCAAATTGCGTGTAATGCATTTTTCTCCCATAGGCACCAAGACCTCCAAAGCAGCCAAATGTTCAGGATTTTCAGTTTTTCCCACCACGTTTATTTGAGCTCCTGGAGAAGGAAATTCTTTATTATAGGAAGACAATAGGCTATAAGGTAATTCTTCAAGTTTTTATTTATTTAACTTATTTTTTATTTTTAAAGTTTTTAGATTAGTATAATATTATCTTTTAAGCTAATACAATTTATAAACCTGACTGGAAAGCATTCCATTTTAATGTAAGAGAACATAAAAGTAAATAAAAATAGTGGTATTTCTAGAACTAAAGAGGAGGTTTAACTAGAAGTCAAGCATCAAACTACCAAGTCACCAGTAGGATAATCACAAAACGGGATTAATGGAGAATTATCCAGTGTTTCAAAAATTGTGATAATAACGTATATTATTTTAACAATGCTAAATGTTTGAGTGATGAAAGAATACATAGAAAGAACAATAGGCGTATGTTTAATTAGAAATGAATATATGATAGATGACAGGAAGTTTTTAATCGTTTTCCTTAATGTGACCAAGGAACAGTACTTTTGTAATTGTTCTTGGGTTGATGAAAGCCCTATTGGTAGTTATTTGATTGTGGCCACTTAGGTGTTAATGATAAATGTGATAACGAATTCTAACATTTTAAAATGATGTTTTGGAAATCAAGATTCTTATTTATATAGTTACGTAGGAACCCGTTTTTAGTGAGGGAAATGTTTGTCACCCTAAAGCTATCACACTGAGAGATTAAGCATATCTAGTTATTTCTATATGCTTTAACTGACTTTCTAGTGAATGGAAAGGGATGACCAAAGGTGTAAAATTCAGTAGTAAAAGCAAAATTATGAAAATATTAATACTATTTTAATTTTACAATGCTTTCTGTTTAATGAATTGAAAGCTGTATTTTAAAATTTATTTTGTGGAGCGCCTGGGTGGCTCAGTGGGTTAAAGCCTCTGCCTTCGGCTCAGGTTAAGATCTCAGGGTCCTGGGACTGAACCCCGTATCGGGCTCTCTGCTCAGCAGGGAGCCTGCTTCTCCTCCCCTCTGCCTGCCTCTCTGCCTACTTGTGAACTCTCTCTCTGTCAAATAAATACATACATACATACATAAAATCTTTAAAAAAATAAAATTTATTTTGTGAACCTTTATCACAAGTGGAACAATGTCCAATTATTTTGATTAGTAGCTGCAATTTGCCTAGAAAAGCTTCATGTATATAAGGTACTTAGGTCATTTGTATTTTGGAACTAGAGTAGATCTCTAGAGTATTTGTACTATTTGTCCAGTGAGAGCATTACCATTTGAAATGGAACTAAAAGGGTCTGCTTGCTACTTATGTGCCAAATTTCAATATATATACAAGAACAAGAAAGTGAATATAAGTAGTTAGTTATAATCTGTTAGGGAAATATGATTAGATTTGAAAGTATTTAACCAACATGACTGGATAAAATCTGTCTTCAGAAGTTGTCAAAGAGTAAAAATACCATGGTTGAACATTCAGATCAGGAATAAAATCAGTTTCAAAGAAATTGAAAATGGTGTTGTACCAGAAGAAACAGGAAATTGTAGATCCAAAATAAAAATGAAAATAGTAAAATTAATAAAGTAGTAATATTTCATGAGATAAATATATATATTGTCCCACTAAAAGTTATAAAAATTTTAGGTTTAGATCATTATTTTGTTACTTTTGTAGACTGCTATTAGTGTGACTTGAAAATTAATTGAAATGTTAAACCCAGTTAGTAACCAACCAAATATCTGTATAGAGCATTTTATGATTTGTGCAATGCTTTATCACATACTTCGTTTGATTTCTTACAGCCCTGTGAGATAGGTGTTATTATTACCTCCAAATAAGAGGTGAGAAGACTGAAGTTCAGAGAGGTTGAAGTACTCGTTCAAGGTCACATAGCTTACAGGGGTGCTGGTCTCCACCCCAGGTTCTCAGTGTTCAAATGCTATGCTCTTTCCACTCAGACATTCTGTGCTATTTCTGCATGTGACATAGCCCTGCTGCTTTTTGCAGCCCTAAATAAGGACTGTGTTTATAGTGGTGTGTGTGACATGTTGTTTGGGAGATGAGCCAAGTAGTAGTCAAATAGCAGCAATAAAAAAAATCTTTTCTGCCAGTATAACTGTTTATGCTCCTTCTTTGGAGATCCTGAGATTCTGTTCCCTGCCATAATAACAGCGCCCGCCACATCCTTGCCACAGCTCTGGTTTTAATGCAAGCAGTGCATTTCATTATAGGCAGTTTGTGGTTAGGGGTGAAGTCTCATAATCACAGTTGGGTGGTGGCCAACTGGAAGGAGATGGAGGAGAGAGAAACCTTAGAAGAGGGAGGAATGACGGGACAGCTGCAAAAGGTGACAAGAAGGAGGCAGGTGGAAGCAGGGAGAACAGGGATGAATGAGGAGAGGGAAGACGACATGGCATCTATGCTATGGCACCTTACTCTTTTCTCTTCCTCACCTGCCGGAGGTGCATGGCAGGAGAAAGGAGTATGAGTGAAACGAGGGCTGGCTGCTTTTCACTTAATCCATACTTGTTGAGTACTCCTCTGTGTCAAGTCCTAGGCCATGCGTTGGTGACAAAGTAGTGAAGAAGACAGACAAGGTCTCTCAGTGCACGGATTTTGTGTTCTAATGGAGGAGACATATTAAGCTGATGCCACAGAGTAATGACATTATTTGTTTTCTGTGGTTAGAGAGGGTGCTACAAGGGAGTATGGCAATGCATATCTAATGTGGATTGGGAGATCAGGGAGATGATCCCTAAGGAAGTGCTGTTACATTGAGATCAGAGAGATGCATGGGAATTAGTCAAGGGAAGTGTGGGAGAGAAGAGCTTGGGCAGGGAAACTTTAGGTACAGAGTAGTAGGAAGGACGGTGGCCCCTTCGGAAACTGAGGGCAAGCCAGTGTTGGTAAGGAGGGAGAGGGGCAAGATGAAGTTGGTGAGTGAGTAGTCAGGGATCATCATGTGGAGCACTGAATATTAATTGTGGGTCACATTAATTAGGTTGAACTTTAGCTTCAGAGCAAAGGAAAACCACTGAGGTGTTTTTAAGGCAGAGGGATGGGTAGGTGGTAAAATACTAATAGTACATACTTATTTCGTCCTTACTTGTGTTGCTTTTTATTCTGAGTTCTTTCAAAAGATCAGCTCATTATCCTCATAACAGCCCTGAAACTACATCCCTGTTTTATAGATGGTGAAACTGAGGCACATAGAGGTCGAGTTATTTGTCCTGGGTCAGACAGCTTTTAAATGGTAGAGTATGATCAAATTTACATTTTTAAAAGATCATTCTGGTTGCAGTACAGAGAATGATGAGTTTATCTAGGAAAACCAGGTAGGAGGCTGTTGAAGTGTGAAAAGATGAGAGAAGATGGTGGTAGCTTGAGTATTGTGGTGGTGATGGTGAAAAATTCATCCCCTGCCACTCACTAGCCTTGTGCTCTTGTTAGCCTCATTTTGGATTGTCTTTGTATCATCTTAAGACTTGCCTTGTCCTCATATATATGCATATTTAGGTGAGGATTTATGAGACAAATTAGAGTACATTCTGGATGTTGGCTTTTTCTTTCTTTATTTTTTTTTTAAGATTATTTATTTATTTATTAGAGAGAGAGAGAGACTGAGAATGAGAGGGGAGAAGGTCTGAGGGAGAAGCAGACTTCCCGCAGAGCCGGGAGTCCGATATGGGACTCGATCCTGGGACTCCGGGATCATGACCTGAGCCGAAGGCAGTTGCTCAACCAACTGAGCCACCCAGGCGCCCTGGATGTTGGCTTTTTCTGATCCTTGTCTCTTCCATTCTTTACCAGGGGATGCAGACCTGAGCTAAGGTGGGTGTTTTAATTAGGTAGGTGTCGTGTTTGAAATCAGAGTATAGACAGATGAACATGGCATGCTAGTCATCTGCAAAAGCTGTTTTTTTTTTCAGGGATGATGCGATATTGATAACTGTTACACATATCTTCTCGAAGATACCTAGCATTGTTTTTTTTTTCCCCCATAGCTCCAGAAAACTCACCAGAACCACAAAGTGAGTGGAGCAATAGTTTATTTTCAGTTAACAGAATTGTTACAGTGTAGCTACCTGATATTCTCTGTGTACAGTTAGGTTCTCAGAAAGGGACTCCTTTCCCCCCTTCTACTGAAAGGATTGCTAGCTCAAGGGAGAGGGGTGTAGTCCCACAGCTGGGGGTATTATGGTGTGTGGTACTGTTCTGTCAATTTTGAGTCCCCATAGTCTTACTCTGTAGTGATTTTGGGTGGGACCAGTAAGGGGCTCAGTAATTTTTTTTAAAAAAAGATTTTATTTTCATTTATTTAAGGGAGAGAGAGAGAGAGAGAGAGAGAGAGCGCGAGTGCGCCGCATGCTTGCGCACGCATGCGCGTGAGCTGGTGGTAAGGGGCAGAGGGAGAGGGAGAAGGAGACTCCCAGCTGAGCAGGGGGCTTGACAAGGGACTAGATCCTAGAACACTGAGATCATGACCTGAACCAAAGGCAGATGCTTAACTAACTGAGCTACCCAGGCGCCCTGGGCTTGGTACCTTTGAAGTAGTTGGTAAAGAGCATTTTTCTCCAGAGCCTGCTTATTTGCACTTTTATTTTCTATTTTGTTTTCCTCCCTGATATTTAGCACAGCAAGGTCACAACTATATTGCTCATGAGAAGATCTGGAATTAAACAGTTTTGTTTTATTTGAGACTGAGAAGTATTTTTTGTTTTGCCCTAACCACTTGGTGGATAGCAGTGCATTATGTGTCAATTCTCCCTGCTGTCTAAGCTTTGACCTGGTTGCAAGTTAGACACATTTAGAAGCTTTATTGCTCCTGCAACTTAAAGGAGTTACTTGATGTCTTTAATCATTGTGTTCCCTGAAATCTTCTATTGGAAGAGGATGACTTAATTGAAATTTCAATTGCAGAATTTTAAAAAAAGTCCAGAGGATCTATAAGTCTCATTGAGTCTAAGACCTGGAGTGAAAGACTTTTGCCATATTTGAAGCTGAAGAATGCTGTAGAACATTCTAACATTTATCTTCAATAAAAAATTCTTTATGGGCAGATATAAACATTTGACAAATGGAGGAAGTTTCACAATCTTTGTGAGTTTGGTTAATGTGCCATTGTGAGCCACCTGTCTGCAGTGGTGGAGCAGTATAGTGTGTGGATTTCAGTTTGTGTGCTGCCACATTTAATTCATTTTTCCATGTTTCTATGAAATGCTTGCTAAAACTTGTTCTAGCCAAGACCAAAATTTTCTTCTCACTTTTCCGTGGACCATAGCTCTTAATTGCAAATTCCTTAGTGTCTGACTAGAAATCCAAGTCATCATTGAGATGTTTCCTTTTGAAAGATAACTGATTAAATTGTGACTGTATTAAGTGTTACTGGGGGCCATCAGTAAGACATACAGTATGAATACTTGAGATCGCTTCTAGGTATCTCTTTAGTATCATTGGTCTATAATTTGTCTACTTAATTCTTACATAGCACTTTGAAATCACTCCAGGAAGTTTAATGCTGAGAAGAACCTCATGAAGTAAAAAATGAAGAGCTTTTAAAAATGATGATTATTAAGGAGTTTTTTTTCTTGCGGGAGGAGATATAGTAATTTTGAGTCATTTCTAATTCTAGAAATTTTAGCAGTTATGTAATTGAATTTAAAATAGTTAATATCGATGAAGTCATTCTAAAGTTTTGCTGTATTAAAAATATGAGCAGTGGATGTGGAAGAAGTAGTCTTCCATGGAGCCTAAAATCTATTGGTATAATATAATATTATGGTTTTGCTTTTATTGAGGTTCAAGGGAGAAATTTTTAGTATTGGGGATATCTGCATAGGAATAAACAGTTTATTTTGTGTGGGTATGTTTCCAGGTGCATTTCTATTTTCTGGCACAAAATTCAGTGTTTATGAAATGCTTTGTTAAAATATGATTTGTTAGACATGGGATATATGAAGCTATTTGGTAGAGGAATATCTTAAAATTAAAGAGATTTTTCTTCAGTTAAAATTTGAAGCCAAAAGTAATT
Source organism: Nasua narica (assembly GCA_028533885.1). Taxonomy (NCBI): domain Eukaryota; kingdom Metazoa; phylum Chordata; class Mammalia; order Carnivora; family Procyonidae; genus Nasua; species Nasua narica. The sequence goes on along the minus strand of CM052801.1, from coordinate 84,127,472 downwards.
TCACATACCAGCAAGGGTCTGTTAAACTTTTCAAGCTATGCCTGTAATTTTTTCCAAATAATTTGTTAGGAAAAAATTGTAAACATAAAAAAATACTGAGATAATTGTACAGTGAAATCTACATACATACCACATAATTCTCCAATTAACATCTTACTGTATTTGCTTTATCATCTATTTGTCCATTTTCCAGCCTCTAACAAATGGATATCCAATTTTTTTTCAAATATTGTATTTATTTATTTGAGAGAGAGCGAGAGAGAAAGAGAAAGTACAAGAGGGGGAAGGGTCAGAGGGAGAAGTAGACCTCGCTGAGCAGTGAAACCCTATGCAGGACTTGATCCTGGGACTCTAGGATTATGACCTGAGCCGAAGGCAGACAGCCACCTGACTGAGCCACCCAAGTGTCCATGTCCAACTTTTTTTTTATGCATTTCAAAGTTGCAGACATAAGTGTATTTCACCCAGAAACACTTCAGTGTGCATATCATTAGCCAGAGTTCAATATTTATTTGATTCTTTTCTTAAGGTAAAATTTGCATACAATGAAATGTATAAACTCTTAAGTGTTTCATTCAGTGTATTTTGACAAATGTATATGCTGACATAACTGAAACCCCTAGAAAGATCTAGAACATTTCTGTCATCCCAGAAAGTGCCTCTTCCTAGTCAATATCTAGACCCATGCCCCAGAGACAACCACTGTTCTGATATTATTTTCCTTCATAGAGTAGTTTCTTTCCTAGAATTTCACATAAATGAAATCATACATTATGTGTAAGGTGTTTTTCCCTTATCATAATGTTTTTGAGATGCATTCATGTCTCATGATCAGTGGCTCATTCCTTTTTATTGCTGAGTACTATTCCATTGTAAGGATATACCACAGTTTCCTTATCCATTCTCATGTTGGTGAACATCTGGGCTGTTTTCTGGTTTTTGGCTATTATGGTTCCAATTTTAGTATATGTGCTGCCGAAGCGAGCACTGGTTTTTGGCTATTATGAGTAAAGCTGTTGTGAACATTTTTGCAAAGGTCTTTGTATAGATAGATGTATTAGAAATGGAATTGCTGGTGTGCCTTTAATTTAAAAATTGAATTTAGTTATTGAAAAAGTTATCCAAGAAAATAAATATAAAAGATAAAAGTTATTTTTAATCATGCTTATCACTAGAATGCATTTCATTTTTAATTTATGCCTTCTTTTCCATTTGCATTTGTTACCATCCTAGGCCAGGTGATCATACCTGATTTCTAGATTATGACTATTCAGCTGGTTCTCTTACTTCTAGTCGCTTCCCCACTTCAGTCTATCCAGCACAGAGCTTACAAGTGAAAACACTTATGTTTTGACAATTTAGTCTCTTATTAAAAAAATCTCTAGTGGTTGCTGTTGTCTACTGTATAGCTTTTTTTTAAAAGTAGGCTCCATGCCCAGTGTGGGGCCCAGGGTAGGGCTTGAGCTCACAACACTGAGAGCAAGACCTGAGCTGAGATCAAGAGTCAGATGCTTAACCGAACCACCGAGACGTGAGACGCCCCACTGCTGTGTAACTTCAAAAGCCCTTGTAAATCTATCTCAACCTGGCCTTGTTTCTTACTCCTTTTCAACATAAACCCCATGTGGTCCTTCCTGGCTTTGCTTTCACCATTTTTGCTTATATTGCTCCAGCCTAGAATGTTGTTTCCCTCTTCTCTATTTCCCCAAATCCTTAGAATTCAAAATTCCACAACTAGGTTGTGAGCTTCCTGTAGGCAAGGATCATGACTACTGCTTTTATATTCCAGTGAATACCTATCATAGTGCTATGGACATAATAGACATTTAATCAATACTTATTAATTTGTGTGGTACTGATGATTGCAAATGAATGCATTTTTTCAGTAATTCCTTTAAACCCAGTTATAGTGGGGTTTATATTTAAAAAACTACTGGATGCAATCATTTATAAAATGTTTTTTTTCAAGTTACCATGCTATAGTTTCAAACTCTCTGAAAATGAATAACAATTAGAAAAATGTACTCTGATACATATTATAATTATATTGTAGTAAAACCGTGACTATATATCTCTAGGGAATGAGTTGTTTGTGGTAGGTGTGCATATCAAACAGTGGAAGGCTAGTGTCAACTCTTTTCATGTTTAATGGAATCCTATAAAATATACCACACATGTTATGTACCTGCCACCTTAAATCAGGGTGCTACATTTTTACCGCAGGTGCACATAGAAATGAGGTGAGGCTTTGGCCTGAGTGACTTAGTTTGTCACTGCATACAATGAATGCGGCTCCATATTGCTGAACTGCGCTGGTTGTCTGTGTTCACTGTGACACATGGAACATACGGGCCACAGCTTTGAGATACGGTGAATGACTGACTGCTTACTTCCTTGGAGAGCTGAGCTTCTGTCTTCAGTCTTTTGGACTTGAGCTCTCTTCTCAGTTGTCAGTGTATTTGTAGTTCTGTATCTAACACACTGGAATTTCTGTTGGTCACTGCTACTGTAACTTTTTCTCTTGACTGCTGGTTCCATCATAGCTGTTTGTGTGCTCTGCTACCCTTTCCCTTTTATATATGTTCTCTATTTATTTATTTATTTTTGGTTCTTCATTATCCTCTCACTTCTTCCAGTCTTTGCATTTTATGTGAAGATGCTCTCTCTTTCTATAACTTGGCAGGCAGCAAAAGCACTCATTTCTTCTTGCATTTTGATCTGATGAGAGCATTGAATGCATTCTTCAGGTGCATTGCATTGCTCTCTCCTAGTCTATATTGCCAGGTGAATATGGGCTCTTTTTATACTGCAAAACTTTTTGTTTGTTCTGGGCTTGAGATTTTATTGTATAATGTTGGTGTTGGCATAATGACATTATTGTTACTACCCTGTATTACAATATTACAATGATGTGTTTTGTTCCACAGTTATAATTAAATCTAGAATATAATGTGGCATTTAGCAAGGGGTTTAACTCTAAAATACCATGCAGCACATTTAAGAATGGTTTTTATCTTGGTAATATCATGGTAGTAAGAGTGTGGAGAAGATTATGTGTCGTTCTGGTATGACTTTGTATTGTTCACTGTTGAAATAACTCTGAGATTGATATATGCATGTACACCCTCAATTAATTTTTCTCAACAGTTTGCTTATAATTCATCTCTTAATTTATAGGTCCCAAGGAATCCTGATATTCCAAATCCAGCTGTGGCTCAAAGAGAGGAGCAAAAAAAGATTGATGGAGCTGAACCTCTTACACCAGAAGAGACTGAAGAAAAAGAAAAACTTCTTACACAAGTAAAATATTTTAAGTGACTGAAGTGTTTCTAATTAACTAGTAGAAAAAAATACAGATCACATTTACCTTTTTATTGTATGGGCCGATTAGACACATCAACAACACACAGGGCTATTTTGTAAACATACATTTATATTAGCTGTTCCTATTTTTTATCCTGTTTGTGGAATACACCCATTTGGAAATGCTAGAAAATACATAAATGCAAAATATGTGTCAGTTATTACTATGAAGACATATATTTGATCAGTTATGCTAATCCATGTATAACTCTTGATAAGCAATAATTACTAGCATATTCTTGGAAGTTTACATTTCTTTTATTGATTGTGAACTGTTCTCTGAAATTATATTCTACTAATCTTTTATTTATGGAATAATTTCATAATTCTCAAAATGCCTTTTATCCTATCTTGGAAAGAACTTTAATATAACAGTGAGAGATTTCTGAAACTTTGTAAGGTGATTATTATATAATTAAAAGCTAATAGTTATTAAATAGGGAACATTTTCATTTGAACAAAATAGTAATGCTTTCTGGTCGTTGTTGCTTTAATGAGTTTTGAGTGTAGAAACAATATACAAATAATCTATAGCAGATGAATAATCCATAGAAGATAAAAAAGTTACAGCATAAAAGACCTTTGCAAGATAATAAACATGTGTACTGTATGATACCACCTTAGTACAGAAAGTTGTCTGCGAGATTTATTTATTCAACAAATTATTTTGAACAATATGCAAGGCACAGTGCTAGGAAAGTTGCCACATTAATTATGAGATATAGGTTTTATATTTTTATTTATTTTATATATATTATAAATTATATTTTTATAAGTATATAAGTTTTATAAGTTTATAAGTTATATATTTTTTATTTTTATTTATTATGTAGGTCTTTGTTATGATGTGTAATTGTATTGAATGACTTTTTACAAATAATATTCATAAGTTTTTGAGCCAAATGCCTGGAAGTCATAAAGTTTAGTTTGAAAATGTAATTGCAGGGGCACCTGAGTGGCTCAGTGGATTAATGCCTCTGCCTTAGGCTCAGGTCATGATCTCTGGGTCCTGGGATTGAGCCCCGCATCAGGCTCTTTGCTCAGCGGGGAGCCTGCTTCCCCCTCTCTCTCTGCCTGCCTCTCTGCCTACTTGTGATCTCTCTCTCTCTCTGTCAAATAAATAAATAAAATCTTTAAAAAAAAGAAAAAAGAAAATGTAACTGCAGTTGGCTATTAGGACTTACTGCAGAATAAAATAAAACATTTAAATATTCATGTTTTATTTTCATAATTTATTTCCTGAATATAAAAATAAAGTTATAGTCTTAGAATGCTACTTGGCTGGCAATATATAGTGAATGTCTACTATATTGTGAATATACAGTATCAACTGAGGAGTTGCTCTAGTTTGTAATTAGAAGTAAAAATCAATTTTTTTGCCCCTCCTAGTAGTTGAATTCATCTTTAAATATCTTTCTCTGGTGCCTTAAATAATTAATCTTTAAAAAAATCATGGCAAAGATACAGAATGTGGGGTCACCTGAAATCTTCATCAGTTAAAGGCTAGGGATAGAGTTTCGAACAGCCAGGGATATCACATTGTTATGGGTTGGGATGTAAGGAGTAGAAAACAAATTCTTGGTTTTGTGACTTCACAGACATACTAATAATACCAAAGAGATTTTAAGACATTGCCTGGTTAAACTGTTGTATCTTTTAATAAAGAAATTGAGTGGGATCAATAATATTCTGTTTATAGAAATTCTGTTAAAGAATACAATTTTGAATAGACATTTTTTTATTCACAGTACAGTTGATCCTAGAACAATGTGGAAGTTAGGGGTGCTGACTTCCCATGTAGCTGAAAATTTTCCTGTAACTTTTGACTCCCCCCAAACTTACCTAACAACCTACTGTTGTCTGGAAGCCTTACTGATTCCATAAATAGTCAATTAACACATACTTTGTATGTTACATATATTGCATACTGTATTCCTACAATAAAATAGAGAAGAGAAAATAGTATTAAGATCATAAGAAAGAGAAGATACATTTACAGCACTACACAGTATTTATAGAAAAATTCATCTATAAGTGGGCCCACAAGATTCAAACACATGTTGTTCAAGAGTCACCTGTAGTTTGGAATGATGTGAAGAGCTACACATTTTTTTCTGCATTCTTATTTTTTCCTTTGTGTTTCTTGATCTAATGCATTCACTCTCCTTTCGTAATTTACATGGGAACAGATTTTTTTTTCTCCCCAAATATGTTTATTTTAATTTTTCAGTGTTACAAGATTGATTGTTCATGCACCACACCCAGTGCTCCATGCAATACGTTCCCTTCTCGATACCCACCACCAGGCTCGCCCACTCCCCCTCTCCAAAACCCTCAGTTTGTTGCTCAGAGTCCACAGTCTCTCCTGGTTCATCACCCCCTCCAATTGCCCCCATTCACCCTTCCCTTTCTTCTCACAATGCCCTCCGTGATTTTCCTTGTGCTCCACATGTAGGTGAGACCATAAGATAATTGACTCTCTCCACTTGACTTATTTCACTCTGCATAATCTCTTCTAGTCCTGTCCATGTTGATACAAAAGTTGGATATTCATCCTTTCTGATGGAGGCATAATATTCCATTGTATAGATGTACCACATCTTCCTTATCCATTCATCTGTTGAAGGGCATTTTGGTTCTTTCCACAGTTTGGCTATTGTGGCCATTGCTGCTATGAACATTGGGGTACATGTGGCCCTTCTTTGTACTGCATCTGTTTCTTTGGGGTAAACACCGAGTAGTGCAATTGCAGGGTCATAGGGTAGCTGTATATTTAATTTCCTGAGGAATCTCCATACTGTTTTCCAAAGTGGCTGCACCAACTTGCATCCCCACTAACAGTGGAGGAGGTACATGGGAACAGATCTTTGAAAAAAAACTGTTTAAGTCCTGGAATATCAGGACTTCATTGTATTAGCATTTTTATATCATTGCATTTGTATTTTAATGTAGGCATCTATAAAATATGGGATTAAAAACTACACAATATCTTGGAACTATAAATCCGTTCATAGTACTTGGAGAGAAATTCATTCTCTTCATGATAGAAAAGCAGTTATTTTTTTAGCACTCAACTTCTGATTCTAAAAAAAACCTGGGATTTTGTAAGGAGGAGCACTTTAAGTCTTTTTTAAAACTATTTTTAATGTATCATTGTATAGAAATAAGAGCAATATTTCTTATTTTCTTATAGAAATAAGAACAATAAATGTGCTTGCTAATTTAGCTTGTATTGATGATTTGATGATGCTTAATTTCTGTTCACAGGGATTCACAAACTGGACTAAGCGAGATTTTAACCAGTTTATTAAAGCTAATGAGAAGTATGGAAGAGATGACATTGATAATATAGCTCGAGAAGTGGAGGGCAAATCCCCTGAGGAGGTCATGGAATACTCAGGTTTGTATATAACCTGAAAGATAGTGTTTAATTGTAACCTTATTTATCTCTTTAGTGTCAATTTAATTCTATCATTGTTCAGAGATCTTTTAAGCTTTTATGAATAAAGTGTAAGTGAAAATATAAAATATAATTGTATTTCCACAAAAATGGAAATTAATTATCTAAATTATCTAATTATTTATTAGATTTAGATATTTAGAAATTATCTAAAAAATTATCTAAATGGACTGCTAATAGTAGTTAGCTAATAGAGCTAAGTAAAGCCCTAATGAAACAAAGGTAGCTATTGAAGCCCTAATGAAACAGGTAGCATTGACAAAATTAGTTTCCCACTTTCCCATCTCTGGAATTTGGTCTTCTGGGCAATTCAAATCTGAGACTTTAGGTTCAAAGGATTGACTTAGTGTCTTTCTAGGTCATTCTTGAAGTAGAAAATTCCTCTCAGGACCTTTTATATCCTCAGACACCCTCAGGGTTCCAGTCAACTCCAGGCAGGTCATGTGCATTCCATTAACTTGGGGCAAGCTGGAATAGATCTAAAAAGACTGGTTGAATAAATATTTTTTTAAAATATTTTATTTATTTATTTGAGATAGAGACAGTGAGAGAGAGCATGAGAGGGGAGAAGGTCAGAGGGAGAAGCAGACTCCCGTGGAGCCAGGAGCCCGATGTGGGACTTGATCCCAGGACTCTGGGATCATGACCCGAGCCGAAGGCAGTTGCTTAACCAACTGAGCCACCCAGGCACCCCCGAATAAATCTTTTGATTCATTCTAGAATCATCTCCCTTTCTTACTCAGCTGTGTCCTCAGTCTTGAAGCATATGGAGTTATTACTAATTCCCATGTCATAACACATCCAACTTTAGGCTTCTGAAAGAAATCTTATTAAAGATAGGTAATTATCTCTTGCAAGTTTTCTATATGTAGACCAGGAAGTTTCTAACTTCCAAATAGGTTGAACTTTCACATTTAGTCTGAATATGAGCTGTCTAGAATCTAGAGCATTTTTTCTTATGGAAGCAATAATACAAAGTAGGGTTGGGTTTCAGTGCTAACCTCTCAAAGCCTATTTAGCTTAACAACTGAAATTCTGTGTTTTTGCAGTGAAAAATAGCAGAGAGGAAATATTATAATACTGATAATTACACCAACAATTGATACAACTTAGGAACAGCTTTAATTTATCTGGAGTGTTAGTGCTTGAAGAAATCCAGGTTCATTAGAGAAAAGACACTTTTTCTTTTAGAAATGTGAAAGGGTTTCTAGTGATTACCAGGTATTTTAGAGGCTGATTATAGTGAGTTTTTATTTCATAAAATATCAAATTTATAAACTTCCTTTTTCTTGATTCCAGCATAATATTACTATTACTCTTAAGCTTTATCACATTAAGTTTAGGACATTTGGGGGCTTAGCGGCAAAAATAGATGAGAGAGAAATTCTAGCAGCAAGAATAGAATGAAACGAATCTAAGAGATTTTATGGAGAGAGATTTTCTGAAATAGAATTTTCTTTAAAATAGCATCAATGTGTATGAAATTGCAAGAAAACAAGTGATTAAAAAAATACCATTTCAGATGTTCTGGTGGCATGACTAGCCCAGGACAGCTTAATTAGGGCCATGTCAGAGGGTGGGGAAATTGGAATGGCTTTATGTAGCTGGTTGTAATAAAAGAAAAAATGTATACAGTTGGCTGTTTGTGAGTATATTATACATAGCAGGCATTTATATGATGAGTGAATAAGTGAGAGAATGAAAAATGAACAGAGGTGCTTATGAAAGTCAGAGAGTGACAATTCCTCATGTGATACTGAGATGGATGGTAAATGTCCAGTGCAAAGAAGAAAATGGCCCACTAACGTAGCAATTGTGTGCTATCAGCTGGATGTTTCCCCCCAAATTTCTATGTTGAGATGCTAACCCCTAACGTGGTGGTATTAGCAGATGGGGGCTTTGGGAGGTGATTAGGTCATAAAGGCAGAGCCCTCATGGATGGGATTAGTGCCCTTATAAAAGAGACCCCAAAGAGCCCTCTTGCCCTTTCCACCATGTGAGGACACATTGGGAATACGGCCATCTATGAACTAGGGTGTGGGCTCTCACTGGACTTGGCATCTGTCAGTACCTTGATCTTGGAACTTCGCAACTTCTATAACTATGAGAAATAAATGTTTGTTGTTGAAGCCCCACTCCCACAAAAATAAATAAAAGTCAGAGAGTTCTAACATTCCTTTTATGATAGGCTTTAAAAATGAAAAACTTGAGAAGGTAGAGTATGCCATTAAAAGGTCTTTCACTGAAGTCATAACGTGTGACAATACAGCTAAATTATTTAGATCATACATAAAATTTGGGTGACTTTGTTGGGTTTTTTGTTTTTTGTTTTTATGAGAAAAGGCTATTTCAAGTAAGTTTAGAAAACAAGATACAGGTCATTGGAAATATAAGTGAGTGGTTCCAAAAGTAAAGGAAGAGTTTTGGAAGAAATTGCTGTTTCATAGGAAGTTATTTCTTTTCATGAAAAGAAATTCATTAATTATTTATCTATTCTTTATTAATTCTTTATTATCTTAAAGAATTATTATCTAAAGAATTTTTGTTCTACAGCTCTTTGGATTGATTTGCTTAAGATGGTAGTACATGTTTTTGAAAAGTAATTATTCTGTTTTTCAGCTGTATTTTGGGAACGTTGCAATGAATTACAGGACATTGAGAAAATTATGGCCCAGATTGAACGTGGGGAAGCAAGAATTCAACGAAGGATCAGTATCAAGAAAGCCCTGGATGCCAAAGTACTATATTTCATAATTTTCAAATTATTATTAGATTGTTTTAATTGACAGAGTGATTAGCTTTGAGTTATTGCACATTAAGTTAAAATCACTATTTTGTTTAAATTTACAGATTGCAAGATACAAGGCTCCATTTCATCAATTGCGTATTCAGTATGGAACAAGCAAAGGAAAGAACTATACGGAGGAAGAAGACAGATTCTTGATTTGTATGTTACACAAAATGGGCTTTGATAGAGAAAATGTATATGAAGAATTAAGACAGTGTGTACGGAATGCTCCTCAGTTTAGATTTGACTGGTTTATCAAGTCTAGAACTGCCATGGTATGTATTCTTTTCTTACTTATTTCCTTCAACTTTTTATCTTGAAAAATTTCAAATATCATATATTCTTCATTTAGATTCTCTAATTGTTAACATTTTGCCCTCTGCCCAGATATGCACTTTACATAGGTACATAGAATCTATATACACATATAGAATCTATATTTTATATTCAGAAATACAGGAATATATCTATATTCAGAAACACATACCTATTTCTGATATTCATAAATCTACATATCTAGATTTCTGAGCCAGTTGAAAGTAAGTTGCAGACATTATGAATGTTCATCTCTAAATAGTTAAGCATTTATCTACTAAAAATAAGGACCTTTTCTTACATAACCACAATACCTTTATCCTACCTGACAATGTTAACATTGATTCAATAATGTCCTGTAGCATACAGTCCATGTACAAAATCGTCCAGGTGTTCCCAAAGTGTCTCTCAGCTCTTTTTTTGAATTGATGATCCAGGCAAAGTTCACATATTGCATTTGGTTGTTGATTCTCTTTAGTCTCTTTCAATCTACAACTTTTTGTTTTTCTTTTTGTTTTTTATGACAGTGGCTTTTTTAAGGTGCCTGGGCTTATTGTGTTATAGAATGTCCCACATTAACTCATTTGCTCATTGTTAGATTTAGGTTAAGCATTTGGGGCAATAATGTCACATAAGTGATGTGTACTTCTTATCACATCATATCAGGAGGCACGTTGACATAGGTTGTCCCACTCTTGGTAATGCTAAATTTCACTTGGTTAATCTGATGACCACCAGAGCTGTCCACTTTAAAGGTACCTTTATGCCTTTGTAATTAGGCAGGTGGTACTTGAGATGGTGTGAATAACTTAAGAATTTATTTTAAAAAAAAAAGAATTTATTTTTAATGAGAAAGTTTTTGCCTAAGTTGAATCTTTAAAAGAATATGATACGACAGAGTAATTAAGTAAAGGAGATATTTTAGCTTCATGCAATTTACCTCTTTACTTTCTAACATGAATTGTGTTCCTGTTAAATTCTACTGCCTCTTGACAGTGTTCAAATTGATATTGAATACTTTTTTAAATGCAATACATTTTTAATGTTAGGATTGTCCGTCTTTTGTTAGCTGAGGTAATTAAGACAGAGATAGATTTATATAGCCTAAAAATTAAAAGCACCAGAAACAAACAATTTAAACAATGGGCATTTTTTAAAGAGGTAGAGAGAGAGGTTGGGGGAGACCAAGGCAGAGGGAGAGGGAGAGAGAATCTTAAGCAGGCTCCACATCCAGCATGGAGCCCGACGTGGGGCTTGATCTCACAATGCTGAGATCATGACCTGAGATGAAATCAAGAGTTGGATGGTTGGGACGCCTGGGTGGCTCAGTCAGTTAAGCGGCTGCTTTTGGCTCAGGTCATGATCCCAAAGCCTTGGGATTGAGTCCCGCATTAGGCTACTTGCTCAGTGGGGAGCCTGCTTCTCTCTCTGTCTCTGCCTGCTTGTGCTCTCTCTCTCTCTCTGACAAAAAAAAAAAAAAAAAAAAAAGAGTTGGATGGTTAATTGACTGAACCACCCAGGTGCCCCCAAACAATGGACATTTTTAAGTAGTTGCCATCTATCATAAATGTTTTCTTGGCCTAAAGTGTGAATAGGTGTGTGAAAAAGTGCTTAATATTTTGTTTGATTCATTTTATATTTTCAGTTCAAGCTGAATAAAAAGAAAAGAAAAATCTGAGTTGCTATACTGAGGACACTAATTTTGGCAGATACTTTATAAGATCAAATATTTTTTAAAACCTTAACCTAAGTTTAGAGTGTTCTTGGATTATTAGAATGTTTATGGAATACATAATGCTGGAGAACTAGCAACTACATTGGATCAAGCCAGGATTTGAAAGGAACTAGGGAAATTGGAATGATGGACAGGTTGAATCTCACAACATGACATTTAATAGGGATAAAATTATGTATTTATTTATTTATTTTGAATGTGCAGAAGAATATTTGTTTAGTTCACTCAGCCACTGTATGGTACAAAATTTAAAGTGCTATGCTAACACAAAAGAATATGAAGAGGTATATATGTTAATAAGATATAGTAGGAAAAATTGAATTAAAAATAAAAAAGATAATCTGTAGCATGAAAAGCTGAGGTTTGAGATACAAAAGAGTTTTTTGACAGGGTTCTTTGGATCATTGAAATAGATTATTGAAGAACAATGTAAATAGCTTTTCTATTAGCTTTGAAAATGAGATTCTGACTGAAGACTTGGCAGTGAGCTAGTTGGCCTTTTAAGGTGTCTTCTAGCTCAGTGCATCTATGACCATGTTTAGCAGAGAACTCCTTTGAAAAGCCATGAATTTAAAAATTTTAGCCATTTGGAGTTTTATATGTGTAACGATCTAATGTAGAGCAGCATCAACAGCTTGTAAAAGACAAATACCTACCTGCGTTTGTCAATGAATCATGCTTTAGATCATAAATGCCCTTTTATGTGATAGAACATTTGCTGAATTTTGACTATTATTTCAATGATACCTTATTAATTTTTTAAAAGGTTGAGTGTTTAATGCTGTTTTCAGTTTCTAGAATCATTAAACTAAAGCAGAAGATGAAACAGATTCAAAAGTGCAAGAAAAACCTTATATTATTTGTAATAAGAACATGGCCTTACATAACCTTATTTTATTTTCTAAGAAAAAACCCTGGTATATTAAAAAAAAAACAAAAACAACAACCCTGGTATATTATTATCAACCACTAGATGTCTCTGAACTCCTTTGTAAAGATTCTTGTTTTCCTCCATCTTTCTACAAAGCATTTACTTCTTTCTTTACCAAGAGATTTAAATCTCCAATGTATATTTTCCAAAGAGCAGATATTAACTAATTATGTGATTGCAAAGTGAAGCCTTTATTTTGTCTGTTAATAGCAAAGATGCCTCTGTCCTTCTGGATGGTGGAATTTATGATTTCTAAAGAATCTTTAAGAACATATAATAGTTTATTTCATATTTAAATATTTTAATCCAAAGTTAGGGTTAGGGTTAGGGTTTGTTAACTTTTCTATCATATTGTTTTTATTTCCCTCCTAGTTAGTGGATAGTTTTTGCTTATGTTTCTGGATTTAGAGTATAGGTAATATATTTTAGAACATGCATATAGTTAGACTATCTTTTTGGAATATTTCATGGCATTAGCAATCATTAGGGAATTAAAGGAATGGATTATTAATAATTCTAGGTGATCTCTTTGCCCTCTTATTTTAAATAATTGTTCTTGTATAGTGAATCACATGCACAGTCTAGGAAGAAGAACTTCCTCTTGAAAACAGTTGAATTTTCCAAAATTAATTTGTTTGATTGAAAAATCCTATCTTAGAACTACAAAGGATATAATTTGATACATTCTGCGAGTGTGTCACTGTATTCAAATCAAAATCTTACTAATGAGTAAACTTTAAACTTAGCTTACTAAAGAATCTGTCTTTAAAAACATAGTTTTCTTAAAGGTGACTTTTCTTTCCCAGAGACACCAATAAATATTGTGAAGTACTTAGGAAAAAAGTGAAAACCTTGGTAGTTATATTTTATTCAGCCATCTCAAAGTACTGAATTCATGGCTTCTGACTTAACTAACGGTCTTACAGTGCTTAAAGGCATGAACCTCTGCTTCTAAATATGTCTCACTTTGAAAGCCTTCAGCTAAAGTATGAAGATTTCTTTGAGGCTCTTCTCCATTTAAAGATGCTGGCTATACAGAAGAGAAAATGAGTTTTAGTTCTATTTCTATGTGCTAAAAAGATTGTGATTTTTTTTCTTTGAGAACTTGTGTGGTCTTTAAGTAATCAGTTGCTATTGAACTACATAAACAAGTAGGAAGGATATGATCAATTTAGATTTTTAAGCTCAGAGCATGTGAATCGCCTTACCATTTTCCTGCAAAGAAAAATATCTTATAATGGGGTCTTAATCTTAGGACATACAAAGATGAACAGAATTAAAACGACTTTACTAAGTGACTATTAAGAGGAAGTGATAATACTCTGTGTTTATATAGTATCCTTTATGTAATACTTGCTAATCTGTTTACTAACATTAGCTTATTAATTTTTTTTGCTATTCCTTTTAGGGAATGAGTTTCAGGGTATTATCTCCATTCATTTAGTAACAGACTCAGTGTGACTTGGAGATTTGAGAAGAATCTGAGAGATCCAAAAGATCTAGCACGTTATTCAAGTTTACTGCAAAGGGCATGTGGAAAATACCCAATGTTTAATCAGTAATTCCTTAGACCTGCTTAGGTCCTTTTAAGGACTTATAGGAGAAAAGGCAGAATTTAAGTCTCTGAGATAAAGAACATTTCTTGGTATAACCATTTATTGCATCCTTTGCAGGGTTGCTTTGACTCTTAATTTTAGTCAAAAAGCATTCTTGCCTTTTAGCCTCTGAGGAGCTTTTTTCTTTCCTCTCTCAGTCACTTCAAGAAGCTGTGTGCTCATTTGCCTGTAGCCATGTACCTTGGAGTTGAATCAAAGTAATAGTAATGAATTGTTTATAATTACACTGTCTTAGGTAGTTAAATGAATTTTTCTGATAGCATCTCAGAGAAAGAATTGTATACTGTCATATACAGTATAATAAAAATTCTACCTTATTACTGTTTGTTTTCAAATCACAACTTTATTATTAATGAAAGTATTCCTTATTTAAAATTAAGACAATTAATCTTGTAACTGAAAAAATAAAATAAATGTATTTGGGGGAAAAATAGTAAAATTAAGACAATGACATTCCTTCTTAGAATTAGGTTATTAGTTTGGCACAGGATCTTTTATAAATCAACTGTTCAATCAGAGAGGATTTTTTTAATAGATACTTTAAAAACATGAAAGTCAAATTCAAAAATTTCCAACTTGTTCTGTGGTCACAATAACACTTTTGTGCTTATGCAGCATAGTCTAGGAAATTTCATACAGAATGCTGCTTGTGACTTTTTATTTTATATATTAGTACTTAATAGCATGATAATAGCCAATATTGATATCTTAGAGCATTACAATGAAATGTGAAAATACAATTTAATACACTATTGGTAAAATTGGTAAACTGTAAAATATATTGATGGGTTCTTCTTGACTGTGGTATTATTAAAATATGAAAAACAAAATATATTTATGCTTATAGGGGTATTGTTCCTCATAAATCTAAAAGAATAAAATGTTCCTTTTCAGCCTTAATTTTAAAAAAGGTTCTCTACAGAGGCATGTATAGGAGAGGTAGTGCTTAACTTTGCCTTGAGGGTTAGGTTAGGGGAATGACTTCCCAGAAGAGGTCCTTCTTGGATTTGAGTCTTGAAAAACTAGGAGTTGGCCATGGGACTACATTCCAGGTTGTGGAAACAGCATATGCAAGGGTATAAACAAGCACAGCATATTCAGAAATTGCAAGTAGGTTAGTATGGTAGGTTGTGAGTAGGGAAGTATTGGGAGATGAGGAAATAGCTGGCCACCAGTTATAAAGGGTCTTGGCTGCTGTACAAAAGTCTTCTGTTACTAGTCTATAGGAAATGGGGGGAGTCATTGAAAGGCTTTAGTAGGGCAGTGACAATGGTCGGATTAACATTTTAGAAATACTGTTCTTTGGAAGTGGGTAAATGTCTTCCTCAGTTACCACATAGGCTGGTAATTTCCTAATTTATATCTCTTGTCTTTCCTCTGTTCCTCCACTTTTTTCCCTTCCCTTGGCTAATGTATTCACTATCTGCCCCAGAGTCTTTTTTTTTTTTTTTTACTGCTACTCTCTTAACCTTCAGGTGCAATTAGTTATATCTAAAGGGATCAGCACGACACCTTGCACAAAGTAGGCATTCAGTGAATAAATGAACTTGAAACTTTTGTACTTCAGTTGGCTTCTATCTCATAAACTCCTATGGTTGGGTCAGATTTAGATAGAAAGTGAAGAAATCAAGGAAGGAGTTTGAGTTCTTTTCTTTTCATCTACCTTTTTCTAATGATCGTCTTTGTTTGACTGTCATCCCTGAAGCTCTTATTTTTTCATAAGTTTGAATAGCCTGTTATAAATATGTGTTTTTATTAGCAATTGTAGTATTGGATTGAAGACTGAACTGTTCTAACAGTCTGAAATACGATAAATGCACTAACAGGAGTTCGTTTGTGTATTTTTACTTATGTGTTATCTTGTGAAGAGATGACAATAACATTTTATAAATAATGATGTGTAAACGGCATCAGTTAACTAAGAGTATTAAAACGTTTGATACTTGTTTGAGAAATATAGGCTATATTTATTGGAGTATTAACTCCTATTTAACTGTCAGTATGCTTGGGCCCTGAGATTCTAATATAGAATGCCGGTTTTTTTTTGAAGTATGATAGAGGTTCAAAAGTGACAAAGAACCTGGAAAATATACCGCAGAATGTACAGTTGAAGGTATTGATTCTTAAAGTACAGGGAGTTAATAAAAGAGCAAAGGAGAAAAACACCCATTTTGTTTTACTGGGAACCATAGAAGAAAATTCTGACTTTATAGAACTAGTTACAAATTTAGAGGCACAAATGTGGAGTGCTATTTATTTATTTATTTATTTATTTTGCCCTTGTTCTTTCACCTGCTTTTGACTTTGAACCATAATAGACGCAGACCTTCTGTCATTCAGATTTAGCTCGGCTTAGCGTCTAGGATTTTAGTACATAGGAAATGTAATGTGGAGCCTCTTTAATCTCTTTCAATAAGTCACTTCAAGTCTACTGATGCTTTCTGTGCCTTTTGAATTGATGCTTTGAAGCTGAGTATTGGGGCAAAGGATTTTTGAACTTGTTGCCTGGCATGATGGATATTCACCACACAGTAAGGGGCAGTGTTGCTCATTGCAAACATTTCATCATTTATTTTGTTTTAAAGATTTTATTTATTTATCTTGGGAGAGAGTGAGAACATGAGAAGGGAGAAGGTCAGAGTGAGAAGCAGACTCCCCATGGAGCTGGGAACCCTATGCAGGACTCGATCCCAGGACTCCGGGATCATGACCTGAGCTGAAGGCAGTTGTGCAACCAACTGAGCCACCCAGGCGCCCATACATTTCATCATTTATTAAATAAAGGTAGAGATACATATCCTAGTATTCAAAATTTGGAACTTGGGTGACTTTGCATTGAGTAGAATCACAAACCATTAGAAAGCTATGGGAAACTGGGGTGCCTGGGTGGCTCAGTGGGTTAAAGCCTCTGCCTTCAGCTCAGGTCATGATCTCAGGGTCCTGGGATCGAGCCCCACATCAGGCTCTCCACTCAGCAGGGAGCCTGCTTCCCCCTCTCCCTCTGCCTGCCTCTCTGCCTACTTGTGATCTCTCTCCTCTCTGTCAAATAAATAAATAAAATCTTTTTTTAAAAAAAGAAAGATATGGAAAACTGAGGCAGCATAATTTGTTTAAAGTAAATCTGAAGACTATAGTTTAAAACAGGGTTTGCCAAATTATAGACCCCCACCCTGACCTGTTTTTCTATGGTCTATAAGCCAAGAATTATTTTTACATTTTCAAATGGACGAAAATTAAAAAGCTATTTGGTGATATGTGAAAATGATACAAAACTCAAGTTTTTGTATGTGTACGTAAGGCTTTATGGAAACACAGCCACACTCTTTCATTTGTGTACTGCCACAACCGCACACATGCTACAGTGGCAGAGCTGAGTAGTTGTGACAGAGTGTGTGTGGCCTGCAAAGCTGAAAATATGTACTGGCTGGCTTTTCACAGAAAAGGTGTGTGCTCTGGTTAAAGGACTGTAAGAAAGGTAGAAAGGGAATAAAGAAGTTATATAACCCATGGCAGATATAAGTGCTATACAGTCCTTTAAGAAAAGTGTTAAATGAGGGATGGGTAAAGGGAGAGGCTCTTTAGACTAAAAGAGAAGTGTTTGGGAGGTCTGATGGTGATCGCGGTGGAGGACCGAGAGCTGCCTTGTAATATCTGAAGGTTTGTCATACAGAAGAGGGAATCAGCTTGTTCTCTGTGACTACAAAAATTAGACCTAGAACCCACTGTAGAAAATATAAGGCATTAGGCAACATTTTTTAACTTATCCAAAGGTGGAATACACAATGTTGGGAGGTAGTCTGTTGGTAGTCCTATCATTGGAAGAATTCAGAAAGACCAGACAACTAATTAGGAAAGATCTAGTAGAATGGATTCAGCATCAACTTGAATCTTTTTTAAAGATCCTTTCTAATCTTGAGAGTGTGTGATTTTATGAACTCACACTATTGAGAGGCTGTATCAAGGGAAGATTTCTGAGTACAAAATACACCTTTGATTACATCACCACTTCTGCTCAAAAATCCGTTATTGAGATCCTTTTGTCAGCTAAATTAAGTAAAATTCTCAAGTTCTTCATTGTTAGTGTCTAGGTTCTTTGCCCTTTGATCCAAACTTAGCTTTATTACCCTTCCCTGCATAGCATCTCCCAAGTATTGCCCTGAAGAATTTAACTTTTTAAAAATCCAGTATCTCCCAAATGTGTATGAACACAATACTTTTTTTCTTACTAACACCAGTTTTCCATTTGTCGTTATCTTTTTACTTTTTTAAAGATTATATATTTATTTTAGAGAGAATGAGAGGGAGAGAGAGCATGGGGGAAGGAGGAGTAGAGGGAGAAGGGAGAGGTAAAGAATCTCAAGCAGACTTCATGCTGAGCACGGAGCCCAGTGCAGGGCTTGATCTCATCGCCCTAAGATCATGAGCTGAAACCAACTCAGACGCTCAACTGACTGAGCCACCCAGGCGCCCCTCCGTTTGTCATTTTCTTATTCTCTTTGGTTTTTTATTGTTTTTGCATCTTCTCTCTTCCTCTTGTGTGCTGTTTTTCTTTCTCCAACTTCATTCCTAAGTCCGGCATTGATTGGGAAAAAGTAAGGTTATTAAAATTTTTTTTTAAAGATTTTATTTATTTATTTATTAGGGAAGAGAGAGAGTGAGAGAGAGCATGAGAAGGGAGAAGGTCAGAGTGAGAAGCGGACTCCCCATGGAGCTGGGAGCCTGATGTGGGACTCAATCCCGGGACTCCGGGATCATGACCTGAGCTGAAGGCAGTCGCTCAACCAACTGCGCCACCCAGGGGCCCAAAAGTAAGGTTATTAGACCACAGAATTGTGGAAACAGAGACCACAAGAAACATTCCCTGTAACTCCAGGAGAATAAGAATATAAAGATGTAAATGAATTTAGGAGAATATGGGTGTGAAAGGAGAAATCGTCTAAGATGAAGGTAGTTTTGATATAGTGAAATTTTTCATAGTCACTGAGTTATTCAAAAAAAGTGAATCACCATTTTTATTGATAATCTGGCCTTTCGCCTTTTAATTTCTGGTTTTAGCTAGTGTTCTGTTTATAATACCATCTGTTTAGTTAGTCAGTGTTTAAGCATGTGAATAAAAAGTGGAGTTGGTATCTGTAGAGAAAGTGACATTACCTATGCTAGGAAGGTAACATCCATACTCTTCCATTCCTTGGTGGCGTTCTCTTGAGAGGGTATTTTTCTGTGTCTGGAGTAGTTAGTGACTTGTTAAAAGAAATGAAGGTAAGAACTTATTATGCAGTCTATTTATAATCATTTGGAGCTGTTCTATTTCCCCTGCATATGAGACAGTCTCAAAAGTATTAGTTTTTTCCTCTGAATCACCCACATGAACCATGAACTTGTATCTAAAGATATCTGCAGTCACTGGCAACTATTACTTATTGAGAATAATAACAGCCAGAGGGTATAGCTTAATGATTCAAGAATCAGCTTCACATAAAGACTCTATCTAGTTTCCCTAGAAACCAACAATCAAATCTTATCAGGGTCAACTTAGCCCTTTTTATAATAGATAAATTGGATAACATGCTGCTTAATTTGTGTGTTATTGAATGAAGCTATGAAGAGTATTGGGTCTGCATATTAAAGATACCACTATTGTTCTGATGAATTAGGATGTTAATTTTCCTAAATTATTTAATATTGGGTAATTGGGGATGCAGGAGATATTTGAATGTGCCAGTGTTTTGTAAGGTTATTTTTAATAAATAGTAATATTTTTAAAACTTTAAGGAGGATTTGTTTTTCTGGGTAGACTATCTTTGGTTTTTGGCCTCCTTTTGGACTTGAATTTTTAGAAAGTAGAAAACGCTTGGATAGGGGCACCTGGGTGGCTCAGTGGGTTAAGCCTCTGCCTTCGGCTCAGGTCATGATCTCAGGGTCCTCGAGTCCAACCCCGCATCGTGCTCTCCGCTCATCGGGGAGCCTGCTTCCCCCCTTCTCTGCCTGCCTCTCTGCCTACTTGTGATCTCTTTCTCTGTCAAATAAATAAAATCTTAAAAAAAAAGAAAACGCTGGATAGTTGATAATCTTTCTGTACGTATCATTTCCTATGTTGTATGTCATTTTTTTCTGGCTTGTATTTGGAAAGTTAAAACCATTTGCAATTTCTTAAAAGCATTATAGGTTGCCCGGGACCTAAATGTTCATTGCAGGAAATTTGGAAAATACAGTCTAGCATGAAAATGAAAATCAAAGTTTAGCATTTGTCCCTATTTTCAGAGGTAGCTGCTGCTGGCCACTCATAATGCTGTAGTTACTATTCTCTCAGCTATTTTTCTGTATACTTGTATACAGTAAGATGTGTCTGTGTATTCCATTTTCTTTTTTTTTTTTTAAGATTTTGAGAAAGTGAGCGAGAGAGAGAGGGAGAGAGAGAGTGTGTGCACGAGTGGGGGAAGGAGCAGAGGGAGAGGGAGAAGCAGACTCCCTGCTGAGCAGGGAGCCCAACATGGGCAGGACTCAATCCCAGGACTCAATCTTGGGACTCTGGGATCTAGACCTAAGCTGAAGGCAGATGCTTAACCGACTGAGCACCTTGGTGCCCCTCCACTTTCACATGATCAAACATTTAGTTCTCAGTATTTCCCTGCTAAAAATAATACTTCTGTAAACATTCTTTTGTAAATTTTTGTATACAGTTCTTACTTCCTTATTCTAAGTTTCTAGGAGTGGAATTGTTAGTTCAAAAGACAAAATTTTTAAAATGCTTCATTTGATATTCCCACATTGCTTTCTAGAAAGGTATAGAGTATTTTTTTTAAGATTTTATTTTTAAATAACCTCCACATCCAAGGTGGGACTCAAACCCACAGCTAAACATCAGGCGTTGCATGCTTCACCAACAGAGCCAGCCAGGTGCCCTGAAAAGTTAGTGCAGTAGTCTGTTTGGGATGCCATACAGAATACCACAAATGGGGTGGCTTAAACAGAAGTTTTTCACAGTTTTGGAGACTGGAAGCCTGAGATCACAGTGCCAGCACGGTTGGTTAGTGGTGAGGTCTTTCTTCCTGGCTTGTAGATGGTGCCTTCTCACTGTGTTCTCACATGGCCCTTTCTCTGCACAAGTATCTCTGGTTGTCTCCTCCTCCTCTTATAAGAACACCAGTCCTGTCGGATTAGGACCACACCCTTACAACCTCATTTAAGCTTTATTACCTCCTTAAAGGTTTCATCCTCAAACATAATCACATTTTGAAGGTGTTAAGCTTAAACATGAATTTTGGGGGGATACAATGCAGTCTGTAACAGTAGTAACATTGGCATCCCATCATCAGTGAATGAGAGTTCCCGTATCCCCATCTTTTTTTTCATGTAGATTTTAAACTTTTTAAAAAATTTTATTTATTTGAGAGAGTGTACACATGCGAGAGCGAGCGAGCGAGTGCCACTCACAAGCAGGGGGAGCAGCAGGCAGAGGGAGAAGCAGGCTTCCCGCTGAGCAGGGAGCCCAATGTAGAACTTGATCCCAGAGCTCTAGAATCATGACCTGAGCCGAAGTGTTCCCCCCCATGCGTTTCTCCTCCCCCGCCCCCGTATCCCCATCTTATTGCCAGCACTGGATCTATACAAATACACATGCATGCAAATATTACTGGCAATTTAATAAAGATGGCGTTGTTTTACTTTGCATTTCTTTGATCATTAGTTTCAGGGAGAATTTTAAAATATTTGGATGTTTTAATTTTCTGTGAGATTTCTATTCTTATACTTTGACCATGTTTTTGTTGGGGTTTTTAATTGCCAATAAACTTGCATTTCCATTTGTGTTTAGCTATTTTGTATGTATCAGACATTTTTGCTTATACAGAAAAGGAATTATACTTTAAAATGTTAATTTATCAAAAAAAATGTTAATTTATCTATGATTTACCTCCAAACACAGCTAAGTATACAGGGTTAATATATATGAGTATCTATATTAACAAATCATATGTTTAAAACTCACCATACATTCAAGAAAACTGTTTATATTTTGGAGCCATTGATTTGCTGGCAGTGAAATATAGATAGTGGCAAGGTTAATGCAAAATCTTTTCAGCTATTGTTTGCTTTGCATTAACAAAAATGGCAGTGTTTCCTGAGATACGCTCCTCAGAACTCTAATCCCTGAAGACATCCTGTAAGAAGAGATTTCTGCTGGTTGAATAGCTTTGGGAGCTGCTTGCATCCTACATCTCCCACCTAGTGCTTGACGGTGCTCATCAGGAACCTAAGTCTCTGAGAAGTCCTGGAGTAAAAAGAATCTGTTTGACATTTGTAACCTGAATACTTCCGAAACTTACTTTGGCAATAGGACATCCCCCCTTTCTTGTTTATGTGATTTTTGTTACCTTTTAATTTTGAAATGATTCACAGGAAATTATACAGAAATATATAGGAAAGTCCCATTTACCCTTCACCAAATTTTAATCAATGGTAACATCTTACATAACTGTATTACAGGGTCACAATCAGGAAATCCATATTAGTACAATCCATAGAGCTTATTTGGATTTCACTGGTTATACATGCACTCTGTGTGTGTGTGTGTGTGTGTGTGTGTGTGTGTGTGTGTGTGTGTGGTTCAGTGCAGTTTTATAACATGTAGGTTTTGTGTAATTAGCACCACAAAGACTCCTGTATGCTAGTTCTTTGTAGTCACATGTACTCTTCCCCCTTTGCTAGCTCCTGACCACCATTGATAAGTGCTCTATTTCTAAACTTTTGTCATTTCAAGAATGTTCTGTAAATGGAATAATATGGTAAATAACCTTTTGAGATTGGCTGTTTTCACTCAGCATAATTCACTTCAGGTTCATCCAGGTTGTTGTATGTACCAATAATTCTTTCCTTTCTATTGCTGAATAACATTTCATGGTATGGATGGACCACCGTTTGTTTACTCATTCACTCATTGAATGACATTTACCCCCTCCCCATCTTTTTGGTGGAATCTATTAATATCTTGTATGAATATTGTTCTGAAGTATACCAGCTTTAGAAATTCCATACTACAGAAATGATACCATTAAACAATTACTACTTTTTAAAGATTATGCCTCAGTTGCATAAATTAAAACTCTTTTATTATTTGGTGTAGGAATTCCAGAGACGCTGTAATACTCTGATTTCATTGATTGAGAAAGAAAATATGGAAATTGAGGAAAGAGAGAGAGCAGAAAAGAAGAAACGGGCAACTAAAACTCCAATGGTAAAATTTTCAGCATTTTCCTAACTTTTAGGTAGATCTCATTTTTTTTTACATAATTAAAATGCCTATATTATGTTTAATGCCACATGATACCTATTATAAAAACTGTTTTTTATCAAGTGCTGATTTGTTTTTGACAGAAAAAGAATACACTACAACCGCATTCCCCATTTGTTTGTAGAACATATGGTTAGGAACTCCCTAGTAACAGGACTCAGTATTTAAAAAAAATTCCTCATGACTTTAAGCAGAAGTATAATGCAAGTAAAAATCCTTTGAATTGAGACTCTGGTTGTCGTGGGGGAGTAGGAGAGGGGTGGGGGGGATGGGATGGGGCTGAGATTGAAACTGGGAGTTCTGATTTGATCAAATAAGTTTTCTGATCTTTGTGGAACTATGAGTACAAATGAGAACTTTGAGCAGACAGCAAAGCTTTACTTGGTTTACTTGGTAATAAATTAACTGTTGAATAATATGACTTGATTTTAATCTAGTCAGGTTGCCTTGTATAGCTGTAATTTAAAATATTCTTTAATAGATCATATGATTTGAGTGTGGTTAAGTAAACTACCATATTTCATCAAGTCTAAGATGGCTTCCCGTTGTAAGACAGACACAGCATTATTTTGTGTATTACTAAGTAAAATTGCTGCCAAGTAACTAATTTGTCATCAATTGTAAGATGCATCCTCATTTCAGAGATGCTAAAGTGAAAAAGAAATGTGCATCATAGAATATATGAAATATGGTATTTTAATATCTATCATACGGTTTTAAAAAATATTACATTCATAAATAGCATTTTGCCCAGAAAACTTTAAGTATTAAGTAGTTCTTTGAGATGAAAGTACATTTATAGTACCATGTGTAAGTAGACATTTGCTGACTATTTTTGATGGGTATTTTATGTCTTTTCTTAAAAAAAATCTTTGAAGGTTATTTTACTTTGGGTTATATATTTTGTTGGGCTATATAGAACGTTAACTGTGAATATAACATTTAAGTGAATATTCATGTTAAAATTTTTTTTTAATGCATTTACATCCTAGATTTAACATTGTTGGGCCATTTAAAATGTGCATATTGGAGCAGAACATTAAATCTGTTTCCATTTTAGTCACAGAAAAGAAAAGCAGAGTCAGCTTCTGAGAGCTCTGGAAAGAAGGATGTCAAGAAGGTGAAATCCTAAAGCCTAGAAATAAAGTTTTAAATGGGAAACTGCTATTTTCTTGTTCCCATCTTCAAATGCTAATTGCCAGTTCCAGTGTATTCATGGTACTCTAAGAAAAATCTCTTTGTTTTTGATTTCTTGCATATTTTATATATTTTACAATGCTTTCTACCTGAAATGTGTAGCTTTATATTTTATGCATTCTAGTATTTTTGTGTACTGTATTTTGTGCATTTCATGTCTTCATCAAAATCCTCTCAGTCCTTGTTCTTTTTGAAGCTTGTGCTGAGGTTTTAGCTTTTCTATGTTTTATATGCCGCTGCTTTGAAAGAGAACCTAGATTCTATAGCTGTATTATTGTTGTTTCATACTTTAAATTTATATGGCTGTGGAAAAATGAATTAAAATGATTTGAGGAGAAAGACTTTTTCACTTCTTTGTTGCTTTCTTTTCTATTGAGTATGGGCTTGTATGTGTTACTGCATACTGTAATTAGCATAATAATTGTTTCTTTTGAGGTCATCTAAATATTTTTTTCCTAAAGGAATAAAGGGTGAGAACAGAAAAATATTAAAAAAAACCCTAATATTTGATACTGTGCTTGCTGTCAGTATGCATTACATTTAAATTATTCTCTAAATATTCAAGTGGGAAAATATAATAAAGAAATGTCTATAAGAAATTTAATTATTTCCTGTGTTTTGTGCAGTAGAAAAATAGTTGTGTTTATTGAATTGCATTGCTCACTACTGTGTATTTGGTTGAAAGTTAAAGCTTTGCTTGCTGAATTGTGCGTTATCTTCTGTCCCATAGAGCCAGTTCAGAGGAGTCTGGGTATAACATGTAGATTTATTAACAACTAAGTTAAGAGTACGAAATAAGGGCTATGAATGTAGAAAAAGGGGGTCTGGCTTCTATAGGAATACAATTATGCTCAGATAACAAACAATCTCAAAGTGTCAGAGGTTTTATACACCAAGAGTTTGTTCTTGCTCACACCACAGATTCCACGCAGGTCAAAAGGATATGAGAATGGGAGGAGACCTGTTCTACACAGTCACTCAAGGTTCCAGGCTGACTGAGGCTCCAGTGTTTGGTATTGTCGCTGTACCATCTGGAACATGCCTTTTCAGCTGCTGCTGTAGGAGAAAGACTGAAGAATCTCATGTAGGTTGTTCATTACCTAGCCCAGAAGTGACACATGTCCCATCCATTTATATTTCATCGTCCCAAAGTAGTCACACGGTCCTGTGTATGTGAAAGATTCCTGGCAAATGTAGGGGAGCAAGTAGAATGTTTTACATTACTGCCTCTGCCACAGGGCCTGTTGGCTCAGGAAAGAACCTGTTTCTCTCACATGGAATTGTTAGCATGTGATTAATCAGAATCAAGGTCAAGGTACAAGAGAACAGGGAAAATGGATTGGAATCTAGTGTGAAACACATAGCAAATAAGCAAAGTTGGGAATGCAGGACAGTGATTTTAGTTATCAAAACAAGGGTTGGAGCACTAAAGAGTTGCTCCCTCCCTCTACCAAAGTCCTTTACATTTCCTATCCAATTCTGTCACCAGCAAAAGTTGGGTAGCCATGAAATTCACACCCTCAGTCTTCTCATAGGGGTTCTGACACCTAGAAATTGATCTAGAATGATAATGCACTGTCTGATGGAATCTTCCAAGTCTTCATTCATTGTCTAGATTTCATATTTCTTAACTGCCATGCTCCTGATTGGATCCTTTTACTGTTTCTACTCTTAGGACTTAGAGTCTTGTACTCTATTGGAAGTTGGGGTGAAATTGAGGTGCTATTAGGCAGTGAAGTCAGGATGATACCAGGTCAAGGGACCAAGAAATACACAAATCTGTCCTTGACTTAACTACCCTTTCTATAAGGTCGACAAAGAGGCGAAGGTAAGCAAAGTAATACTTCAGTAGCTGGTGCTTTGACTCCAAACTTCAATCCAGAGCTCTTAAGCCCAAAATAAAATCTTGGAATTTTCTACTCAATGAGATTTAAATGCTATAGTTACCTGGGCTAGTGAAAATGATACCTAAGAGGGTTTTGCTGAAACCCACAAGTTATGTGTACTGAAAAACTGAGGGTCGTGGACTCTGATCAATCAGTTCAGCATTTCTTTTCTTGGGAATTAAGATGTAGGGTGGGAGCAGGTACAATTAGGGTCTTTAAACTTCTTTCATGGAAATTTGATAATCTCTGCTTGTTCTTTCTGTTAACCCCAGAGGGGTTAATAGCTAAGCTGTATGTGACTATCTGCTTTAGGGGAGAAAATCTGCAGGTAAGTTCTTCCAGCCTTTTCATGGGGCCATTTTCCTGATCCACATCATGGCTCTTAGGAAACTTTCTGGGACCAAAGAGAAGTGAAATTCGGCTCTCCAAGATGTTCAATGAATGCCTCTGGTGTCATCCTCAGAAACTTAAGAAATGGTTTTATCCAGGACGTTAACTTAAAGACCACACTATATTTAGTGAAAAATTCACCACCTACTCTATTCCTCGTCTTAGATTATGTACAGCATTGTTGTTGAACATAGTCTACCAAAGAGGCCCATGCAGTGAACACCAGATGATAGCACAGTCCAAATAATACAATATTGGGGATACAAAATGCCCCGAGTCTGTATTTGAAACCTTATTGTCATTTTTCACAGAGAAATTAAGGTACGATAGACAATTCAAAAGTCCTAAGAAAGAAATCCCATTCCAAACAAGGGACTGAGACTAGTGGGGTAGTAGCCCTAGACCTGCCTGCCCTGTTGGGGAGAAAAAGCAGGACATTCAGTTTACCAGCTGCTTGGAGGCCAGAGGAAGCAGAAGAGTGTGCTTACAATCTTACAAATGTATAATGATCCAGCCCACCAGCAAAAATGGTCCAATCAATTGTATGGGAATCTGACCCTACCTGATTCCTTATTTGCAGAATGTGCAAGGACGGAAGTAAGTAGAACAGGGACCCTGAGTGGTTTTCTTCACTCAAGACCTCTGTAGAAGACAAGAGGTGAATAGGTTTTCCAATAATCCTCCCACAGAGGCACTTGGAAAGCATCTGTCTTGACCCACAGGGTACTCAGGCTCTAATTTCCTTAGAATCAAAAGAAGGTGGTGAGCTTAGTAATCTCTCATTTGCCTAATAGTCATTTGTATCTCAGTCTTTATTGCACGGCTCCTTTTTCTGCTGGCTCCCTGGCCTATGAGTGGTTATGCTATATGGAAAATCTGGATACTTGTTGCATTACACAATTCTCCCATGAAGTATGCCCCCAGATTTGGTTCATTGTGTGAGACCTCCCAGTTAATAGAGGTTATTTCAGCTATCTTAGCTGCTGGGTGTTTGGTTTGAAAAGCCTATATTCAACTGGTGGAACTGTCACCAAAATAAAATGCTGTTTTTTCCCAATTACTGACAGAGGTCTCCACTGTGGTCTATTGTTCCTCCTCTATGGTGTTGTAGCCAATGCAGCCAGCTAGTTCAGATTCCTGTGCCAGTTTCAAGGCCCATGGCAGTGCTGGTGTCCACACTGCTTTCTCTGTAGCTATTCTTACCAACTCCTGAAATCCTCAAGTTGCCATCAAATTTCAAACTTCCATCAGTATGCTATTCCATGTCTCCTTCATTTAGTCTGCCTAAGTTATCCTCCCCATTGACAAGGGGTAAGATTTTCCTGTGGTTCAAATACATGTAGGTAATGCTATCTGTCATGTCCCCTATCCCTCAGCCTTATCGTTTCTGTGTGCTCTAGCTGATTTCAATTGCCAGTATCTCTTTGTCTAAGGGCTTTGTTTGAGGACTTTTATCAGAGGCCTTGGAAGGGTTTTCTACCCTTTGTACGATAGGCTGGGAGAGCTAGAGCATTAACACCTCTGAGTGGCTCTCAACCAAAAACTATTTGGGGTTGTGTATAAGTACTCAAACTCTTTCACCCCTTGAGTAAGTAAGGTCTCTCTTAGGTATGTGATCTATATGGTTCCCTAGAGTTTACTCATGGAATTAAGCTCTAGTCACTCAAAGTAGTAGCTTTGTTGATGACATACTTTTTATTGACTTTGTTTCTTCCCTGTATCACTTATTCCCCTCTGAGTATTTTCTGGGGTCAACTCCTAAATAATACTATTTGGATAAAATCTTATCCCAGGGTCTGCTTTTGAGGAAACCCAAATTAAGACACTCACCCTGTGTACATAGTTCTTATCCTTTAGTTCATTAAAAGGTATAGAGTGTTTAAGGAGAGTAATGACTGGACAGTATATCATTTATCTGTTCTTAGAAGGTCTACCCCTCTGTGGACACTTAGTAGGTGATAGGATTGTATCAGGATATTCTACCCTGGCACCAAGTGCTGGGTTCTGATTTCTCTCCATAAACAAAGGAAACTTTCTCATATGACCAACAGTTATGGCATTGGGAATTATCATCAGGCAGAGGTTAAAGGGTTCCCAAGCTTTTGGTAAGGCCAATGCTAGTGCCAAGGCTATGGTCTCTGGAAGTGTTCTCCATGTTAGTTGGTGCCCCTTTCCTATAGCAGTGGTCCATTTAGATAACTGGACCAAGTGTTGTCCTTTCTCCCTGTATTGTGACATATAGCCATTACAACAGTCTGGTGATACCAGGCTTTTTCATCTGTTGGCCTGGTGACCTGATGATTTGTCCATTTCCTGATACATTGCTTCCCTGTTGGGGAGAACTTCATCGAGGCCATTGTAGTCAGATTCAAGCTGTGTATTTCCACTGGCCTTCAGCCTTGTCCACGGCCTTCAGCTGTATTGCCAAGACATGCTTGGTCAATTTCTCATCATGTTCCCATGAGATAGATATTAGAAGTTGTCCATATAGTACTACCAAGTTTTGTAGTCTATTTTTGAGGATCTCCATTTATCTATGGAAAATTGATTGTGAGTGCCATGTATGTGCAGTTGTCTACCTCCCATCATGAAAACAGTTTTCACCTAATATGTCTCCTTTAGTGGTAGAGACCAAAGCCTGTTTACTATATCTAAGATAGTAAAGATCTTTGCATAAGGTCTTACCTTATCCAGAATATTTGGTATGAGATCATCATCATCATCAGTTGGGATTGATACTTTATTCAGTTCTCTCCTAGAATCCAACTGTAAGTTTCCAAATGCCATTTAGTTTTTGTGCTGGCCATATGAGAACATTGCTAAAATATGATAATTTACCCATTTTCTTCTGATCACTGAGTATTCCATCTACTGTTTCTCAGTATGTGTTAGCTGTATCATTCACAGTTAGGTAGACGGCCTTCCTTACCTTTGTGAGAGATGATTACAGTTAGGTCTGGGTATATCTTTGTAGGTATGTCCTTTTTTCTTTCATGTGTCTATCCTGGTTTCTAAGATCTC
This sequence comes from Nasua narica, assembly GCA_028533885.1. Lineage (NCBI taxonomy): Eukaryota > Metazoa > Chordata > Mammalia > Carnivora > Procyonidae > Nasua > Nasua narica. Next base: position 84,097,481 of record CM052801.1, on the reverse strand, counting down.
AAGCTTTATTCTTTGTCTTCATTTCTTAATTCTTTCCTAGTTTGCCCCCCACCCATCACAACTAGAACTGAAAGTATCTCCTGTTTAAGAGTTTTAAAATACCCTGTAATCATTCTACCTGCTGACTAAGGGCCATCCACTATTTCCAGGCCAACCCATTTCTCAAAGCCAAGGCATTCTGGATATAGGCATTACTTAATATCTTTTTGACTTTTTTTTCTGTTAAATTTTCCTCTCCACCTCAAAAAGTCCACTTTCCCTGTGAAGCAAAGGCCTCAATTCCTTTCTTATTAGTGAACTCTACCTGCAGTGATTGTATCCACACTCTGAAGCCTCTGAAATCTACAACCATGATTAGACATATGACTAGTGCTCACTGAAGATACCTGATCAGGAAAGCCATTGTAAGGATAGTTTTTTTTTTTTTTCTCCTGATTAGGCCTTGCAAATGACTAAGGGTTATTTCTATTACTCTATCCCTTCATCTTCTTTCCACAAATTTGTAGATTAGGATTTGGATATTGCCCAAATCAGAGTCAACATGAGAACATATGGTGAAGGGACTCTGAAAACTTTGGAGAAGGCATATAACACCACAGAATTTCATCTTGATGTTATTCTCTCTTTATCCCTGGATGCAGGTTAAAACGTGATTAAGAGAATTAGAGTTTGGGCCTGTCATCTAGTTGGCCATGTGGCTATTTAGATCTAACAATCCAATAGGCCAAAGATGCTTATTTTAGGGAGACTTAGGTCATATCGTGGACCTTGCTCCTCCTGTAATTCGAAGTCTACCCTAGCTCCTAAAATGAATATTTGCACCCATACCAGCACCTGGCTGTTACACATGGGAGATTATATTCTGGGCCTACAGAAGCAGTACTTCAAGTTGGAGGACTGAACCTCAGTCTCTTTAGAGGGACTTTGCTCTCCAAATGTCAGTTCCTGGGGCATATATTCGCTTTGTCTTCTGAGATCATGCCAGTGTTAGGGGTGGAGGTGAGATGCTAGTACTATTAAGGGATGAAATTATGATTGTCATAGGCAAGACTCAGGAATACTTAAATTCTGCCTTGACCTTACTGCCTCTGTATGTTCCACAAGGGATGTATGTACATAAAAGAGTGGTAAAAGAAAGCCAAGTAGCATTTTATTAACTGGGACTTTGATTCCAAACTCCCATTTAGTATGCTACTGAGTTGGGCTTGCGCACAAGGAGATATAGGGTAGAGGCTGTCTGGAACTCAGAACCAAAGCAAGGTGAATAGTTTAGCATCTCAAAATTTGCCATTCCAATGAGGAAAAAACCTCACAACTACCAACTCCACGAATCCAAAAAGAGGCTTTCTATCCTATGAGATTGTTTACATTCCCAAGGCTCTACCCATTTAGAAATTCTGGTTTAAAAGTGTTTGGGAATCTTACCCATCAGTTCAGCACTCCTCTACCACTTGTGTAGGAGGTTAGGAAGAGGATCACAGAGGAGCTTTGAACCCCTTCCCCTGGAGGCCAATATGGACACTGTACTTATACTGTTTCAATGCTTAGCTTCTATAGCCAGGTCAAGTCCTACAGCTTGTGGTTGATACATGTTGATACATGGCTGGAACATTGACTAATACAAAAGGTATCACAAGAGGTACCATTACAGAATGCAAACTTGGTAACTTCTAATGAGAATCCTATAACCTATGTGGGATTTCTTATTACCTATCATATTTTGTGATTATTGGTGAGACAAAGTTTATCAGTGAATAACAATTTACTATACAACAGTGGTAAAGTATTTTGAGTCTTTTCTTCTGGGAGAGGGTCATGGTTGCCAGTCATGATAGTAGGAGAAAAAGTGATGCTTTTCATATCAAAATTTGAATATGCATGGATGTTTTTAAACTGTTTTAATTTTGTAATATTTTTTTAAATTTTGTAATATTTTTTTAAAAAGCAATGTAAACTGTGTGTGAATAATTTGCATGCCATAGTTTTCCTCATGTGGAGATACAATGCTAGGTAGGTGCTGGAGCATAGCAGGCTGTGCTGCCCAAGCCTTGTAGAACCATAACTAGTGATTCTATCTCCCAGGATGCAGAGTTTGGGGTTAATATGCTGAAGGAAACATTTGGAAGTGCATTCAGAATTTTCAGCTTCAGCCTTTGAAGACAACTAATCTTGGTTTGGTTTGGTTTTATTTAGGTTCTGTATCAGTTAACTTTTATTGCATAACAAACCACTCTAAAAGTTGGTGACCTAAAACAACCATTTATTTTTATTTTTATTTTTTTAAGTAATCTCCATGCTCAACATGGGGCTCAAACTCCAAACAACCTCAAGATCAAGAGTTGCATGCTTTACCAACTGAGCCAGCCAGGTGCCCCAGACAACCATTTATTTAACTTGGAATTCTGTGGGTTGGCAATTTGGGTTGGGCTCAGGTAGGTAGTTCTTTTCTCTTGACTGGGCTCACTCATGTGTCTTTGGTCAACTTTTAATCAGTTAGGTGACACTGGTTGTGGTGGTTGATTGTTGGCTTGGTCAATGGGGATAACTCAGCTATATATTTCTTATCGTCCAGTGGGTTAGCTTGGCCTTGTTCACATGGTAGCTTGGCAGGGTTCCAACAGAAAGAGACAAACTTGCAAGGTCTCTTGAGACCCAGGCTTAGATTTCACACAACTTCTACTAGATTCTGTTGGTCAAAGCAAATCATAAGGCCAGACCAGATTCAAGGGATAGAGGAATTGATTCCACTTCTAGATGGGAGATGCTGCAAAATTAATTGCAAAAGGCCTGGATATAAGAGGAATGTGGAGGGGAATCTATCACAGGCTCTTTCTGTTGAGGTGTCCTGATTTATATTTAGTGTGTGACTTATAGTCCTCTAGTAGTATCCCAAATTATAACATTTGAGTCCCCATGTGCATAGCTCAGTGGAAAAGTCCAGAGTCTATCACTTAGAACCTTCCTTCCTGATATGTTTGTGAAGGGTACAGATATACTTTATTTTTGACTGCCATTTTGAACTTTTTGACCTATCAGTTTGGATCCCCCATCTATTTTGGCCCCAAGAATATTTGGACTCCCTGTTTCTGAGTGTAAGCAGTTATATCACAATTATGATAACAGAGACTACTAGTTGCTTCCCAATATACACCTTCTATTTCTAGCTTAGTAATAACATCTATTTTCAGTTTTTCCACACTGCCACTTGGCTAAAAGACTACATTACCCAACTTCCCTTGTAGTGAAGTATGGCCACATACTAAGTTTTGGCCAATGAGATGTAAAGAGAAGTAACATTGCAACTCATGGAAAGTGTCCTGAAAGGAAGTGGTTTTCTTCATCCTTTCTTCTTTCCTCCTGGTTGGGATGTGGATTGATGGCTGGAGTTCAAGCAACCATCTTGAACTTGAATCCATCTTGAATTATATGGATGCACATCAAAGATGGTCTAGCAACTGGATAGAAGTAGCCTGGGTCCCTGATGACCATGGAATTGCATTCCAACCTTAGGGTGCCCCCACTTCCAGATTTCTTTATCTTGAGAAATAGTTTTCCATCTGTTTAAGGCACTGTCTTATATTTTGTTGTTATTAGTATATGTAACTTTATCCTAACACCCTAGTATTGATATTTTATTGAGCAAATTTTTGCTGAAACAAATTCTCTTAAGCCAACTAAAGTCCCTGATGAATTTTCTAAATTGTAAGACAAAACTATTTCCATTTTTTTCCCATTTGTACTTTTATTCTACTGAACACTGGGATTAGTTAGTTTCATCTTAACTTTATAGTAAGGATTTGCCTTATCAATAAATTATTTTTCATAGTAAAATTTACTTGGAATTGTAAATTTTTGATTTGTGGACATGATTTTCATCAAGGTTTCATTTCCCTGCGTCAAAATTTACAGATCTTAATTTTCCAAGAATGTGTGATTTTTCTGTAAAATAATAGCCAATAACAAAATTTATCATGTGCAGTTTCACCACTTTTCATGTTTTTCTATGGTGGTTATTTCCACCAAGTCTACATTTTCTCAGGTCAGTTTTCAGAGTTGCCAATGTTACAAATGACTTGTAGTTTTTAGTTTTTTGTTTCTAATAAATTTTACTATGTGCATTTTTAGACATTAACCATTTTATTTGTGTTGGTTAGTTTTGCCTGCTATATATTTTTTAAAGATCTTATTTATTTATTTAAGAGGTAGATAGAAAAAAAGAAAGACAGCATGTGGGGGGAGGGGCAGAGGGAAAGGGACAAGCAGACTCCACACTGAGTGCAGAGCCTGATGTGAGGCTCTATCCTATTATGACCCTGAGATCGTGACTTGAGCCATAATCAGGAGTTGGACACTTAGGGGCTCCTGGGTCGCTCAGTCATTAAGCGTCTGCCTCAGCTCAGGTCATGATCCCAGGGTCCAGGGATTGAGTCCCACATCGGGCTCCCTGCTTGGCAGGAAGCCTGTTTCTCCCTTTCCCACTCCCCCTGCTTGTGTTGCCTCTCTCACTGTGTTTCTTTCTGTCAAATATATAAATAAAATCTTATAAAAAAAAAAAAGATTTGGACGTTTAACCAACTGTACCACCCAGGTGCCCCCCTACCTGCTATATTTTTATGACTTGGAAATTGATACTAATTTCTTGGTGATTCCCTGAGAAAATTGTGAGCAACTCCCCTCAGATGTTCTAGAATTTTCCCATTCTTCAGACTGTTGCACATTCAAACTTATAAATATAAGTGATTTGTTTCTGGCAGTCTCCTTTAGTGCAAATCCTCTTAAATCAAAGTTGTAATTACCATTACTTTAAATTGGAGAAAATGTCATACATCCCTGAGCCCCCAACTTGACACCAATTTTGTTAAAACACCACCAAATTTCCATTAAAATGGACTCAAATGATTTAATAATGTTACTTATCATAATACAACCTATTAGGCAGTTTCTCCTGATATAATTATAGCTATTTACCCATTCTTCTTAAACTCTTTGCAGTTATTATATGCTCAACATGTAAAACTCTGTTATCACCCCCCATTTATCATTATGATACTCAAAGTTTATGTCCTTCAACCTTTAATGCAACACACACACCTACAACAATAAAGACAACATAAATCAGTTAAAAGAATACTTTTTAGGGGCATGTCAATGACCTTTAGCTGAAGTCTACCAGGAACACACCTGTAGATGAACAAGTTGGGCTTATTGTTGCAGGGAGAGAACATATAAACCATTGGGAACCATGGGTCTCAGGGAGAGGAGAGTAGAAAGAATCTATTATGGGATTTGAACTTCGGTTAGGAGATTAAGGGAGAGTCTAAGGAAATGAGGGTTCCTTCTAGATTGGATGCCGTCAGAAACCAGGGATGATTGCGTAGCTGGGTTTCTCGGTAAAATCTTATCTATAGAGAGGATGGGGTAGAGACAGGATAAAGCTATATTTGGTAAAGAAGTAGTGATTATTCATTTTAGCCAAGGGAGGTAGGTGGTGGTTGGTAATTTGCAGGGGGCACAGTGACTTTGGCTTTGTGCTTAAGACAAAATTATGAAGCGGCTTTGTTTCACCTCACATTCTCATGTTCTCAGAGTAACATTTTTTGGAGTTGATATGAGAAATTTTTAATGTCCAGTTGGAGAATAACATGATTTAGCTGTGACCATCAAACCAGCTTTTGGATTTCAGTAGATGCCTTTTTTCTTTCTCAGGCACCACACTTCAGGTTGTCATTGCTATAAACTAGTAAAACAGGAGTATTCTGAGAAGAGAACTTAATGCAACGTGTGCCAACCCTATAAGTGTCTTCCCTCTCATGGGCTCAGCTACTTTCAAGATGTCAAATCCCTATTTATATATTCAAAGGAATTTCTTATAAGTTGAAGTAGAGGTATTAAACTCCTAGGAAAGTTGAGTTCTAATGTGAATGACTCCACTCTGTGTGGAGGAAAGAGTAAAATACAGAAGAAAAATGTTCTTGGGGTCAAAATGGCAGGGTCAAAATAGGCAGTGAGAGCAAAATGTTCTGTGTGTCTGGGAATGCCCCCAAGGTCCTGTGTGTTTATCCAGGTTCAGGGCTTGGTCCTGCTACTCCTCTTTGGGGACTGGGTCTGAACCCAGACACGCCCTATCAAGGCTGCAGACTTCCACCTTGGCTACCCTAAGTTGTTTGCTTCAGGACAGGCTTTCATGCCACTTTTTTTTTTTTTTAAAGATTTTATTCATTTATTAGAGAGAGAGAGACTGAGAATGAGAGGGGAGAACGTCAGAGGGAGAAGCAGACTTCCCACAGAGCTAGGAGTCTGATATGGGACTCGATCCCGGGACTCCGGGATCATGACCCGAGCTGAAGGCAGGCTGTCAACCAACTGAGCCACCCAGGCGCCCGCTTTCATGCCACTTTTACTGCTACTGAAGTTGGCAAGGTTTTTGATCCCGTGATTGCTCCTGTTGCCATTGCCTTGCTGGACTGTGCATTGTTGCTTATTACGACGGAATTGATGGGTCTAGGGCAGAACACTCCCGCTCACATCACTTCCCTGGCCTCTTACTGTGGTTCAATTCAGGCCACCATTGAGCAAAAGTGCTCTAAAAAACTGGTCTGGAATTCAAACACTTGAGCTCTTTAGAAACATTGACTTTTCTTTAGGACACCAGAAGAGCTGAAGTGTGATTGGTTGCTGGGTTTGCCATTGCACAGATCCAATCCTGGTCCTCTCTGACTACCTGGCTTGGGGCAAGGGCTGGCTCACCAGTGCCATCTCTCTCTACTCTCATAGTGATTTGATCTCCGAAACCTTGTTACTTTTTCTGCCACTGAGCTTTGACCAGAATCACCTCTATTCTGACAAATGTCATTAACTTAATGTAATTATGCAAAATATATTTATTATTTATTCATGTGTGCATTTATTCACTTAGTCTTCATTTAATTGGCTTTAGGATAAACTCCTGGGAGAAGGGACTGTAGCCAGACTGCTTTTCTGATAGAATGCCCTTTAAGCTTTGCATCACTAGGACTGTCTTTCTCTCTCTTTTGATCTGTATTTCTCTGTCATTATCTTTGTCTCTCTCATTGACTGTGTTTCTTTAATCTTGTTAACCACCCTCACCTGCTCTTACACTCAAACGAATGTAAATATCCCTCTCCTTAGGCATTGTAAGGACCCCAGCCAGCAGGGATCCAGGAAGTTATGCTATCCATCTTTCTTCAGGACTACATGATGTCTCTCATTGTCCCTGTCATTTCCTCTTAGTATCCCTGCTTCTCTATGTGTCTTAGCTTCAATGAATGGCCTATTGATTTTATTTCTTGAAACTCCATGCTGTTCAGTGTATTCTGCTTTTGTTGTTACTTTGCCTTGCTGTGATCCTCCATATCTATGATCCTCCTTCTCTTCTTCAGGGCATTTTTGGTAAGTGATGATTGTTATTTCTAACTGCTACAGTCTTCAGATTTTTAAGTGGGAGAATCCTAGGGGTATAGATCATCTGCATCAGGTCGCATTGTAGGTAAGTGGTTTGACTGACTTGGCTGCACCTGAGTCAGGGGTACACCCTGTGGCTAAGGGCAAGGTCACGTGATATTAAACTTGACAGTATGAGCAGCAGAGGTTGCAGGCTGGCTGTGATTGATATCTCCCTATAGTCTGGTTCTTGCCTATTGGTATATTAACCTTCTTTCGGTATGCTGTACCAAAGTTGTCTCTGCCTAAAACAATCTACCAATTATGCCTCAACCACAAACACCTGCTCCCACACTTGCAGGAGGAAGACAACCCAGTTTTATCTAGAAGTAATGAGAAAAGATCATATTAAAAGTTGCTTATCAGACCCAGTGTTGATAATTTTTAGGTGGCATCTTCAGATCATCAATTCCTGTGCCTGCCTATGGTTGTTTATTCAGAGTATATATTGCATCCTGCTGCTGCTTGGGTATGGTGAATTCTTCCTGGAATCAGTAGGCATACATTATTGCACAAAAGTTCATTCCTTGGTCAGCAAATCTGACCAACTGGAGAATCTGCGTCTGGGATGATTACCCCTGACATCCCCTAAAGGCAGCAGCAGTCCACTTCCAGGTGATACTGGCACTCTGGGCAAAGCCAGCTTTGAGGGGTTGGTTCTCAAACTTGAGCTTGGAATCACCTGGAGGGTTTATTAAAACACAGAGCACTTATCTCCACCCACAGAGTTTCTGGTTCACTGGGAATTTGCATTTTAACAGGTTCCCTGGTGACGTTGATGCTGCTGGTCCAGGAACCACACTTTAAAGAAAAATCCCTATTCTACTTGGAACACTGAAAAAAATAAAATTAAATTAAAAACAAAAAACAACCCCCCCCCCCCACCTATTCTAGGGTGAGTAAATCAGGCCTTTAGTGGTCAAGTAGAAGTGGGGTTTTTTGGTAGTTTCAATCCAGGAGAATTTCTTAAGATTTTTATTTATTTATTAGAGAGCGAGAGACTGAGAATGAGAGGGGAGAAAGTCAGAGGGAGAAGCAGACTTCCCGCAGAGCCGGGAGTCCGATATGGGACTCGATCCCGGGACTCCGGGATCATGACCCGAGCCGAAGGCAGTTGCTCAACCAACTGAGCCACCCAGGTGCCCCAGGAGAATTTCTTTAGGTTATCTGTCAGTTGTGTTATTGGGAACCCCTCAATTTTGCTTTAGCTTTTTAAGTTTCTTTTTTTTAGGTTTTTATTTTAATACCAGTCAGTTAACATACAGTTTTATGTTAGTTTCAAGTGTACAATATAGTGATTCAACAATTCCATACATCACCAGCTGCTTATCACCACAAATGCCTTCCTTAATCTGTGTCACCTATTTCACCCCCCCCCACCTCCCCACCCTCCCCTCTGGTAACCATCAGTGTGTTCTCTATAGTTAACAGTCTGTTTCTTGGTTTGCCTCTCTCTCTCGTTTCCCCACATGTTCATTTGTTTCATTTCTTAAATTCCTGAGTGAAATCATATGGTATTTGTCTTTCTCTGACTGACTTATTTCACTTAGCATTATACTCTCTAGCTTCATCCATGTCATTGCAAATGGCAAGATTTCACTCTTTTTAATGTTTAAATAATATTCCATTGTGCATATATACATACCACATATTCTTTATCCATTCATCAATCAGTGGACATTTAGGCTGCTTCCATATCTTGGCTATTGCAAATAAAGCTGTAAAATAAGGGTGCATGTAACCCTTTGACTTAGTGTTTTTGTATTCTTTGGGTAAATAGCCAGTACTGCTATTGCTAGACTATAGAGTAGTTCTATTTTTAACTTTTTGAGGAAACTCCTTATGGTTTTCCAGAGTGGCTGCCCCAGTTTGCATTCCCACCAACAGTGCAAGAGGGTTTCCCTTTTCTCCACATCCTTGCCAACACTTTCTTGTGTTTTTAATTTTAGCCATTCTGACAGATGTGAGCTGATATCCCATTGTAGTTTTGATTTGCATTTGCTTGATTATAGGTGATGATGAACATCTTTTCATGTGCCTTTTGGCCATTTGGATGCCTTCTTTGGAGAAATATCTGTTCGTGTCTTCTGTCCACTTTTAAATTGGATTATTTGTTTTGTTGAGTTTGATAAGTTCTTTATAGATTTTGGATGCTAACCTTTTATCAGATATATCATTTGCAAGTATCTTTTCCCATTCAGTAGGTTGCCTTTTAGTTTTGTTAATTGTTTCCTTTGCTGTGCAGAAGCTTTTTAGTTCTATGTAATCTCAATTGTTTATTTTTGCTTTTGTTTCCCCTGCCTTAGGACACCTAGAAAAAAAAGTTGCTATGATTGATGTCAAAGAAATTACTGCCTGTGTTCTCTTCTAGGATTTTTATGGTTTCAGGTCTCACATTTAGGTCTTTCATCTATTTTGAATTTACTGTTGTGTATGGCATAAGATAGTGGTCCAGTTTCTTTTGCATGTTGCTATCCAGTTTTCCGAGCACCATTTATTGAAGGGACTTTTTCCCATTGGATATTCTTTCTTGCTTTGTTGATGATTAATTGACCTTATAATTATGGGTTTATTTTTGGGTTTTCTGTTCTGTGGGAAGCCCTCAATTTGTAAACCCAAAACAGAGGTCTCTCTGTGTTCTGTCCCTCCTGGCACCTAGATGGCCACCCTTCTTCATGTGCTGATTGCGATGTTCATACTCCCTTCTGCGATTAACTGCTGCCACTTGTGTCCAACCCTAGTTGCTCCCTTCTTTTGTGTATTTAGTGATACCTTTGTCAACATCTTTCCCATTCTCATTTCCTGGCAGGAAAGGACTTACTGCTACTTCATCAGTCTTTTTGTGTTTCCTAACTCAAAATCCTAAGACTTAGAATCTGATTGGTTGGCCAGGTTATCTTTTTGTGTTAGGCCAAAAAGGGTTGCTGGCTGACCTATGGATTTTCAGCTGTTGGATTGTGAGTCCATACTGAGTCCCACTGGCTATGGCCTGTCCTGGTGCCTATAACCAGTGAATGTCTGAGTCATGTAGTGTATAACATGGCAGACTGTGCAGCAGGGTTTAAGGGTAGGGTATTTAGGCAAGGGGCTTGGGTTGTGGCAGGCACTGATGGACATTTTAAGTATAGCATATTGACTGGCAGGATTAGTTTCCAGATGGTACCTACCATACTGGTTATTTTTAAATAATATAGTAATATTTAATAAAATATTAAAATATAATATACATTAAAATATACTAATGGTAATTATTTGCTAGCTAATACAGCTGTACTGGTTATTAAAATACTGAATACCAGGGCACCTGGTTTGCTTAGTGGGTTAAAGCCTCTGCCTTCAGCTCAGGTCGTGATCTCAGGGTCCTGGGATTGAGCCCCAGATTGGGCTCTCTGCTCAGCAGGGAGCCTGCTTCCCCCTTTCTCTCTCCCTGCCTCTCTGCCTACTTGTGATCTCTCTCTCTCTCTGTCAAATAAATAAATAAAATCTTTTTTTTAAAAAGAATGCTTAAAATACTGAATACCTCCTAGTGATTGATAAGTAATTCTTTTTCTGAGCCTCTTCAGTGCCTCTCCTGCCCCTGCTCCCTTGATCTCTCTCTCAGAACCCCAAGTTCTTCTTACTACCCAGCAACTAAAGAGTTAATTTGTGGTATAGCAGAGGACTCCAGGCTTCTGCCCCAGGATTAGGGTTGGCTTTCATTTTGATTGGCTGACTGCCACAGTGATTGTTAAATATTTTGAATGCCAATCCTGTGACTTCATGGAAAGAGGATTCAAAATCCATATTGCAGAAGGCATATGTACAGTATTTTCTCTGTGTACTTGTGTAAGTATAATTGTAAGTAACACATTTTGTAGTTTGGTTGATTTCTTCTAAAGCAATTTCAATGTGTCTTTCTATAAATTTCGCATTTTTAAAATATTCACCATTTATTATGTAAAGAAGAAGAAATCAGGTCTTTTTCTATTTTTATTTCCAGAAAAATTAATTTTGGTCACAAATCAGAATGAGTTGATTGCCTGTAAGTTAGTATTATATTCTAGTAAAACTGAACTATGGGGGAAAAGTCCCCTTTCCTTTACAGAGAAGAGCTGATTTCACAGTAGAAACAAATTTATTAGAATCTCCTACAAGGCTTTAATGGAAAACAACCTAAAAGTAAACCAAGCATTGTTGAATGTTTTCATTCCCAGTAGGGATTTGGCATGATGTATAGTGTCTGGCCATCATGCTATGCAGTGCTGATCCAAGGACTGAGTAAATAACAGGATCCAGAAATGAACATATGTTCATAGAACATGCAAGGTCTTAAGCTAGAATTCATTGACTGACACTAAAATGTGTAGGATGCAAAGTATTGCCCTGAACTTTCACAGAACAAAATTACATTTAGTTTATTCTTCAGTAGTTGAAGTGTGTTTGCTGAAAGGAACTACATTATGTAGTTCAAATTCAAAGAATGCAGACTTTTAGTAATTCAGAGGGAGTCAGGAACATTATTCAAGAATTGTCTCCTTTTGCTAACCCCTTCAATATAAAAAGTAATAAAAATGTCTCACTCAGATTTATTAAGATATGAAGTGTGACTCTAAAGCAACATGTCTATTTTTTTGTGTGTGGCTTGTGGAATGAGGGTCATTACTTTAAAGTCATAAACAATTGTTATTCCTTTTGGGGGAAGTAAGTAGTCTAGTGAATAGACATCTGATTAGAACTCAGGAAACTCAGATTTAACTTCCACACTCCTGCTGGGCTTTGGAGACCAGGGAGAAGCATCATGATATAGTGAAAAGAGCACTGGTTTTGGGACTCGGACTCACACAGGGTCTAGTCCTATTTTCTCCACTTACCACTTATAAGCCATGTGGGGGTAACCTCTCTGAGCATTAATTTGTCCATCTGAAAGGTGAGATTGATCTATTCAGGGCTGACATTCAGCTGATACTCACCAGCATGAGTGGAGCAACTGTTTACAGCTGGACTCTGTTCTGATCAGGCCGGTGTCCACTATGATGGATGGATGCCCATACAGTACCAGTTGTTAAATATTTTGGCTATTACTCTGAATAATACTCAATGGGTAGGGTTATTGAGAACATCAAATGAAATATATGTGATGTTCCTAACATACAATCACTACTTGTGAAATTTTAGTTTTATGTTCTTTCATTTTTTTTTTTTCTGTAGGACTTTTTAAAAAAACATGTTTTTCAACCTAAATAAAGGAAGAGAAAATGACTGACACTTGTTTTCACTGTGATGTTAAGAGACTAAGGGGGGGCGCCTGAGTGGCTCAGTTGGTTAAGCAACTGCCTTCGGCTCGGGTCATGATCCCGGAGTCCTGGGATCGAATCCCACATCGGGCTCCCAGCTCCACGGGGAGTCTGCTTCTTCCTCTGACCTTCTCCCCTCTCATGCTCTCTCTCACTGTCTCTATCTCAAATAAATAAATAAAAAAAATCTTAAAAAAAAAGAGACTAAGGGGAACTGTTTATATCTTATATTTATTCAGATTCCATTAAGCAAACATTAAATTCCTACTTTGTGAAGGGTCCTTGATGAGTTCACAGTCTAGGAAGAACAGTAGATGAATAAACTCTGATTTCAACCCAACAGTTTTAAGAGTTAATGTGAACCTATAAGGTGCCTTTGTGCAAATTTAATAAGAAAGACTTCCTCTGGGCAGGTACAGCCTAGCTTGGCAGCTGGATGGATTTCAACTCCCAGTTACTCTCTCCTCTGTGTGCCTTTGTGCAGTGCACAAACTGCACAGTTATATAGTGTGGCCCTGAGAACTGTTACAATAGAGTATAATTATATATAGTATAACTGAGAGCTATAGGCTTAAAGTGGTGGGAAGGACTGAGTTTTGCCAAGTAAATGGCATTTGTCCAAATTACAGATGAAGGAGGAAGCAATAGGGTGTGTATAAAGACACAGATGTATGAACGAGCTAGGAGATGAGGGGAATAGTGAATATTCCTACCAGATCATATGTTGGTACTCCTGGTTTTGAAGAAAAGATGCCAATGGAAGTCGTATTTACAACCTTTCTAAATAGTTTACCATTATTACAGTTAAATATTAGAATGACTTTTTGTGTTAAGTTAATGTTTCTTCATTGTTCTTGAATTAGATATTGTGCTTCATTTTTAAAATTAATTAATTAATTTGCTTGTTTGCTTGTTTATTTATTTATTTAAAGATTTATTTAAGTATTCTCTACATCCCACATTTGGCTAGAACTCACGACCTGAGATCAAGAGTCATGCTCTTCTGACTGAGCCAGCCAGGTGCTCTGCGTGCTTCCTATTTTAAAATTTTCATTTATATTCAAAAAATTGTTTTTAGTTGATGAAAACACACTGTCTTCTAAGGTTAATTATATGAGGTCCTCTAGTTCTTTTCTATTTGGCTTGTGCCTAGACAAAGATCAGTGATCAAAGGAAGCTAGAAGATTCAGTGAGACATTTTTAAAAAAAAATCTGGAGACTTTTATCATTGAATTATGGATCTATGTTTGCTTCATAGAATATTACATCATAGACTTATAGAGCTTGGAGATTTTTGGAGACCTTTGAGCCTAATCTCATTTCAAAATGACTTTATTGTTCTTCTAAAAATAATACATGGTCATTATTTAAAAAAATTCAAGCAGTTCAAAGTAAAAAGTTGAGGGCTACAACCACCTCAATTCTTACCACCCTGATACAAACACCATTAATGTAAGGTTAACAGCATTCTAAATATCTCATTGCAGATAGATAAGTGATAGATGTACAGAATAAATTTTTTAAATAAAATTTGCATCCTATTATACATATTTTTATCAGAATTACTCAATGTGCTGTTACTAGCAATTAATATAATACAAAGAAAATGAAGAAATTATACACTTTGGAAAAATATTTATTCCCCACAAGGCATATCAGTTTCTAATAGATCCCTGTAAGTTTGAGGGGAAAAATTGATGTTAAAAAACATCAAGAGGTTGTTACTCTTTCCATTTTGTTTTAATTTTAATAATATTGATTGACATTCTACTATGAAAGATGAGGGAATCACACCTTTATTTTTTCTTCTCCCCTTTCATAGTTTATGCTTTATATAATAAAATTTATCACAATATCAAAGTTTATAACATTTGTTTCATGTTCTAGTAATTGGTTAGAAATTGTGTTTGACTGCCAGTTCCTAGAGACCTGACTATAGTGACTTAAACACATAAAGATTTAGTCTCTCATCTAAAGGAAGACTGGAGGTAAGAGTCATGACATGGGCAGGGCTCCATGAACTCATTAGGAACTTAGCTTCCTCCGTCTTCTTCCTTTACCATGTTTAGTATGTGATTTTCATTTTCAAGGTCATAAGGTGGCTGCTGGAGTTCTAGTCTTTGTGTTTATACTCCAGGCAAGAAGCAGGAAGAAGGTGGAAGAAGGTAAAAAAGACGTTTTTAAACAAAATATGCTTTATTTCAGAGTATTAATTCTTTTAAGTAATCTGTATGCCCAATGTGGAGCTTGAACTCATGACCCTGAGATCAAGAGTCCCATGCTCTAATGACTAAGCCAGCCAGGTGCCCCAAAAAAGACTTTTAGAAGCCCCAAATGCCATTATATGGCATTCATTGCCTGCCCCAGGACCCTGCCATCTCTAGGGGAGCCCAAGAAATGTATTTTTATACATTATATATATAATATATAAAATATACATATATTTATTCCTTTTATACGTGATCTACTTTATAATTATAAATGTATACATTTATACATTATATCATATTACCTAAGGTGGGAAGTCCCTGTAACTTCAGTTTCCTTAGTTGCTTGATTTTAGTTTTATATTTACATTGATTTAATGCCTGGACCACCAGTCAATTTTTTATTTATTTATTTTTGGGGGTGTATTTCTTGCCTGAATGTGTTGTATCCTTAAGTAGCTCTTTTCAGAGTGGTCTGTGGGCATTGTATTACTTACTGCTAGCTTGATTGCTTTCCTAATTCCTAGGCATTTCTTGCCTTAATCCTCTCCTTAGGTTTTTCCTGTTTTGTAGAGATAGTACAGCATCTCTTGATTCCATGGATATCTCACTCTGGAGCCCTCTGCCTTGCTGCAATCTGACGTGATTGCTCCCCAGTTCTAAAGAACAGCAATCATCCTAGGACTTCTCTTCACTGCAGTTCTTAGATCCCAATGTCTTTTTTTTTTTTTTTTTGGCTTACTACTTTTTCTTGCTGGAATAGATCCTGAAGTAACTTCCTAAGTTACCTCCTAAGAAAGAATGTGTGAGAGATAAACTTCCTGAATTTTAAGTATCTGAAAATGTTTTCATTCCATTCTTATACTTGATTGATAACTTTGTAGATGCAGAATTCTCATTTGAGAATTTGTTCAGAATTTGGAGGCAGGGCTCAGTTGTCTTCTTCTAGCACCTAATGTGGCTGATGAAAAATATAATGTGAGTCTGATTCTTGTACCTTTGTAGATGACCAGTTTTGTAATCTTTGGAAGCATTTAGCAACTTCTCTCGATATTTGGCATTCTGGAATTTCACAATGATGTGGACTGTTATGGAGTTTTTTTCATTCATTGCACCCAACACTGAGGGGAGGACCATTTGACACAGAAACTCTGTTCTTCATAAAACTCCATAAAATTATCTTGTATTATTTGTTCTGGTAATTTTCTTTCCCTTTCCTTTCTCAATTCTCTTTTATGAAACTCCTGTTAATCAAATTTGGAATTTCTGTGTTGATTTTCTATGCCTCATCTTTTTGCTCATATTACCCATCTCTTTGTCTCTTCTATTTTCAGGGAAATTTCCTCAGCATTATGCTCAACCTTGTCAGTAAATTTTATTTTGAAAGTAACATTTTATTCTTATTTAGTTTTTAAAGATTGATTTATTTTTAGAGGAGAGAGAGAGAGAGAGCTTAAGAACGAGGGGCAGAGGAAGAGGGAGAGAGAAATTCTAAGTAGACTCCATGCTCTGTGTAGAGCCAGACATGGGGCTCGACCCCATCACCTCTGAGATCACGACCTGAGCTGAAACCAAGAGTCAGATGCTTATCCAACTTCACAACCCAGGCACCCCTGGAAATAACATTTTAAGTATACACAAACTTTTTCTCTGATTGATCCTTTGTCATAGCATTTTGTCCTTGTTTTAGGGATGTAATATCTTGAGTCTCTCTGAGGATGCTATTTAAAATTGCTTTTAATTCTCAAACTTCCTTTGGCTATTTGAGGTCTTTTGTGGTTCCATATGAATTTTGGGATTTTTTTTTCTATTTCTACTAAAAATGCCATTGGGATCGTGACAGAAATTGCATCGGCTCTGTCAGTTGCTTTGGGTAGTTTGAACATTTAAGCAATCTGAAAAGCTCATGGAAAGACATCTGAAATCTCTGGAATCCTTGGTGTCAAAATTACTTGAAATCATTGGTTGAACTGAAAACAAGATTTTGCTCTGACAGCATTGACAAGGATTGTAGACAACACTCCCCTTCTACCAGATTTCTTGTGGCTAATTTCATAACATGGCTCTGGGTAGCTAATCCTCTTGACAGGAGCAGCTAGAGTAGAGACACTTGGGCTTTACCATCAGATCCGCACTAGCTGTAGATAATTCAGATTCTCAGAGCTTGGTTTTCATCATCTAAAAAAAAGGTGCTAAATCACACTGTACTTCACAGTGTTACTGTGAAGAAGGATAGGTTTGGCACTTAGTGAGTTCTCAATAGATGTTAGCTGGTTAAACTCCAGAGCCTATATTTTAATCACTGTGCTAAATTATTAGTGGGAAAAAATGAACTGTTATGCATGTTATGCCTATACGTACTTGTTGCCTGGGAACTTTTTTTTTTATACAGAATGTCATATAAGTATTTTTAATATTTATTTAAGGAGAAAAAAATTCTTACTACTAACTGAGGTATAATGTTATATTACTTTTAGATATATAATACATTGATTCAACAATTCTATACATTACTCAGTACTCACTGTAAGTGCAGTCATAATTTGTCACCATACAATGTTATTGCAATATTATCAGCTATAGTCCCTGTGCTGTACTTTCCATCTCCATGACTTAGTTATTTTGTAACTGGAAGTTTGTACCTCTTAATCCCCTCTGTCTATTTTGCAGCCCTCCCCACCAACCTCCCCTCTGGCAACTACCAGTTCGTTCTTTGTATTTAAGAGTCTGTTTGGGTTTTTTGTTCATTTGTTTTATTTATTTTATTTTTTAAAAGATTTTATTTATTTGCCAGAGAGCAAGAGAGCACAAGTGCATGAACAAGGGAAGCAGCAGAAGGAGAGGGAGAAGCAGGTTCTCTGCTGAGCAAGGAACCTGATGAGGTGCTTGATTCAAGGACCCTGGGATTGTGACCTGAGCCAAAGGCAGATGCTTATCTGACTGAGCCACCCAGGAACCCATTTGTTTTATTTCTCTAATTTCACAGTCTTTTACTGAAAAAACTGTCTTTTCCCCCTTATTGCCTCATTTGTTGTAGATTAATTGACCATATAGGTGTGGGTTTAATTTTGGGCTCTCTATCCTCTTCCATTGGTCTATGTATATATTTTTGTGCCAGTACAATATTGTTTTGATTACTATCACTTTGTGATATATCTTGAAATCTGGAATTAGGATACCTCCAGATTTGTTTTTTCTTCTTAAGATTGCTTTGGCTATTTGAGGTCTTTTGTGGTTCCAAACAAATTTTAGGATTATTTGTCCTAGTTTTGTGAAAAATGCTGTTAGTAGTTTGATAGGAATTGCACTGAATTTGTAGTTTGCTTTGGGTAGTATGGACATTTTAACAATATTAGTTGTTTCAATCCATAAGCATGGTATATCTTTCCATTTATGATGTCTTCAATTTCTTTTGTTGTTGTTATTGTCGTCTTCACTTTCTTTCAACAATTTGTTATACTTTTTGGAGTATAGGTTTTTCACCCCTTAGTTAAGTTTATTCCTAGGTATTTTATTCTTTTTTGATGCAATTATAAATGGAATTGTTTTCTTAAATTCTCTTCCACTTCATTATTAGTATATGGAAATGTAAAAGATTTCTGTATGTTAATTTTGTATCCTGCAATGTTATTAAATTCATAACTCTTCTTTAAATGTTTGATAGAAATTACCTGTGAAGCCATGTGGTCCTGGATTTTTCTTTCCAGACCATTGTGGTTGGAAAAGATGTTTCATATGATTTCAGTCTTCTTAAATTTATTGATACTTGTATTATGGCCTAACATGTGATCTATCCTGGAAAATATTCCATGTGTACTTAAAAAGAATGTCTATTCTGCTGTTTTTAGATGCAATATTCTCTGTTAGGTCCATCTCGCCTCAGGTGTCATTCAAAGCCACTGATTTTTTTCTTGTTGATTTTCTGCCTGATCTATCCATTGATGTAAGTGGGGTGTTAAAGTTCTCTACTATTATTGTATTACTGTCAGTTTCTCCCTTTATGTGTGTTAATATTTGATTTGTGTATTTAGGTGCTCTTATGTTAGATATTTAAAATTGTTATATCCTCTTGTTGGATTGATCCCTTTATCGCTATGTAGTGCCCTTTGTCTCTTGCCACAGTCTTTGTTTTGAAGTCTCTTTTGTCTAATGTAAGTATTGCTGCCTCAGGTTTTTTTAACTTCCATTTGCATGGTATATGTTTTTCCATTTTTTCACTTTCAGTATGTATGGTTTGAAGTGAGTCTCTTATAGGCGACATATAGATGGGTTTTGCTTTTTTAATCAACTCAGTCACCTTATGTCTTTTGATTGGAACAGTTAGTTTATTTACATTTAAAGTAATTATTGATAGATATGTACTTATTGCCATTTTGTTAATAGTTTTCTGGTTGTTTTTGTAGTTCTCTATTCCTTTCCTCTTCTTCTCTTCCCTTGTGGTTTGTTGGCTTTCTTTAGTGTTATGTTTGGACTCTTTTCTCTATTTTTTGTATATCTATTATAGGCTTTTGATTTGTGGTTACCATTGAATTTATATATAATATTTTATATGTATTAAGTGATTACTACCTTTATTATACATTTACTTTTACCTATGACATTTTTTCCTTTCATAGTTTTCTTCTAGTTATGGCCTTTTCTTTTAATTTCCTAGTAGTTTTAACATGCTATACCTTAAATTTTAAAAAAAATTTTAAGTTTTTATTTTAATTCCAGTTAGTTACCATATAGTGCTATGTTAGTTTCAGGTGTACAGTATAGTGATTCAGCACTTCCATATATCACCATGTGCTCATCACAACAAGTGTACTCCTTAAACCCCATCATCTGTTTCACCCATCTCCTCTCCCTTCCCCACCAACCTCCCTTCTGGTAACCATCAGTTTGTTCTCTATAGTTAAGAGTCTGTTTCTTGATTTACATCTCCCTCTTTCTTTTTTCCCCCTTTGCTTATTTGTTTTGTTTCTTAAATTCCATATATGTGTGAAATCATATGGTATTTGCCTTTCTCTAACTGACTTATTTTGCTTAGCATTATACTCTCTAGCTCTGTCCTTGTCTTGCAAACAGCAAGATTTCATTCTTTTTTATGACTGAATAATATTCCATTGTATATTTCTTCTACTATTTGGAAGTTGAAATGATGTGCTCCGAAATATTGTGTTAGATGATGCAAAAACTGATCCAGTAAGATGAACACAGTGATTTGACCTCACAAAATGAAAGTCAATAATCAATACATGTAACTTAAAGTTTAAATAGGCATGTATATGTTAATAAATAATATAAAGTAGCTATTATTTTCATTGTCATTATTTCAGCCATGCTATCTTTAAGTCCCAAATTCTTTCATTTTCAAAAAGTAGTTAACTCGAGCTATCAAACCTATAGGCAGAAACCAAGTATTATGCCCCATTGTTTTTGTTAAAAAGATTTTTTTCCTCAAATATGTTTATTTTATTTTTTTCAGTGTTACAAGATTGATTGTTCATGCACCACACCCAGTGCTCCATGCAATACATGCCCTCCTCAATACCCACCACCAGGCTTGCCCAACCCCCCACCCCCTCCCCTCCAAACCCCTCAGTTTGTTGCTCAGAGTCCACAGTCTCTCATTGTTTTATTTATTTATTTGACACAGAGAGAGAGATCACAAGTAGTCAGAGAGGCAGGCAGAGAGAGAGGGGGAAGCAGGCTCCCCCTGAGCAGAGAGCCCGATGTGGGGCTCAATCCCAGGACCCTGAGACCATGACCTGAGCTGAAGGCAGAGGCTTTAACCCATTGAGCCACCCAGGCGCCCCTTAAAAAAGATTTTAATACATGTACAAACATGTTTGTTTGTTTTTTAAAGATTTTTTTATTTATTAGAGAGGGTATGCAAGCAAGAGAGCACACGTACAGGGAGAGCAGCAAAGGGAGAGTGAGAAGCTGACTCCTCACTGAACAGGGAGCACAGCAGAGAACCTGACATGGGGTTTGATCTCAGGACCCTGAGATCATGACTTGAGCTGAAGGCAGCCGCTTAATCAACAGAGCCACCCACACGCCCCAAACAGGTTTTTTTTTTTTAAATGGAGTCATATGATCTAACATTTTGCTATATTTATTACAGATAATTTTAATATAGTTTTATTGAGGTATAATTTAAATGCCATGAAATTTGCCATTTTTCAGTGTAGAATTCAGTGATTTACAGAGGTGTGTAACCATCACCAAAATTCAATTTTTGAAGACCTCTATCACCCAACAATTTCCCTTGTGTTCAGAGTGACTATATTCCCATTCTTAGCCTCAGCCAACTGCTAATCCAGTATCTTTTTCTATAAGTTTGCCTTCATAGATTATTTTAAAAGAAAACAATTGTCACATGCCATTGAAGACTCATTCCCCTTCCACCCACTATGTCATTCCCTTCCTTCCTTTCCTCTTCAGAGGTAATCATTAGAGGTTTGTGCTTATCCCTCCGACCTATTTTTACGCTCTCTAAAGTTATATTTTTTGAGATTTATCTATGTTTAGATATGCAGATATAGTTCATTCATTTTCACTGAAGTATATATACTATGTATAAATTTGCTACTTTAGTTAACACTTTGGTGGATATTTTTATTGTTTTCAAGTTTTTTTAAATAACTGTATTGTTTTCACCTTAAAACTTTAATGAGGTGCACTTGGGTGGCTCAGTGGGTTAAGCCTCTGCCTTCAGCTGAGGTCATGATCCCAGGGTCCTGGGATGGAGCCCCACATCAGGCTCCCTGCTCAGTGGGGAGCCTGCCTCTCCCTCTCCCTCTGCATGCCATGTCCCCTGCTTGTGCTCTCTCTGTCAAATAAATAAAATCTTTAATGGTGCCTGGGTGGCTCAGTCGTTGAATGTCTGCCTTTGGCTCAGGTCATGATCCCAGTGTCCTGGGATCGAGCCCCGCATCGGGCTTCCTGCTCTGCATGAAGACTGCTTCTCCCTCTCCCACTCCCCCTGCTTGTGTTCCCTCTATCACTGTGTATCTCTCTGCCAATAAATAAATAAATAAATAAATAAATAAAATCTTAAAAAAAATAAAATCTTTAAAACAAACTATAATGAACATTTGTGGCAGACAAAATGCTGTACATTTACCAAATTCTGTTTTATATTCCTGCTTCCTGAACAATAGAAAACTATACTTTCCAGTCCCCTTGCAGGGTTATAGGATTGGTTCTGGCCAATAAAATGTGAACAAAAGTTATGTGGGTCACCTTCTGGCTGAGGAAGTGAAAAGTCTCTGTGATTCTATATTCATGTATTCATTCTCTTTTCCTCCCTCCCTCCCCTTCTCTCTTCCTCCCTCTCTCCCCTTCCCTCTTTCTTCCTCCCTCCCCTTCTCTCTTCCTCTCTCTCTCTCCCCTTCTCTCTTCCTTGTATCCCCCTTCTCTCTTAATCCCTCTCCGCTTCTCTCTTGCCTGCCTCCCCCCTTCTTTCTTCCCTACCTCCTCCTCTTCTTTCTTCCTATCTCCCCCTCTCTTTTGCTATCTCCTCCCTCCCTCCCTTTCTCCCCCTTGCATCATGGGCATGGAGGTTGTCTGTAGAGATATTGGAACCATATGATCATAGCAGCCTTAATTCCTAAGTCACCTCACAGAGAAATGATGCCTTGGAGAGTTGCTTGATCTGTAGTTGACTTTTTATGAGTGAGAAATAGGCTCAGTGTTGAGCAACTGAAATCTGGGGATGAATTGTTACTGCAGTGTAAGTCCTAGCATTAGCTATTTGGATTTCCTCTTCTGGGAACTGCCTATTTATTCAATGTCTAATTTTTTCATATGATCTGTAGGAGTTAAAAAACAAATACTGTGGGGGCACCTGGTGTCTCAGTTGATTAAGTGTTTGACTCTTGATTTCCGCTCAGGTCATGATGTCAGGGTCATGAGATTGAGTCCCATGTGGGGCTCCACACTCAGCTGGGAATCTACTTGAGATTCTTTCTCTCCCTCTCCCTTGCCCTTCCCTGCCACAATCACACACGCGAACTCTCTCTCTCTCTCAAATAAATATTTTAAAAATGAATACTATATATTAATTAATTATTAAATTCATTGTGTCTTCTTCCTGACTATAGTTTATCTTTTAACTTTATTTAATGATGCACCTTTTCATATAAAATATTTTTATTTGATGTAGTTAAGTTTGTCAATATTTTCTTATTTGTGCTTATTGTGCTCTGCTTAATAAGTTGTTTTCTAATTTATGCAATGAAGATATTCTCCTATTTCTAAGTTTTTGATTTTTTGCTTTTCACATTTAGAAATGTAGAAATTATTTTTGTGTATGATGTGAAGTAGGGATATAATTTTATTGCCCCCTACCTGTGGAGATAACAAATCGTTCCAGGAACACCATTTATTGAATAGCCCATTCTTTCCCCACTAATTTATAATGTCATTTCTATCATATACCAAGTTCCTGTATGTATGTGAATCTGCTTTTGGGCACTAATTTGAAGCACTGATCTATTTCAGGTGTCAGTGAACTATGTCCCTCAGGCCACATCTTGCCCTGGTGAAGACCAAGCCTGGGCATACTCCTTTGCCTGCCATTCCCCTGTCCACTTCCAGTGCCTGCTTACCCTCTGGTGACTGCACTTCTCTGCTGCCCAGGGGCCACACGTGTCCCTGCCTACATGCTAGAAGCTCTGTTGTTGCCAACTGCTAGCATGGAGTAGTGGATTATCAGTTTAATGGGATCTCAATCTGGGAATTGGTGACTTAGTAAGTTTCTTCACCACTGGCCACCTGCCCAAGTTAAGACATCTGAGCTCTCTGGGGAACAAGAAGGGTATTATTGGAGCTAAAAATGAAACTAATGGCTGCCACTCTTCTTTCCTATCTTTGCCTATCAGGTCTTTCTTCTTTGGGTAGGGTGGCCAATCATTCTGGTTTTCTGGAGATGGAGGGGATTCCTGGGACATGGGACTTTCAAGGCTAAAACAAGGGCAGTATCAGGCAAATTGGAATGGCTGGTCAATGATTGCCTTACCCCTTGGCCACTAGTAGCTCTTCATCTAGCGAATGTCTTCAACAGGGAGCACAAAACCTCCTCACTGCCTGGGATGGCCTATCCTGGGCAAACTGATCAATTTGTTTATTTTTGCACTAATATCAGATTGTTTCAAAATTAATGTAGTTTTAAAATAAATTGATATTTGGTAGGGTGAATCTCCCCTCATTCTTCTTTAAAAATTTCTTGACTGTTTTTGACCTGTTACTCTTCCATTATTAATTTTAGAATCAGCTTGTCAAATTCCATGAAAATAATATTATTGGGATTTTGGTTGGAATAGAATTGAATATAATTTTCTTAGTTATGATTTTACACATACTTGGTTAGTTTTATTCCTAAGTGTATTATAGGTTCTGTTGCAATGGTGAATGGTATTTTTAGAAAATGTGTTCTACATTTTCTAATTATTGCTAGTACATTGAATTTTGAATGTTGATTTGGTATCCAGCAACATTGCTGAAATCTCTTAGTGCCAATAGTTTGTCTGCAGACTCTCAGGTTTTCCTATATCAATTATATCATATGTAGATAATGGCAATGTTCTTTTTTCTTTAAAATATCCTCTCTCATTTTTATACTGTTTTATTGTTTTGACAAATCCCTTCAGTCTTGTAGTAGAAACAGCAATGAGAATCTTTGTTTTCTGATTCTAAAGAGTATTATTCTAATATTTCTCCATTAAGTATGATGTTTATTGCATATTTGATAGCTACCATTTATCTAGTTAAGAAGTTCCTTTTTGTTCTAAGTGGGCTAAGAGTTGGGTTTTTTAAATCATATAAGTGAATGCTGAATTTTACCAAATGCTTTTTTTGTACCTAGTGAGACTTGAATTTTCTCCCTTGCACACTTAATTTTGTGAATTACACAAAATTCTTGAAAAAGAATCTGAAGCAGACTCCCAGCTGAGTGTGGAGCCCCACATGGGACTTAATCTCATGACCCTGAGATCATGACCTGAGCGGAAATCAAGAGTCAAACACTTAATTTTGTGAATTACATTAATCTTATAATGTTAAATTAACCTTGCATTGCTGGGATAAATACCACTTGGTCATAATGTGTTAAAAATTATAATACAAGGGTTTGCTTATATTTAATTTTGGATTTTTCATCTTCTTTTTCCACTGTTCTGGTTTTGTTGTGAATGTATCCTAGACTCACAAAATAAGTTGGAGAGATTAACCTCTTTCTCCTTTTTCTGGAATACTTTTATATAAAATCTCAATTACACATTTTTTTGAATATTTGTTTTTGAAAATTTGGTTAAACTTGCCTCTAAAACTATATGGCCCTCTGTCAGCTTAATTTTTAAAAAATATTTTAGTTATTTATTCGAGAGACAGAGAGAGTGAGCACGTGGAGAAGAGCAGAGGGAGAAGGACAAGCAGACTCTGTGCTGAGGACAGATCCCATGACCCTGAGATCACAACCCAAGCTAAAACTAAGAATCAAATGCTTAACTGAAAAAGCCACCCTAGCACCTGGGCAGCTAAATTTAATCAATTATCATTTATTGTGGCTACTAATATATTTGGACTTTTTTCTTTTTTTGTTGTTTAGTTTTTTAATAACCTATTTATTGAGATACAATTTACATACTATAAAATTCTTTTAATGTGTAAAATTCAGTCTTTTGATATATTCATAGATTTGTACAATCATTACCACAGTTTAATTTTAGAACACTTTCATCATCCCCAAAAGAAACCCTTTATATATTAGCAGTCACCTATAGTCTTTTCTTTCCCATAATCCCTGGCAACTACGTATCTACTTTTTGTCTATGAAATTACCTATTATGGACATTTCATAAAAATGGAATCATAAAATATGTGAGCTATTGTATCTTGCTTCTTTGACTCACACAATGTTTTTGAGGTTCATCCGTGTTGTAGCATATTTCAGAACTTCACGACTTTTGTGACTTAGTCCATTTATAGATATACATTTGATGGCTTTTGAATAGTTTCAGTAGTTTTTTTGATGGGCTTTTGAATAGTTTCAGTAGTTTTTTTCTTGCTACTGTGTATAATACTGCTATGAACATTGATTTATAAGTCTTTCTGTGGACATGTTTTCAGTTCTCTTGAGTATACACCTAGAAGTGGAATTCCTGTATCATACGGTAGTTTTATGTTTAACTTTTTGAGAAACTTTCAATGATGATTCTTCTTAATGATCAAATTTTCTTTATTTTTCTTTCTACCCTCTACTCATTTGGAAGTCATACATGTTGTTTCTGCATTTCTATTTCTCTTAAAATTTAAATGAATATATGACCCCTTATATGTGTACCAATAATTGTGACTTAAAGTCTAATATTAATCATTATATACATTTTTCTGAATAATTAAAGGTAAGTAGAACACAAATACTTATAATTATCCCCCTCTTCCATGTTATTTCCTAGTATATTAACTTTTTTACTAACCATCCCTAACTATTATTATTGCTTATTTTTATACCCAATGTTTTTAATACTTGTCAACATGTTTTTTAGTTTTTCTGCTCACCATGTTTCTTATATCATATACTCTCTCCTGAAATTGTTATTTTTCCATACTGAAGTACATATTTTCATTGTCTTTCAGTGAGGGTTTGTGAGTGGAAAATGTTCATAGATTTATTTAACTGAAAATGCTGTCTGTTTACTCCCACTCAATAATAGTTTAGCCAGGCATATGCTTCATGGTAGCACATATTTTTCTTCATCACTTTGAAACTATTATTCCATGTTATTTGAACCTCTGTTGTTAATCTAATTGTCATTTCCTTGTAAGACTTTTGGTTAGTTTTACCTTTGGTATTCTGCATTTTCACCATGATATGTCTAGATACACATTTGTTTTTACTAATATTGCCTAAGATCAAAATACTTCTTCAATCTGAGGATCTATAAAATCTGAGAACAGTTCTATAAAACTTGCAATCATTATCTCCTCAAATATTGCTTTTCCCCCATTCTTTTCCTTCACTTTAACTCATTTTTTTAATGAACATATAATATATTATTTGCCACAGGGTAAATGTCTGTGAATCATCAGACTTGCACATTTCACAGCACTTACCATACCACATACCCTCCCCAATGTCCATAACCCAGCCACCCTATCCATACCCCCCTACCTCCCAGCCACCCTTAGTTTGTTTCGTGAGTTTAGGAGCCTCTTACAGTTTGTCTCCTTCCCCATCCCATCTTTCATTTCTCTCTCCCACATCCCCACGATCCCCTGCCCTGCCTCTCAAATTCTTCATATCAGAGAGATAGATCATGTGATAATTGTCTTTCTCTGACTGACTTATTTTGCTTAGCATAATACCCTCTAGTTCCATCCATGTTGTTGCAAATGGCAAGATTTCATTTCTCTTGATGGCTGCATAGTATTCCATTGTATATATATATTGTGTATATATATATACACACACAACATCTTCTTTATCCATTTATCTATTGATGGACATCTATGTACTTTCCATAGTTTGGCTATTGTGGACATTGCTGCTATAAACATTCGGATGCATGTGACCCTTCGGATCACTACATTTGTATCTTGAGGGTAAATACCCAGTAGTGCGATTGCTGGGTCATAGGGTAGCTCTATTTTCAACATTTTGAGGAACCTCCATACTGTTTTCCAGAGTGGCTGTACCAGCTTGCATTCCCACCAATAGTGTAGGAGGATTCATTTTCTCCACATCCTTACCAACATCTGCCATTTCCTGACTTGCTAATTTTAGCCATTCTGACTGGTGTGAGGTGGTATCTCACTGTGGTTTTGATTTGTATTTCTCTGATGCCAAGTGATGTTGAACACTTTTTCATGTTTCTGTTGGCTATTTGGATGTCTTCTTTGCTGAAATGTCTGTTCATGTCTTCTGCCCATTTCTTGATTGGATTATTTGTTCTTTGAGTGTTGAGTTTGAGAAGTTCTTTATAGATTTTGGATACTAGCCCTTTATCTGATATGTCATTTGCGAATATCTTCTCCCATTCTGTCAGTTGTCTTTTAGTTTTGTTGACTATTTCCTTTGCTGTGCAAAAGCTTTTGATCTTGATGAAGTCCCAATAGTTCATTTTTGCCCTTGCTTCCCTTGCCTTTGGTGACGTTTCTAGGAAGGGGTTGCTGCAGCTGAGGTCAAAGAGGTTGCTGCCTGTATTTTCCTCCAGGATTTTGATGGAGTCTTGTCTTACATTGAGGTCTTTCATCCATTTTGAGTCTATTTTTGTGTGTGGTGTAAGGAAATGGTCCAGTTTCATTCTTCTGTATGTGGCTGTCCAGTTTTCCCAACACTATTTGTTGAAGAGACTGTCTTTTTTCCATTGGATATTCTTTCCTGCCCTGTTGAAGATTAGTTGACCATAGAGTTGGGGGTCCATTTCTGGGCTCTCTGTTCTGTTCCACTGATCTATGTGTCTGTTTTTGTGCCAGTACCACATTGTCTTGATGATTATAGCTTTCCAATAGAGCTTGAAGTCTGGATTGTGATTCCGCCGACCTTGGTTTTCTTTTTCAATATTCCTCTGGCTATTCGTGGTCTTTTCTGGTTCCATATAAATTTTAAGACTATTTCTTTGAAATAAATTGATGGTATTTTGATAGGGATTGCATTAAATGTGTAGTTTGCTTTAGGTAGCATAGACATTTTCACAATATTTGTTCTTCCAATCCATGAGCATGGAACGTTTTTCCATTTCTTTGTGTCTTCCTCAAGTTCTTTCATTAGCACATTGTAGTTTTCTGAGTACAGATTCTTTGCCTCTTTGTTTAGGTTTATTGCTAGGTATCTTATGGTTTTGGGTGCAATTGTAAATGAAATCAACTCCTTAATTTCTATTTCTTCTGTTTTGCTGTTGGTGTATAGAAATGCAACTGATTTCTGTGCATTAATTTTATATCCTGACTCTTCACTGAATTCCTGTATAAGCTCTAGCAGTCTTGGAGTGGAGTCTTTTGGGTTTTCCACATGAAGTATCATCTCATCTGCAAAGAGTGAGAGTTTGACTTCTTCTTTGCCAATTTGGATGCCTTTTATTTCTTTTTGTTGTCTGATTGCTGAGGCTAGGCTTTCTAGTACTATGTTGAATAGCGGTGGAGATAGTGGGCATCTCTGTTGTGTTCGTGATCTTTCTCTTTTCTTTTTGGTAAGTTTGGCCAAGGGTTTGTCAATTTTATTAATTCTTTCAAAGAACCAGCTCCTAGTTTTGTTGATTTGTTCTACTGTTTTTTTGAGTTCTATTTCATTGATTTCTGCTCTGATCTTTAGTATTTCTCTTCTTCTGCTGGGTTTAGGCTTTCTCTGTTATTCTTTCTCCGGCTCCTTTAGGTGTAGGGTTAGGCTATGTATTTGAGATCTTTCTTGTTTCTTGAGGAAGGCTTGTATTGCTATATATTTTCCTCTCAGGGACGCCTTTGCTGTGTCCCAGAGATTTTGACCAGTTGTGTTTTCCTTTTCCTTTGTTTCCATGAATTTTTTTAATTCTTCTTTAATTTCCTGGTTAACCCATTCATTCTTTAGTAGGATGTTCTTTAGCCTCCATGTATTTGAGTTGTTTCCAACTTTCCCATTATGATTGAGTTCTAGTTTCATGACATTGTGGTCTGAAAATATGCAGGTAATGATCCTAATCTTTTGGTACCAATGGAGACTGATTTGTGCCCCAGGATGTGATCTATTCTGGAGAATGTTCCATGTGCACTAGAGAAGAATGTGTATTCTGTTGCTTCGGGATGGAATGTTCTGAATAGATCTGTGATGTCCATCTGGTCCAATGTGTCATCTAGAGCCTTTATTTCCTTGTTGATCTTTTGCTTAGATGATCTGTCCATTTTGGTGAGGGGGGTATTAAAGTCCCCTAATATTATTGTATTATTGTTGATATGTTTCTTTGATTTTGTTATTAATTGGTTTATATAATTGGCTGCTCCCACGTTAGGGGCATAGATATTTACAATTGGTAGATCTTCTTGTTGGACTATCTCTTTAAGTATGATATAGTGTCCTTCTTCATCTCTTATAGTCTTTGGCTTAAAATCTAATTTATCTGATATAAGGATTGCCACCCCAGTTTTCTTTTGATGTCTATAAGCATGTTGAATTGTTTTCCACCCCCTCACTTTAAAGCTGGAGGTGTCTTTGGGTCTAAGATGAGTTTCTTGTAAGCAGCATATCGATGGATCTTGTTTTTTTATCCATTCTGATACTCCGTGTCTTTTTTTGGGGGCATTTAGCCCATTTACATTCAGGGTAATTATTGACAGATAGGAATTTAGTGCCATTGTATTGCCTGTATGGTGACTGTTAACTGTATATTGTCTCTCCTCTTTTCTGGTCTCTGTTCCTT
The DNA here is from genome assembly GCA_028533885.1 of Nasua narica. Classification (NCBI taxonomy): domain Eukaryota; kingdom Metazoa; phylum Chordata; class Mammalia; order Carnivora; family Procyonidae; genus Nasua; species Nasua narica. The sequence continues at coordinate 84,067,160 of CM052801.1, read as the reverse complement.
TTAGGCTCTCTCTTTGCTTAGAGGACCCCTTTCAATATTTCCTGTAGGGCTGGTTTGGTGTTTGCAAATTCCTTCAGTTTTTATTTGTCCTGGAAGCTTTTTATCTCTCCATCTATTTTCAGTGACAGCCGAGCTGGATATAGTATTCTTGGCTGCATATTTTTCTCATTTAGTGCTCTGAATATATCATGGCAGTCCTTTCTGACCTGCCAAGTCTCTGTGGATAGGTCACTGGCCCATCTAACATTTCTGCCTTTGTATGTTACAGACTTCTTGTTCTTAGTTGCTTTCAGGATTTTCTCTTTGTCACTAAGACTTGTAAGTTTTACTATTAGATGACGGGGTGTAGACCTATTTTTATTGATTTTGAGGGGGGTTCTCTGTGCCTCCTGGATTTTGATACTTGTTCCCTTTGGCAGATTAGGGAAATTCTCTACAATAATTTGCTCCAATATACCTTCCACCCCTCTCTCTCTTTCTTCTTCTTCTGGGATCCCAATTAGTCTAATATTGTTGTGTCTTATGGTATCACTTATCTCTCAAATTCTCCCCTCATGGTCCAATAGTTGTTTGTCTCTCTTTTTCTCAGCTTCTTTATTCTCCATTGTTTGGTCTTCTATATCACTAATTCTTTCTTCCGCCTCATTTATTCTAGCATTATGCTCCTCCATTTTTGCTGGTACCTCATTAGTAGCTTTTTTTAAATTTAAACTTGGTTACATTTTAGTTCTTTTATTTCTCTAGAAAGGGATCTTATTTCTCCAGAAAGGGATTCTCTAATATCTTCCATGTTTTTTCGAGCCCAGCTAGCACCTTGATAACTGTCATTTTGAACTCTATTTCTGATATATTACTAATGCCTGTATTGACTAGGTCTCTAGCCATTGGTACCGTCTCTTTTGTGTGTGTGTGTGTGTGTGTGTGTGTGTGTGTGTTGAGTTTTCCTGCCTTGTCATTTATCGAGGTAAGAATAGATGAGTGAGAGAGAAAAATACTCTGGAGTTCCGCAGTTTTCACTGATAGATGAACTTGGTCTTGGCTGGATATTCTCGCTGATCTTCTGGGGGAGCAGTCTTTTGCCTTGATTCTCAAATGATTTTGCCTGAGGAGGAATTGCACCACCCTTGTCAGGGGATGGGCCAAGCAATTTGCTCAGGTTCGCTCTCGGGAGTCTTTGTTCCCTGAGCGCTTTCCGTACTGCCCTCGAGGCGAGGAATGCAAATGGCGGCTTCCAGTCTCCCGCCGGAGGAGCCAAGCGCTTGGTGCCCCGCTCCTCAGTGCGCTCTTAGAGGAAAGCAGTCAATCACCCTCGTCTCCCTGGTCCCTGGTCCGCGCTCCAAGGTCAGCCGGCCCATGAAGGAGCATCTCTATCTCTGGCGCATGGCCCTGTCTGGAGTCTCCAAACCCAGCGGATTCCTGATGCATGCTCCTGCGCTGCTCCTCCCGGAGGAGGAACAAGGAGGTCTCTCTGGAGCTGCCTCCTGCGGGGTCACCGCTCAAAGAAGAGTGGCTCGATCCGTGCCTCCGATCATGGCATAAGGTAAGCTCCAGCTGAAAGCACCCTGTGTGGCTCCTTCTCTGCCGCTGGCTTCTCTGCCCCGATACATGGGAGCTCTGCTGGACTCAGACACCCCCGGTCCCTTTTTGGCCCCTTGGGTCCTGAAACCACACTGTTCCCGTGAGGGCTAATCCCCCCCGACACACACACCCTGCGCTTAGCCTCTGGAGCCATGTCCCTCAGCAGAGCAGATTCTAAAAGTTCTGATTTTGTGCTCCACAGCTCTGCGGCTGCAGGGAGCCAGCCCCTCCCCCTGCGGTCTCTCTTCTCGTCACTTGGATTCACTTTTTCCACATGCCCTACCTTTCAGAAAGTGGTTGATTTTCTGCTCTAGAATTGCTGTTCTTTCTCTCTTCTCTCTCCTGTTGGTTGTTCAGGCTTTTAGAATGGTTTGATAACTATCTAGCTGAACTTCTGGGATCTGACACTAACTCAACCTCCTACTCCTCTGCCATCTTGCTTCCTCTCTTTAACTCATTTTTTATCTTTTGTGAATGGGATCTTTAATTCTGCTTGTTCTATCCTTAGGTATTTTAATCACTCACATTTCCATCTTGGTAATTTTCCCAGCTAACTTCTACTATTTACAAAGTCTCTCTTTAGTTGTGTCTAGTCTGAAGTTTTAATTCTTTTTTCAGTTTGAATTTCAATGACTGTATGTTCTCTTTATAGAAGTTCTTTTTGTTCTTCAAATTAATTTTTCTTCAAAAATCTTATTCTTTTATCTTTTATTATTTATTTATTTAAAAAAAGATTTTATTTATTTATTTGACAGAGAGAGAGATCACAAGTAGGCAGAGAGGCAGGCAGAGAGAGAGGGGGAAGCAGACTCCACACTGAGCACACAGCCCAATGTGGGGCTTGATCTCAGGACTGTAAGATCATGACCTGAGTCGGAGGCAGAGGCTTTAACCCACTGAGCCACCCAGGTGCCTCTCTTTTAAGTTATTTTAAACAGACCTATTTTATAATCTCCTTCAGCTCTTTGTACAGTTCTTGAGATGCTAATCTTGATGTTTATTGTGACAGTTGAGTCTTCATTACAGTGAATAATTTTGTTATATAGTCTGTATGTTTTCATTATAAAGTCATGTTTGTCTTTATTGGATGTTTCATAACATGGAGTGTGTAGGTATTTCTAAGTCATTGATTTCTATTTCACAAGAACCTTAGGAGTCTTACCAGTTCTGGACCAAATTTTATGTTAATTTATTGTCTTATTCCATGTGAATAATGTTAATGGGGCACTGCCATGCAGAAATATGTCACATACTCAGAATTTGACTTCTTATGGAGGAATTTATTTTCATTCTGTAGCTCCCAGGAGCCCATAAGTATCCTTGGTGATGTTTTCCTGAGATGATGGGTGAAATTGTTCCAATCTCCTTTACAAAGAATGGGCAGATTTTAAGGATCCTAATTTTAAATAGGAGTTTCAATTCCAGTTTTCTGTCTTATGTGGGTGCAAGACATTGGACATTATGTGTCCTTATTTTAAGTAAACTCAATGCAGCATACATTAAGTTAGAGGTATCTCTTTACCAAATGATTATTTACTTGACAGAAGTATCCCCTCTAAATATCTTCTAAATAACAACTCATGTATTATATTGAAATGTGGTTTAATTTGTAAAAATTATATCTATTTAGCTTTGCACAATACTCAACAAATACTTGCTGAATGAGTGAGTGACTGAATGAATTTAAAACTAACTACTGTAGCATGAAATTAAAAATGCCATTTTTTAAAAGCCTACGGGACAAAAAGTTTTGATACATATTAGCAGTAGTAAGTTAGAAAATCTTAAGTGCAAAGGCAAGCTATTAAATAGAAACCATAATGAGTTGCCAAAAAGCCAATGATTGGCCCTTGGAAGAGTTCATTATTTTGAAACTAAATAAAAAACTGCTTCCTGAATATTCAGCCTGTGAAAAAGCATTCCGCTGGTTTGTGGTGATCTGGGAAGGTAATTTAAACTTCAGATGTGACTATGTATTAGAGGAAAGACACCTTTATGGCTGGTGCACTATTCAGCAACTGATGCATACTCCATTTCTTGAGCTACAAAGGAGTTTGCCAGTGTCAAGAGGGTCAAGTGACTTTTCTTGCAAAGAGAAAGGACCACAGGAGAGATGAAAAAGAATTTAAGAAAAAAGAGCATAAAGGAAGCATAAAGGAAAGCTTTTTATGTTCCAAATCTTTCAAACATAGAAAGGGAATTGGGAAACCATTTTGAACCTGTTCTGTGTTGTGTAAGTATGCTCTACATTTTTAATAATGAAGGGGACGTCAGCATGAGATTTCTTTGAAGTATATAAAAACCAACGGTTTACAAACTACATAAAGTATCTTTGAATACAAGGCAGAACAAGAACTAGGACAATGCTCTTTCTTTGGTTAAATGAGGTTTAGTTGTTGGCATCACATAAGTTTTATATTAATACAATGCTAGAAAGGATGTTCTGCATTTATAAAGTATAAGAGAACAAGTGGAGTTTAATTCACAACTGTATTGTGTCTTAGAAACTATGTTATGTCTCAGTTCATAGTCCCTGCAAGGCTTGGAGAATGATTTCATGTACCTGTAGGAGCTAAGAAGAAATGGGGGTGATTTTAGTTCCAGCAAGATTTCAAGATGATCAAAAGAGCTTCAAGATGGACAAAGTTAATTTGTTTATGAAATATTTCCCTAATTTTTATTGGTGTTATTTTAATTTGGGGCCCCATGCTAACATTTCAGAACTGTAAAATGAATTAGTTCTATTAACAATGGGACTGTCATCCTTGAGGAGACCCTAGTGATTATGTAACCCAATTCTTGCATTATTTTATAAATGGAAAATTTAGGCTCAGGGAGAACTAGTGACTTGCCTTATGTCATCCAGTGAGTCAGGAGAGAATTGGGACAAAAAATTTAGGTCTCTTAATTATTTTTGAAATCTACAAATTGAAACACTTTGGGTTGTTGTTTTATTTATTTTAATAGCTGTATTGTTTTGCTATGGTTATCATAACAAAATTCCACAAACTGGGTGCCTTAAAACAATAGAAATTTATTGTTTCACATCTCTGGAGGCTAGAAGCCTGAAATCAAGGTGTCAGTGAGCCATGGTCCCTCTGAGATTCTGGCCAGAATCATCCCTTGCTTCTTCCTGTCTTCTGGTGTTGAGTATCAGTCCTTGGTGTTCCTTGGCTGGCGGCTGCATCACTCCAATCTCTGCTTCCATTGTACATGGCATTTTCTCTGTGCATCTTTGCTATGATTTTCTTCTTTATATAAGAGTAATAGTCATGTTGAATTAGGGACTGATGTAATGACTTCATCTTAACTTGATTAAACCTTGATTAAATTTATAAATAAGGTCCCATTTACCAGTACTGGGGGTTAGGATTTTAACATATTTTTGGGAGATACAATTCAATTCATGATATCAGTTTTATTCATATATAATTCACATATCATACAATTTACCCATTTAAAGTGTACAATCAGTGGTTGTTAGTATATTCACAGGGTTGTGTAACTATCACCACAATATAATTTTAGAATTTCCATTCCCCCTAGAAGAAACTCTATATACATTGGTAGCCACTCTCTATTTCCCACTTCTCCCTGCCCCAGCCCTAAGCAATCACTAATCTATGATATGCTTTCTCTGGACATTTCGTATAAATGAAATCATGCAGTATGTCCAATGTAACTGTTATTTCATTTAGAAAAATGTTTTCAAGTTTGATTCATGTTATATATATGCTATATATCTATACTTCATTCTTTTTTACGGCTGAATAATATTCCACTGTATGGATATACTAATTTTATCTATCCTTTTATTAGTCAATGGACATTTGAATTTCCACTTTTGGGCTATAATAGGGATAATGTTACTATGAACATTTGTTTGGAAGCTTTTGTGTGGACATATGTTTTGGTTTCTCTTAGGTATGTAATTATGAATTGCTGGGTCATATGGTTACTATATTTAACAATTTGAGGAATTGCCAAGTGGTGTTCCATAGTGGCTGTACAAATTTACATTTCCACCAGAAATGTATGAGGGTTCCACTTAATCCACATCCTCCTAAACACTTATTGCTATTCATCTTTTTTTTTGAAGATTTTATTTTTAAGTAATCTCTATACCCAATATCCGGCTTAAACTCCCAACCCCAAGATCAAGAATCACATGCTGTAACAACTGATCCAGCCACATACCCCTATTCATATTTTTTATTATATCCATCCTAGTGGGTATAAAATGATATCTCATTGTGGTTTTGTTTTTTATTTATTTTTATTTAAAAAATTTTATTTTTTCAGTGTTCCATTGTGGTTTTAATTTGCATTTCCCTAGTGACTAATGATGTTGAGTATCTTTTCATGTGCTTATTGGCCATTTGTATCTTCTTTGGAGAAATGTCTCTTCAAATCTTTTGGCCATATTTTGAGTTATTTGTCTTTATTGGTGAGTCATAAGAGTTCTTTTTATAGTCTGGATACAAGTCTTTATTCAATTTATAATTTGCAGATATTTGCATTTATTCTGTTCTCTTTTCCAATTTTTTTCATGTATACTTTGAAGGACAAAAGTTTTAAATTTTGATGAAGTCCACATTATATATTTTTCTTGTTGGTCAAGTTTTTGGTATCCTATTAAGAATCCTTTGCAAAATATGAGGTAATGAAGATTTATATCTATGTTTCCTGAGGGTTTTATAGTTTTAGCTCTTACATTTAGGTCTTTGATCTGTTTTGAGTTAATTTTATGTAAGATGTGAGGTAAGGGTTCAACTTTATTTTTTTTTGCATATGACTATCCAGCTGTCCCAGAATCATTTATTGAAAAGAATACTTTTCCCAACTAAATGGTCTTGGTACCCTTACTGAAAATCAGTTGATCCTAGATACATGATTTTATTTTTTTTGAACTCATAATTCTATTTTTCTGATCTGTATGCCTATCCTGTGCTACTACCATATTGTCCTGATTACTTTGTTTTTTAGTAAAGTTTTGAAATGAGGAAGTGCGAGTACTCCTACTTTTTTCTTTTTCAAGGTTGTTTTGGCTGTCCTGGGAAACTTTCAGTTCCATATTAATGCTAAAATCAACCTATCAATTTCTACAAAAATGTCAGTTGGAATTCTGATAGGGATTATGTTGAATCTGTAGATTAATTTGGGGAATATTGCCATCTTTATGGTATGAAGTCTTCCAATCTGTGAACATGGATGTTTTCCCATTTATTTAGATCTTTAATATCCTTCAACAATACTTTGTAGTTTTTCAGAGTATAAGTTTTTCACTTCTAATTTTTAAAAAGATTTATTTATGGGTGCCTGGGTGGCTCAGTGGGTTAAAGCCTCTGCCTTCAACTCAGGTCATGATCTCAGGATCCTGGGATCGAGCCCCACATTGGGCTCTCTGCTCAGCGGGGAGCCTGTTCCCCCTCTCTCTCTACCTGCCTCTCTGTCTACTTATGATCTCTCTCTCTCTCTCTCTGTGTCAAATAAATAAAATCTTAAAAATAAAAAGATTTATTTATTTATTTGGAAGAGAGAGAGAGAAAGAATGAGTGGGAGGGGCAGGGGGAGAAGGAAAGAGAGAAAGAATCTCAAGCAGACTCCACAGCAAGCATGGAGCCTAATGCTGGGCTCAATCACACGACACTGAGATCATGACCTGAGCTGAAATCAAGAGTCAGATGCTTGACTGACTGCACCACCCAGGCGCCTCAGTTTTTCACTTCTTTTAAAATTTGTTCCTAAGTATTTTATTCTTTTTGATGCTATTGGAAATATACTTGTTTTCTTAATTTCATTTTTTGATTGTTCATTGCAAGTGTATAGAAATACAATTGATTTTTGTATATTGATTTTATATCCTGCAATCTTGCTGAACATGTTTATTAGATTTTTAGTGGATTCCTTAGTGTTTCCTATATTATGCAAATAGAGATAGTTTTACTTCTTCCTTTCCAATCTGGATGCATTTAGCTTCTTTTTTCTTGCCTGATTGCTTGGGCTAGAACCATCAGTACAATGTTGAATAGAATTGGTGAAAGTGAGCATCCTTATCTTGTTCCTGACAGAGGGAAAGACTTCAGTCTTTCACCATTGAATATGATGTTAACTGTGGGTTTTGTTTTTTTGTTTTTAAAAATATATTTATTTTAGAGAGAGCGAGAGAGTGCAAGCATGGGGGGGGGGAGGCACAGAGGAAGAGGGAGGGAGAGAATTTCAAGCAAACTCCTTGCGAGCATGGAGCCTGACACAGCTTTCCATTTCACGACCCTGAGATCATGAACTTAGCTGAAATTAAGAGTTGGATGCATAACTGATTGAGCCACCCAGGTGCCCCTAGCTGTGCATTTTGAAGCTCTCTTTCAACTTGTCTTAACTGATCTATCCAACTTCCCCCCACTACCAACCTTTGCATGCCTGTTGTTCAACTCCACAATCCCAGCCTTGTTTACAAAAACCCAGTTGTCTAAATAACCTGGATATTTTTCTTATCCTTATCTTTATATGCATAGTATTAAAAAAGATTTTATTTATTTATTTGAGAGAGAGGGGAGAGAATGAGACAGCACGAGTGGGGTGAGGGGCAAAGAGAGAGGGAGAAGCTGACTCTCTGCTGAGCAGGGAGCCTGACAAGGGACTAGATCCCAGGACCCTGGGATTATGGTCTGAGCTGAAGGCAGACACTTAACTAACTGAGCCACCCAGGTGCACCTACATGCACTGTTTATTTTTGCCTCTGTACCCATTGCTCATATGGTTACAAAGAATGCCCTATTTCCTTCAACAATCCAGCTCATATACTTCCTCTGGATAAAACTCAATTTGTCAAATCATTGTACCACCACCCCCTCAACAGATACAAATGAGTACGCATACACGTGGAGATATACACACATCATGTGATTCCCTGACTCCTCGTTTCCCTGGGTGCTTGAAGCTAATTTACATTTTGTTTCAGCTCATACCACTTTATAAATGTTCTTTTGTTATTTCAGATATCTTTATCTTGGCTCCCACCAACTGTACTATAGATTTCTATAGAGCAAGGAGCAGCAAACTTGTATTTTAATATTATCCACGACAGGGTGCAACACAGAGGCTTATAGGAACAACAGGTGCTTCATAAAAGCTGACTTCAGTCAAATTTTTTCTCCCAGAAGTACCCTCACTTCCTTATAGGCCACTGTGAAAGTCAGACTGCCTAGATGCCACTCATACTTCTGTCAGTGCCTCATTTCCATTTCTAAGCCATTTCTCTTCTCCTTCTTATGTTGGCTGAGTTTCAGAAGGAGATAATTGGCTCCATCAATTTTTATAGCTTAATGAAAGTCTCAACCATGTTTACCTGCTTTCCTTCGAGGGTAAATGCATCACAAGCCAAAGCAAAGTCATTCCCACAGCCCTTGTTTAGAAAATATATGATTTTTATATTGTCCCCATTAAAGCAATATAGTCTACTAGCTATGACCTAAAACATGACCTTCTTTAGAAATGAGTACCTCCTAGCATGAAATATTTATTCTTAAGGCCAGGCCCATGCTGGAGTTTGAATGTTTGTAAAAAAGGTCCTAGGTTCCTGAGCGTGAACCTGCTGTTGTTTTCTTTCCTGTGGCATTTGCCTGTTGTGTGTGTGTGTGTGTGTGTGTGTGTGTGTGTGTGTGTGTGTGCTTTACTGCAACTAAAATATTGACATCTCCCTGCCCCACCCCATTAACTATGGCAAATGCCATGGAATGAAAATCTTTTGCAATAAGCATACCACAAATATCAGAGTGTTGGGCTTGATCTTGCTGCCTTAACAGCTAAAAGGGCAGGCTGCATACCAGTTTTAGGAGAAAAATGGCTTTTATTAGGCACTTGCTGAGCATGTAGCCTGTGTCAGGCATGGGGGGATAGGCAAGCAAATACATTGTTGCTGCTCTAGAAGAGTTTATAGTCTCACTGGGATAAGACTAATATACCTCAAACAGAGAGCTATTAAGTTAGAGATAGTGTGTGATAATTGCTAAAACAAGGGCAGAGTTGCATATTGTCAGTGTGACTGGGAGTCAGTGAAGGTTTTTGAGAGAAGGTGAGCTCTTAAGTTAATTTGGAAAGATTTCAATGGAGAGAAGAGTGAAAGAGATGCAAAGAAACTAACATGGGGTTGACAATATAAGGAGGCCAGCTAATAGGGTTGAATATCCATATCAGGAACCATTTGGAGACAATAGTAGTAAAATAAATATAGATTGGAGTGCATCTTGAGTAGATAGAATCACAAAATGTTAGAGCTGGAAGGGCTAATATTGCTAATAGCTAATATTGTTAGTATTCCAGCTAGAGCTGGGATTTCTAGTCCAGTGTCTAGTTCCTACAGTTTTCATTAAATTCTTTTTAATCCATAGAGTTTTTTTTTTTCCAAATGGAATCTTATGTTGTTATGCCCAGATTTTGAGATCCCCAAAGACCACCAGGGAGCCGAGTCCAATGCAAAAGCAAAAGAACCCTTATATTCAAGGTAGCTTGAGCTCAGTCTCCCACACTCACCAGGCAGCGGCGTGATGTAGAGAAAGAGAGTGAGTTTCAAAAGGCGCAGCAGTTTTATAGGGGCCAGTGGCCAATGAGATTGTAACACACACAGAAATTTGCATAGTAACTGTTTGAACTAGCCTATCACCCTGGCCAGAATTGGCACGCAAGTTTGGCAGACAAAAGGTGGGGTTTATATTCTTTCCCGGTCAGGGGTTCCGTGTTCCTATTGGCTAACCCAAACCCAACCCACAGGCGGTCTGGGCCAATTAGCTCAAAGGAGGGTTGAGCCACACTCTGACCCTCCCAGATGCGGGTCCTGCGGGGGCTGGGGGGCGCACACACAAGAAGACAAGTGTAAGCAAAAGGAGCCAGCCCTGCTCTGCTCCTTCAATGTGAAGAAGCCCAACATGTAAAGCATATAAAAGCCAAAGCACTTTAGTTGAATTTGGGCAAGACCAAGATGAACCCAATTCCTACATTTTAGGAATGGGACTACTGGGATACAGAACAGAAAATTATCTCCATGTCATTAAATCCAGGGGACACTTCTTAGTCTACATCTTACCTGGCTCCTCAGCAGCATACTATGTTGTTGACTACCCCCTTTTGCTCAACACATTCCTTTCTTATTCTTCTATGATACAAGTTTTATGATTTTCCTCTCACTTCCTGGTTTTTCCATCTCAGTAGCATTTTAAATGTTGGATTTCTTAGGACTTGATCATCAGCCCTTTTTAATTTTTGCCCTGCATACTCTGGCTAGGCATTCTTATTTGATGGCTTCAAGCATATTCTAAATGATGGCAACTCAAATTATATTTCCATCCCAAGTGTCTCCTCTATTACTGATAAGGTGTCTCTATTGGGATATAAGATATGTGCTACAAACTCAAAATTTCTGAAACTAGGGGTGCCTGGGTGGCGCAGTGGGTTGGAGCCTCTGCCTTCGGCTCAGGTCATGATCTCGGGGTCCCTGGGATCGGGCCCCACATCGGGCTTTCTGCTCAGCAGGGGGCCTGCTTCCCCTTCTCTCTCTGCCTGCTTCTCTGCCTACTTGTGATCTCTCTCTCTGTCAAATAAATAAATAAAATCTTTAAAAAAAATTTCTGAAACTAAATTCCTCTGTCCCTCTCTACAGTCCTTCAAATTTATACCTTCTCCTGTGCATTCTTTATCCCTATGAATGGCATCGCCAACCACCCAGTTTCTTATGCCCTAGATCAAAGACTCATCCTTAACACCTTTTTTTCTCCTCTTTTACTTTCAATCACCAAGTCCTATTCATCTTATCTCCTAAATATCTCTTGAATCTCTCCATTGTTCTGCATTTCCTTCACTGTACCAGACTACCACTCCCTTCCAGGCCACCATTATTTCTCCTTGAACTACAGCAATAACTTCATTGTCTCCCTGCATCTACTCTTTCCCTATCCTCCAGTCAGTTCTCTACATTACAGCTGGAGTGTATTTTTTAAGGCATGAATCTGATATGTCACTTCCCTGCTCAAAAGCCTTCTGTGGTTTCCCATTGCCATAGGAGAATGTCTAAATTTATTACACATTTTAGAAAATCTTCTATGATCTGGCATCTGTCCACTTGATCAATTACATTTTTTTTTGCCATACTTCTTTCTCTTTTACAATGATAGCCTCACAGTTTTGGCCTGTTGTATGGGTCTCTACTGACTAGAACTACAATCTGCCCACATCCTGCCAGTCTAACTTATCCTTCTGGTTTTGGATGAAATTTCACCACCAGTGGAAAGTCTTCCTAACTCCACTCCCACTCCCAAGTCCAGGAAAAATATTCCTTCGTTATGGTCTCACAGCAACTTGAGAGGTTAACGTCTTACAGAATGCAACACACATTATTGTAATTGGTGCTTTAACTGTAGTGAAGGCAAGGTCCATCTTGCCTATGACTATATCCTGAGTGCCTAAAATATAGTAGGTTCTTAAAAAATATCTGCTGAATGAATACATAAGTAAATAAATCACACCATACATCAGAGCTTATATACTACCTTTCAAAAAGCTTAACAAAATATAGTGACAGTGCTAAACTTTGCCATAATTTCCCCATTTTACTTTGTTATTTGATGTCTTCCAGAAGGGATATACTTTTAGACCTTGGAAAAACTTTGCAAACATCAAGGGTATGATTATGTATGATGATTAGATATTTGGTCAAGATGATTATGGCTGAAAATCTTGCCAGTTACCCTGTGGGGAGGGCCTTCCTTTTGACTTGTATTTATGCTTACCTAACTTCTGCAAAGATTCACTGGGGAAATTAATAAACAAAATATAATTTAAAAATAGGAGATGGCACATTTTAAACTTATATGGCCAACTAAGGCACAGGCTCTCTCCCTTTTTAGGTATTTGCCATTTATTTATTTATTTATTTTAAAAGATTTTATTTATTTATTTATTTATTTATTTATTAGGAAAGAGAGAGAGTGAGAGAGAGAGCATGAGAGGGGAGAAGGTCAGAGTGAGAAGCGGACTCCCCATGGAGCTGGGAGCCCGATGTGGGACTCGATCCCGGGACTCCGGGATCATGACCTGAGCCGAAGGCAGTTGCTTAACCAACTGAGCCACCCAGGTGCCCCGGTATTTGCCATTTATGAACCTCAAGGTATTTTGCTGAGAAGGGCCTATTTTCTTTATGTTATGAACATGCTGATGGGAGGCTGGAACACAGGAAGACACAGATGAGAAGTGAGAAACCATTAAAGGCCAATTCAGCAAGTGACTTCTAAATTCTGTGAATTTCATTTTTAATGAAGAGGGGAAGCCAATTTCAAGCCTTGAGGAAAGAATCTTGCCTTTTCAACTGCCAGGCAGGTGAGCAGGGTTACAGGGCAGCTTTCTGGTCAGGCCTCTGTGGCGTCAGTCCCAATTCTTAGACAACGGCTGCTGGCTGAAAGATCTTTGATTCCTGAGCCTGTGGTCTACAGTAAGGAAATCACTCCATGGCTGACAAAGAAGTGGGTCCTGCCTCCAGCTCTCCAGAGAAATACAGATTGAGTATTCCAACTCATTCCAGATGCCATATATTCAAAATTCCCACCTAATACCCAGGGTACCCTTTAAAAGACAAAAATCAGCCTCCAACCCAGTTAAACAACATGTGAGTTGAGCGTTAGGTGCTTCATGATGCCAGACTGAGCACCTTAGAAATGAGAGAGCCTGCTTTCTTTGATGGTTCCCCTCAAGTGCCTATCTTCTCCTAAGAGATTTTCTGTTTAGATGAACAAAAAAATAATACCAAAAGGGGGGGAATTATGCATTATGTAGCACCCAGGAAGTCATCAGATAGATTCAGAAGAAGTATTTTTGGAAACACTTAGAAAATGGTCATAAGCATGCTGCTTTTATAGACATTTTGAGTCTCCTAGGAAACCAGGACCCTTATAATCTGTTGTCCATAGCTCCTAACTTTACCTAAAGTTGACTCTCCTCAGAAGTTCATTGTATACTCTCAGTAATTTGTTACTTGGAGCAATAGAAAGCTAATACACTCCAGTCACCCATTGCCCTTCAAAACTTCCCAATCCTATTTTCTTTTTCAAAAGATTTTATTTATTTATCTGAGAGAGAGAGAGTGTGAGAGAGAGAGCATGAAAGGTGAGAAGGTCAGAGGGAGAAGCAGACTCCCCATGGAGCAGGGAGCCCAATGCGGGACTCAATCCAGGACTTTGGGATCACAACCTGAGCTGAAGGCAGTTGCTTAACCAACTGAGCCACCCAGGTGCCCCAATCCTAGTTTCTTGAGTAGGGGACTATATTAGTTCTCAAGAGCTGTTGTAACAAAGTACCATGAACTGGGTGGCTGAGAACAACAACAATTAACTGTTTCAGTTCTGGAGGCCAGAAATCTGAAAACAAGGGTATCAGCAGGGCCATGCTTTCTGAAGGTGCTAGTGAAGGATCCTCCTCCAAGCTTCCCTCTTAGCTTCTGGCAGTTCCTTGGCTTCTGGTAGCAAAACTTCAGTCTTCACATGGCATTCTCCTGTGTGTATATTTGTTTCTTCACATGATATTCTTCTTGTAAGTATGCCAATCATTTTGGATCAGGGGCCCACCTGACTTCCATATAACCTCATCTTAACCTAACTAATGACATCTGCAACAGTGCTATTTCCAAATGAGGTTATAGTCTGTGATACCGACAGGGCCATGGGGTGGGGGTGGGGGGTGTTTAGGACCTCAACATATGAATTTTTGAGGAATATAATTAAATCTGTAACAGATTCCGAATAGCTCAGTAAGATAGGCAATGACTTAAAATGGTCCATTATCTCTGTAAATATATTTCAAAAGAAGCCTTTCAATGAAAATACTGACTGTGGAGAAAGGCCAGAAGACCATCATTCTGGAGACTTGTGTTCCTGAAGGCCACCCAGTCTAGAGAACTCCAGAGACAGCAGGTGTCCTTGGAGTCAAAGGCTTAGTATCTTTAGGCAGGAAAGAAGGAATTTTAGGAAAAAGCCTCCATAATGGGGAGTTATTATTTAATGGGTACAGAGTTTCAGTTTATGATGATACAAAAGTTCTGGAGTTGCATGGTGGAGATAGTTGTACAACAGTGTGAATATACTTAATGCCACTAATAGAAAAATTATTCTAATGGAAAATTAGTCTAATGATGAATTTTATATGTATTTTACCAGAATAATTTAAAAAATAGAAGCAAACAAGAGAGACACCATGTGACTTTCCCTAAAGTAGGTCAGAGTTGTGGGTGAGGAAGGAGAGTAAGGCCCACCGTTGGGAATGAAAGTAGAGGGCAGAATCCTAAGGGGGTTTCCAGTCAACATTGACTCAGAAGGGAGTCAGGAATTATAGACTAGGGATGGTGACTATGGATCCCTGTGATGTTCTATAGCTTCTGTAATGCCTCAATGTTGTTATTTTATTAATAAATAGTAATGATGATGACGAATGGTTGTTGAACACTTACTATGTACCAGGCACTCTGCTAAATACTTTTCATTGTCTAACTCATTTAATTTTATTTTTTAAAGATTTTATTTATTTGAGAATGAGAGAGAGTGAGAGAGTGAGAGTGCATGAGCAGGGGCGGGTGGTGGAGGGGGCAGAGGGAAACAGAGAAGCAGACTCCCCGCTGAACAGCGAGCCTAACCTAGAGCTTGGTCCCAGGACCCTGAGACCATGACCTGAGCTGAAGGCAGACACTTAAATGACTGAGCCACCCAGGTGCCCCTAATTTAATTTTTATAACATTTATCAATATAGCACCATTATTATTCACCATTTATTTGAAGAAATTAAAGGTCAAGATATTAAATAATTCGTCACAAAGTTCACACAGCTGGGAAGTGGTGGATTTTGAGTGAGTATTGGTAATTTATATAGGAAATTGTCCATTTCAGTTAGGCTTTCAATTTAGGTATAAATCAAGAATTTTTGGTGTTTAAATTATAGAGTAATTCTTAAGAAATTATTAATTAGACAAATAATATATGAATACATTCTATAAAAATAAAGATATTATTTATTATATCTTTGTTACACATAATTTCTACCTGCTTTTTCAGGAAGCAACCATTATTATCAGTTTGTAGTATACTTCTGGAACTTTTCTTTTCCATTTACATGTAAATATTACTTTCTTGAAGCTTTGATAGAATATGTCAGTAAAACCACTGGGAGCTTTTTGGGGGGGTGTTAGAAAATTTTGGTTACTAATAAAATTTCTTCAGTGTTTTTTGGTTTATTCAATATTCCTTGTTACTCTTGGGCTGATTTGGGTAATTTGTATTTTCCTTGAATGTGTCCTTTTTTTTTTAAGGTTTCACATTGATTGTTATTAGATTATCCATGGTATTCTCCTGTAATTATTAAAGTCTCCACTTTATTTCTAGTTATGCCCCTTTTGTGTTCCTGATATTGCTTATTTTGCTATGCTTTTTTTAAAAAATGATCATATTTTTTAAATTTTAGTTTATATAATTTATAATATTTTTAACAAATATACTTTATATATTATTTATACTTAATTACTTCAAAATATTCATTTTTGTTTTTTATTCAGTTTTTTGAGTTTTATATTTATCAATGTATATATTTATTTTTTTCCAATGTATATTTTTATCTGTATAATTTTTTCATTTTACCTTCAGTAGACTTACTGTTTTGTTTCCATTGTATTGCATTGACAGCTTAGTTCATTTATTTTCAATCTTTATTTCTAATATGTGCAGTTTAGACTAAATTTATTTTTGAGTACTATTTGGCCACATCTCTAAGGTTTTTTTTTGTAATTTTATTGAAGTTTAACATATATATAACAAAGTAAACAAGCAAAAAGTGTACATCTCAATGAATTTTCACAAACTGAACACACCTGTGTAACTAACACCCTGATCAGGAAACAAAACCTATGACCAACATCTCAGAAGCCCTCTTGTGCCCATTTCAGTCATTACCAACCCCCACCTTCAAGAGTAATCACTATTCTAATTTATAAAGCTGTACAGATTTACGTTGCCTGCTTTTGAACATTATGTGAATGGAACAATGCAGTATATATGAGATCTTCCATTTTCTCTGTGTCCTCACCAACATATTTTTCTTTTTTTCATTTTAGACATTCTGGTGTTTGTGTAATGATATTTATATTGCTGTTATTATTTATGTTTCCATGATGATTAATCGAATTGTACACCCAGTCCTAAAATTTTGAAATTAGTTCTATTTTAGTTTATAATTCCTATTTTATTATTTTATTTTATTTTATTATCTTTTTGGAGTTTTCTTTTAATTGTGTTATGTTAGTCACCATACAGTACATCATTAGTTTTTGATGTAGTGTTCCAAGATTCATTGTTTACGTATAACACCCAGTGCCTCATACAATCTGTGCCCTCCTTAATATCCACCACCAGGCTCACCTATTCCATCCCCTCCCCTCCCTTCTAAAATCCTCAGTTTGTTTCTTATTTTTTTTAATTTTTTCTTCTCAGTTTCTCATGGTTTGTCTCCCCCTCCAATTTCCCCCACTTCACTTTTCCCTTCCTTCTCCTAATGTTCTCCATGTCATTCCTTATGCACCACAAGTAAGTGAAACCATATGATAATTGTCTTTCTCTGCTTGACTTACTTCACTTAGCATAATCTCCTCCAGTCCTTTCCATGTTGATGCAAAAGT
Organism: Nasua narica; assembly: GCA_028533885.1. Classification (NCBI taxonomy): domain Eukaryota; kingdom Metazoa; phylum Chordata; class Mammalia; order Carnivora; family Procyonidae; genus Nasua; species Nasua narica. Next base: position 84,049,885 of record CM052801.1, on the reverse strand, counting down.
TAGGTATTCATCCTTTCTGATGGCTGAGTAATATTCCATCGCATACGTGGACCACATCTTTATTTATACTTTAGTCTAAGACTTATTTAGAATTATGTTCTTTAAATTTTTCCAGGTGTAAAAATTTTAAAATACAATTCTTTTTTGTAGTTGATTACTAATTTTGTTGCATTGAGAACAATGAATGCAATGTAGGACATTATGTTTTTAGAATTTGTTATCTTCTTATGTTCTAATGAATTATCATTTTTTAGTGAATAATTGTGTATGTTTAAAAGAAGATGTATTCTCTGAGTACAAAGTTGTACATATTTTTACTCAAATTTTATTTATTATTAATTTTTGTCTATTTGATCTCAATTTCTTAGAGAACTGTGTTAAATTCTCTTATTGTGATTGTGACTTATATAAAGTATGATGTCTTATTGTATGTACATTATCCATTTATGTTTCTATATTTGATCCTCTGTACATAAGTGTGGAAAGGTTCATAACTTTTGTCTTCTTGGTAGAGTATTCTCTTTCTTTTTATCAAAATGATGTTTCTCTCTTGGTCTCTGAATTATTTTTGCCTTGAATTTATGTTTTGTTCACTCTTGATATTGTCACACTGGTTTTCCTTTTGTTATCATTTGTCTGGTATTATTTTTTTCTAGCTCTTTATTTTCAGTCTATATGAACCATTTTATTTTAAGTGTGTCTCTTGCACATAACATCTAGTTGGATCATATTTACTGTATTATTTTTTCTTTTTTAAAATTTATTTGTCACAGAGAGAAAGAGAGAGCGTACACACAAGCAGGGGGAGCAGCAGGCAGAGGAAGAAGTAGGCTCCCTGCTGAGCAAGGATCCCAATGTGGGATTCAATCCTAGGAAACATGACCTGAGCCAAAGGCAGATGTTTAACTGACTGAGCCGCCCAGCCACTCCAATTTTATTATTTTAAAAAAGATTTATTTATTTATTTGAGAGAGAGAGAGAGAGAGAGCATGCACAGGTGGTGAAAGGCAGAGGGAAAGGAAGAGAAACTCTAAGCAGACTCTGTGCTGAGTGCAGAGCCCTAAGTGGGACTTGACTTCACCACCCTGAGATCATGACCTGAACCAAAACCAAGTGTTGAAGGCTTAACCGACTATACTACCAGGTTCCCCTTTATTGTCTTTAAATAGATAAGTTTAATTCATTCACATTTATGGTGATTATTGTTATTCCTTTCCTATTTCCTATTATAAACCTATCATGCTGCCACTTGCTTAACTTTTTTCTTTTTAAAGATTTTATCTTTTAAGTAATCTGCATCTGACCTGGGGCTTAAACTGACACCCCCAAGATCAAAAGTTGCATGCTCCACCAAATGAGCCTGCTAGGCACCCTCCTTCTGCTTTCTGTTGAGTGGATTGAGTTTTTTTATTCCCCTCCTCTCTTTCAAGTTGGAAAATTATACATTTTATTTTTATGTTTTATTAATTCCCTTAAAATTTTAACATACACATAAAGATGTAATTTTTAACACTAGAATTAGTAAGTATCTAATTCATCTTCCTGAAGAGTTAATACTCTTAGCATGCTTTTACTACCCTCTGCTTTCTATCTCTAATTCTTATATTGATAAATTTAGGTTTGAGTCTCACTACCTCCTCCTGGATTCAATTTTCTTTCTGTAATTCAGTCACAAGGTAATTCTTTCACCATGTGTTTGTGGTTAGTAAAATTTCTGAATCTTTTCATGACTGGCAATGTCTTTTTTCTATCTTACTTCTTGATTGATAGAATTCTAGGTTCGGAAGGATTTTCTATTGGCAATACAAAGCACTTCTTGTTTTCCTGGATCCTGTGTTGCAGATGGAAGTCCGATTTCAAACTGATTGTCATTACTTTCTGATAATCAGACTCCTCTTTCTCTTCATTGGTAGTTTTTAGCACTTTAAGCTTGGTTTCTGAAATTGTACTACAATGTGTCTAAGGGTGTGTGTGTGTGTGTGTGTGTGTGTGTGTGTGTGTGTGTGTAATTTATCCTGCTTGATACTTGATGGGCCTTTTTTTTTTTTAAAGATTTTATTCACTTATTTGTCAGAGAGAGAGCACAAGCAGGGGGAGAGGCAGGCAGAGGGAGAAGTAGTCTGCTGAGCAAGGAGCCCATTTTGGAACCCGGTCCCAGGGCCCACTTATGCTTAACCAGTTGAGCCACCCAGGCATCCCTTGATGGGCCTTTTCAATCAAAGACTCATTATAATTCCTCAATATGGGAAAAATTTGCCAATTATTTATTCAAATATTTCTTCCTTTCTATTTTGTCTGTTCTCTTCTTTCGAAAGTCCTCTTAGACTGACATTAAAACTTCTGGGTCTGTCCTCTCGTCTTTGTACTTTCACAGTTTCTATCACTGTAATTATTTGGGTTCTCCTGGATAATATCTCAGTTCAATCTTGCAGCTTGCCTATTTGCTTCTGATGTAAATCTAATCTGCTATTTAGTCTATCTATTGAGCTATTTATTTCAATTTTCTATTCTAATTTTCAAGATCTCTAATTAGCTTCAAAAATAGTCTTCAGTTCTTGTTAAAAATCTTTTATTCTTGTTTTATGGAAGTGATATCCTTCCATGCCTCTCTGAGGGAATAAATTGAATTTATGTGAAGTTTTTATTCTGATTTCTTTTTTTTTCTGATTTCTTTTTAAATTTTATTTCCTCTAACTTAAATTCTTTCATTTGTTGAGTTTGTTGTTTCTTTTTAATGGTATGAGTTTGTTGTTTCTTTTCAGTGGTATTAGTTTTCCTTACATGTTTGACAGTTCTTGCCTCTGTGCAATCTGCTTGAGGGACTAGATGGAAGTTGCTACTGTTTGTTGTGACTATTTTAAGGGACAGTACGACATATTGCTGGCTAAGTACATGGGTGGCTATTCTTTCAGATGTGGGTGTTCTAGAGAACATCTAGCTAGGGGTTGCTAGCCTCTTGAATATGGTTGCCAGATTTAGTAAATAAAAGGATTCCTGGGTAAATTTGAATTTCAGATAAGCAGTGAACTTTTTTTGTATAAGTAAGTCCCACATATTGCGTGTTAAAACCCTTAAGTGTTAGAATTTTTACATATTTTAATTTCAGTTAAATTTTGTTTTCAGATAAATAATGAATGCTTTTTTAGCATAGTATGCTCTATGCAATATATGGGAGATAGTTACAGAAAAAAATTCATTGCTTATTTAAAGTTCACATTTAGCTGAGTGTTCTGTAACCTGTCTGCCAATATTACACCTAAAGCATTGCTGTCTCTTTGATTTAAGTTCCCAGACTCACTGCTCCTACCTGGAGGCAAACACTGTTGCTGTTATCGCTACTACCTGGCCCATAGATGGAGGAGGTAGGAGGGATGTACAGAGCTGTTTTGTACAGATGTATAGACT
>CM052801.1:84021065-84045980 GCA_028533885.1 Nasua narica | reverse complement strand
TCCATGAGCATGGAATGCTTTTCCACCTTTTTGTGTCTTCTTCAATTTCTTTCATGAGCGTTCTGTAGTTCCTCGAGTACAGATCCTTTACCTCTTTGGTTAGGTTTATTCCCAGGTAGCTTATGTTTCTTGGTGCTACAGTAAATGGAATCGATTCTCTAATTTCCCTTTCCATATTTTCATTGTTAGTGTATAGGAATGTAACTGATTTTTGTGCATTGATTTTGTATCCTGCCACATTACTGACTTGCTGTATGAGTTCTAGTAGTTTGGGGGTGGAGTCTTTTGGGTTTTCCATATAAAGTATCATGTCATCTGTGAAGAGAGGGAGTTTGACTTCTTCTTTGCCAATTTGAATACTTTTTATTTTGTTTTCTGATTGCTGTCTCTAGGACTTCTAGTACTATGTTGAACAAGTGTGGTGAGAGTGGGCATCCTTGTCGTGTTCCTGATCTCAAAGGGAAGGCTGTCAGCTTTTCCCCATTGAGAATGATATTTTCTGTGGGCTTTTCATAGATAGACTTTATGATGTTGAGGAATGTTCCTTCTATCCCTATACTTTGAAGAATTTTAATCAGGAACAGATGCTGAATTTTGCCAAATGCATCAATTGAGAGGACCATGTGATTCTTCTCTCTTCTCTTGTTGATTTGTTCTATCACATGGATTGATTTGCGAATGTTGAATCACCCTTGCATCCCAGGGATAAATCCTACCTGGTCATGATGAATAATCTTTTTAATGTTCTGTTGGATCCTATTAGCTAGGATCTTGTTGAGAATCTTGGCATCCATATTCATCAGGGATATTGGTCTGAAATTCTCCTTTTTGATGGGGTCTTTGCCTGGTTTGGGGATCAGGGTAATGCTGGCCTCATTGAAAGATTCTGGAAGTTTTCCTTCTGTTTCTATTTTTTTGAAACTGTTTCAGGAGAATAGGTATTATTTCTCCTTTGAATGTTTGGTAGAATTCCCCAGGGAACCTGTCAGGTCCTGGACTCTTGTTTTTTTAGGAAGTTTTTGATCACTGCTTTAATCTTGTTACTAGATATTGGTCTATTCAGGTTGTCAATTTCTTTCTGTTTCAGTCTTCGAAGATTATAGGTTCTCAGGAAAGCATTCCATTCCTTCTAGGTAGCTTAAGTTATTGGTATATTGCTGTTGATAATAATTTTTGATGATTGTTTCTATTTCCTTTGGATTAGTCGTGATCTCTCCCCTTTCATTCTTAATTTTGTTAATTTGGGTCCTCTCTCCTTTCTTTTGGATTAGTTTAGCCAGTGACTTATTGATCTTATTGATTTTTCAAAAAAACAACTTCTGGATTCGTTGATGTTTGTCTAGTTTCTAACTCATTGATATCTGCTCTAATCTTGATTATTTCCCTTCTTGTGCGTAGGGTTGGTTTAATTTGTTGTTGATTTTCCAGTTCTTTAAGGTGTAAAGAGAGCTGGTGTATTTGAGATTTTTCAACTTTTTTGAGTGAGGCTTGGATGGCTATGTATTTCCCCCTTAACACTGCCTTTGCCATGTCCCATAGGTTTTGGACTGATGTGTCTTCATTTTCATTGGTCTCCATGAATTGTTTAAGCTCATCTTTGATTTCCTGGTTGATCCAAACATTCTTGAGCAGGTTGGTCCTTAGCCTCCAAGTGTTTGAATTCTTTCCAAACTTTTTCTTGTGGTTGAGTTCCAGTTTCAAAGCATTGTGGTCTGAGAAAATGCAGGGAATCATCTCAATATTTTTGTATTGGTTGAGTCCTGATTTGTGACCCTGCATGTGGTCTATTCTGGAGAAAGTTCCATGTGCACTCGAGAAGAATGAGTATTCTGTTGTTTTAGGGTGGGATGTTCTGTATATATCTATGTGGTCCATGTGGTCCAATGTGTCATTCAAAGGTCTTGTTTCTGTATTCATTTTTTGTTTGGATGATCTGTTTGTTACTGAGAGAGGTGTGTTAAGATCTCCTACAATTAGTATTTTCATATCAATATGACTTTATTTTGATTAACAGTTGGCTTATGTAGTTGGCTGCTCCTATATTGGGGGTATAAATATTTACAATTGTTAGATCTTCTTGGAGGACAGACCCTTTAAGAATGATGTAGTGTCCTTCTTTATCTCTAACTATAGTCTTTAGGTTAAAATCTAATTTATCTCATATGAGAATTGCTACCTCAGCTTTCTTTTGAAGCCTTTGGCATGATGGATGGTTCTCCATCCCTTCACTTTCACTCTGGATGTATATTTAGGTTCCAAATGTGTCTCTTGTAGACAGCATATGGACAGGTCCTGTTGTTTTTTCCATTCTGCAACCCCGTGCTGTTTTATGGGAGCATTTAGGCAGTTCACATTTAGAATGATTATTGAAAGCTAAGTTTTTATTGACATCATGTTGCCTGTGAAGTCCTTGTTTCTATAGATTGTAAGTTTCTGTTCTGTGTTATTCGTGGGTTCTTTCTTCTTTTATAGAACCCCCACCCTTAATATTTCTTGTAGTGTGAAAAAAATTTTTTTCTTGTAATGCTGACTTCCTGGTCACATACTCTTTAGACCTTGCCAGTCTTGGAAGCTCTTTATCTCTCCATTCATTTTGAATGTCAGCCTTGCTGGATAAAGTATTCTTGGCTGCATGTTCTTCCCATTTAGTGCCCTGAATATATCATGCCAGCCTCTTCTTGCTTGCTTGGTTTCTGTCTGATGTTATTCTGATGGGTCTTCCTCTGTATGTAAAGAATCTCTTCCCCCTAGCTGCCCTCAGGACCTCTTGTCTAAAATTATAATTCACAAATTTCACAATGATGAGTCTCGCTGATTTTCTAGACTCGTTGATCTTGGGGGTTGTCCTTTCTGCTTCTAGGATATGAACACTTGTTCCATTCCCCAGATTGGGGAAATTTTCATCCAGAATTTGTTCATCTATATCTTCTAGTCTTCTGTCTTTCTTCACTCCCTCAGGGATTCCAATAATTCTGACGTTGGAACATTTATGGCATCATTTATTTCCCTAAGTCCGTTCTCATGGTTCTTAAGCAGTTTGTTCCAGCCCTCCTCCTGACCTTTCTTCTCAACCATCTTGTCCTCTAGATCACTGATTCTATCCTCTGTCTCTGTTACTGTAGCTGTTAGACTATTTAGATTAGATTGAATCTCACAGATAGCATTTTTAACATCTGCTATATTGGTTCTCATTTCTGCCCTTAGAGATTCTATGTTGTCATTAATGTTTTTTCCATCCTAGTCATTGCCTGGATAATTGTTGCCCTGAATTCCCTTTCCAACATACCGTTTATGTCTATATCCAATAGTTCTGAGGGAGAGGGCACGGTCTCTGGGTTTTTCCTCTGTTGGGTGTTCCTCCTACTCGTCATTCTGATAAGAGTATTGCATGGAGCACTGGGTGTGGTGAATGAACAATCAATCTTGTAACACTGAAAAATTAAAATAAACATATTTGGGGAGAAAAAAAAAGAAGTGGATGGGAGGACATATAGCTGAATATATCATCCATGATCCAGGCAAGATGCACCCTGGAAGGTTTTGGAGCAATTGTAATTAACCACCAAAAAGAAAGAACAAAGATAAGAGAGAGAGAGAGAGAGAGAAAATAAATCCCAGCCAAAATGAGCCCCCCCCCCCAAAAGATTTATAAGGTATATAAACAAACACGGACAAAATAAAGACCAACAAAAGTAAATGACAAGAAATAAAAGAACCTAGTCAGAGTGAATCCCAAGAATAAGATTTATATAGTACCAGAACAAAAGCAAATACACAGAAGCATTGAGACATTGACAGAAGAATAAGATGGGAGTGCAGTTATAGATCCTCGATGTGGGCAAGCAAGGTTATTTCAGGTCTCTCTGGGTGTATCGTTGTATTAAGCCTCTAGTTGTAATGTTAAGTAGTTTCAAAAAAAATTAAAAACCAAGAATAGTGAGAATGAGTCAAAAAAAAAGAATTAAAAAACTTGTATCTGAAACATACAGGTTTTAGGGCATTATTGGGAGCTTAATATATTGATTTCCCCTGATGTTGGGGTTTTACAGTTTTATGGGGACCCTGTGGTTATCATCCTCTTGTTTTTGGCTTGTCTTCTGGGGGAGGGAACTGCTGTGTTGTTTTCCAGTCAGTCTTGCTTGGGTCGAATCACCCTGCTAGCTATCACATGGCTGGGTTCTGTGGAAACTGGTTTTTCAGGCTTTTTCTCTCTGGAGGTTTTTGTTCTTTTGTGGCTCTTTGTGCCTACCTTTTTGGAGGGTCCAAGCAAAGAATCTGCCCATACCCAGAACTCCGCCTCCAAGAGAGGCCTCTGTCTCAGAACACACAGACTCCTTCTCTGCAAACTCTGCTCACACCGCAGCCTCCCACAGGAAGTGCACATCCTCTGCCTCTGTCTCAGTGGCCCCACGAGGCCCTCGCTAGCCTCTGCACCCTTGTGCCATGAAAGCCTCAAGTGATGAGCGATACTGGTCTAGGAAATTTGCTTCTAATGACTGCCTTTGCCGGGACTGCTCTCTGGGCTCCTGGCCCAAGCCAGGTGTGCTCAGATTCCTGGCTGCGATCGAGATTGGCTGCATTCTCTCAGGTGCTGGCTGGGAGCACCCAGACCCTGCAGCAGATGGCAGATGTCCCAAGGTCCTAGAGACTGCTGGCTAGGCCTCCCACCAGGTCTCTTAGGAGCTTGGAGGAGTGCAACCAGTTGCAACCAGTGCAACCAATCAGTGCAACAGATTGGTGCACACAGAGGAAAGCGTCAGGCTCATGGACCACACCAGGATCTCTAAGGCCCTTGCAGGAGTGCGCCCAGCCCATGAAATGGTGCAAGTAGCAGAAAGCTATAGGTTCATGAACCGCGGACTCGACCCCCTGCCAGTCTCTCTTTGATGCGAGTGGTCGTCCGTGGTGTTGATCTTCCTGGGAACGGGTGCTTAGGCCCGTGCCTGTGACCACCCACTTCCACTAGTTGCTCCTTAAGATCTTTTCCTCTTTTTAAGTGTTTTTAACCACACTCTAAGTTAATGCTGGTCCCCAACCACAGGGCACCTTCGTTTGGGGCATTACTCTCCTTGGGTCACTTATAGTGGCTTCCTCCCCCTTCCGTTTATCCTCCGATATAGGTTCGAGTTTTGCCACTCTGCTTTACCTCTCCACTGCTGCTTTTTGCTCCTGTAGAGATCCAGAAGTGAAAAATCTTACTTCTCAGGCTGGTTTCATGGGTATTCAGTGTCTTCTGGTAGATATCCAGCTCACTTTAGGGGACCGGTTGTAATGGACCTACTTCTCCACCGTCTTGCCCCAAATCAAGATTTCATTTTTCTGATGGCTGCATAGTATTCCATTGTATATATATATACCACCTCTTCTTTATCCATTGATCTATTGATGGAAATCTAGGTTCTTTCCATAGTTAGGCTATTGTGGACATTGCTGCTATAAACATTCTGGTGCACATGCCCCTTTGGATCTCTACATTTATATCTTTAGGGTAAATACTTAGTAGTGCAATTGCTGGGTTGGAGGGTAGCTCTATTTTCAACTTTTTGAGGAACCTTCGTACTGTTTTCCAGAGTGGCTGCACCTGTTTGCATTCCCACCAATGATGTGTAGGTGGGTTTCCCTTTTTCTGCATCCTCGCCAATACCTGTCATTTCCTGACTTGTTAATTTTAGCCATTCTGACTGGTGTGAGGTGGTATTTCACTGTGATTTTGATTTGTATTTCCCTGAAGTCCACTGATGTTACATACTTTTTCATGTGTCTTTTGGCCATTTGGATGTCATCTTTGCAGAAATGTCTGTTCATGTCTTCTGCCCATTTCTTGATTGGATTATTTGTTCTTTGGGTGTTGAGTTTGAGAAGTTCTTTATAGATTTTGGATGCTAACCCTTTGTCTAATATGTCATTTGTGAATATCTTCTCCCATTCTATCATTTGTCTTTTGGTTTTGTTGACAGTTTCCTTTGCTGTGCAAAAGCTTTTGATCTTGATGAAGTCCTAATAGTTCATTTTTGCCCTTGCTTCCCTTGCCTTTGGCAATGTGTCTAGGAGGAAGTTGCTGAGACTGAGGTCAAAGAGGCTGCTGCTTGTGTTATCCTCAAGGATTTTGATGGATTCCTGCTTTACATTTAGGTCTTTCATCCATTTTGAGTCTATTTTTGTGCATGGGGTAAGGAAATGGTCCAGTTTCATTCTTCTGCATGTGGCTGTCCAATTTTTCCAACACCATTTATTGAAAAGACTGTATTTTTTCCATGATGTCCAAAAAATTGGATATTTTTCCTGCTTTGTCAAAGATTAGTTGACCATAAAGTTGAGGGTACATTTCTGGGCTCTCTGTTCTGTACCATTGGCCTAGGTGTCTGTTTTAGTGCCAGTACCATACTGTCTTGATAATTTCAGCTTTGTAATAGTGCTTGAAGTCCAGAATTGTGATGCTACCAGCTTTGCTCTTCTTATTCAACATTCCTCTATTTGGGGTCTTTTCTGATTCCATATAAATTTTAGGATTATTTGTTCCATTTCTTCGAAAAAAGTTGATGGTATTTTGATAAGGATTGCATTAAATGTGTAGATTGCTGTAGGTAGCATAGACATTTCCACAGTGTTTGTTATTCCAATACATGAGCATGGAACGTTTTTCCATCACTTTGTGTCTTCCTTAATTTCTTTCATGAGTATTCTATTGTTTTCTGAGTACAGATTCTTTGCCTCTGTATTCTTTGCCTCTTTGCTTAGATTTATTCCTAGGTATCTTATGGTTTTGGGTGCAATTGTAAATGTGATCAACTCCTTAATTTCTCTTTCTTCTGTCTTGTTGGTGTATAGAAATGCAACTGATTTCTGTGCATTAATTTTATATCCTGACACTTTTCTGAATTTCTGTATGAGTTCTGGCAGTTTTGGAGTGGAGTCTTTTGGGTTTTCCACATAAAGTATCATCTCATCTGCAAAGAGTGAGAGTTTGTCTTCTTTGCCAATTTGGATGCCTTTTATTTCTTTTTGTTGTCTGATTGCTGAGGCTAGGCTTTCTAGTACTATGTTGAATAGCGGTGGAGATAGTGGGCATCTCTGTTGTGTTCCCAATCTTTCTCTTTTCTTTTTGATAAGTCTGGCCAAGGGTTTGACAATTTTATTAATTCTTTCAAAGAACCAGCTCCTAGTTTCGTTGATTTGTTCTACTGTTTTTTTGAGTTCTATTTCATTGATTTCTGCTCTGATCTTTAGTATTTCTCTTCTTCTGCTGGGTTTAGGCTTTCTCTGTTATTCTTTCTCCAGCTCCTTTAGGTGTAGGGTTAGGTTATGTATTTGAGATCTTTCTTGTTTCTTGAGGAAGGCTTCTTTGCCAATTCAGATACTTTTTATTTCTTTTTGTTGTCTGATTGCTGAGGCTAGGACTTCTAGTACTATGCTGAATAGCAGTGTAGATAGTGGACAGTCCTGCCATGTTCCTGATGTTAGGGAAAAAGCTCTCAGTTTTTCCCCATTCAGAATGGTATTCGTTGTGGGTTTTTCATAGTTACCTTTGATGATATTGAAGTATGTACCCTCTATCCCTACACTGTGAAGAGTTTTAATCAAGAAATAATGCTATTCTTTGTCAAATGCTTTTTCAGCATCTCTTGAGAGGATCATATGGTTCTTTTCCTTTCTTTTATTTGTGTAGTGTATCACATTGTTTGAGGGTCCCTGCTCGAAGAGTAGTGCCAGGGATCACAGTTTACAGCAACCCTGAGCTGAGAGACCCCTCTTTGGCTCCATCTTTTCAGCTGGCTTCTCTGGTCTGATACCCGGGAGCTCTGCCACACTCAGACACCCCTAGTCTTTCTGTGACCCTGAGGGACCTGAGACCACATCATCCCCACGTGAGTTCCACCTCCCGCTTAGCCTCTGGAGCAACGTTCCTCAGTGGAGCAGACTTCTAAAAGTTCCGATTTTGTGCTTTGCTGCTCTCTCACTTGCTCGGAGCTGGCCCCTCCCCCCACGGTCTATCTTCCTGTGTATTGCCTCGGATTCACTTCTCTGCACATCCTACTTTCCAGAAAGTGGTCGCTTTTCTATTCTTAGAATTGCTGTTATTTTTTCCTTCGATCTCCTGTTGAGTTTATAGGTGTTCAGAATGGTTTGATAACTATCTAGCTGAATTCCTGGGACCCAATGAAATTTAGGTCTTTTTTTTAAATAAAGATTTTATTTATTTATTTGACAGAGAGAAGAGACATCACAAGTAGGCAGAAAGGCAAGCAGAGAGAGGGGGGAAGCAGGCTCCCTGCTGAGTAGAGAGTCCAATTCAGGGCTCAATATCAGGACCCTGAGATCATGACCCAAGGCAAGACAGAGGCTTTAATCCACTGAGCCACCCAGGCACCCGGAAATTTAGGTCTTATACTCCTCCACCATCTTGCTCCTCCTTGTCTCAGATCTTCTAATGCACAATCATATGTGGGAGCCTTGTACCTCCCTGTAGTAGTGATTGCTAATTATCTCCCAAATATATTCTCTTTTCTTCATCAGTAATAGAACCTCAATTCCTCAGCTGACTACATGGTCATCAAGAATAATAACTACATGGGGTACCTGTAGTTTGGTTGAGCATCTGACTCTTGATTTCGGCTCAGGTCATGATCTCAGCATGGTGAGATTGAGCCCCACATTGGGCTCCATGCTGAGCATGGAGCCTGCTTAAGATTCTCTCCCTATACCCCACACTAACCCCCCTTAAAAAAAGTATGAACTACATTTCACAGCCACTTTTGCAGCTAGGCGTAACCATATGACTAAGTTCTGGCCAATCAGTTGTAAGCCTAAGCAGTATGTGTAACCTGTAGGAAATGTCCTTAATAAGAAGGGGCATGCCTTTCCCATTCCTTTTCTACTTTCTGTTGGATGGAATGGGATCAGTCATGGCTAAAATCCTAGCAGCCAACCAAGACTGAAATTGTCAACATGGAGTAACAGAATACGAATCTAGATCTCTGACATAGTGGGGATATCATACCAGTCCTTGAATATGAGAGGAAACTATGCCCCATGCTGTTTTTTTTTTGCCCCTTGCTGTTTAAGTCACTATTACTCCCTTTTCATTTCTACTTTTCCATACAAAACTAATCCTAACCAGCAACTGTCTAATAGTTTGAGAATTCAGTGTGGTAATACAGTTATCACAGTGCTTGACCACAGAGTACTTATGCAATATATATTTAATACTATTAGGAGCTCACCTTGGTAACAGAGTTAGGATCCAACAACTTGGTTTAGGGATAATGCCGGGGTGTGAAGAGAGGAATCATCAAGGGCATTGTGGTGGGTTGACATTCATATAGACTGTTGCCATATTCTTTTGGGACAAATGTCAGAGTTGAGGGAGAGGGGCATCCCAGGTAGTATCTGGAATGTACCAGCACATTCTGGTGTAGTATTTCTGTATGACACTGAATGCCAATACAGAAGAGGCCTGCTGCAGTAGTGGTGATGACACTAACAGTATCATGGAGATAGAGTTCTGTGACAGCAAATAGTAGTAGATTCTTTGGACAGTGACAGTATGGTAGGCCCCAGAGACCTGCCTCCAGGACCTGGTCTCCAGGAATCATGTGGATATAAGGCCTATGGCAGATGTTGCAAAACAAAAACAGAAACAAAAACAAAAACCACCCTAAGGATACTTCTTCCTCTATCCTTCACCATAGCTAACTTGAGCCAGAAGGAGGAATTTCAGTGGGGCTAGCATTCCTCCAATTCTGCAAGTGGGAACAGAGCCAGAGAAGGGCCATTTTGTTACTGTTTTTTGTGTGTGACTGTATTCTGTCCTAGGCTGGTGGTCTGGACAACACCTGTTGCTCATAAATCCAGGAATGACAAGTTGAAAATGAACCATGGAAGGTCAAGATGTTTATATAGACCTATAATCTTTGAAGTTAAGGGACTGAAGAGTAATTTCCACACTACTACAGCCTACTGAAGAGGCACCTATTCCCATCCCCCATTTGGAATTCTGATACAACTGGCTCACTGAGGAATATGAAATTACTAGGAGTATTAACATGTAAAGAGTTCACGTGTTCTGAACATTAATTCCAGCTTTGCTTTGTTGAGTTCCTTTTATTTACAATCTTCTGGTCCTTTTCGGCTAGTCAAATTTAGTGTATAAAAAAGTTCCAATTTCATATCTGATTCAAAGTTTGCTCCTTACCCTATTGCTATCCAGATGAGTGGATTAGAGAACTAGGAGCAGATACAGGAGCATAGTATTATTCTCCTCTGTTCTTTCCCCTCCTTATAATTTATCTTCCCTGGCATTGCTTTCTAACTGTCTGTTAGGGGTAGGGATGTACCCCTGGCCTCATCCTGACTGGATTTGTTTCTAGCTCTTGCTGGTAGTTTCTGCTGCTGTGTTTACCTTCTGTGTGCCCAGGTGGTGTATATGGCTTTCATGGGAGTGATGGCTAGCTTCCCTGAAGCATCCTGTTAGTGAGAACTCTCTTAGAGAGGAGAAGTCTGGTCTCTTGCAGTCAGTTCCAGAAGTCCATGTGCCTAACCTCTTTGCTGGGTGTGATGCCATGACTATTGGCCCTGAAACTGCCTGTATAGCACTAAGGCTCCTGCTCTCCTACTTCATGCTCTTTTACCTAAAGTCACAGAACTGCTGTGGTCCTTTCCTTTGACTTTCAAGGGCATTGAGGATCTGTGGTGGGAGTATCATTCTGTTCTCCAGGTTAGATTCTGCTATTATTGTTTCACATCCTATTGGGATGGACTACTCTAGCAAGTTGCCTGCCTTCAGAAATCTCCAGGTGAGGAGCAAACCCCAGCCTCCATATTCACAAGCACCCTCTGCCCATAGAGAACCTATATTATACTCCCTTAAGGAGTCTTATAAAAGACAAGTGAGTAAGTATACAGGGTCTACACTCTTCAGGCATCCTCCTGAGAATAAGATTCTAATTCGCTCTTCTTACAGATTTTCTCCAAATCTGTGAGAGATTCTCTTGGGGACTATCCCCTATTTATTTTACTTGACTTTGATGGAAGGGAGAGAAGAAACTTTCTTTTTTCCACCAGGCCAAAAACTCTTATAAGTTGCTCTTTTTCTTCCTCTAGGCCTCAGGGGAGTAGATTGGAAGTGGAGGGTGGTTGAGGATGGTAGATGACAGTATGTCCAGTAAGCCCTGGGGAAAATATCTGGTCCCATCTGTTGTTGGCTCTTTTAGACTATGAGGTAATCTAGGTGATGAGACACTTCAAGTCTGGAGCTAGAGTACCCGAGTTCAAATCCTGGCTCTTACAGGTATAAACTGTGTCACTGAGCAGCTCACTTAAATTTTCTCTGCCTCAGATTTCTCATATCTAAAATAAGGGTAATAATGGTGTTTACATTATAGGGTAATTGTGAAAACTAATTGGATTAAGGTTTATAAAGTACTTAGTATGGTGCCTGGTATGTAATAAATTTCATGCAAGTGGTTATTGTTATTATTGTTACTTGCCCTCAGCTGTGGACTATAGTCACCAATTTTGGGACAATAATAGAAGTCTCTTCAACATTCTGGTATGTGTGATGGATAGATCATGAAACTGACTTAGGAATAAGGAAGGGCGTTTGGAATTGCTTATGGTAACACTTACTAAATTGAGGCTGAACAAAGAAACAAACTCACTCTACCTGTTTGTATGTCCCACTAGAAAGATCAGGAAAATAATCTTGGGCGGGTCATTGGTCCATCTATCCCTAGTTAGTAAATTAAGGAGGCTTCCCTTCTGGCAGAAGAGGTGCTGTGTCAGAAGAATATATACATTCAAATTAGGAGCCAATGCATTCTTAATAAATACTCCACATGCACTAAAGTGAATTATATGCTGCATAAACTATGGCAGGATTTTTCAAACTTCCCACCTGATAGAAAAGCTTGTTTTATTAATATATTGAATAACAGCATTCTGTAAACAACTCATACTTTTTAGATTTACTCCTGTTAAAGAATGCCATACTTAAGTGCTTGGAATTGACACTTGGAAATGAAATGCTGCTGCAAATAGTGGGGAAATTGTCGATGTATTTTATACCTCTCTTTCCCAAATCAAAAGGTCTCATAAATACAGTCTCTAAAAGTGTCGGTGGGGAAGTTAACGTAACTGTACAAGCAATAAGGCTGACCTTTCAATGTAATTTATTTTCGATTTGCTCAATCCTTTTTTTATTAAAACTAGCACATCTGAAGCAGAATTAAATCCTATTATAACAGGTGTGTGATCATATCAGGTTCTCCCTGCCAGTGATCCACTTTATTAAAAGTTACTTTGTTTCAGGGAGGATAACCTGATCAGGGCAGTGGGGTGCCTTTGGAAGACTGAGGACAGCAGGGGAAGGATGGTTTTATTTTCCTGTGAGCACCTGCTGTTACCAGAGAAATCAAAGAATATTTATGAGCATTTCTTTTGTGTTTGGGAAGGCCTGGTGGGATGTAATCTTTTCTCTGTGTTTATAAAGGTTATTTCTTTCTGGAGTTATTTAGACTTTGGGACAGGTGCGTCATCAAGCTGTCCTGCATTGTGACCCACACATTACTTAGCTTGCAATCATTTTCATGTGTAGTGTTCTTAAACTCTAGTGACCACTGGAAAGGGAAAAACCTTTGAAACGCTACTTAGATACAGATCCACTTGGTAGAAACTAGCTTTCAGTATTTGGCCTGTGTCAGCATGCCTAATGCTACTAGATCTTTATTCTTTTTTATTTAAATTCAATTGGCTAGGGCACCTGGATGGCTCAGTGGGTTAAAGCCTCTGCCTTCGGCTCAGGTCATGATCTCAGGGTCGTGGGATCGAACCCCTCATCGGGCTCTCTGGTCAGCGGGGAGCCTGCTTCCCCCTCTCCCTCTGCCTGCCTCTCTGACTACTTGTGAGCTCTCTCTCTCTGTCAAATAAATGAATTAAATCTTTAAAAAATAAATTCAATTGGCCAACATATAGTATATCATTAGTTTCAGATGTAGAGTTCAGTAATTCATCAGTTGCATATAACACCCAGTGCTCATCAAATCTACTAGAACTTTAGAAAAAGCATTTAGAATTTTAAAACTATCGATGAGTGGTTTGACTTGTTTTCTCTTGGATTCATCTTTTTTGTTTCTATTCCCTTTTTTCTGCCTAGTCATCTTACTATTCAGTTCAATTCCCACATTTTCCAGGAAGTGCCCATAACGACTTCTTTCTTCCTTCCAAATTTAGCCACTTATAGTTTATATCCATTCACTGATATGAATGGATTTGTCATAACTCCCTCATCAATCTGAGAACTCCCAGAGAGCAGAAAAGGTCAAGCCAGGCTAATTCCTCTTTGTAGTGAGTTTGAGGGGATATAGTGAATGATCAAGGAAAAAATATATGACCACAAGGTGGCAGTAACACACAATAAGATTTATTTGGTTGCCAAGTTGATAGGTTTTCATGGTGGGGATGGGTTGGGTGTAGGGAAGAAGTCTCATGGCATGAAACCTTCCAAAGGCTACAATATAGGGGCTACTGCCCAGAAAGGAAGGAGGGATGGATAGCAAAAAACTTCTAGGGGAAGGAAAATTGAGAGGGAGCTTGCATGTCTAAGTAATGTTGCTCAGCAGTGTAATGGGGATCCTCTGGGTTAGAGAGCTCTGAAGGTCAGCAGTGACTTGTGGATATATAAGCAAGTAGGCTCTAAATGGCAAAAATATGCCTATTTGGGCTGTATTTAAAACAACCGGGTGGCTCAGTTAAGTCTGACTCTTTGTTTTGACTCAGCTTGTAATCTCAGGGACTTGGGATCAAGCCCTGCCTTGGGCTCTACGCTCAGGGGAGTCTACTTGAGATTCTCTCTCTCCCTTTCCCTCTGCCCCTCCCTTTGCTTACACATGTGCTTTCTCTCTCTCAAATAACTAAATAAATATTTAAAAAATGCAATTAGATATGTAAAGATTTGAGTTTGGTACTTATTGGCTGTTGAGCTAACAGATCCCAGTCTGCTATGAATAAGTCAACAACATAGGACTCAAATACAGAAGCTGTTTTTGGCTCATTTATATAACATCATTTAGAATTGTTAAAGGATACTACGCAATGACTGAAGCAAAAAAAGCGGAATTTATTGCTTGCTTAAGCAAGGGAGAGCTTCACTTTTAAGGTGTAGATTATCTGAGAAAAGAAGATGATTATCTTTATGTAGCATTTTGGAAAACATGGAATTCAGGCATTGGTGCAAGCCAGAAGCAAAAGTGTTTAGAGATTTTTACATCTTTAGCTATGGCAACATGGTTACTGGAGTGTATCTGCTCTTGACTGGTGGATGTTCCCAGGCATGGGCTACCACTGGTTGGCTTTGATTACTAGTACAAAGTGTCACTGACAAAAAAAAAAAAGGGTTTAAAACTGGCTCTGGGGGTTACTTGTTATGTCCAAAGGAAAAAAAAAATCAGTTTTTTTCTTAGGAAATTTTTATTATTAGCACCCAGTACAGTATTTTGCAAGCAAGGAACACTCAATAAGCACTTAAAGAATAAATGAGTAGCATATGCATATCATTTGAAGACACACTGGCTTCTAGTCTCCCCAGTGTTGAAGCGCCTTCTTTGGGTTTAAATGTGAAAGAGTGATAGCATCTATCACATGTCCTTATCCTCTGTATTTCCAAACAAAGCACTTTTACATCCATCATCTTAATTGATTCTCTCTTTGCCTTCTGGGGCAGGGAAGGAAAGGAATATTGCTATCTCTATTAGTAAATGAGAGGTGAAGTGAAATGCCCAAGGTCACAAAGTATTGGATCTTTAGATTCCACATTCTTGGCCTCTTTTAAAGAAAGTGTACAGACCTGTTCCTCTGAAACAAATAATACATTATATGTTAATAATAAAAAAAAGTGTAAGGCTAACAGAGTGGAGATTTCCATTTGATGTGCAGAAATATTGGTCCTCTCACCCTCAGATGGGCAGGGCCATTTTCCTTTTCTATGTGTGTCCTGATGTGAAAATGTGGGAAGTGCTGTATGGAAGTGCCATTTAGTGCCTATGTGGGTCTGTACAAATTGTATGTAACTCTTTATGAAATAATAACACCTTACATTAGATTGTTATGTGAGAGTTTACAAAGAACTTCCATACATGGTCAGGGTCTCATTTAATCTCCACACTAAGCCTGTTATGTAGACAGGGCAGGGATTAGTATTGTTTAAACATACATTTTAAAAATAGAAGAATAGACAGTTTAGAAAATAGAGTAAAACTTTATTTTTTTCGAAGATTTATTTATTTAAAGAGAAAGCATGAGCAGGAAAAGGGGCAGAGGGAGAAGGAAAGAGAATCTCCAGCATACTCCCAGCTGAGTGTGGAGGGCTACACAGGGCTCGATCTCACGACCCTGAGATCGTGACCTGAGCTGAAACCAAGAGTCAGACACTTAACCGACTGAGCCACAAAGGAGCCCCAAGAGAGTAAAACTTTAATTTTGTCATCTCAATCACTTATAATTTTTTAAATTAACATGTAATGTATTATTTGCCCCAGGGCACATGTCTGTGAATCATCAGCCTTACACATTTCACAGCATTTGCCATAGCACATACCCTCCCCAATGTCCATAACCCTATCCCCCCTACCTCTCAGCCACCCTTAGTTTGTTTCATGAGTTTAGGAGTCTCTTATGGTTTGTCTCCTTCCCCATCCCATCTTGTTTCATTTCTCTTCCCCACCCCCATAACCCCCTGCCCTGCCTCTCAAATTCTTCATATTAGAGCGATCATGTGATAATTGTCTTTCTCTGACTGACTTATTTCGCTTAGCATAATACCCTCTAGTTCCATCCACATTATTGCAAATGGCAAGATTTCGTTTCTCTTGATGGCTGCATAGTATTCCATTGTGTATATATATACCACATCTTCTTTATCCATTCTTCTGTTGATGGACATCTAGGTTCTTTCCATAGTTTGGCTATTGTGGACATTGCTGCTATAAACATTCGGGTGCATGTGACCGTTCGGATCACTACATTTGTATCTTGAGGGTAAATACCTAGTAGTGCGATTGCTGGGTCGTAGGGTAACTCTATTTTCAACATTTTGAGGAACCTCTATACTGTTTTCCAGAGTGGTTGCACCAACTTTCATTCCCACCAACAGTGTAAGAGGGTTCCCCTTTCTCCGCATCCTCGCCAACATCTGTTGTTCCCTGACTTGCTAAATTTAGCCATTCTGACTGGTGTGTGGTGGTATCTCACTGTCAATCACTTATAATTTTGATAATTTAAAAAAAACAAATTAATTTTCTAACATAATTATAATCAAATAATAATATATAAAACTTACTATCTAGTAACTTACTTCTGGTTATAGCATAAGCATTTTTTCTATGTACTAGTACCACATTTATTACTATCATTTTTTTAAAGATTTTATTTATCCAACAGAGAGAGAGAGGTCACAAGTAGGGAGAGAGGCAGGCAGAGAGAGGAAAGCAGGCTCCCTGCTGAGCAGCGAGCCCAATGCGGGGCCCGATTCTGGGACCCTGAGATCATGACCTGAGCCGAAGGCAGAGGCTTTAACCCACTGAGCCACCCAGGTGCCCCTATTACTATCATTTTTAATGCCTGCAAAATATTGCACCAAGTGAATATACTATAATTTATTCAATGGTTCCTCTGTTGTTGCTTCCATATTTCTGTTATTATAAATTCATTCACAATGACTACGCTTATGGGAAAATAGTCCTCCACCACCAAATTTTGCATTAATTCTAGAGTTATAGAAATTTATTTAACTTTAGTTGTTCAATTTTAAAAATTAAAGATTTGTATACAGAGACGAATTGTTTTCCAAAAGGCTGATTCCAATTTGCACTTCCACCATGAATGTATGAGAGTAAATTTAACCATAATTTTGTAGGACACATACCATCACCCCCTTTTTCCAGATGAAGACATTGAGGCCTAACGTTGTATAGTGGATACTATGTGCCAGGCCCTCTTTCAAGCACTTTAAAAATATTAACATATTTTATACTCAGAGAAACATTATGTAGTAAGTATAACTATTATATTATTTTTTTAGGTAAAGAAACTGAGGCACAGTGAAGCTAAGTAACTTGCTCAAGGTCACACAGCTGGTAAGTGGCAGAGGAGAGATTTAAACCCATGAAGTCTGGCATCATAAATATATAGAGAGAACTGACAAGACTGCATGGTAGTATAAGAGGCTGAGGATAATGACTCTTGCCCTGCCCAACTCACAGGATATTTGAGAAGAGGAAACAAAAAAATGGAAGTTAGAGTTTCGAAAATTGGGAAAGGCTGTACACATGAGGAAACATTATTATTACTATTTAAATTTTAGAATATAATTTGTAATCAGAGACTCTACATTCCCCTTCAGGTCTTGCGTCTCCTGCTCCTTCCTTTCCTCTTCCTTTTCATGACTGTTCTCAAGTACAACCTCCATATCCAAGATCTTTGTATCCCTCCTCCTTCTTGCAATGCTCTGAGGCTGCCCTGTCTAGCAGTGTGGCACTCCTCATAAGAGCTAGCCTTTTCTTGTCCCATAACCTAAGATGAGGGGTAAACAGTAGTTGTAATTTGATGTCAAATCTGCCTCTTAAAACTTCTTCAAAAATTCCATGTGAAGTTGCTTTTGGACCAGCAGGGCTTTTGTTAAGACTAGAAAGGCTAAGAGGTATGGGGTCCTGATCTGTGAAGGATTAGTGTGACACAGTCTGTGATGAAGTAACAATGATTAATTTTGGTGAAACTTTTTAAAAACATGACTTTTTAAACATGACTTCTGAGGACTTAATGCTTTAGGTCTTTATTTCTCAATCAATAGTATGCAGACAATGGAATCTGAGGTGGAGGCAAAAAGCCTGAATTTTTAATAAGTCATCACAGATGTATAAGATGTTACTGGTCCAGGGATCACACACTGGGAAATATAGTCTAGATAGTCAAATGTGATGGACCTCTAAGGAATATGGTCGGCATTCCATGGAGTTCTATTTACTCCAGTTCTCTGAAGATTAAATTAGATTAATCTGTCTTCATGATCCTGTTCCTTGAATGAAAGGCTGAACAACCATGAAAATAGTCTGGAAATTGACCAAAGCCATACACATTGAGAAGCATTTATTCAAGAAAATCCACTGAATCTTTTTTTTTTTTTTAAAGATTTTATTTATTTATTTGAGAGACAGAGAAAGTGAGAGAGAGCATGAGAGGAGAGAAGGTTATAGGAAGAAGCAGACTCCCCATGGAGCTGGGAGCCCGATGTGGGACTCGATCCCGGAACTCAAGGATCATGACCTGAGCCGAAGGCAGTTGCTCAACCAACTGAGCCACCCAGGCGCCCCAAATCCACTGAATCTTGGTAAAAACAGTGGGAATCTGTGATGTTTTAAATGGACTTACCACCCTCTTCCAGCTCCATGGAAAGGAAGTTCTACCTGAGAAAGTAGGAAAGACAGTGAATGCTGTCAGAGGGAGCTGACTTTGTTTGGAGTTGACTTTGGAGCATAGTGTGGAAAAATCCATGTCCAGGTGGATTGTCAAAAACAATAGCAATACCAGTGGCAAAGAATTGGGAAAGTTGTGGTGAGCCTGGGAAATCATATTGTTTGGGGAAAATCAACAAAACATCAGCCAGAGATTTAACAGGAAGATTTAGGAATTAGAAAACCAAAGGGGTCCTTGCTAAAATCCCACTTACCTCTGGTGGTCTGGAAGGCTGTGCACATGTGCAAAGCTGTGCCCACTTCAGAGAGACCAGAAGGGTCCCTGGCAAGATACTCATCCCTGGATAAATGTGAGGCCTTGGGAAACAAATGGAGAGTTTAGAAAGGAGGGGGTGGAGGGATGGGTGAGCCTGGTGATGGAGATTAAGGAGGGCATGGATTGCATGGAGCACTGGGTGTTATATGCAAACAATGAATCATGGAGCACTACATCAAAAACTAATGATGTACTGTACGGTGACCAACATAACACAATAAAAAAAATGTGAGGCCTTGCAAAAGTAGGCTTGTAAATTGCTTGAATTTTGAAAGTGCTCTCCAAGCTACACACAAATCCATCAACGATCAACATTACTGGTTAAAAGTGTTTAAGCACAACATCTGACCAGTTATTGGCTGCCCACTAAGTTATACTTATCCAGGAACAGCCTTCAGGAAGGCAGGTTTAAAAAAGAAACTGTAAAAAATAGCAGAAACATCAGAGGCCATATACTGCAGGGGAAATTTGTTCCAAAGAATTAGTCTAGGCACATCAAGAGACAAACAAAAAATGACAAAACGACCTCCTCTGGCGGTATTAAAATTCAGAGTTGCTATAATATTTAATTGAAAAAATTTATTTTTTTCAACAAGAATTTATGAGACATTAAAGAAACAGGAAAGTGTGACTCATATACAGGGAAAAAGCAGTCAATAGAAATTGTCTTTTTTTTTTTTAATAGAAATTGTCTTAAGGGGACCCAAATGTTCAACTTAGCAGACAAATACCTGAAAACAGCTATTATAAATATGTTCAAAGAATTAAAGGAAACCATATTTAAAGAATTAAGAAAAAACATGATTATAATGATTCGTCAAATAGAGAATATCAATCAAGAGATAGCAATGATAACAAAGAACCAAATAAAAACGCTGGAATTGTAAGGTCTAGCAACCAAAATGAAAAATTTGCCAGAGGGTCTCAACAGCATATTTGAATTGGTTAGAATAAAAAATTAGTCACTTTGGGGATAGATTAACAAAGATCAGGGATTTTGAGGAACAGGATGAAAAAATGACAAAGAAAAATGAACAGAGCCTCAGAAACCTGTGGGACACCATTAAATGTACCAGCATACATATGAGTGTCACAGAAGGAAAGGAGAGAAAGAAACATAGATTAAAAATTTTGAAGAAATGAAAAGGTGATCACTGAATCCCAGATGGGATAAATATAGGGAGAGCCACAGCCAGATGCATCATATTTAAACTGCTGAAAGCCAAAAAGAAAGAGAAAAATGCTGAAAACCAGAGAAAAATTACATACCATGTACAAGGAAACCAAAATAAGATTAATGGCTAACATCTGCATAGGACAGACAGGAGTGGGATGACATTTTCAAAGCACTCAAAGAAAAAATAATTGTCAATGAAGAACTCTATATCCAGTAAAA
Organism: Nasua narica; assembly: GCA_028533885.1. NCBI lineage: Eukaryota > Metazoa > Chordata > Mammalia > Carnivora > Procyonidae > Nasua > Nasua narica. Next base: position 84,025,807 of record CM052801.1, on the reverse strand, counting down.
TTTCTTTCAAAAATGAAGGCAGAATGAAGAAATTCCCATATAAACAAAAACAAAAGACTTTGTTGCTAGAAAATTGGTCTTACAAAAAATATTAAAGGGAATTCTTCAGACTGAAAAGAAGTAAGACCAAAAGTGAAAAGAAGTGAGACTCAAATACATGCAAAGAAACAAAGTACATAAGTACAAAACTACATATATTCTCTGTTTTCTCTTAATTGATTTAAAAGATAATTGCATAAAAGACTAATTATAAAATTGTTGGGGTTATAACATATAAAGATGCAACATATATAATACCACAAAGGAGAGGAGAGGGAATAGATCTATCTTGGAGAAAGCAAATGACACCAGGTATTAACTTAAATTCATAGGAAAAAATGAAGAGTGCCAGAAATGATAAATATGACAGTTAATATCAAAAGACTTTTAAAGTGTATTTTTTCTCCTTTATTTTCTTTAGTCCTTTAAAAGGCAAAGATTTATAAATCAGTAATCATTGTACTGCATTTTTGTGTTTATAACATATATAGATGTAATATATACATCAATAATGGCCAAAGGAGAGGAGAAAGAAGGGAGCTATATCGGACCAAAGTTTTTATTTCACTGGAATTAAGTTAGTATAAATATGTAAGTAAATTATGCTATGCTAAAATGTATATTATAAACCCTAAGACAACCACAAACAAAGTAACTAAAAATATAGTTAGAAATCATTATAGGAATCAAAATGGTATATTTGAAAATATTCACTTAAAGCAGAGGCAGTGAGGGAGTAAGACAGAAACAAAAAAGATATGACATATAGAAAACAAATAGCAAAATGGTAGACATGAATCCTACCCTATATCTAGTTATAATACATGTAAATGAATTAAACATTTCAACCAAAAGGCAAAGACAGTTAAACTAGATTTAAGAAAAACAAAAACAAAAACAAAACAAGATCCAACTATATGCTGTATATAAAAGATACACTTCAGATTTAGAGATACAAGTAAGTTGAAAGTAAAAGAATGGTAAAAGTAATACAGAAATCATAAGAGGGCTGGGATGGCTTTACTTATACCAGAAAATAAAATTTAAAACAAAAAATATTACTAGAGATAGAGGGGCATGTGACAATGATAAAAAGGTCAATCTGTCAGGAAGACATTGACAGTTATAAACATATATGGACCTAACAACAGAGCTCCAAAATACATGTAGCAAAACCTGAAAGAATTAAAGTGAGAAATAGATAATTCAATAGTAATTTTTGGAGACTTCAATATTCTACTCTTAATAATGGATAGAACAACTAGGCAAAAAATCAGCAAGGTTACAGGAGACTTGAACAACACTATTTACAAATCTTGCCTAAGTAACATCTATAGAATAATCTCCCCAACAACAGCAGAATAATCTTTCTATGTTTAATATTGGGCACCTCAGTCTCAGCATTTTGCAATTCCATAAGGTCAGGCCTGTGCTATGCAGTTGAATTTCCAACATTTATGGCTCTTTAACAGGCAGTGTTCCATTTGTTAGTAACATGAGATAAATTTTTGTTTTATTTATTATTTCAGAGTGAGTTTACATTTCAGGAATCAATACTCATTACAGTTATAGGAAAGTAACCATGACTGACAGACTATTTTTATATGCTTCTAGTTATAGGGTTGAAAAGCAAGGGAAAACTTCTTCAGATCCAGTGGAAGCTGGTTAATTATAGTTGATACTTTGATTTAGAGTTAGAATCTCATTTTTTTTTGTTTTTGATTACAAAAGTATTTTTTTCCTAAATATGTTTATTTTATTTTCAGTGTTACAAGATTGATTGTTCATGCACCACACCCAGTGCTCCATGCAATACGTGCCCTTCTCAATACCCACCACCAGGCTCACCCAACCCCCACCTCCTCCCCTCAAAACCCCTCAGTTTGTTGCTCAGAGTCCACAGTCTCTCATGGTTCATCGCCCCCTCCAATTTCCCCCCATTCACCCTTTCCTTCCTTCTCACAATGCCCTCCATGATTTTCCTTATGCTCCACACGTGAGACCACAAGATAACTGACTCTCTCCACTTGACTTATTTCACTCCACATAATCTCTTCTAGTCCCGTCCATATTGATACAAAAGTTGGATATTCATCTTTTCTGATGGAGGCATAATATTCCATTGTATAGATGTACCATGTCTTCCTTATTCACTTATCTGTTGGAGGGCATTTTGGTTCTTTCCACAGTTTGGCGATTGTGGCCATTGCTGCTATGAACATTGGGGTACATGTGGCCCTTCTTTGTACTGCATCTGCTTCTTTGGGGTAAATACCCAGTAGTGCAATTGCAGGGTCATAGGGTAGCTCACAGACACTTCTCCAAAGAAGACATACAAATGGCTAACAGACACATGAAAAAATGTTTATCATCATTAGCCATCAGGGAGATTCAAATCAAAACCACACTGAGATACCACCTTCCACCAGTTAGAATGGCCAAAATCAACAAGACAGTAAACAACAAATGCTGGAGAGGATGTGGAGAAAGGGGAACCCTCCTCCACTGTTGTTGGGAATGCAAGTTGGTGCAGCCACTTTGGAAAACAGTGTGGAGATTCCTCAAGAAATTAAAAATAGAGCTACCCTGTGACCCTGCAATTGATTACAAAAGTATTAATGACAATTTCAGACTAATACAAAAGTAATGGGAATAGTACCAGAACCCCCATGTAACCTTTATCTGCCTCCATCAATCAACACCTCATGTCACTCTTGTTTTATCTGTAACACCCTACCTACTCTTCCCCACCTCAACACCAAATTATTTTCAAGTAAAATTCTAGATATTATATTATGGAATCCATTTGTAAATTCACCTAGTCAGGGGATAAAGATGAAAAGGTAGATGTTCGCAACATACAGGGTTACGATTTAAGAATCCCAGATCTAGCAGATCTAGCCCCCAGTATTAAAGGATGCTGGGAAATCTTTTCTTTTGATCTAGTTTCTTTATCTTTAAAATTAGGAGGATTAGTCTCTGTATCAGTGGTTCTCTACCCTGACTACACTGATCATTGGAATCGTGTGGGGAACTATTAAAAATTATGGAGCCTCTTAGGAGTGAGGCTTGGCTTTAGTATTTAAAAGAAAAAAAAAAACCTCAGTTGACTCTAATGTGAAGCCAAGGCTAAGAACCAATGACCTAGAATGGTCTCTGTGATGGTTAATTTCATGTGTCAACTTGGTTCAACTGTATTACCCAATGTTATTTACTCAAACACTAATCTAAATATTATTGTGAAGCTATTTGGTCAGTGTGGTTGACATCTACAATTAGTTAACTTTAAGTAAAAGAGGTTATACTTGATAATATGTGTGGGACTCATCTAATTAGTTGAAGGCCTTAAGAGCAAATACCAAAGTTTCCTGGAGGAGAAGAAATTCTGCCTCAAGACTGCAACATCCTCTCCTGCACGAGTTTCCAGTTTGCCAGATTGCCCTACAGATTTTGGACTTGACAGCTTTCACAATCACATGAGCCAATTCCTTAAAATAAGTCTTTTTTACATATACATATACATGTATAATATATATTTATATAACTGGTTCTATATTATATATAATATCTATATGTGTGTATACACACATATAGATATTATATATATGATATATATATTATATATATATATAAAATTGGGTCTGTTTCTCTGGAGAACCCTAACTGATAGTCTTCTTCTGTATTCCTGTTTTTCTGGTTCCCATTATGTATCTCTTCTGCCCCTGTCTGAAATCTCTCTTTGGTGGTTTAAAGATTTATTGATTATTGAACAGTTGCTATGTGCTAAGAAGCCTGCTTAGAATCTTTTCACTTACATAACTTGGTTGTTGTATTAACCGAACTATCATTGTCAGTGTTCATAATAGAGCATTTGCAAAATAGTAGATGACATAACTTTTATTCCTTTCCCCCCATATCTGTGTTAGATTTGTATTAGTGTCTTGGGTCACAGAGCATTAGTAACTTGAAGAGAATTTCTTGCCCAGACTGTTATTGTTTTTATTGCCTGTAGCCCGATTTCCTTAGTTCCAGATGTATTTTTCTTATCCCTGGGGAGGCAGGATTATTTGTAGTACATAGCACTCAATAAAAAGCATTTATGTATAATGAAAGCACAGAGTAAAAATCAATTGCTGCAAATTCAAATTGTTCCTTTCCTCTGAAATCTCAAGGGCCCACATAGGGACTATCAAAATTAAAAGAGTGAACCCAGGAGTTGAGTGTTAGTGGGAAAAGATCTAGATCTAGACCCTTGCTACTCAATATGTACTCTTTGGATTAGAATACTCTTTGGAACAGAGTGCCTGTTAGAAATGCAGAACCTTGGGTACCCCGCCCCCCCCAAGACCTAATGAATCATAATCTGCATTTTAACAAGATTCCCAAGCAACTCATATGCTTATTAAAGTTAAGAAGTTCTGGTCTATTTTTCATCTTTTACATTATTTTAGCTGTCACATTTGTTGCCAACCACTCACTTCATGATATGACATTTGGATTAGGGCTCTGACTATAGCCTTGTTTGAGAACTCAAGAAAAACTGGGCTCAGGGCTCAGTATAGGGCCATAAAACAGAATAACAATAACAATAAAACTGGCCTTGGAATCATAGGTACTATCTTCCTGAAAACTGTTTTGTTTTTGTCTAATTCATTACAACTGGTGTTTTTATTTTTTGTTTCCCCCTCAGTGGAACAATGATT
>CM052801.1:83982440-84020965 GCA_028533885.1 Nasua narica | reverse complement strand
GGGTCGTAGGGTAGCTGTATATTTAATTTCCTGAGGAATCTCCATACTGTTTTCCAAAGTGGCTGCACCAACTTGCATCCCCACCAACAGTGGAGGAGGGTTCCCCTTTCTCCACATCCTCTCCAGCATTTGTTGTTTACTGTCTTGTTGATTTTGGCCATTCTAACTGGCGTAAGGTGGTATCTCAGAGTGGTTTTGATTTGAATCTCTCTGATGGCTAAAGATGATGAACATTTTTTCATGTGTCTGTTAGCCATTTGTATGTCTTCTTTGGAGAAGTGTCTGTTCATGTCTTCTGCCCATTTTTTGATGTGATTATCTGTTTTGTGAGTGTTGAGTTTGAGGCGCTCTTCTTATCTGCCAAGTACCCTTACCTCTGGTCCAAGTATGGTCCTATGACACACTCAGGCCCACTGTTGTCAGAGCAGACACTTTTGAATGGGGCCAGTGACTTGGAGTTCTCCAAATCTGATGCAAAACAAAATGCTTCTAAGCAGCCAGCCCCTTGTACACTATCCCTACTCCCTGACCCTCCTCCCCCAAGGAAGGCTGTTTTCCTGCTTCTGAGATGCCACCTAGCTTATCAATTGGAGCTTGACATTTGAGACATCCTAAAAGATCATTTTAAACAAAATCCAAGTACAATTCATCCTTACTCCTAATAGTGCCAGTTAGCCTCAGGAAAGACCAGTTCCTTCATGAAAACTGCCATCAAGCCTTCCACTGGGCCTGATAAGTTGAATCTAGAACATCTTACCTACTTGGATGGGTATCTGAATTAGCATTGCATTGGTATCTTTCCAGAGCATACTTTTACTCAGCGTTAGGTAATTTAAATTATATTTAAAAAGCATAAATGGCTGTGTTGTGGAATATAATATTTATATAAATTTTTAAGGTAGAAAACAAGACTTCAAAGAAAATTCTGCTTGTGAAGGGCACTTTAGACCAGACCCCCATGTTCATGGAGGCATCTATATCTACCCTACCATTAGGAGTAGTTGGTTGGGCAAGTTTAGAAAGCACAGGGTATGCCAAGAATTATGTGGTGATGGGGATATGGAGATGATTAAAACCCAACCACTAATCTCCAGGATCTTGTAATGAGGGCTGTAAAACATTTGCAAGCAGACACTGAGCTCCTGGAGAGCAGGGATCATTCTTTAATTGTTGTTAAATCAAAAAATAGTTTTATTCTTGTGTAATGATCACCTCATTTAACAAATGTTGGTTTAGCTCCTCACTCTGTGGGCCAGGCTCTATGCTGGTTGCTGGTGATACAGTGATAAATCAGATACAGGCCTATTCCTCAGGTAGACTTTCTGGCGGGAGAGACAGTCAGTAAAGCAGAGACTCACAAGAGAGCACCATATCCCTGCTGAGAAGCAGTAGAAAAAAAGGCTTCTGAAAGGAATGAGTTTCATATGGGGTGACATTTAGGATTATCTCATTAGGATTGTCATTAGGACATTAGGATTGTCTCAAACTCTAACTTTGAGACATATATCACTTAAAAAGTTATGTTATCAACTATTAAAGGAGATGCCTTTTTGTTACACTGACATGAGTTTTATATGTAAAGGAAGTTTTTCATGGCATCCCTGATACACCCAAGACGAATAGCCCAGATTGAACAACCTAGTCTAGGTGGGGAAAGGAGGAGGAGAAAAAATTCTATCAGGGGAAACAAAAAGGAAACTGCTCTCTTCCCCACCATGACTACTGAGAAATATGTTCTTCTCTACTGGAAGATTGTTCTGAATTAGAGGGCAAAACCCCCTCAGTTCTGGCAAAGTGACTCAACTTTCTTAGACCGCCATTTCCTAATCAATGAAATAAGGCTTAACAGGGTTTTCCCTGTCTCTGTTATGGGTTGTCAAGATGATCAAAAGAGGGGCACCTGGGTGGCTCAGTCATTAAGCATCTGCCTTCCCCTCAGGTCATGATCCCAGGGTCCTGGGATCAAGTCCCTGCTCCACAGGGAGTCTGCTTCTCTCTCTTCCCCTCCCTGCTGTATGTATGGGCACTCTCTGTCATGCTCTCTCTCTCTCTCTCAAATAAATAAATAAAATCTTTAAAAGAATAAATAAAATGCTAATGCTATATAAGACATTTCTATTTGATTTCAGAGGAAAAGGAAGGGCCTCTGGCCTTCCCCAAACTCTTATCATTTTATGGCTTAAAACCAAAACTTAAATTATCCCTTTGCCATAGGGAAAATATTTGTTTAACATGAGCTGTTTTACAGATTCTGAGGTGGGAATTGTAACAGAATGAACTTTCTTAATCTTTACAACGTTGCTATTTGATGTATATTACTATCCCCATTTTATGGATGAGTTAGCCTGACGCTCAAAGTGATAACTTTTGGAAGATCACACACCTAGCAAGTGTTGGAGGCAAGACTGAGTCCTAAATTCATCCCCTTTAATTATGAAAACATTCTGCTTCCTAAAGTTGATATACTCCAAATTATAATTTTCCCTAGGAGGAATACCAGAATCTCAGTCAGTGTCAGACAGCTGAGTGTGAATGAATTTAACTCCTTTCCTCAGAGCTGGTTTTGACTGGGGCTAAAAGGTGGTAGCAGAGGGCACTAGATACCACTCAAGGTAGGTGGGGTGGTATTAAAATCTAAGATGTAAGGGAAAGGGCAAGGGCATTTGGAATCAGCCAAGATTGGCTTTGAATTCCAGCTCTACTATATGGCTATGTGACTTTGAGGAAGGTATTTAGCTTCTTTCTTGTTTTTTTTTTTAATCATTGATCCTCAAATTTTTGTTTTATGTTTATCATAACTATATGTGCCCAGAGAACAAAATAAATCCCAGTAACACTGCATGAGATTATGTAAGGACTCCATAATAATTACAGGGAATATGCAGATGATTTATCACTTTCATTAGTTAGGTATTTAGCTAATTTCAATTAAGTGAGAATAAGTTGAAGAATTTTAAGGATTGAGGTGGTGTTTGTGAGCTTAATATATGATGTTTTGTTATGTCCAACTCTCTATGTCTTTTGAGGGACTCTCTTCAGCTATTCCATGTTATCCTGGTGGGGTTGTTAATCATGATGCCCCCCTCCCCATCCCAACCTGGCTATAGTGGTAATGGTATAATCTAGGATGGGCCTCTTGTAGTGTCCTATTCATTGATAGCAGTGGTGTAGAGATGGGCAACAGATCTAAGCAGGGCTAATCATATGCCTTCTCTGGATTGACTTTTGGGTGCTGAGGTGGATATAAACGTTTTTCTATTTGGATTTCTGAACTGGGAGCATATAAACCTGGAGCTGTGGGCAGTCATCTTCCCTTACACATGGAAGGAGTCTGTCTTCAGGATGAACTCAACACACAGAAGAGATTTGAGAGAATAGAGTATGTGAGCTCTGCATTTCACCTGAGGCAGGTTACATTTTGAACTTACAAACTGTAAGCGTCTTTCCTTCCTTCCTCCCTCCCTCCTTTCCTCCCTCCCTCTTTCTTCTTTCTTTGCTCTCTTTCTTTCTCTTTCTTTTTTTCAACTGCTTGAACTGGGTTTCTCTCAATGTTTCTAAAAGAATGATTTATATAGTGTAGTAACATATAAAATACATATACCATGAATAGTGCTGAATAAATAATACTATATGCAATAGAGGAAATAGTTTGAAAAAGCATAGATGTGTTTTTCTTATTTTCATTTTGGGGTACATGATTTTTTCTTAGCTTAAGACATCCGTCTAAGTTATCACATGATCTCTCTCATATGAAGAATTTGGGAGGCAGGGTAGGGGTTGGGGGAGGATGGGGAAGAGAAATGAAACAAGATGGGATGGGGAAGGAGACAAACCGTAAGAGACTCCTAAACTCACGAAACAAACTAAGGGTGGCTGGGAGGTAGGGGGGTAGGATTATGGACATTGGGGAGGGTATGTGCTATGGTAAATGCTGTGAAATGTGTAAGCCTGATAATTCACAGACATGTACCCTGGGGCAAATAATATATTATATGTTAATAAAAACAAACAAATAAATAAATAAAAAAGAAAATAAAATGATATGACCAAGGGGGAAAAAAAAAGACATCTGTCTACTCATAAGGAAATAAGATTGAGAGCAAAATATAAAAGAAAACATTAACCTTGAGATTTTGACATTCACAATCTAGTTCTATACAAGGAACATAGCTTGAAAACTAGATATCGTTGAGAGGATTTTCTAAATTACCCAAATTTCCACTTTTAGTATATCAATAGCCAGATGTGAACAGACAGAAGGTATAAGGGGAAGAGTCTTTCCTTTTCCCGGAGTAGAAAAGGGCATATGCATGTCCTAATTTCTCCTCTTCACTGTGTAATGGGTCCTAAGCAAATAAAGCATGCCTCAGCATACTTAAATGGTGGAAAATACAGTACAACAGAGAAAAGTTCTACTTTCTTGGTTCTTTGTGATGTAGGCACTGAATTTAGAGTTACTACATCTCCAAAGGGGCTCTTTTTAGTGGAGGGGAAACATGCAATACTGCATGGACCAGAGAGCTGGATGAAGGACGTAGAAGATATTCAGAAGAGTCTATAGTCTAGTGGGAGCTACAGACTGCATTATTCATACTACTTGTGTCAGGGGCTCCTGCTTGTACAGCATAGTTGGTGCTGTGGTTTGGGCCACAATACAGCTTGGCTTTCTAGTAAACTGATAGAAGATGCTAGAAGAAGCAAAGAATAAAACCATGGGCACTGTCAGTCTGGGTCTGCAACATGCACTTAATTGGAAGCCTAGATGATTTTTTCCCCCTCTAGTGTCCTATAATGTGAAGTTTCTAAGAAAAAAACTAGTGGTTTTATTTGTAACATTCCACCTCTTCTTTTCAGAGATGGATTGTTCTTAATTTAATGGGCTCAAAGAGCCAGAGGCTTTGCAGCCAGAGGATTGAGGGTCCTGTGCCTAGTGGAAACATGCCACTTTAAGGTCCTGACTCCCAGACCCTGTGAGTGCACTAAGTCCTAGGGGGGCGGGTAATACTGTGAATGGATTCTTCTATTCAGAAGATTTATCCTTTCCTATTTGGTTCTCATTTCATTTTCAGACAGTTGCAATTATTTCAGAGTCATTTCTTTCACTGAGTTGAAGTTTGTTTTCTTTTTCAACCATGCCAATAGCCCCACCTTTATTCTCTGGAGCCACCCAGACTGAGTAATTTATTAAAAATAATAACCCTGCCAAGGTTTGAAGACACTCCTAATGGTTTCCCACTAAATCTTTTCTTGACTAAACATCTTTAGGTTCTCCAACTAGTTCTCAAAGGATGTGACTCCAAGTTCCATAATCCTGTTGGTTGCTCTGGACAACTACAATTTTGAAGATTTCTTGTTACATACGGTGTCCAGAAATGAATACAGACACTTCAGGTGTATATTGCCAGGTGCACTGAGATTATCATCTCCCTTGATCTCAACACAAGTCTTATGTTAAAGTAATTTATGAAGCCAGAACAAGCTAATTCTGCTTAAGCCAGTTACAGATGGCAATGACTTTTTTTTAATGGCAATGACTTTTAAGTCAACCCTAGGGTTTTGGAAGTGTAGAGGTGGGGGATGATGGTGGGGCTGAGAGTCACACTTCATTCTGTGTTTGACTTTTACATGCCAGTATATTTCTGGTTATGAAAGAAGCTGTATTTTCTCATACTGTGGCATGCTTTGGATACAAAATCAGAAAGTCACAAGTATATTTTTCATTTGTTCAGTACTCACTCCTAACTTTCTGAGCCAGGCTTAATGAAATCCATCCAGAAAATATATTTAAATCCAATTAACTTTCTTACTCTGGGATTATTATTCTTATCCAGATTCCCCACAAATAGAAGAAGGTCTATCTATACTCTGGGTTCTGGTTTTATACTCTGGATAGTTCTTATATTTCTCCCTCACCTTTTGTCACAGTTATGCTGCAATGCAAATTGAGAAGGACCAAAGGTGTACTTAGATGAAGCAAGTCGTATTATTTATAACAGTTGTGAATCCAGAGAAAGCAAGGAAGTGCAGATAGATTAGTAAAGAAAGACCTGTGAATCCTTAGATGGCTTCACTAGATAGTTAATTCAAGTTGATTATTGCCCTTAGCCCTCCAGCTCCAGATTAGGATACTTGCAGTATGATTTATAGTCAGTCCTATTTTATGACTCCACAAGTTTTTCTCTTTGTCCAAAGTGATCTAGTCAGAGACCCTCTACAAATGTCAGGCATTAAGTATACCACAATGCTAATTCTTTTGACCAAAGTCTGACTTGATTTGGTGGAAAATGACTTCAGTGTATTTGATTTATGGTTCATTTAACGAGTGCTGCAGATGTCAATACATTAGTGTGAACCTGGTACAGGTAATAATTTTATTTCTAATGAGGTGCTCAACCATCATTCTACTACGAAAAGTAGGACATTGTTCACTGGGCACAGAATATACCCGCCTAATCAGACCTAAGAAACATGCTAGTTGTACATCACAATGATATTAGGACCACTTGACTTCTCTAGGACTCTCTCTCCATGGCTGCAAAATGGGTATGTTGAACAAGGGTGTTTGCAGCTCTGAATTTTTAGGGTTTTATTAGCCATTTCAGGAAATCTCTTTTCTTTAGGACATGTGCTTTGTAATGGACATGGATTTATATTAGCCATTTGTTCTGTGATCTTCACCCACTCCCAAAGCCATGACTCCACGAACTTGCCTAATTACGGAGTCTCTTATGTATCTGGATATCTTGCAAGTGAGGGCACTGACTGCCCATTCCACCAGACTATTTTTCTAAGGATATTTGTATAGTGAAAAGCCTTGCAATACAGATATAGTATCTCCATCTGGAACAAAGGGTGGACATGCTTATTGCTCATTGTAAAAGATTCTTAAGCTCGAGTTCCCTAAGCTCAGGGTTCTTCTCCTATAATGCAACCTACTTGATCTGCAGGTGTCATTTAGCCCTCTTCACATTATCCTTCTGGAATTGGGAATCTGGAACCAATACAAAAATGCAGATACTCTTGCTAATGCTATTGCTATGAGCAGTACATTTTCTGTCATTTCTAATCCAGAAATCTCATATTTTCTACCGGTATCCATGAAACTGTGGCAGACCAACTTTCTAGCATTTAAGAAGAGTAAAATCACAGACCCTTCACAGTTCTCAACAAAAACCCCAGTCCACATTGACATTCTTTTCTTTTTTTTTTCTTTTCTTTTTTAAAAATTTATTTATTTATTGACATATAAGCTATTATTTGCCCCAGGGTACATGTCTGTGAATCATCAGGCTTACACATTTCACAGCATTTTCCATAGCACATACCCTCCCCAAAGTCCATAACCCACCCCCCCCACCTCCCAGCCACCCTTAGTTTGTTTCGTGAGTTTAGGAGCCTCTTATGGTTTGTCTCCTTCCCCATCCCATCTTGTTTCATTTCTCTTCCCCACACCCCCACGACTCCCTGCCTCTCAAATTCTTCATATCAGAGACATCATGTGATATTTGTCCTTCTCTGACTGACTTATTTCACTTAGCATAATGCCCTCTAGTTCCGTCCACGTTGTTGCAAATGGCAAGATTTCATTTCTCTTGATGGCTGCATAGTATTCCATTGTATATATGTATATATATATATATATATATATATATTGTATATATATATATACAACATTTTCTTTATCCATTTATCTATTGATGGTCATCTATGTACTTCCCATAGTTTGGCTATTGTGGACATTGCTTCTATAAACATTCGGGTGCATGTGACCGTTCAGATTACTACATTTGTATCTTTAGGGTAAATACCCAGTAGTGCGATTGCTGGTCGTAGGATAGCTCTATTTTCAACATTTTGAGGAACCGCCATACTGTTTTCAAGAGTGGCTGTACCAGCTTGCATTCCCTCCAACAATGTAGGAGGGTTCCCCTTTCTCCACATCCTCGCCAACATCTGTCATTTCCTGACTTGCTAATTTTAGCCATTCTGACTGGTGTGAGGTGGTATCTCACTGTGGTTTCGATTTGTATTTCTCTGATGCCAAGTGATGTTGAGCACTTTTTCATGTTTCTGTTGGCTATTTGGATGTCTTCCTTGCTGAAATGTCTGTTCATGTCTTCTGCCCATTTCTTGATTGGATTATTTGTTCTTTGGGTGTTGAGTTTGAGAAGTTCTTTATAGATTTTGGATACTAGCCCTTTATCTGATATGTCATTTGCGAATATCTTCTCCCATTCTGTCAGTTGTCTTTTAGTTTTGTTGACTATTTCCTTTGCTGTGCAAAAGCTTTTGATCTTGATGAAGTCCCAATAGTTCATTTTTGCCCTTGCTTCCCTTGCCTTTGGTGACGTTTCTAGGAAGGAGTTGCTGCAACTGAGGTCAAAGAGGTTGCTGCCTGTATTTTCCTCCAGGATTTTGATGGAGTCTTGTCTCACATTGAGGTCTTTCATCCATTTTGAGTCTATTTTTGTGTGTTTTGTAAGGAAATGGTCAGTTTCATTCTTTTGCATGTGGCTGTCCAGTTTTCCCAACACCATTTGTTGAAGAGACTGTCTTTTTTCCATTGAGTATTTTTTCCTGCTTTGTCAAGGATTAGTTGACCATAGAGTTGTGGGTCCATTTCTGGGCTCTCTATTCTGGTCCATTGATCTATGTATCTGTTTTTGTGCCAGTATCACATTGTCTTGATGATTATAGCTTTGCAATAGAGCTTGAAGTCTGGAATTGTGATGCCGCCAACTTCGGTTTTCTTTTTCAACGTTCCTCTGGCTATTCATGGTCTTTTCTGGTTCCACATAAATTTTAGGACTATTTCTTCCATTTCTTTGAAATAAATTGATGGTATTTTGATAGGGATTGCATTAAATGTGTAAATTGCTTTAGGTAGCATAGACATTTTCACAATATTTGTTCTTCCAATCCATGAGCATGGAACACTTTTCCATTTCTTTGTGTCTTCCTCAATTGCTTTCATGAGCACTTTGTAGTTTTCTGAGTACAGATTCTTTGCCTCTTTGTTTAGGTTTATTGCTAGGTATCTTATAGTTTTGGGTGCAATTGTAAATGGAATCAACTCCTTAATTTCTATTTCTTCTGTTTTGCTGTTGGTGTATGGAAATGCAACTGATTTCTGTGCATTAATTTTATATCGTGACTCTTTACTGAATTCCTGTATAAGCTCTAGCAGTCTTGGAGTGGAGTCTTTTGGGTTTTCCACATAAAGTATCATATCATCTGCAAAGAGTGAGAGTTTGACTTCTTTGCCAATTTGGATGCCTTTTATTTCTTTTGTTGTCTGATTGCTGAGGCTAGGCCTTCTAGTACCATGTTGAATAGCAGTGGAGATAGTGGGCATCCCTGTCGTGTTCCTGATCTCAGCTGAGAGCTTTTCCCCATTGAGAATGATATTCGCTGTGGGTTTTTCGTAGATGGCTTTGATGATGTTGAGGAATGTGCCCTCTATGCCGACACTGTGAAGAGTTTTGATCAGGAAAGGATGTTGTACTTTGTCAAATGCTTTTTCAGCATCAATCGAGAGTATCATATGATTCTTATTCTCTCTTTTATTAATGCATTGTATTATGTTGATTGATTTGCAGCTGTTGAACCAAACTTGCAGTCCAGGAATAAATCCCACTTGGTCGTGGTGAATAATCCTTTTAATGTACTGTTGGATCCTATTGGATAGTATTTTGGTGAGAATTTTTACATCTGTGTTCATCAAGGATATTGTTCTGTAATTCTCCTTTTTGATGGGGTCTTTGGTTTTGGGATCAAGGTAATGCTGGCCTCATGAAATGAGTTTGGAAGTTTCCCTTCCATTTCTATTTTTTGGAACAATTTCAGGAGTGTAGGTATTAATTCTTCTTTAAATGTCTGGTAGAATTCCCCTGGGAAGCCATCTGGCCCTGGGCTTTTGTTTCTTGGGAGATTTTTGATGACTGTTTCAATCTCCTTACTGGTTATGGGTCTATTCAGGTTTTCTATTTCTTCCTGGTTCAGTTTTGGTAGTTTGTGTGTCTCTAGGAATGTATCCATTTCTTCCAGATTGTCTAATTTGCTGGCCTATAGTTGCTCATAATATTTTCTTATAATTGTTTGTATTTCTTTGTGTTGGTTGTGATTTCTCCTTTTTCATTCATGATTTTATTAATGTGGGTGCTTTCTCTTTTCTTTTGGATAAGTCTGGCCAAGGGTTTGTCAATTTTATTAATTCTTTCAAAGAACCGGCTCCTAGTTTTGTTGATTTGTTCTACTGTTCTTTTGATTTCTATTTCATTGATTTCTGCTCTGATCTTTATTATTTATGTTCTTCTGCTGGGTTTAGGCTTTCTCTGTTGTTCTTTCTCTAGCTCCTTTAGGTGTAGGGTTAGGTTATGTATTTGAGATCTTTCTTGTTTCTTGAGAAAGGCTCATATTGCTATATATTTCCCTCTCAGGGCCACCTTTGCTGTGTCCCAGAGATTTTGATCAGTTGTGTTTTCCTTTTCCTTTGTTTCCATGAATTTTTTAAATTCTTCTTTAATTTCCTGGTTAACCCATTCATTCTTTAGTAGGATGCTCTTTACCCTCCATGTATTTGAGTTCTTTCCAACTTTCCCCTTGTGATTAAGTTCTAGTTTCATGGCATTGTGATCTGAAAATATGCAGGTAATGATACCAATCTTTTGGTACCAATGGAGACCTGATTTGTGCCCCAGTATGTGATCTATTCTGGAGAATGTTCCATGTGCACTAGAGAAGAATGTGTATTCTGTTGCTTTGGGATGGAATGTTCTGAATAGATCAGTGATGTCCATATGGTCCAGTGTGTCATTTAAAGCCTTTATTTCCTCGTTAATCTTTTGCTTAAATGATCTGTCCATTTTGGTGAGGGGGGTATTAAAGTCCCCTAATATTATTGTATTATTGTTGATATGTTCCTTTGACTTTGTTATTAATTGGTTTATATAATTGGCTTCTCCCACATTAGGGGCATAGATATTTACAGTTGTTAGATCTTCTTGTTGGATTGTCCCTTTAAGTATGATATAGTGTCCTTCTTCATCTCTTACTATTGTCTTTGGCTTAAAATCTAATTTATCTGATATAAGGATTGCCACCCCAGCTTTCTTTTGATGTTCATTAGCATGGTAAATTGTTTTCCACCCCCTCACATTAAAGCTGGAGGTGTCTTTGGGTCTAAGAGGAGTTTCTTGTAAATAGCATATCAATGGGTCTTGTTTTTTTATCCATTCTGATACTCTATGTCTTTTGTTTGGGGCATTTAGCCCATTTACATTCAGGGTAACTGTTGACAGATAAGAATTTAGTGCCATTGTATTGCCTGTATGGTGAATGTTAACTGTATATTGTCTCTGTTCCTTTCTGGTGTATGTTCCTTTTAGGCTCTCTCTTTGCTTAGAGGACCTCTTTCAATATTTCCTGTAGGGCTGGTTTGGTGTTTGCAAATTCCTTTAGTTTTTGTTTGTCCTAGAAGCTTTTTATCTCTCCATCTATTTTCAGTGACAGCCGAGCTGGATATAGTATTCTTGGCTGCATATTTTTCTCATTTAGAGCTCTGAATATATCATGGCAGTCCTTTCTGGCCTGTCAGGTCTCTGTGGATAGGTCACCTGCCCATCTAACATTTCTGCTTCTGTATGTTACAGACTTCTTGTCCCGAGCTGCCTTCAGGGTTTTCTCTTTGTCACTAAGACTTGTACGTTTTACTATTAGATGATGGGTTGTAGACCTATTTTTATTGATTTTGAGGGGGGTTCTCCTTGCCTCCTGGATTTTGAGGCTTGTTCCCTTCGGCAGATTAGGGAAATTCTCTACAATAATTTGTTCCAATATACCTTCCACCCCTTTCTCTCTTTCTTCTTCTGGGATCCCAATTATTCTAATATTGTTGTGTCTTGTGGTATCACTTATCTCTCAAATTCTACCTTTGTGGTCCAATAGTTGTTTGTCTCTCTTTTTCTCAGCTTCTTTATTCTCCATTATTTGGTCTTCTATATCACTAATTCTTTCTTTGCCTCATTTATTCTAGCATTAAGAGCCTCCATTTTTGATTGAACCTCATTAATAGCTTTTTTTATTTCCACTTGGTTAGATTTTAGTTCTTTTCTTTCTTCAGAAAGGGATTTTATTTCTCCAGAAAGGGATTCTTTAATATCTTCCATGCTTTTTTTGAGCCCAGCTAGCACCTTGATAACTGTCATTTTGAATTCTATTTCTGACATATTCCTAATGTCTGTAGTAACTAGGTCTCTAGCTGTTGGTACTGTCTCTTGTTCTTTTTTTTGTGGTGAGTTTTTAAAAAAAATTAAAAAAAATTTTTTAAAAGATTTTATTTATTTATTTGACAGAGAGAGAGAGATTACAAGTAGGCAGAGAGGCAGACAGAGAGAGAGAGAAGCAGGCTCCCCGCTGAGCGGAGAGTCTGATGCAGGGCTTGACCCCAGGACCCTGAGATCACGATCTGAGCTGAAGGCAGACACTTCAACCCACTGAGCCACCCAGGCACCGCTTGTGGTGAGTTTTTTTGACTTGTCATTTTATCAAGCTAAGAATAGATGAGTGAGAGAGAAAAATACTCTGGAGTTCCACAGTTTTCACTGATTGATGAACTTGGTCTTGGCTGGATATTCTCACTGATCTTCTGGGGGAGCGGCCTTTTGCCTTGATTCTCAGTCTTTGCCCGAGGCAGAATTCCCCGCCCTTGCTAGGGGTTGGGCCAAACAATTCGCTCAGGTTCGCTCTCTGGAGTCTTTGTTCCCTGAGCGCTTTCCATACCGCCCTGGAGGCTGGGAATGCAAATGGTGGCCTCGCAGTCTCCAGCCGGAGGAGCTGAGTGCTCGGGTCCCTGCTCCGAACCCAGCAGATTCCTGCTGTGCACTCCCATGCTGTTCCTCCCAGAGAAGGAAGGAGGGGGACTTTCCGGAGTTGCCTCCTGCAGGGTACCTGCTCTAAGAGCCGCAGCCGGATTGTGCCTCCCATCACGGTCCACAGTAAGCCCAAGCTGAAAGCGCACTGGGCAGCTCCTTCTCTGCCGCTGGCTTCTCCACCCCGATACCTGGGGGCTCTGCCGCACTCAGACACCTCTGGTCCCTTTGTGAACTTACGGGTCCTGAAACCACACTGTTCCTGCGAGGGCTAAACCCCCTACTTAGCCTCTGGAGTGATGTCCCTCAGTGGAGCAGACCCTAAAAGTTCTAATTTTGTGCTCCCCGGCTCTGCGGATGCAGGGAGATGTCCCCCCCCCCCACCGCAGTCTCTCTTCCCATCGCTTTGGATTTACTTTTCCAAACATCCTACCTTTCGGAAAGTGGTTGATTTTCTGCTCCTAGAATTGCAGTTCTTCCTCTCTTCTCTCTCCTGTTGAGTATGCAGGCGTTTAGAATGATTTGATAACTATCTAGATGAACTTCTGGGATCCGACTCTATCTCAAACTCCTACTTCTCTGCCATCTTGCTCCACCCTCTGACTTTCTTCTTTTCTTAATGCCATAGCACCTAGCCTCTGAATAATCCAACTCAAAACATGTTCTTTTATATAATTGTTTTATATGTTAATTTTATCTCCCAACTACACGGTTAAGCACTTGAGATCAGACCCCATGCCAGTACTTTTTCTGTCTATTTTATAGCTTCTGGCACAGGGATGGGCACATAGTAAGGGCTCAATATATGTGTTTGATTGACATTGACTATGTGCATGCCAGCTGAGTTAAAATGCTTCATAGTTTTTACTATAGGACTTCTCAGCTTGGGTGTCTTATAGATGAAAACTCTAGGTTTCTCTAGAAATAGAAAAGCTTTAATTAAAGAGGAAGATATTTATTTTTCAGGCATCTAAGATGCAAGGCATAATAGGCATTCCTTAATCAGGTGATATCATTTGACTGAGGGGACAATTGCAAAACTATTCTGAGTCCCATATTTCCAAAGATATCAGGGACAGTTTAGTGTGCTGGGTTGCTAATAATTGTCATGGTCTAGATACTTATCAGTTAGAATATAGTTTCTGTGTACAATTCAAGAGCCTCAGGGGGGCATCTATGCCAGCCCACTGACTTCAGCATCAATGAAAACTTATCTGACATTTGATACATATCCCAGAGGAGAATTTGACTCCTTGTGAGTGCATTCCCCAAAGCCACATACTGCTTGTATTATTGTAAGTATCCTATTATTATGGCCCATTATACCAAAAAAAAGTCTACATACACATTTCATTTGGCTTATCATTTTTTTTCAATAGTCTGGATCATTTAATTAGTCTAAGTTCTGTTTTCTCTAAGGGAATATGGAGACACAACAGGCTCTCTGCTATTAGTGCTAAAACATTAGGACTCTTTCTTATAGCTATGGCCCTGAAAATGTACCCCCATTCCCATAATAAATTTTACATCTCTCTCTTTCTCTCTCCCTCTGTCTCTCTCTCTCCAGGTATTAGGACTGTAACACACTCTCAATTCAGTCTTCCTAAGTACAACTGATACTACTTTATAACTATGACATGGTTATCATTTTCTAACTTTAGCTTTGTATATCTGGCATTTTCTAACTTTAGTTTTGTAAATTCAGGCTGTTCTCACTTAGAAACAATTCCTGCTATTTGAATTTGGGTATGCTGCCACCAAGTGGTTGCCAGTTTTCTGATTCACATGGTCTCATAATTCAAACTGTAGGCTGTGTTGTTTTTGTTGTTGTTGTTGGTGTATATGTTAAGATTGGGGTAGTGTGAGGACTATGAATAGGTGAAGATATTAGGTATCAAAGGGAGTTGGGAGCAAATCTTCCTGAAGCAGCAGGAAGATAGTGAAAGACAAAAAATGAGCCGTAACTTGAGGAGAGAAGAAGAAAGGTGGTCTGAGCTTCAGAGAATGAGATCAGGGACAGAAAAGTTGTGGGGAGGAGACAAGGAAATAATAGGACAAAAAGGAAAATGACTCAGAGTTGAGTGAACTTGATCATGAAACCTATTTTTGTCTTTTGTTTCTGCACTTTTCTATGGTTCCTATACTTGTTGAGGAGTCTGAATAGCAAGATAGATATAATATCCTGAGCAGAATTGTTTCTTGTACATATTTTTACCGTCTTAGTGTCTAGCATAGTGCTGGGCATATAGTTGGTCTTTTAATAAAGGTCCGTTGAATGTGACCCAAACCTGCAGATGTTGAAGCAATATATAATGGAGGTGGTGGGTACTGGCTTGAGGCATAGGGGCAGCTCCTGCTGAGCAAGTCTTGATGTCCTGCCTCAATAATTAAGCTGAGGTCCTGCACAAATTTAGCTGGCTCCTATAATCAATCTTCCAAATCTTTCTAAATCTTCTGAGTAAGGTACCTATTTGCCTTCTTTTTTTTTTCCTTAAAAAAAATCTCAGATCCAAGGCCCTTGAAGTTTTTCATATCTCTGAACCAGTCTGGATGGTTGGAAACAGATGATATATGGAAATATATAATCTTTTCTAAATCTTCTAAATCTTTTCTTCTAAATTTTCTGAGCAAGGTACCTATTTGCCTTCCTTTTTTTTCTTTAAAAAAACATCTCAGATCCAAGGCCCTTGAAGTCTTTCATACCTCTGAACCAGTCTGGGCAGTTGGAAACAGATGATATATGGAAACTATTGCTTGGAGGACATGAGACCTAGAACTTATTCCACATTTATTGAACTTATTACACATTTATAAAGTGTATAGGGAATGACTGTATAGAGCTTTTTAAAAATGCATATGGAGAGAAAACTGAGGATCATTCCAAGTAGAATATATGTTGGAATTAACACCTTGGTCAGACACAGTTCTTATCCAGAAGGGGTTTACCCCTGCACAATAATATATATGTCATGTTATCTTTGGCCCTAGCCAGCATATGGCCACATACTTGTTTTTTAAAGATACACATATCTGGATTGCACCTGTTACCAAATATTGTAATTCATGCATATCTGGTGAAATTGTCTCTAGTGCTTCCCTTAATGTGGAAAGTAAGTCTTTGAGGACAGTAGTTTTAGTGAGCAGGTATGGTGGCCTATTTGGCACCATAAACCTCCACATCTCTAACACAGAAATCCTTAACCACAGATCTATGTGGAACAGTATAGCATTGTGAATAACAGCCTGGGCTTTGGAGTCAGACATACCTACATTCAAATTTTGACTACCTTGTAAGAACTGTTTGACATCAGACAAGTCACTTAACCTCTCTGTGCCTTGGGTTCCTAACCTATAAAATGGGGTGATATTAACTACCTTATATGGCTGTTGTGAAGGTTAAGGATTTAAGGATTTAAAAATGCATTTAGTTTGCTTAACAGTTTTTAGCATATAGTAAGTTCACAATCACTGGTAGCTCTTATATACATTTATTCCTAGAACATAAACTTTAGGAAGTGATGGCCCTGGATAGCATCTTTTCTTGCTCACTACTACTTTCTTGCCCTCAGCTTTTGAGACTTGTGTTGATTTCCTGGGCACAGAGACTCAGGCTATCTCCTGCCCTACAGACTGCTGAACAAGGGAGAGGTTGTAAGCCTAAGTAGGATGTCATTTTGAGTCACCATTGCTCTAATTTTTTTAGACATTTCTGAAGAACAATTGGATTCCCTTCAGTTTTAATTTCCCTTCCTTCCCAGATAAATTTTCCAAATGTCCACTTCCTATTTCCTCAATCAAGGCCAGAGTTGAAGGAACCTGGCCTTTAATCTTCAACCAGGCTGAGAGCACCATTTGGGCTCAAGAGCAAATTTACTGAGAAATAGCAGAAGCAATGAAACGAATTGTCATGAAATGAGGCTTCAGATGAAAGCACAAGGTAGAACCTGATCCTAATTGACAGTGGAGTTACTCAGGTAATAGGCCAATTCCAAATTTCCCATTGCAGAGCTTTTGTAATATACATTCCCCCACCCCCACCTTCCAGTCACCTCCTTCCATCCACAGAAAGCCTTTAGAAGATGGTGATCACTGGGTAAAGGTAACACCGAATTATTTGACATTTCTTTAAAATCTCTAACCCATAAACTATGTGTAGATATGGAAATGTCTAAACCATGGTACAATTTGAAATATTCCCTGTGGTAGGGTGAATAATGGTACCCCAAGTATTTCCATGTCTTAATCCCTGGAATCCCTAGAATATGTTATTTTATATGCAAAAGGAACCTTGCAAATATGATTAAATTAAGGAACTTCATATGGGAAGATTATTGTGTATTATCTGGGTGGGCCCAATGTAATCACAAATAAGAAGGACCCAGGAGGAGACAGAGGCAGAGGAGAAGGCAATGTGATGACAGAAGCAGAGACTATGCTTTGATGCACTTTTGATGCTTTTGATGATCTTTGAAGATGAAAGAATGGATCAAAAGTCAAGGAATATAGGCAGCTACTAGAAGCTGACCAAGGCAAATGGATTTTCCCTTAAGGGTCTCCAGAAGAAATTGGACCTGTCTACACTGTGACTTTAGGACACTGAAACCCATTTTAGACTTCTGAATTCCAGAACCATAAAAGAATGTATTTGTGTTGTTTTAAGTCAGACCTCCAAATTCTCCTAGATAGGTTGGAGAGCCAGAAGTTCCCAATATTAGAATTATTGCTTTGGGTGATCTCACTGAAAGACAATTGTTAAAAGCTTCCACTAAAGTGCAAAGGAAAAAGTTGTTAGGCAACACTCAGTCTGCTATGCCTTGATCTGACTGGCTGGCAGAGAGCATGGAACAGAACACAGATTGCAGGGATTTCTGGGCCGTGGGGCATTGTGAGAGGATAGACTTGATGGGTGGGATCTTTGTGGCTGGATGTAGCTAGTGATGCTTGGGATAAGAGACTGCCAAAAAGGGAAGAGAGAGAACCTAAAAACTAAATTTCATTTATTACACTTTGTCCTGGGGCCAACCAGTAAAAAACTCACCTTGGATGGTAAGCATCATCTTTGTGACTAATCCAGTTTCAAGCCTATTCCAAACAGCTCCTGATGAGCTTAAAGAAAGAACTTCCTGTGCTTGCTTATACAAATCTGCGAAATCTCTGACTTTGGGACTGACTACTCTTTGGTTTACCCCTGCTGGTTTTGGTCTCTTTCTGGTACTCAGACATCCTGCCACCTCTACTGTCTTTTGTAGACTCCAGCTCAGCTCTTTAGGCTCCTTAGGGATAGACTTGCCAGACACTTTTCTATTCTTTCCCAGAGGCTTGAGTTTCTTACTCCTTGGAATTCTTTGCTCTAACCTATAAACTCTTGCCACAAGCCCCTGGCTGGTCTTGATCAAGAGATCTTCCAGATTACTTGTGAGATGACTCTTTCTGAGAGAGAGTTATATTCCCCACCTCACTCTTCCCCCAAGTATTTTGGTCTTTATAGTAAGAAATAGCAGATTTATACGTGAAGGATCTTGAATCCAAAAAACCTGCCATCTGTGTCTGTAATCATCACACTTGGTCACTTGCCTCCTTTACCTCTAATCTGGATCCCAGAGAACTCTAACCATGTCTAGAAAACTGATGAACTTTGAACCTATTAGTAGCTTCATCTCTCCCTCATCCTCTCCCACCACCTCCATTTACAATTTAATGACTTCAACATGAGGATCATGGACCTGATCAGTTGGGCCTTAACCCTAACAATCAGAGAGACGTATCTGATTTACATAGCTACTAAGGTCTTTCAGCAACTCAGGAAGGAGGGATTTCTTGTTTTCCAGGGCCACTGCCTCAGAATGAATATAATGATATCACCCAAGTGATGCCTGTAGTCTAGGATATATAATAGATTCACTTATTAAATTATCAGGAGGCCTCAGGCAAACCCAAACCCATTCAAATGTGAGTGCTGACTTCTTAGGAACAGTACAAGGGACTCAGGTATTGTAAAGGAGCATTTATGACTTGTTTACCAGGCCCAAGTTGTAAAATCACAAGAGCCCAAGAATATCAAATAGCCCACATTCAGTTCTCAGACAGAAAGAACTGATGTGGTCTGAATCACAGGCTATGCTTATTATTGAATGGTGTTCTAGCACTTAAGTAATACCTGCTGGTAGAACTAGGGCTTGGTAGGGGTGGCACAGGCCAAATAGGAATAGGCAAGACTTGGGAATTCAGGAGGTCTTAGTGGGTCAGAGGAGGGTTGGGATAGTACAATGTAATTCCCCGGTTTAATGTTGGTTATCATAGGCTTGAATACAAAATATTTGGAGTTCAATCAGGGTAGGTTCAGAATCAAATCAGACTACAGAGGGATAAAAGCAGTAAATATCCATAATGACAAACTAAACCAAGAACCAGGCTGTTGACCAAGCAGAGGTAAGGCACTTGACAATGGTTATCCAAGCATTTGACAATTGGAAGAGTCCATATTAGCTGATTTTTGATTATCAAGGGATTATGTTATATTATAGCATGGTATGATTATGAGGGATTCGGATCTATATTCAGATTGAGAAACAGACTTTTGTGTAGAAAATTCAGTCCCATTACTGGGATATTGGGTAAGGAATCACAGGGAGGAAAGACATAGTAGGGCTCCAATTATGGAGGTACATGTATTCTGTCAGTGGAAAAATGTGACTTGGTGCTGAATTGGTATATTTTAGTCTTCTCCAAACTCCTAACTGGTGTCCCCCTCTAGTATGTTATCTACAATGTAGCCAGATTAAGCTTTTGAATATATTAAGACCATCTTATTGCTTCTAATTGCTCTTAAGATAAAGACTAGACTCCACCAATCTCTACAAGGCTCTGCATGGTTTGGCTCTTGTCTACCTCTCCAACCCCATCTTCTACTATTTTTTTTTCACTCTTGGCACTCTACTCACATTGAGTTTCCATGGGATCCTTGGCTCCCTACTGTCTCAGAGCTGTTGCACATGTAGTTCCTTCTGCTTGGAGTATATATCACCTCTTTTCATCCTTCCAGTCTCAACTTAAATGTCACTACATCAAGAAGGCCATCTTGGATTCATTTGTCTAAAGTAATGTTTCCTTATTCTTTATAATGGTTCCACTCATCACCATCACTTACAAGTTACATTCACTAACCTTGCCTACCATGAGCAACAAATTCATCAGTTCCTATGCACCACTTCCATTAGGCTTTACTTCTCCAACATCCTCATCACCTACCACAGTTCCCCACTGTCATGTCCACCACCATACCCTTCTCCATTAGCCTTACCCTCTAGCCCACCTATTGTTACCAGCCTCATCCACCCTTTCTATAACTCATGCCTCTCTTTGGCCCTTCTGCCTACCACTCCCTGTTAGCTACACTCAGAAGCCCCATATACCACCATCAACCATATTATCCTTTCCCATCCAGCAGCTCCAAATAGTAGCAGACCTACCCTACTGACCCTACTAATTAACAAGGGTCCTTTCCTTACAGTTCAGGTATCAGCCTGCTTCAACAATGTCTTTCCTGATCATTCAATCTGGCTTAAGTTTCCTTGCTTTCTATAACACCTTGCTC
The DNA here is from genome assembly GCA_028533885.1 of Nasua narica. Classification (NCBI taxonomy): domain Eukaryota; kingdom Metazoa; phylum Chordata; class Mammalia; order Carnivora; family Procyonidae; genus Nasua; species Nasua narica. The sequence goes on along the minus strand of CM052801.1, from coordinate 84,000,502 downwards.
TTCTTCATAGTATTAATCACGGCAATAATTATACAGTAGCTTTGTAGTTGTGTTTAACAGTTGTCAGCCTTAGAGAGTCTATAGCTATTTTGTTCATTATTTCCCCTGTACCTAAACATACTATAGATCTCAAATATGCTTACTGAATCTCATTGTATGAAGTGTTACAGATAAAACCAAACCAAACCAAACCAAACCCTGAGGCTCAAAATAGCTAATGTACTCAGGGTTCCTTAGCTAGTTAAGTGCCAGAGTTAGAATTCAAACACAGAGCTGGTTGACTATAAATCTTGTGGGTTCTTTAATCATTTTGCTCATTGTTTTTGCCAGACCATCAGCATCAACATCACTTGGGAACTCAGTAGAAATGCAAATTCTCAACTACCATGGACTTACTGAATTAGAAACTTTGGAAATGAGGTCTAGCAATCTGTGTCTTAACAAGTACTCCAGGTGACTTTGATGCTCAAATGTGGGAAACAGTCTACACTATACTTCCTGTTATAGGTTCCCTCTTGGTAAGAGATCCAGGTTGTTCTCATCTATACAAATAGCCCTAAAGCTCCCTAACTTGGGGCTCAGCATACTGTAGATATTTAATAAGTAGTGTTAAATAATAAGTGAATTGACCTGTAGAGCACATTAATTTTAGAAAGATATATAGGCCATTTCATCAAAAACACAGGAGGGTAGTGAAAACACCGTAAAAGGCCCAATATAAGGGTCATGACACCTGCCTGGAGAAAAGTTTTTGGGATGAAATTATTCATTTATTATCTCCTCCTCTCTACCTTCCTTTCAGGTCAGTCATTTCCATGGAACTGTCTCTGACCCCTATGGTTCATATTGATAGCTCTTTTACTTGGCTTCTTTATAGCATTTCAAGTAGCATTCAAGCTATCCCTGGATTATATGTGACAATGCATTATTTTTGAGTGTCTCAGCTATATAAATCATGGTCTGCATAATGAAACTGTATTCTCTTTAGCACAGACTCTGTCTTTCCTTTGTCTCCTCTAGTTTCTGCTATAGCCTTAAGTATGTAGTAGCATGTTTGGATAATGTTTTAATAAATTATCCTGAGTGTGTGTGTGTGTGTGTGTGTGTGTGTGTCCTAATACCTAGCCCTTCCCATATTTAGCAAAGACATCTCCTAAAAGAAAGGTTATTATAGTAGAATGGAAAACAAAAAAGTTAATGCTTAGCCTTTGAGTTTTAAAATCCTATTTATAGTTTCAGGAACCAGGACTTTTGAGCTTAAAGAACTTAGAACATACACTTTATGACATACACAATAGATTTGAAAAGATATAGGACCAATCATAGCAGGTTTTTCTCTTCTTGAACCAGATGAAAATTCCATGGGATATGAGAGGAGTGAGAGAGCAAAGGAGTGAGTCCTTGGTAAGTCCCTTAAGAAGGTGGTGTAACCTGTCCCTGAGCCAAGACTCAAGTTGAATAAATAATATAATACTCAAACAGGTGGGGGAGTGATGGAGAAATCTGAGCAAGAGACTGTGCCTTACTTCTCCCTGCATAGGGGAAGGCAACAAGCCTTGAAGTGGCCGGCTGAAAGTCTGGCCCTAGAGCCAGCAGAGTTGGCTGCTTATGTTATATCACAGGAGACTGGGCTTGAGTGATCTTATAATTCTCTGGATTCTGGTAAAGTATGGGAGAACCAAGTGTTTTCTATATAGCCACAAGTGCCATGAGACCTGAGAAAATTTAAACTTAGGGTTGAGGGGGCACAGCAGTGATCTGAATACAACTGTGACTGAGACCTGGGTGGAATTTGAATATCCTCACATAGACAATCAAGGCCAGAGATGACCGGATTCCAGATGGACAGAAGAAGACATCCGAAGACTAAATACCTTCTGTTTGTCTTAGTCACAACCCCAGAGATTGTGGGGAGTGCTTGAATTGACTGTGATTAAGTTTTATACTACCTGGAGATATGGGGACTCGAAACAGACAAAATTATATAAAAAAATTCTTGAGCATCTGAATTTGTGAGCTGACATTTATATCAACCCTACCAAGATACTCTATATTTGGTCAATTGGATTGACTTGATGAACCAGAGCCTTCTTCTTGGGGCCAACATTTAGGAGAAAATTGAATCAGAAGACAAGAAGCTCCTGCTGGGGATTGGGTAAGTTAGTATATGTTGAAGTGCTCCCTGAGCAGTCCTTACCTCAGTATGCTTTCGCTCTAACACTTTTCAGCTTCTCTAGTCTCAGTAGCAACAATGGTGTTCTAAATACTGAACACTGAAATATCCCTGATTAGTCAAAGGAGATTCTAGCTAGAGTCACTCAACTATTAAGGCAGAAAGGTGAATTCAGGCATTTCAGAGCTTTCCCATATATACAGAGGTGGAAACAAGAAGAGGTTTTAAAATAAGCCTTGAAAAAAAAATAAGCCTTGATACCCACCTTTACGTGTAGTTACAAATGTACGACTTGATCATTGATTTTTAGCAGGTAAACAGAACTAGACAGGTTCATATTTTTAACTGGAATATAGCCTGAGTATTGCATTTGGAAGGGCCACATTATTTATTAAACCATGTGGGGCTGCTGTGATTTCTCTATAGATAGGCAGGTCTCCAGAGTCAATTGGGGTTGTCGAATCACATTCAATGAATGTCCTAGTGTCTCAACTGAAGAATCCTGCTATTGAGGGACTCCTCTAGAGTAATCAATTAAAAGCAGTAGCATTAAGCAGCTAATAGTGCTGGAAAATCAATACCAGCATGGGAAGAAACAATTCCCTGCAATGATTTCTATGCAAATTTTTATTCTTGTACTTAATGACAGGATCCACTAATGACACATAGCTCAAGGAGGAGCATCTTTCCGAGTTAAGTATGAAGCACATTTTTGCCCCTGTAACCTTGGCATCCACTTGGGAGGCTTACTTTCACTGCTGGGAAACAATAGATAAGGCAAGGCAGACTAAACTTCTATGTATTTCTTCTGTGGGAGAGATGGAGGTCAGATAGAAAAAATGACTTTCTGGAGATTGGAATGGGTGCCTGAACGGACCAGGACCATTCTTTTTCCATTCACTAAGTATTTGTTCACCCTGACCCTGCACCTTTAACTGCTCCTTCTCCACTCAAGGCCGAGGGAAGCCTAGAAAAGACACCTGTAGCTCAGCCCAGAATGCTTTGAGACAGACTCCACTACCTCCTCCCAGCATTAAATCTTGTGGTGGGCATGCATTTTACTCTAAAACATGGAGTGAAAGAAGTACTGTATTTCTTTTATTCTATAGACTTAATTTAATCTGCTAAAAGGCCACACCCCTTCTCAAAATTTGGTAGAAATTCAACCTCAGTCATTATTGAGGTAGTTCTCTAGGGTCATGTTAAGTTACTGGGTGTCTTGGAAAATCGTGGGGAGTCTTCAGTCTACATATTGTATGGTCACTTCAAGGTTGACAGGTCTGATAACCCTGGACCAACTGAGGAATGGGGGTTTCTATCCAGGGTGGGAGCCCCAGAGTAGCCTGGAGTCTAGACTTCATTGTATACCGCATTGCCATTTTCCTCTGAGGTCTTGTCGTCTCCCTGGGCACTGTCAGGGAAGAGGGTGCCAATACCCTCTACCTGCAGAATCTATGAAACTTCAGCAGCCCTGCCAGTTTTAAGGATACTGTCTTGAAAGTCTAGGTATCTCTTTATCTGAGGTACCAAACCTCAGAGCCACTTCCATTTTAGGACATCAGTTTAGCTCTCTGCCTCTTTTTGCCTTGGCTTTAGAACACATTCTTTTAACTTTGACCTGAAGCTGTTGAATCTCCAGGTTTCCAGGTCACAAGGCTAATATTTCTCTGGGTAGGCTGCGTACATGTGTGTATGTTAGTGTGTGTGTGTGTGTGTGTGTGTGTGTGTGCACGCTTATGCATGTGAGCATGTGCAGATGCTTCTCTGCAAGCACATCAAGGATGGGGTGGGAGAGGGTTCTCATTCTTTCTGAATTTTCCCTTTCTCATCATCCTCCCTGTTATTCCACCAGCTTTCACATAGCAAGTTCCTAACCATCCTTCAAGTCTCAGTCTCACTCTTTCAGATAAGTTTTCCATGGCCCCATACTCTATTTAGGCCCCCGTTATACACATACATAGCATCCTGGAGCTTTTCTATGTAGCACATGCCATAATGGTAATGTTATTAAGGTGATGGTTAATGAGTTATTAAGGTGATGGTTAATATTTCTTTCTTTTATAGGTTTGTAAGTTCCATAAGGTTAGAGAGTAGTCTTTTTTGTTTGTTGTTATATACCTGTTGCTTTGTAATATTGAACACTTAGAATATGTAAAAGAATGTGGAATAAGTAAGTAAATGAAATCTTTCCACAGTAGTGAAGTAACAATCCCTTGGTCATTTTCTAATCTTTCTTTTTTTAGACTTATATAGTGGTAATAGCTTATAGGATGAAAATAGACAATGCATTAACTTATTGTCCAAAAAAGTTGGCAAAGAGTTTTTATATTATCCTTTTATTATCTTTTTAAACATATATAATATTGACAGTGATATCTCTTTTTTCCATATATTGGTAATTTGGGCCTGTCTTTTGGACCTTATGAAATTAAGAATTTCTATTTATTGAGGCACCTGGGTGGCTCAGTGGGTTGCCTCTGCCTTTGGCTCAGGTCATGATCTCAGGGTTCTGTGATCAAGCCCCGCATTGGGCTCTCTGCTCAGCAGGGAGCCTGCTTCCCCCTGTTTCTCTGCCTGCCTCTCTGCCTACTTGTAATCTCTCTCTCTCTCTCTGTCAAATAAATAAAAATAAAATCTTAAAAAAAAGAATTTCTATTTATCTAAAAAAACACCGTTAAGAGAATGAAAAGGCAAACCAGTGTGGGAGAAAATATTTGTGATATACACAACTGGCAAAGGACTTACCTTCAGCATATATAAAGAACTACAAATCAATTAAGAAACAGATGAAACCAAATTAAAAATTTTTAGAGACTTGAACAAATATTTCATAAATAGGATATTGAAGTGATTAACAAGCATAACAAGGGAAATGCAAATTAAAACCACAACAAGATACCACTATTCATCTATCAGGATAGCTAACATTAAAAAGATTAATACCTCTAAGTATTGTCAAGGATGGAGAGCTGCTGGAACTCTCATTTACTATTGATTGGAATGTAAACTGGTACAAAAACTGGTACAACCACTTTGGAAAACTGACACTATCTACTCAAGTTGAATAATATGTACCCAAGATCTAATAAATCTGTTCCTATATGTATATACCAACAGAAATGTATATATGTGTGCACCAAAAGATATGTACAAAATGTTTGTAGCAGCATTATTTGTAATGACACCAAATGGAAAGCAATTCAAATGTTCATCAGCATTGGAGTAGTTAAGTAAATCATGGTCTATTTAAATGATAGAATTTTACACAGCAATGAAAAAGAACAAACTAAGGGTGCCTGGGTGTTGTAGTCAGTTAAGCATCTGACTCTTGGTTTTGGCTTAGGTCCTGATCTCAGTGTCATGAGATCAAGCCCTGTGTAGGCCTCTGCGATCAGTGTGGAGCCTGCTTGGGATTCTCTCTCCCTCTCCTGCCCATCCTCCTCGTGCTCTCTCCCTCTAAAATAAATAAATAAAATCTTTTTTTTTTTTTTAAAGAACAAACTATATTACACACAACAACTGGATGACTCCCATAGATAAAAGGCTGAAAAAGAAATCGGATAGAGAGTCTATTTATATCAAGTTCAAACACAGGTCAAAGTACTCTATGGTGATAGAAATCAGAAGAGTGATAGACCAGGAAGAGGCTTTTAGAATGCTGATCTAGTTGTAAGTCCTGATCTAGGTGGTGGTAATACAGGTATGTTCACTTTATAAAAATTAACTTGTACCATTCAGATTTATTCTTATTGTATATATGTTACAAGTTAATTAAGTTTATAAAAATAAATAAAATAAGAATAAATATATAAAGAAGAGGGGATTATACTGGATGATTTTTAAGGTTCTCTCTAGCGCTAAACATGTTATGATTTTGTGTGGAAATGCTTTGAAATTAAAAAATTCTTTACAAGTTTAAGGTGTTTTTTGTTACCAGTGGTAGCTGACCTTGAACTCTTAGTGATTTCTTTATTAAACAATGGCAAATAATTTACTTAAATGTCTATGTATTTATTTACCATTTGAAAATTTAAGGGACCTGTCTGCTTTTCTGTAATTGATCATTTTCAAATTTTTTTTTTGAACTTTTCTGTCAAGAATCTGGATGAGAAGCCAGAGACAAATATGAGGACTTATTCTGAACACTCTTAAATTTTGAGCTGGCAATAAACACTGTCAGAGCCTCTAAATGCAAGGTTCAAGGTTTAAGGAGACTGGTTAATGATTCCTTTGAGTCAGCTGTGGCTTTGCATTCTTCAGACTATTTTCTACTTAAATACATAATGTAGCAATGGAAATGATTTCCCCAATCATTTCACCTTTGTTAGGATGCTATAATTCTAAAATCAGGTGAAAATAATGTTAGAAGAATAATAAGATACATTTGACATTCATTTAAAAAACTAGTCAAATTGTATCATTTTATCATTGCCATCAATATCTTTTCCTCAGCCTTGCCAGTAAAACTCAGCTAATGAATCTACCAGTAAAGCACAGCTGATAAAGTAGTTTACTTATTTCTAGAGATGAGGCTTTGGCTTCACTGAGGCCATTGAGCTTATTCAAAACCCAACATACATTTTTTTTTACTTGGAAGTTTTTCTCCCTTTGAGGTATTATATTTATGAAGAACTCAACTTTACTGGTATCTAAATGAAAGTTTCCTTTAAAGGTATATTGCCTTTCTAATTCTTGGCCTGGGGAAAAAATGTCAGAAAATTCTTTAAATCTATTTAGTGAAGTATTTTAAATGCTCATCTTGCACTTTTGAGTGAAGTGTAATTTACATTTCATAAAAGTAGAAGCTGAGCAGCAAGCTGTAAGTAATTATCATATAATTAAATGTCTACTATGAAGGGAATGAAAACGTGAGCTCCTTCGTGATTTCCGTGACTGGGTTATGCAATGGCAAATTAAATTACAGCTCTTTATCTCAGGAAGGCTCCAGGGAACCTACTCAGGGTTTGAAGAGATACCTCTGAGTTGCCAGTATAGTTTCAGTAGAGGCTAAGGCAATCAGTTCACTGTCCAAGCAGACCATATAAAAATGGATTTTGTAGCTTAGCTTTTAGAAATGGAACCAGACTGTCTATTCCTCTCAGTGACTTTGAAAACCCCTTTTCCCTATGCTAATATTTGTAAATGGGAAGTACCACCATGATAATTAATAATTATTGCCATGGATAAGTTTTATTTTTTCAAATTCACAAAGCAGTTGGATTTGGGGATGATAATCAAATGCTAAATGCATTTGTAATTAGGTGAAATGCTTCCTCTAATCTGATTTTGTTTAATATTCATTTAAAACGTGCACTGAGTTCTGCTAAGTTCAGGATGTTATAAGGCACTCAAAGGTTAAAAAAGACATGTTCCTTGCTCTGTGGAAGATTATAGTCTGGAAGTGGATAAAAACTATGCACACAAAAAGTACAAAACAAGGAAAAATTGGATAGTTATCAGAGAATACAAGGTACAGAGGAGCTCAGGGGAAGAAGCAATCATATCTATTTCTGGCTAGGTAGAACTGGTCAGGTTTCAGGAAGACAGTATTTAATCTGGTGTATGAGAAATCGACTTATTATAAGAAGAGATATTGAAGAGACCGTGAGCAATGATAGATGTGGGAAACTGGCACAGGGGCTTCAGGGAATAAAGTAGAATAATTTGGCTACTTATTCAAGAGTCACAGTGGCAATTTATCTAAATTTGTGAATATAAGTATTGGGTTTTACAGACTCTCTCCCTGGTCAAAACATATAATGTGATATTTTTGACTCTACATTGTTTGGAGCATTAGATACATGTACTGGTATAGTGAGAGATATGGAAATGGAGATATGGAGCAGGGTTTCAAAAGCTCTTGGTCACCAATCTAATGAAGATAAATTTTATATAATAGGAAACATTGAACTAAGAAATCTTATTGATATACTGTTATGCGCCAGGCATTTTAAAAATTGTGTGAAGTACAGAGATGAATACCTTCCCTGATCAGAAACTAGTTCAGTGGGGGATATGTGTGAAAAGTCCTGAGGCACCTATCCTAGATAGGATGTGAGGGGTCAAGAGAGGCATTCTAGAAATGGTAATGTCTGAGCTGACATATGAAGGAGAGTATGGATTTTTCTGAAACAAGGACCTAGGAAGGGTTTTTCAAGCAGAAAAATGGGAAGAACATTTCAAACAGAGATAGTATACAAAATCACTGAGGTGTAGAGAGCCTGGAGAGCTCCTGAGAATGCTAGCCTTGAACCTAGGGTGTAAATTGAGTGGTAAAGAGATGAGACTGGAGGGTCAATGGGGGCTGATCATGAAAAGCCTTACAGAAGCTATCGTAGCGATCCAGGTGAAGATGACACAACTTGTAATTAAAAATATAGCAGTGGGGAGGAAGAAGAGGGCATACATACATCTGAGAAAGATTGAGGCAGGTAGAATTGACAGGATTCGCTAATCAATGGAATGCAAATGACAAGGTGGATAATAGAATGTAAGGATGCATTTCAGGCTTGGACTTGGGTGTCAGGGAGAGCCATTCACTTATAGGGGAACACTGGTGCATGAGAAAATTTGAGAGGGAAGTCTTAATTAGCTAAGTTTTAACTATGTTGAGTCTGAGGGGCCTGTCAGATATTCAAATAGAGATAATAGCAAAAAGTTGGATATATTATTTGGAGTGTAGGAATTTAGTTGGGGTTGCAGCTATAGTTTTGAGAGTCACAGTAGAAGGAGTTGCAAATCAAATTTAGGATCCAGGCAGATAACATAAATGGATGATTCAGGCTGGGGGTGATATGGGGTAATGACAAATGGAGGAGATGTGCATAGGTCCTGTCCAAGGGTACTGAAGTTACAAATAATCTGGTAAGTCAACCAAACAAAACTCAGCTACTTAGCCATATGAGTTTTCAAGCAGCCAGTATTCCACCTTCGATATAGATCACAATTAGCCATTAAAGCGAATATAGAGTTTAGGCAGAGAGTATGTAGAGTACAGAAAAAAAGCCAAGGACATAACTCCAGAGGAGAAATATAAGGAATAGATAGATACTTGGGGACCAGGGGCGGGGTGAGGAGAGACAGACAGAGACAGGACCAGGCAGAAATGGGTAACTGTAAATTTGCACCATGGAGAGGATTGCTAAATTTATTTGAAGCCATTTCAGTGGTGTGGTGAGGGCTGAAACCAGATTGCAGTGAATTGAGAATGTAATGGAGGAAAAGAAGTGGAGACTGAATACAGACAACTCTTTCAAGATATTTGGCTGTGAATGAGAGGTGAGCCGTTGGGTGATAGTTCAATAATGTCGAATACTGCAGAGAGGTCTAGGAAGCTGAGGCTAGAGAAGAGGACATTGGATTTGTTATTTAGGATTTTTTTTTTTTTAGGATGTTGGTGTTCCTCCTTCCTTAAAAAGTTTACCAAATTTTATCAATATATAGCACAATGGTAAAACATAAAATACTAACAAAATGCTTTCCAGTTAGCAGGGCCTTGCCCATTCTCTCCCTCCCTTCACTTCTAGCCTGTCCACTTAAGTCTTTTTTGACTACTCCTTCTGGTAGTTGTTTTCCATTTCTATAAATAATATGCTTTTATTGCTATTTCCTGATACATGAATTTTAGACAGCATCTATTGACATTGTTATGGAATATGAGGATTTAGTACTCACTTTATCTTCTGCTCATCTTCTTTTCCTTACATACACACAATATAATTAAATCATCTTTGTTCAAATGAGTATTCAGTATTTATCTTAGGATAACTATATAAGTGTGGTGCACTGTTGAGCCAAGTAACATTATAATGCTTATGTCTTTCTGTATATAACTTTTTGGTCATCCTGGAGTTAGTAAGTGTTTCATTTTTTGCTTAATTAAAAAAAATAATTATTTTAAACATTTTATTTTGAAATGAATGTACACAAAAGTTGTAAAAAATAATACAGAGAGATCCCATGTACCCTTTGCCCAGTTTCCTACAATGGTAACATCTTGCAAGACTATAGTACTCTATCAAAACTGGGATTTTGACATTGATACAGTCAAGATACAGAATATTTCCATCACCATAGGATCCCTTGTGTTGTCCTGTTATAGCCACCTCCACTCCCTCCTTAACTGCTGGAAACCACTAATTTGTTCCTCATTATCAAATTTTGTCATTTCAAGATTCTTAAATAAACAGAGTAATATAGTATGTAGACTTTTGGGCCATTTTTTTCCCCTTTTCACTCAGAATAATGCCATGGAGATTTATCTTTATTTATTTATTTATTTACTTTTATTTTATTTTTTTCCCCAAATACTTTTATTTTATTTTTTCAGTGCTACGAGATTCATTGTTCATGTACCACACCCAGTGCTCCATGCAATACGTGTCCTCCTCAATACCCGCCATCAGGCTCGCCCAAGCCTCCCCCTCCTCCCCTCCAAAACCCTTAGTTTCTTGCTCAGAGTCCACAGTCTCTCATGGTTCATCTCTATGATTTCCCCCAATCCATGGAGATTTATCTAGGTTGTTGTGTGTATTGATAATTTAAGCCTTTTTTATTGCTGAGTAGTATTTCATGGTATGGATGTATCAGAATTTAATCATTCATCCATTAAAGAATGTCTGGGTTATTTCCAGTTTTTGCTTATTATGAACAAAGCTGCTATAAATGTTTGTGTATAGGTTTTTTGTGTGAACATGAACATAAGTCTTCATTTCTGTGGGATAAATGCCCAGGAGTGCAATTTTTGGGTTGTATGATGATTACACATTTCATTTATAAGAAAGTAGCAAACCATTTCCACACTGGATATATCATTTTGCATTCCCACCAGCAACATAGGAGAGATCCACTTCCTGTGCATCCTCACCAGCATTTGGAGTCACAGTTTATTATTTTAGCCATTCTGACAAGTGTGTAGTAATATCTGTTTTAATTTGCATTTCTCTAATGGCTAATAATGTTGAGCAACTTTTCATGTACTTATTTGCCATCTGTACATCCTCTTCAGTTAAGTGTCTGTTCAGGACTTTTGCTTATTTTCTGATAGCATTTTTTTTGTTTAAATTTTGAGTTTTAAGAGTTCTTAGTATGTTCTAGATAAAAGACCTTTCTTAGATTTGTATTTTCCAAATATTTTTTCCCATTATGTAGTTAGTCTTTTCATGCTCTTAACAGCATCTTTTCCAGAGCCAATATTTTAAATTTTGATAAAGTCCAATTTATCACTTTCTCTTATGAATTGTGCTTCTGTTGTCAAGTCTAAGAACTCTTTGCCTAGCCCTAAATCTCAAATGTTTCTTCAATGTTTTTGATGGTTTTCTATTTTAAATTAAAATCCTTCATTAATTTTGAGTCAAATTTTATATAAGGTATGAAATAAATTTGTTTATTTATTTATTTACATATAAGGCATTATTTGTTTCAGGGGTACAGGTCTGTGATTCATTAGTCTTACACATTTCACAGCACTCATCATACCACATACCCTCCCTAATATCCATAACCCAGCCACCCTATCCCTCCGCCCAATCCCCAATCAACCCTCAGTTTATTTTGTGAGATTAAGAGTCTCTTATGCTTTGTCTCCCTGCCAATCCCATCTTGTTTCATTTTTTCACTCCATAACCCCCATGACCCCCTTCCCTGCCTCTCAAATTCCTCATATCAGAGAGATAATATGATAATTGTCTTTCTCTGATTGACTTATTTTGCTTAGCATAATACCCTCTAGTTCCATCCAGGTTGTTGTAAATGGCAAGAGTTCATTTTCTGATGGCTGCATAATATTCCATTGTATATATATACCAGATATTCATTATTCATTCATCTGTTGATAGACATCTAGGCTCTTTCCATAGTTTGGTTATTGTGGACATTACTGCTATAAACACTGGGATGCATGTACCCCTTCTTTTCACTACATCTATATCTTTGGGGTAAATACATAGTAGTGCAGTTGCTGTGTCATAGGGTAGCTCTATTTTCAACTTTTTGAGGAACCTTCATATTGTTTTCCAGAGGGGCTGCACCAGCTTACATTCCCATCAACAGTGTAGGAAGGTTTCCCTTCTTCTGCATCCTCGCCAAAACCTGTCATTTCGTGACTTGTTAATTTTAGCCATTCTGACTGGTGTGAGGTGGTATCTCACTGTGGTTTTGATATGTATTTCCCTGATGCCCAGTGATGTTGTGTATTTTGTCATGTGTCTGTTGGCCATTTGGAGGTCTTCTTTGCAGAAGTGTCTCTTCATGTCTCCTGCCCATTTATTTTTTTTTTTGGATGGGAAATCCACATTTTTATTTTTATTTATTTTTTTCCTGCCCATTTCTTGATCGGATTATTTGTTCTTTGAGAGTTGAGTGTGATAAGTTCTTTATAGATTTTGGATACAAGCCCTTTACCTGATATGTCATTTGCAAATACCTTCTCCCATTCTGTCAGTTGTCTTTTAGTTTTGTTGACTGTTTACTTTGCTGTGCAAAAGCTTTTGATCTTGATGAAGTCCCAAGAGGTCATTTTTGCCCTTGCTTCCCTTGCCTTTGGCAATGTTTCTAGGAGGAAGTTGCTGAGGCTGAGGTCGAAGAGGTTGCTGCTTTTGTTCTCCACAAGGATTTTGATGGATTCCTGTCTTACATTTAGGTCTTTCATCCATTTTGAGTCTATTTTTGTGCATGGTGTAAGGAAATGGTCCATTTGAAATACTGAGGTATGTACCCTCTGTCCCTACACTGTGAAGAGTTTTAATCAAGAAAGGATGCTATACTTTGTCAAATGCTTTTTCAGCATCAATTGAGAATATCATATGGTTCTTGTTCTTTCTTTTATTAATGTATTATATCACATTGTTTGATTTGCGGATGTTGAACCAACGTTGCAACCAACTGCAACTGCAACCTTGCAGTTGAACAACCTTGCAGCGGATGTTGAACCAACCTTGCAACCAACCAAATCCCACTTGGTCGTGGTGAATAATCCTTTTAATGTACTGTTGGATCCTATTGGCTAGTATTTTGGTGAGAATTTTTACATCCGTGTTCATCAAGGATATTGGTCTGTAATTCTCCTTTTTGATGGGGTTTTTGTCTGGTTTTGGGATCAAGGTAATGCTGGCCTCATGAAATGAGTTTGGAAGTTTCTCTTCCATTTCTATTTTTTGGAACAATTTCAGGAGTGTAGGTATTAGTTCTTCTTCAAATGTTTGGTAGAATTCCCCTGAGAAGCCATCTGGCCCTGAGCTCTTGTTTCTTGGGAGATTTTTGATGACTGCTTCAATCTTCTTACTGGTTATGTGTCTGTTCAGGTTTTCGATTTCTTATGGTTTTTAGCAAAATACTAAAAGGGTAGCAAGGACCCCAGAAAAATCAGAAGAGATCGAAACCAGGGGTTGAATAAAAGGGGTAGGGAGAAGAAAAAAGAGAAAAAAAATTAAAATAAAATAAAAAAGAAAAAAATTAGAAAGAGAAAAAGAAATATATACAATATACATATATTATTATATATATTACATTTTATATCCTCTGCCATCTTGCTCCCACACATTGCAAAGCAGACATTTAAAAGTTACTATTTTGTGCTCCGCTGCTCTCTCACTTGCAGGGAGCCACCCCTGCACCAGCTGCCCCTCCCCTAATATATATTATATATAATATATTTATTTATTTATTTATTTATTTATTTATTTATTTAGACTTGTGATTAGAACAGAACCCCATACCTGATTTTGGGTATTTTTGGTTTGTTAGAAGAAACTACCTCCCAAAATTTTAAAGAATGAAAAACTTATAAATATACAAAAATAAGGGTAAGCACTATGAAGGGATAGAATATGATTGTAAAGATGAAAATTAAAAAAGATTCTAAAAAAGGGATTGATAGGAGGTTGGTTCAAAAGAGAAAAAAAAGAATAAAAGAGGAAAGAATGTGATCAAGCTAAAGACTGCATCCAAGCCATGTGCTAGGTTAAGGGTATATTCTGATCTATTAGAAGAAATTGTATCCCAAAAATTTAAGGAAAAAAGACCCTATTGTATACCAAAAATAAGGTCAAATACAATGAAGGGATAAAATATGAATGTAACAGTGAAAATTAGAAAAGATTTTTAGAAAGGTATTGATAAGATACTAGTTAAGAAATGCCAAAATAAGAAAGAGGAAAAATGAAGTAAAAAAAAAAAAAAGAAAAAAAGCAAAATTTAAAACGTTCAACTCTGAAAGACTAAAGGATCATGGTGAAAAAAAGCCATGAATTCTATGTGTTGCTTTTTCTTTTCCCCCTAACTATAGAGTTCCTCAGTTTTCACTGATTGATGAACTCGGTCTTGGCTGGATATTCTCGCTGATCTTCTGGGGGAGGGGCCTGTTGCCATGATTCTCAAATGTCAATGCCGGAGGCAGAATTGCACCGCCCTTGCGAGGGGCAGGGCTAGGCAATCTGCTCAGGTTCGGTCTCAGGAGCTTTAGTTCCCTGAACGCTTTCTGTACTGTCCTGGCGGTGGGGAATGAAAATGGCAGCCTCACAGTCTCCGGCCATAGGAGCTGAGAGCTCGGCCCCGCTCCTCAGTGTGCCCTTGGAGAAAAGCTGTCACTCCTGTCTCCCTGGTCTTTGGCCGCACTCTGAGCTCACCTGGCCTGTGACCAAGCATCTCTGTCTCTTGCACATCGCCTCGTCTGGAGTCTTCAAACCCAGCAGATTCCTGCAACAGACTTCTGTGCCATTCCTCCCAAAGGAGGAAGGAAGGGGTCTCTCTGGAGCTGCCCTTTGTGGGGTCCTGGCTTGAAGAACAGTGGCCTGACTGTGCCTCGGATTACGGTCTAAGGTAAGTCCAAGCTGATAGCTCACTGCATGGCTGCGTCTCTGCTGTTGGCTTCTCTGGTCTGATACCTGGGGGCTCTGCCACCCTCAGACACCCACGGTCCCTCTGTGATCCCATGGGTCCTGAAACCACAGTGTTCCTGCGAGGGCTAAACCCCCCACTTAGCCTCTGGAGCGATTTCCCTCAGTGGAGCAGACTCTATAATTTCCGATTTTGTGCTCCGTTGCTCTGCGGCTGCCGGGAGCTGGCCCCTCCCCCCACGGTCTCTCTTCTCATTGCTTTGGATTCACTTTTTCCACACATCCTACCTTCCAGAAAGTGGTTGATTTTCTGCTCCTAGAATTGCTGTTCTTCCTCTCTTCTATCTCCTGTTGAGTTTGCAGGTGTTTAGAATGGTTTGATAACTATCCAGCTGAACTTCTGGGATCCGACACTATCTCAGCCTCCTACTGCTCTGCCATCTTGCTCCCACACATCACAAAGTGGACTTCTAAAAGTTCCAATTTTGTGCTCCGCTGCTCTCTCACTTGCCAGGAGCTGCCCCTCCCTCTGCGGTCTATCTTCCCATATATTGCCTTGGATTCTGTTCTCCACACATCCTATCTTCCAGAAAGTGGTCGCTTTTCTGTTCTTAGAATTGCTGCTATTCTTTTCTTTGATCGCCTGTTGAGTTTGTAACTGTTCAGAATGGTTTGATAACTATCTAGCTGAATTCCTGGGACCAGACAAAATTTAGGTCTCCTACTCCTCTGCCATCTTGCTCCTCCAAGGTATGAAATTTAAATGCATGTTCATGTTTTCACTATGGATGTACAGTTGCTCCAACACTATCCATTTAAAAACGTACCTATCCTTTACTAAGTTGCTTTTAAAATCAGTCAGACATATTTGTATGGGGCTTTTTATAGGTTCTCTGTTTTGTTCCATTGATATTTGTGTCTTTGTGTCAATACCATATAGTCTTGAATACTATATATATAGATCTATCTATCTATTTATCTATCTATAAATCTTGAGTTTAGGTAAACTGGTTCCTCCCACTTTCTTCTTTGTCTTCCTCCTCATCCTCTCCTCATCCTCCTTGTCCTCCTCATCCTCCTCATCCCCCTCCTCATCCTCCTCATTTTCCTCCCCCTCCTCCTCCCCCTTCCCCTCTTCCTCCTCCTTCTCTCTTTTCCTCCTCCTTGTAGTTGTCCTCCTTCTCCTCCCTCCTCCTCCTCGTCATCCTCCTCCTCCTCCTTCTTCTTCTTCCTCTTCCTCTTCCAGGTTTTATTTATTTATTTGAGAGAGAGAGAGCAAGGGAGAGAGCACAAGTAGTGGAGAGGGAGAAGCAGGCTGCCCATTGAGCAGGGAGACCAATGCAGGGCTCAATCCCAGGACCCTAGGATCATGACCTGAGATAAAGGCAACCACTTAACTAACTGAGACACCCAGGTACCCCTTTATTCTTCTTCTTCAGTAAAATTGTTTTAGCAATTCTTGTTCCCTTGCCTTTCCATATACATTTTGGAATAATCTTGTGTATATGTATGAAAAAAATCTTGCTGGGAGTTTTATAAGAATTGCATTAAATTTGTATATCAACTTGGGGAGAATTTAGATCTTTACTATGTTGAATTTTCCAACCCATGAACATGTGGTATCTCCATTTATTTAGATTATTTTTGACTTCTTTCATCAGCATTATGTAGTTTTCAGCATGTAACTTCTGTATGTATTTTGTTAGATTTGCCCTTAGGTTTTTTTTTTAAGATTTTATTTATTTATTTGACAGAGAGAGAGAGAGATCACAAGTAGGCAGAGAGGCAGGCAGAGATAGAGGGAAGCAGGCTCCCCACTGAGCAGAGAGCTGGATGCAGGGCTCGATCTCAGGACCCTGAGATCATCACCTGAGTTGAAGGCAGAGGCTTTAACCCACTGAGCCACCCAGGTGCCCCAGGTATTTTGTTTTAAACATAGTTCTAAGTGGTATGGTATTTTTCATTTTAGTGTCCGTGTGTTCATTGCTATTATATAGAAATACAGGGACACCTGGGTGTCTCAGTCAGTTAAGTGTCTTCCTTTGGCTTGGGTCATGATCCCAGGGTCCTGGGATCTAGTCCCAATCAGGCTCCTTGCTCAGCAGGGAGTCTGCTTCTCCCTATGCCTACTGATCCCCTGCTGTGCTCTCTCTCTCTCTGATAAATAAATAAAATTAAAAGAAAAGAAATACAATTGATTCTCATATGATTATCTTCTATCCTGCAGCCTTGTTGAACTCATGAAAACTCAGTTTGGGCTGGTTTTTTGAGTAGATTTATGAGGGTATTCTATGTAGAGAATCATGTCATTTTCAAGTTGGGACATTTTTCTTCTTATCCATCTGTATGTCTTTTCTTGTTTTATTCCACTGTCTATACCTTAAAACACTATGTTGTAAAAAAGGAATGAGAATGGACATCCATGCCTTGTTCTTTTTTTCTCCACAAATATGTTTATTTTAATTTTTCAGTATTACAAGATTGATTGTTCATGCACCACACCCAGTGCACCACGCAATACGTGCCCTCCTCAGTACCCAACACCAGACTCGCCCCCCCACCCCCTCCCCTCCAAAACCCTCAGTTTGTTGCTCAGAGTCCACAGTCTCTCCTCATTCATCACCCCCTCCGATTTCCCCCCATTCACCTTTCCCTTCCTTCTCATGATGCCCTCCATGATTTTCTTTATACTCCACACATAAGTGAGACCATAAGATAATTGACTCTCTCCGCTTGACTTATTTCACTCCACATAACCTCTTCTGGTCCTGTCCATGTTGATACAAAAGTTGGGTATTCATCCTTTCTGATAAAGGCATAATATTCCATTGTATAGATGTACCACATCTTCCTTATCCACTCATCTGTTGAAGGGCATTTTGGTTCTTTCCATAGTTTGGCGATTGTGGCCATTGCTGCTATGAACATTGGGGTCCATGTGGCCCTTCTTTGTACTGCATCTGCTTCTTTGGGGTAAACACCGAGTAGTGCAATTACAGGGTCATAGGGTAGCTGTATAATTTCCTGAGGAATCTCTATACTGTTTTCCAAAGTGA
>CM052801.1:83963465-83981940 GCA_028533885.1 Nasua narica | reverse complement strand
GCTATATCTTCTAGTCTTCTATCCTTCTCTACCCCCTCTGGGATGTCAATGATTCTGAGGTTGCAATGTTTCATGGTGTCATTTATTTCCCTAAGTCTGTTCTCATGATACTTGAGCAGTTTGTTCCAGCTCTCCTCCTGACCTTTCATCTCAAGCATTTTATCCTCTAGATCACTAATTCTATCCTCTGTCTCCATAACTCTAGCTGTGAGACTATTTAGATTGGATTGGATCTCATTAATAGCGCTTCTTATCTCTGCTATACTGGACCTCATTTCTGCCCTTAACGATTCTATAATGTTTTGCTCCATCCTAGCCATTGCCTGGATAATTGTCACCCTGAATTCCCTTTCTGACATACTGTTGATGTCCATGTCCAATAGTTCTGAAGGAGAGGGTGTAGTCTCTGGGTTTTTCTTCTGTTTAGTGTTCTTCCTCCTAGTCATTTTGATGAGAAGTGGATGAGAGGATGTATAGCTGGATATATCACCCCCGATCCAGGCAGGGTTCACCCTGGAGGGTTTTGGAGCAATTGGGTTTTACCACCAAAAAGAAAGAATAAGGATTAAAAAAAGAGAGAGAGAAAGAGAAAAAGAGCAAATCCCAGCCAGAATGGCCCCCAAACTAAGGTTTATAAGGTATGCAAACAAGCACAAACAAACATATAGACCAACACGAATAAATGATATGAAGTAAAAGAACCTAGCAGAATGAACCCCAAGAATAAGATTTATGTAATACCAGAACAAAAGCAGATACGTAGAAACACTGACAGAGGGATAGATGGGAGGGTGGTTATTACGCCTCCCAGGGAGGAAGGTTATTTCAGGTCCTCCTGGGTTTATAGTTGTATTAAACCTCTCGTTGTAATGTTAAGTAGTTAAAAAAAAGATAAAAGAAAAAAGAAATGTGAAAGCAAGTGAATACTAAAATAAAATAAAAAAAAGAGAGAGAATAAGAAAGAGAAAACAAAAACAAAAACAAACTTGTATCTATGAAATATACAGGTTTGAGGGTATTACCAGGAGCTTAATATATTGATTTCCCCTGGCGTTTGGGGTTTAAAATTTTATGGGGACCCTGTGGTTATAGTCCTTTTGTTTTTTGGCTGGTCTTCTGGGGGAGGGGCCTGCCGCGTTGTTTTCCAGTCAGTCTTGCTTGGGTTGAGTCACCCTGCCCCCCAGTCAAGGGGCTGAGCTCTGTGGAAACCGGTTTCTCAGTCTTTCGCTCTCTGAAGGTTTTTGGCCTTTTGTAGCTTTTTCACCTTTTCAGGGTGTCCAAGCAATGAATCTGCCCAGAAGCACTCAGACCTCTGAGTTGCAGGAAGCCCGAGTCTCTGCTCCCCTCTGTGTGGTTCAGAACACAACTACCCTCTGCGAAATTTCTACTCACAGTGCAGCCTGTCCGAGGTGGCTCGAGACTGTAGCCGCCTTTCTGCGGCTCCCAAGTGTGGACCCGGGAGGCCGGCGGCGGGCCGGGAAAGTCGCAACCCCAGCCGCCTTTCTGCAGCTCCACGTGGGGCACCCTGGAGGTTAGGCCACTTGCCCGCGTTCTGTCCGCAGCCGTTGGGGATCGCTCAGGCTCTGCTGCTCACTCAGGCTCTGCGGCTCACTCAGGCTCTGTCGCGGGCTGTGAATGTCGCGGTCGCGGGTGCACACAAAGTAAAGCTGCGGCGTGTGGACCACCGCAGACTCTCTAAAGGCGCTTGCAGGTGCGGGCCCGGCCCACAGGTTGTTGCAGATAGCAGAAAGCTGCAGGTTCAGGAATTGCGGACTGGATCCCCCCACCAGTCTCACTTTGGGGCACTCCTTCCTGGGAGTGTGGGTCTTAGCGCTGGTGCCCACAACCACCCCCTTCCACTAGTTACTCCTCAGAAGTTTTTGCCTTTTAAGTGTTTTTAACGGACTCTATGTTAATGATGGTCCCCCGTCACCGGGCACTTTCCTTTGGGGTATTACTGTCCTTGGTTAGCTTCTGGTGGCTCCCTCCCCCTTTTGTTTATCCTCCGATATCAGTTCGAGTGTTCTCACTTTGCTTTTACCTCTCCACTGCTGTCTTCTGCTCTCAGAGAGATCCCGGAGTGAGAAATCTTTCTCACTCATGGGTGTTCAGCTTGTTCTGTTAGATTTCCAGCTCACTTTTGGGGACTGGTTGGTGTAGGATCTCCTACTTCTCCACCATCTTGCCCCCCTCCCTCCCATGCCTTTTTCTTGATCTTAGTGGGAGAACATTCAGTCTTTGACTGTTGAAGTATGTTAGCTGTAGGATTTATGTAGATGCTCTATATCAAGTTGAAAAGTTCCTCTCTATTCCTATTTTTCTGAGCATTTTTATCATGATGGTTTTGCATTTTGTTGAATGTTTTTTCTGCATCAATTGATATAGTTATGTAATTTTTCTTCTTTAGCCTATTCACATGATGGGTTGCATTGATCAATTTCTATAATGTATCAGCCTTGCATTCTTGGTCTAAATTGCTCTTGATCTTGGTGTATAATTACTTTTATGTGTAGCTGAATTGTTTTTTCTCTTATTTTGTTAGACACTTACATATGTATTCATGAGAAACATTGGTCTGTAGAGTTTTTTGCACTATGTTTGGTTTTGGTATCAGAGTAATACTAGTTTTATGAAGTGAATAGTGAAATGTTTCTTCCTCTCCTATTATCTGGAAGATATTGTATGGAATGTGACATTTATTCTTTATACATTTGGTATAATTCTACTAAATTTAATTTTGTTACAGTGCTAGTCAAATTATCTATTTTATATTGGGTGAGGGTGTGGTAGTTTGTGTTTTTTGAAGAATCAGTCCATATCACCTTAGTTGTTGAATTTGTGTGTGTATGGTTTTTCACACAATTCTCTTAATATTTTGATATCTATAGTTTAGTGTTGATACCCTGTTTCATTACTTATATTAGTAATTTGTGTTTTCTCTTTTTTCCTTTGTTAGTCTTTCTAGAGGTTTGTCAACTTTATTGGTCTTTTAAAAGAACAGTCTGTTTTTTTTCCCATTTTATTTTATATTTTATTTTATTTTATTATTTTTTTATCCAAATATGTTTATTTTATCTTTTCAGTGTTACAAGATTAATTGTTCACCACGCCCATTGCTCTGAGCAATACATAACCTCCTCAATACCCACCACCAGGCTTGCCCAACCCCCACCCCCCCAAAATCCTCTGTTGCTCAGAGTCCACAGTCTCTGATAGTTCATCGCCCCCTCTGATTCCCCCCATTCACCCTCCCCTTCCTTCTCACAATGCCCTCCATGATTTTCCTTATGTGAGACCGTAATATACTTGACTCTCTCTGCTTGATTTATTTCACTTTGCATAATCTCTTCTAGTCCCGTCCATGTTGATACAAAAGTTGGATATTCATCCTTTCTGAAGGAGGCATAATATTCCATTGTATAGATGTACCACATCTTCCTTACCCATTCATCTGTTGAAGGGCATTTTGGTTCTTTCCACAGTTTGGCGATTGTGGCCATTGCTGCTATGAACATTGGGGTACATGTGGCCCTTCTTTGCACTGCATCTGCTTCTTTGGGGTAAATACCCAGTAGTACAATCGCAGGGTCATAGGGTAGTTGTATATTTAATTTCTTGAGGAATCTTCACACTGTTTTCCAAAGTGGCTGCACCAACTTGCATTCCCACCAACAGTGGAAGAGAGTTCCCCTTTCTCCACATCCTCTCTAACATTTGTTGTTTCCTGTCTTGTTGGTTTTGGCCATTCTAACTGGTATAAGGTGGTATCTCAGTGTGGTTTTGATTTGAATCTCCCTGATGGCTAAAGATGATGTACATTTTTACATGTGTCTGTTAGCCATTTGTATATCTTCTTTGGAGAATTACCTGTTCATGTCTTCTGCCCATTTTTTGATGCGATTACCTGTTTTGTGAGTGTTGAGTTTGAGTTCTATATAAGTCTTAGATATCAGCCCTTCGTTTGTAGTGTCATTTGCGAATATCTTCTCCCATTCTGGGGGTTGCCTGTTTTGTTGACTGTTTCCTTTGCTATGAAGAAGCTTTTTATCTTGATGAAGTTCCAAAAGTTCATTTTTGCTTTTGTTTCCTTTGCCTTTGGAGACATGTCCTGAAAGAAGTTGCTGTGGCTGATGTCGAAGAGGTTACTGCCTATGTTCTTCTCTAGGGTTTTGATAGATTCCTGCCTCATATTGAGGTCTTTTATCCATTTTGAGTTTATCTTTGTGTATGGTGTAAGAGAATGGTCAAGTTTCATTCTTCTACATATAGCTGTCCAATTTTTCCAGCACCATTTATTGAAGAGACTGTCTTTTTTCCACTGGATATTTTTATTTGTTTCATCAAAGATTATTTGACCATAGAGTTGCGGGCCCATCTCTGGGCTCTCTATTCTGTTCCACTGGTCTATGTGTCTGTTTTTGTGCCAGTACCATGCTGTCTTGGTGATCACCACTTGGTAGGAAGAACATTCTGTTTGTTTTGAGTAGAAGACCATTATAAAGGTTTTAATGATTTCAAAAGGAGTCAGGTGCTAAACGCATTAAGTTCTGATTGGAACTGAACTCCATGAAAACTGATGTGCCTACTTTGAGGAGGTTGTCTAACCACTCCAGCATCAAGAGGATCACTGCAAGATGAAGACAATGGAGTGAGGGAGGCCTAGAGTTGGTATGACTTCCAGGACAGGTTGGAGTTCCAGATAATAGCAACACATTGGACAATGCCAATGTGTAATGAAGGGGAACCAGGTAGAAGTTGGCTAACTGCATAGTAGGCCAGATAATAGTTGGTGATGAGAACATCAGGGTAGTCCTGCTGTAGCTTGGCCCAGTTGTCCTGGGCTGATAGTCCATTGAGTGCTCTTAACAATGGGAAGAAACAGCCTAGAAAACATGGAGCAAAACCCCCCTGGTTCAATAGCATCTTCTTTAGTGAATCTACTTTTGTGGTTCTGGGGATGAGCTGGTCCAAAACCGTATACTAGCATCCTACCGCAGGGCCCACAAAGCCACAGCCTAGAGAGACCATGGTCAGGATCCAGGCAGTCTGGTGTTCTTATAGACATTACTTCTCTACCAGCTGCTGTGAGAAAATGTCATTCAGACCCATCAAGGACCCAGCCTCAGGCACACTGATGTTCTGTAAATTCCAGGGTTTTGCAGCTTCCACAAAACTAAAAGACAACCTTCAGAATTGGAGAAGATACTTGCAAATGACATATTTGGTAAAGACAAATATGATAAAGACATATTGATAAAATTCAATATCCCCCAAATGAATAATTCAATTAAAAAATAAAGGCCATGAATAGACATTTTTCTAAAGCACACATACAGATGGCCAACAGACACATGAAAGAATGCTCTACCTCACTCATTAGGGAAATGCAAATCAAAACCATAATGTGATATCATCTCACACCTGTCTGAAGGGCTAAAATCAACAACACAAGAAACAACAAGTGTTGATGAGGATGTGGAGAAAGGAAAACCCTCTTGCACTGTTGTTGGGAATGCAAACTGGTTGGTACAGCCACTGTGGAAAATAGTATGGAAGTTTCTAAAAAAGTTAAAAATAGAACTACCCTATGATCCAGCAATCGCACTATTAGGTATTTATCCAAAGAATAGAAAAATACTAATTCAAAGGGATGCATGCTCCTCTATGTTTATAGCAGCATTATTTTTAATAGCCACATTATGGAAACAGCCCAAGTGTCGATCAACTCATGATAGATAAAGAAGAAGACACAATGGAATATTACTCAGTCATAAAAAGAATGAAATCTTGCCATTTGCAATGATGTGGATGGAGCCTAGAGAAATAACTCAGAGAAAGACAAATACCTTATGATTTCACTCTTTTGTGGAATTTAAGAAACAAATGATCAAAAGGGGAAACAAGAGAGGGGGAACAAACTAAGAGACAGTTTCTTAACTATAGAGAACAAACTGATGGTTACCAGAGGGAAGGTTGGTGAGGGTGTGGATTAAATAGGTGATCGGAATTAAGGAAAGCACTTGTGATGAGCACTGGGTATTATATGAAAGGGTCGAATCGTATACCTGAAACTAATATTACCCTGCATGTTAACTAATTGGAATTTAAATAACAAAAATAAAGAACCATCAGTTTCATTGATTTTCTCTATTATTTTTCTAATTTTATTTTCATTTGCTTCTGTTCTCTATTATTTCCTTCCTTCTGATTGCATTGGGTTTATTTTGCTATTCTTTTTCTAGGTTCTTGAGCTGGGAGCTTAGATTATTGATTTGACACTATTCCTCTTCTCTTTCTTTCTTTTTTTTTAAGATTTTATTTATTTATTTGACAGAAAAGAAGAGATCATAAGTAGGCAGAGAGGCCGGCAGAGGGAGAGGGGGAAGGAGGCTCCCTGGCAAGCAGAGAGCCTGATGTGGGGCTCGATCCCAGGATCCTGAGATCATGACCTGAGCCAAAGGCAGATGCCTGACCCACTGAGCCACCCCGTTGCCCCTACTATTCCTCTTTTCTAATGTATGCATTTAGTGCTGTAACTTCCTTCTGAGCACTGCTTTAGATATCTTACAAATTTTATTATGTTGTATTTTCATTTTCATTCATTTTTCAAGCACTTTTTGATATTCTCTGATATTTCTTCTTTGACTCATGTATTACTTAGGAGTGTGTTTGGTTTCCAAGAGTTTGAAGATTTTAGTTATTTTTCTGTTAATGCTTTCATGTTTGATTCCATTGTGGTTGGAGAACACACTTAGTATGATATAATTTTAAATTTGTTGAGGTTTGTTTTATGGCCCACAATATGTTCTATATTGGTATATGTTCCATGGGTGCTTGAAAATAATTGTAGTCTACTGTTACTGTGTGTAGTGCTCTAAATATGTATATTAGGTCCTGTTGGTTGGTTGTGTTGTTCAAGTCTATATCCTTGCAGATTTTTTGTGAAGTTGTTCTATGAATTGTTAAGAGTGAGCTGTTGAATTCACCTAGTGTAATTGTGGATTTGCCTATTTTTAAAATAGATAGTTCTGTTTTTACAACTCTTAAAAATAGTTCTATTAATTTTTTGCTTTATAGATCTTTCAGCCCTGTTGCTTTGTGCATTCACATTTCAGATTGCTCTATATTCTAGGTAGATTTTTCCTTTTATCATTTTGTAATGTCCCTCTGTGTCTCTGGTAATTTTCTTTGAAGCTTATTTTATGTGATATTAATATGGCTATTTTTAGTCTCCTTTGATTGATGTTTGCATTATATATGTTTTCCTTTACTTTTATTTTAACCTGTCAACATCATTATATTTGAAGAGAGTTTCTTTTAGACAACATAAAGTTGAGTCATGTTTTTATTTTATTTTTAAAATATTTAAAATTATTTAAGACATACAAATGGCTAACAGACACATGAAAAAATGTTCATCATCTTTAGCCATCAGGGAGATTCAAATCAAAACCACACTGAGATACCACCTTACACCAGTCAGAATGGCCAAAACCAACAAGACAGGAAACAACAAATGTTGGAGAGGATGTGGAGAAAGGGGAACCCTCTTCCACTGTTGGTGGGAATGCAAATTGGTGCAGCCACTTTGGAAAACAGTGTGGAGATTCCTCAAGAAATTAAAAATAGAGCTACCCTATGACCCTGCAATTACACTACCGGATATTTACCCCAAAGAAGCAGATGCAATACAAAGAAGGGCCACATGTACCCCAATGTTCATAGCAGCAATGGCCACAATTGCCAAACTGTGGAAAGAACCAAAATGCCCTTCAACGGATGAATGGATAAAGAAGATATGGTCCATATATACAATGGAATATTATGCCTCCTTCAGAAAGGATGAATATCCAACTTTTGTATCAACATGGACAGGACTGAAAGAGATTATGTGGAGTGAAATAAGTCAAGCAGAGAGAGTCAATTGTCTTTTGGTCTCACATGTGGAGCATAAGAAAAAACATGGAGGGCATTGTGAGAAGGAAGGGAAGGGTGAATGGGGAGAAATCAGAGGGGGCAAGGAACCATGAGAGACTATGGACTCTGAGCAGCAAACTGAGGGGTTTGGAGGGGAGGGGGTGGGGAGTTGGGCGAGCCTGGTGGTGGGTATTGAGGAGGGCACGTATTGTATGGAGCACTAGGTGTGGTGTATGAACAATGAACCTTGGAACACTGAAAAAAGTAAAAAAAAGAATGAAAGAAAAACATATATATATGTATATCATATATGCATATATATAATAAAATACAATGAAAGTAGACAAATATATATGTATATCTATATAATATATACATAAAAATAAAAATTAAAAAAATAAATCAAGAATTAACAGTGAGAGAATAACTGAAGAAATAATACTGAAACACTAAAGAACAACAACAGCAAAAATGAAGAGTACTTTATACTGTTTTCCCTAAGAGCTAAATCTTTGCAGTTCTCTATGGTCAGTAAACTTGGTGCAAGCGTGTTGCATGTGCTCATCTTCTGGGGGAGGGGCCTATTGCTTTGATTCTCATATGCCCTTGCACTGATGGAAAGATGCCTCCCTTTTCAAGGGAGTCAGTCTCAGTGTAAGTGGTTCTGGATTCCACTGTGTGGGGCTGTTTTGCTCACTGATGGGCTTTCAGCACTGATGGGCAGGATAAATATGGTGGTGCCCTGCTCTCTAGCCTTGGAGCTGAAAGTTCATGCCACCCATTCTTTAGTAAGCCCTCATAAAAAATGCAGTCAATCACTCTTGTCTCCCTGGTTTCTGTCAGAACTCCATGTTCACCTAGCCTGTGACTGAATGTTTTTTATCTCAGGGACATGACTGAGTTTCAAGACTCCCAGTTTTAAGGACTCCTGAAGCATGGACCCATGCTGTTCCTCCTAGGGGAGTGAGAGGGGTCTCACCATGCTTCTGCCTTTTGCTGGGCCCCTTCCCAGAAAGCAGTTGCAGGACTGTGTAGTAGTTCACAGTTTATGGCAACATAGAGCAGAAAGCTGGTACCTAGGGCGCCTGGGTGGCTCAGTTGGTTGAGCAACTGCCTTCAGCTCAGGTCATGATCCTTGGGTTCTAGGATCGAGTCCCACATTGGGCTCCCAGCTCCATGGGGAGTCTACTTCTTCCTCTGGCCTTCTCTCTTCTCATGCTCTCTCTCACTTTGTCTGTCTCCAAACAAACAAACAAATAAATAAAAGAAAGCTGGTACCTAGACTTGCTGTTCTCAGCTGGCTTCCCCACTCCAGTGCCTGGGAACTCTGCTTCTCTAAGGTACCACCCATCCTTCTTGAGACCCCAGGGATCCTGAGACCACGCTATCACAAGGGATTCCACTCCACTTCATCATCTCAGCAACTTTGAGCCAGGAATATACCTCTCTGTAGCAGACTTCTGGAAGTTCTGATTTTGTGCTCTGCTGCTTACAATATATTCAGTAGTCTCCTTAAGCAGGCTCTCTCCCCTCCTCCATATCCTCAGATATATCACCCAGGATGAAAGTCTCTACACCTCTTACCTTCCAAAAAGTGGTCGCTTTTCTACTTGAAGAATTACAGCATTTCTTTTCTCAGAACTTTGTTTGATTTATTAGGTGTTCAGAATGATTTGATAACTATCTAGTTCAACTAGAGGGACCAGAGAAACTTATGGTCCTCTACTCCTCTGGCATCTTAACTAAACCCCCTGTCCCAGAAGTCAGGTCATGGTTTTAAAAATCACTCTGCTAATCTCTGTCTTTTAATTCTTTTAACTGGTATATTTAGACCATTGTAAATTATTAATATGTTAGGATTTAAATCTGCCATTTTATTTTTTGTTTTCTGTTTGTTCCCTGTTTTGATTTATATGTTTTATTTATCTCATTTTCCTGTGGGTTACTTGAACATTTTTTAGAGTTCCATTTTGATTTATCTTATAGGGGTTTTGAGTGTATCTTTTTGTATAGCATTTTTAGTGTTTGCTTTTAGTATTACATTTATATACATGTACATAACTTATCACATGTGTCATCATTTTATCAGTTTGAATGAAGTATAGACCTTAGCTCCCTTTATGTCCCTTCACCCTCCCTGTTTAAAATGTGATTGTTTTAGATATTTTCTCTACATATATTTAGAACCTCATCAGACAATGTTATACTTTTTGCATCAACCATAATAAAACATAATTTAGAAGACTCAGGAGAAGGAAAACCTATTGTATATACCCATATTTTTGGTTACTGTGTTCTTTCTTTTCTTGATGTCCAAGGTTCTTTCTTTTACCATATTTAGAGAACTACCTTTAGCCATTCTTATAGGTAGGTCTACTCCTAAGTTTTCTTCATTTTTCTGCATCTGAGAATGTCTTGATTTTCCCTTCCTTCCTGAGGATATTTTTGCTGGATACAGAATTCTGGGGTGATAGTTTTGTTTCAGCACTTGAAAGATGTTGTGCCACTTTATTTTGGTACTCATGGTTTCTTTTTTTTCCCTCAAATATGTTTATTTTATTTTTTCAGTGTTACAAGATTGATTGTTCATGCACCACACCCAGTGCACTCATGGTTTCTGATGAGAAATGTGCTATTATTCAAATTGTTTTTCCCCTATAGATAAGGAATTGCTACTCTTTCACCACTTTCAATATTTTTTTCTTTGACTTTGGTTTCAGAAGTTTAACTATGATGTGTGTTGGTGTGGATTTTTTTGCATTTACCATTTTTGGAATTCACTTTGCTTCTTGAACTTGTACATTTATATCTTTTATGACATTTGGGGAAGTTTCAGCCATTATTTCTTTGAGCATTTTTTCAGACCCACCCTCTTCTCTCCTTCCAGGAGAGAAGACACAATGACACAAATATTAGATCTCTTGTTATAGTCCCACAAGTCAGTGCAACTTTGTGGATTATTTTTCACTCTATTTTCTCTTTATTGTTCAGATTGGGTAATTTCTGTTCTGTCTTCTAGGTCACTGATTCCTTCCTCTATCCCCTCCATTCTGCTGTTGGGACCATCAACTGAACTTTATATTTTGGTGATTTTATTTTTTTGGTTCTAAAATTTGCATTTTGTTCTTTATACCTTCTATTCCTTTGTTGAGACTTTCTATTTTTTCCTGAGTTTCTCTATTTTTTCATTTGTTTCAAGTGTCTTTATAATTGCCCATTGGAGAATGATTATGATGATGGTTTATAATATTTGACAGATAATTCTAACATCTGTGTCATCTTGGTATTATCATTTATTTTTTCTTTTTTCATTCAGTTTGAGATCTTCCTGGTTCTTTGTATGCTAAGTAATTTTCAGTTGAAGTTTGGACGTTTTTGCTATATGAGGCTCTGGATTTTATTTAAACCTTCTATTTTAGCTGGCATGTTTTGATACTGATTTGACAGGGTAAGAAGGGTGTCACCTCATTATTTCCAGGTAGGGATAGAATTCTATATTCCCTATTCAACCTCAATTGATAGCCAAGGTTGGGGGAATCTTCATTACTGCTGGTCAAGGGTAGGATTTCTATCTCCTGACCAGGTCTCCATTGAGAAATTACTGGCTGGGAAGGGTGGATATGTCTTGTTACTGCTCGCCTTCTGACTTTCACTAATTCTTTTTTTTTTTTTTAAAGATTTTATTTATTTATTTATTAGGAAAGAGAGAGAGTGAGAGAGAGCATGAGGGGAGAAGGTCAGAGTGAGAAGCGGACTCCCCATGGAGCTGGAAGCCCAATGTGGGACTCGATCTCGGGACTCCGGGATCATGACCTGAGCCGAAGGCAGTTGCCCAACCAACTGAGCCACCCAGGCGCCCCTGACTTTCACTAATTCTTAAAGTTTCAGAGCAGTCTCGTTTATGTTGGACAGTGGCAAAAAACCCGACTCTCAGCTTTCTCTAATGTCACCTCCATCAATGTGGAGGTTACCTTGTTACTTCTGGGGATGTGTGGAAGTCTAGGCTCCTCAGGTGATTTCTAGGGGCCTCATTATTGCCCAGGAGTGATGAAGTTCCAACTCCTTACATGGTCTTCTCTGGTATGACCCAGTGGAGGTTTGGGGCCTTATGGCTTTGCAAGAGTGGATGCCTGTTTCCCATTCAGCCTTTGCTGGCATGGATAAAGGTGGGGCTTCAGGTGTTTTCTATGATGTTCAACTAGAGTATAATATTAATTGTCTGAAAGTTTACTGTTGCTAGGTGTTCCTGGTCCTTGGACTAGTGAAAGCAGTTTTTAATTTTTGGTTTCTTTTTGTCTGCACCCACTGGTGTTTCTAGGTTGCTAGATTCTTCATCTCTAAGTCTGAGATATATTAAGCAAAAAGAAAACTGGAGGAATTTATAGCCGTGTTGTTCCTCAGCAATGGAAGTCCCTAGCTGGTCTTTTTTTCTCCATCTTCAAGAGTCTTCCTATGCTTGTTTTATATATAATTTCCAGGGTTTTTAGTTGTTCTTATTGGGGAGAATAAGGAAAAATATATCTATTCCAAATTCCAAGAAGCAGAAGTGTGTTATTTTTTAAGAAATCAAAGTAACTTATTTGCATAGTCTAAAGCATTTATGATAAAAATCTGCAGTCCCCTACCCCTTCCTTACATATGCCTGGGTCTGACTCTTTGGAAACAACCACTTACAATATTTTTAGCTGTTTCTTCTATTATTTCCTTCCACAATTCTAAACAATATGCTCACTCCACTACTTATTGACTTAAAAAATTCAATATCTATTGATTTTTTTTGTGTGGTGATAGATGAGGATTTAGGTTTCTAATGTATTTTACCTCATTTTCATCATCTTTTCAATATAGTCATGTCACTATTTTTTTCATTAAACTGGTATCAATGTTTATATTATTATAATAAAGTAAGTGGTATTCTTTAATTTTTCCAAGTTGTTCTATCAAATATGCCTCACACCTGTTGTTTTTTTCTCTTCTCTCAAATTTTCCATCATATTAACTCATCTACCATAAGGCTTCTTTTGCCCCAAATTTCTTTTCTTTGAAGTCCTTTGCTTTCTTTTTCCTATCTGGACTGGTTAGTGACACCTTACACAGGTGTCATCCTGGAACTTTTCTGAAATTTCAGTGCTGTGCCTTGGTATAGACAAAGCTTTTAAAATTCATTTTGTTGGAACTTTTGTGAACACTTTTAATCTGCATACTCATGTTTTTCAGGTCTGGGAAATTGTCTTATGGTATTTCTTTGAAAATTTCTTCTTCACTTTCTCTCTCTCTTTATTGCAGGACCTAACATTAATTAGTTGGATATTAGAACTCTTGGATTGATTCTGGAAGACACTAATTTTTTTTCTATTTTTTGACTCCTATTCATTTTTGAACTACTTTTAGGGAATTTTTTGTTATTTTATTTCTCATTTCCTATTGAAATTTTATTTTATTAAGTTATATGTATTGATTTTATGTAAAAAGGTATTAATTCTTATTAAGGTTTAATTTTTTAAGTTTTTAACTTTTTTCCTGATTTTTTTTTAAAGATTTTGTTTATTTACCTGACAGAGAGGAGAGAGATCACAAGTAGGTAGAGAGGCAGGAAGAGAGAGGAAGCAGGCTCCCTCCTGAGCAGAGAGCCCCACATGGGGCTCGATCTCAGGACCGAGATCATGACCTGAGCCGAAGGCAGAGGCTTTAACTCACTCAGCCACCCAGGCGCCCCTTTTTTCCTGATTTTTTAATAACATTTTATGTCTATGTCATGGATGGCATACTTTCATATATCTTACAGCCTTTTTCCTATTCTCTGAATTATTTTCTCAAGTCTTTGTTTATGTTTGCTTTTCTCATATGTTGAGGGCTTTTCTCAGTGATATGATGATGGTTTGTTACCTGCTTATATGTAGGTTTGATGCATAAAAGCTGAATGGGGGCTTTGTGTATATGGGCAGGGTGTACAATCTGGAGAAGTTTACTACTGATTGTTCAGATGGTTCACTGGGGACCCAAACTATCACAATGTAGAGGTCTTTTCTTTTAAGTCACGTTTCTCCAGAGATTGCTCTTTCAATTACTTGCCTGAGGTTACTAATTTGGTTGTAAGACTTTATGATCACAGTGTAGAGGAAGGGGTATGCATGAGTATCTGGCCATTTCATATACAGCATTTCAACTTACATTCAACTTTGTATTCAACTTCACTCATCATCTTTCTTGCTGTCTCTGATTCCTAAGATTTTTCAGTTCAGCTTCACCAGTTAATAAATCTTCTTTGGCTTCTGACTTACAGAGGAGGTTCTGGCTGAGAATGTTCTGTGAGTATGAGGAATAGTGTGTGTGTGTGTGTGGGGGGGGGGTAATCTTTGATTATTCCATATATACATTTTCAATATATCCTTATTTTTACCCAAGAACTCCATCCCTACACACGGCCAGAAATGATACCTCTAAGATTTGAGCCTCTCTAGGATTCTGTGAATCTTTTCAGGTGTCTTTTCATTAAAATTCCCTCTCTGCATGTTTTAGGTCATGAACTTCTCTACTTTGCAAATCAATGACCACTCTTTCATCTACTTTCTGTCTTTTAAAATATTTCTTTGAATCTTTTATCAGTCGATGTTTCCTCTCTTGTTTTCATTCTATTTGTTGGTCCTTAATTCTAATGAAGAAATAAATATGCTTAAAAATATATTCCCATTTTTAATTTTGCCATATCCCTAGAACAGCACATTTCAGACTTTAATGTGCATAATGATCACCAGCAGATCTTGTTAAAGTAAATATTCTGATTCAGTTGTTCTGGGTGGGGCCTGAGATTCTCCATTTCCAACAAGCTCCAAGGTGAAGCTCCCAGATTATGCATTGACTAACAATAGTCTAAAGCATCTTATCTGCCTCCATTCTTTGATTTTTCTTTCTGTCATGGTTAGGAGGCAAGATTAGTTGGCTGGCTGCTGTGGGATGTGCACATGAGAAAATGAATTTGAAAGGCCATAAAAAACAGCTTCTTAACCAAAGGTACTCCCCACCCTTTTAATCAAGGGTACTTCCAAAACCCTGAAATATTCCCATATTGACCATTATCCACCTTTTTACTTTCAAATATACTAGATACCTATGGAAGGAATTTTTCCAGCTTTAGTGAGATCACATTGTGTATGAGATTACATTGTGTGTGCTTAAGGAATTCAATGTGATAATTTGATATACATATATATTATAAAATGATTACTACAATAAGGTTAGTTAACACATCCATCACCTCATATAGTTAACTTTTTTGTGTGTGTGTATGGTGAACATTTAAGATCTACTCTTTTAGCAACTTTCAAGTATACAATACAGTATCGTTAACTATCGGCACTATGCTGTACATTACATCCCCAGAACTTACTCTTCCTCTAACTGGGAGATTGTATTTTTTGACCACCATCAAGCATCAACTCCTCCCAGCCCCTGGCAATCACCTATTTCTGAGTTCTTTTTCTTTTCTTTTTTTTTTTAAAGATTCCACATTTAAGTGAGATCATATGGTATAAGTCTTTCTCTGACTTATTTTGCTTGCCATGATGCCCTCAGGGCCCATCAATGTTACTACAAATGGCAGGATTTCTTTTTTATGGATAATAATACTGCATTGTATATATATGTCACATATTCTTCATCCATTCATCCATTGATGGATGCTTAGTTTGTTTCTGTGTTTTGGCTATTGTAAATAATTCTGCAATAGACATAGGGTTGCAGATAAGTCTTCAAGATAGTAATCTTTATAGTAATCTTTCTTCTAGGAGTTTTATGGTTTCAGGTCTTATGTTTAAGTCTTTAATCTGTTTCAAGTTAATTTTTGTGAGTGGTGTAAGATAGGGATCTAATTTCATTCTTGTGCAGATAAATATCAAGTTTTCTCAACACCATTTGTTGAAGAGACTATATTTTCCCATTGAGTATTTTTGACTCCTTTGTCAAATATTAGTTGATCATATCTAATGGGTTTATTTCTGGGGTCTCAATTTTGTTCCCTTGGTCTATGTGTTTGTTTTTATGCTAGTACCATACTGTTTCCCCCCCAAATATGTTTATTTTTTCAGTGTTACAAGATTGATTGTTCATGCACCACACCCAATGCTTCATGCAATATGTGCCCTTCTCAATCCCCACCACCAGGCTCATCCTACCCCCCACCCTCTCCCCTCCAAAACACTCAGTTTGTTGCTCAGAGTCCACAGTCTCTCCTGGTTCATCGCCCCCTCCAATTTCCCCTCATTCACCCTTCCCTTCCTTCTCACAATGCTCTCCATGATTTTCTTTATGCTCCACATGTAGGTGAGACCATAAGATAATTGACTCTCTCTGCTTGACTTATTTCACTCCGCATAATCTCTTCTAGTCCCGTCCATGTTGATACAAAAGTTGGATATTCCATACTGTTTTGATTACTGTAGCTTTGTAATATTGTTTGAAATCAGAAAGTATGATGCCTCCAGCTTTCTTTTTCTTTCTCAGTATTGCTTTGGCTATTTTTGTTTATTTCCACAAAATTTTATTTTGTTTATTTTCATAAAATTTTGAGATTGTGTTTTTTTTTCTGGAAAAATGCCATTGTGATTTTGATAGGAATTGCATTGAATCTATAGATGATTTTGGGTAGTATGGACATTTTAACAATATTAGTTTTTCTAATCCATGAACTCAGGATATATTCCCATTAATTTGAGTCTTCTTCAATTTCTTTCATCAAAGTCTTGTAGTTTTCAGTGACATCTTTTTGTTCAATTTATTCCTAAATACTTTATTGTTTTTGATGCTATTGTAAATTGGATTATTTTCTTTTTTTAAAGATTTTATTTTTAAGTGATCTCTACACCCAACATGGGGCTTGAACTCATAACCCTGAGATCAAGAGTCTCATGCTCCTCTGACTGAAGCAGCCAGGTGTTCCTGGATTGTTTTTTGTAATGTCTTTTTTGATACTTTGTTCTTAGCATATAAAAACACAACTGATTTTTGTATGTTGATTTTATATCATGCAACTTTATGGAATTCATGTATTAGTTATAAGTTTTTTGGTATAGTCTTTAGGGTTTTCTATATATAATATCATGTCATATGCAAATAGACAATTTTACTTTTTCTTTTCTTTTTTTAAAGACTTTATTTATTTATTTGACAGAGGGAGAGATCACAAGTAGGCACAGAGATAGGCAGAGAGAGAGAGGGAGGCAGGCTCCCCACTGAGCAGAGAGCCTGATGCAGGGCTCCATCCCAGGACCCCGAGATCATGACCTGAGCCAAAGGCAGAGGCTTTAACCCACTGAACCACCCAGGTGCCCCTACTTTTTCTTTTCAATTTGGATACCTTTTATTTCTTTTTCTTGCCCAATCACTCTGACTAGGACTTCTAGTGCTATGGTGAATGGAAATGGTGAAAGTGGATAGATACCCTTGTCTTGTTCCTGATCTTAGAGAAAAGTTTTCTTCCTTTCACCATTGAGTATGATGTTAGTTGCAGGTTTGTCATATATAGTCTTTATTATATTGATGTATGTTCCTTCAGTACTCACTCTTTTTATCATGAAAAGATACTGAATTTTATAATATGCTTTTTCTGCATCTACTGAATCATATGATTTTTATCTTTCATTCTTTTAGTTTAATGTACCATATCTATTGATTTGTATATGTTGAATCATCCTTGTATCCAAGGGCTAAGTCCCATTGGATTATGGCATATGATCCTTTTATTATTTTTTATTTTAATTTTTATTTTCTGGCACATGATCCTTTTAATATGATGTTGAATTTGGTTTGCTAGTATTTGTTGAGAATTTTTACATGTATATTCATCAGAGGTGTTGGTTGGTAGGTTTTTTTTTTTTTTTCTTATACTGTCCTTATTTGTCTTTGGTATCATGGTACTGCTGGTCTCATACAATATATTCAAGAGTGTTTCTTCCTCTTCAATTTTTTGAAAGAGTTTAAGAAGTATTTATGTTACTTCTTCTTTAGATATTTGTTAGAATTCACCTGTGAAGCCATCTGGTTCTGAGCTTTTCTTTGTTGAGAGGTTTCGGATTACTGTTTCAATTTTCTAGGTCATAACTGGTCTGTTCAGAATTTCTATTTCTTTATGATTCAATCTTTCTAGGTTGCATATTTCTAAGAATTTACCCATTTCTCTTTGGTTGTCCAATTTCCTGGTTGGACAGCCAACCAGCATATAATTGGTCATAGTAGTCTCTTATAATCCTTTGTACTTGTACAGTACCAGTTGTAATGTCTTTCATTTCTGATTTTATTTATTTGATTTCTCTCTCTTGTTTTCTTGGTTAGTCTAGCTAAAGGTCTGTTAATTTTCTTTATCTTTTCAACAAACCAATTCTTAGTTTTGTAATTTTTTCTATTGCTTTCTATTCTCTATTTCATTTCTTTCTTTTTTTTTCTCCCCAAATTTGTTTATTTTAATTTTTCAGTGTTACAAGATTGATTGTTCATGCACCACACCCAGTGCTCCATGCAGTACGTGCCCCTCTCGATACCCACCACCAGGCTCACCCCTCCACCC
>CM052801.1:83925704-83962965 GCA_028533885.1 Nasua narica | reverse complement strand
ATCTAGATGAACTTCTGGGATCCAACTCTATCTCAACCTCCTACTTCTCCGCCATCTTGCTCCTCCTCTCTCAGTGTGGTTTTGATTTGAATCTCCCTGATGGCTAAAGATGATGAAGATTTTTTCATGTGTCTGTTAGCCATTTGTATGTCTTCTTTGGAGAAGTGTCTGTTCATGTCTTCTGCCCATTTATTGATGTGTTTATCTGTTTTGTGAGTGTTGAGTTTGAGGTGTTCTTTATAGATCTTAGATATCAGACTTTTGTCTGTAGTGTCATTTGTGAATATCTTCTCCCATTCTGGGGGTTACCTCTTTGTTTTGTTGACTGTTTCCTTTGCTGTGCAGAAGCTTTTTATCTTGATGAAGTCCCAAAAGTTCATTTTCACTTTTGTTTCCTTTGTCTTTGGAGACGTGTCCTGAAAGAAGTTGCTGTGGCTGATGTTGAAGAGGTTACTGCCTATGTTCTTCTCTAGGGTTTTGATAGATTCCTGTCTCACGTTGAGGTCTTTTATCCATTTTGAGTTTATCTTCATGTATGGTGTAAGGGAATGGTCAAGCTTCATTCTTCTACATATAGCTGTCCAATTTTCTAAGCACCATTTATTGAAGAGACTGTCTTTTTTCCACTGGATATTTTTGCCTGTTTTGTCAAAGCCTCACTCAAAAAAATTGAAAAATCTCAAATACACCAGCTCTCTTTACACCTTAAAGAACTGTAAAACCAACAACAAGTCAAGTCAACCCCACGCACAGGAAGGGGAATAATCAAGATTATAGCAGAGATCAACGAGTTAGAAACTAAAGAAACAGTAGAACACATCAATGAATCCAGAAGTTGGTTTTTTGAAAGAATCAATAAGATCTATAAGCCACTGGCCAAACTAATCCAGAAGAAAAGAGATTTGTTAAAATGTCTATACTGCCCAGAGCAATCTATACTTTCAATGCCATCCCAATAAAAATTCCACCAGTTTTTTTCAAAGAGCTTGAACAAACAATCCTAAAATTTGTATGGAACCAGAAAAGACCCCGAATTGCTAAGGAAATGTTGAAAAAGAAAAACAAAGCTGGGGCATCACATTGCCTAATTTCAAACTTTACTACAAAGCTGTGATCGCCAAGACAGCATGGTACTGGCACAAAAACAGACACATAGATCAGTGGAACAGAATAGAGAACCCAGAGATGGACCTGCAACTCTATGGTCAAATAATCTTTGACATTTAAAGAATTTCAGAGAAATTCTAATACTTGTCAAATATTGCCTATCCTTTTATTGCTGTATCTAGCACTTTGAGAGGTATGAATTCTGCCAGTGTCAGCACCTTCTGCAGCTAAATTCCTTGTTTCACTTTGACAGCCATTTCCCCTTCCTCCCAGGTGCCACTGAAAACAGCAGCCTTCAAAGCTTTGCTGAAAATTCTTTCCTCCAATGTCGTGTTCAACGCAGCAGCGAGGCTAGTAGGGCTGAGGGTATTTCTCTTTTTCAACAACTGGTTCCTGCCGTTCACTTCTGGAGCCATCATGTCAGCTCTTCTATTAGCTGTCTCTTTCTTCTTCGAGTGGTACCTCAACATAAGACCATGGTCCCTCCCTTCTCTCTGCTCTGAAAATAATTCTGAAAAGAACCCCATGATCCAAATTTCTCATTTTACACTGTCGATCTGTCCATTTTGTCCATTAAGGCCACCACCAGACTATATTTTCTCTCTTACTCACCCATTCTCAAATTTTCATAGGTCCTGTCTTTAGTTTTGTTTTAGTTTTCTCTTTTTCACTTATATCCTTGATATTGTATATAAATTTTTCTTATTCTTTGATATTTTCTATTTTGCTTTTGTTTTTTCTTTCTGTACTCTCCATTAAACACATCTTTGTTTTGGAATCTGTGCTTAACTCTATAAGGCCATTGGCTTGGATCTTTCCTTGGAGCCTTTCCTTGGAATATTATGTAGATCATTCTTGTCATATCCTGCAAGTGGCATAAAAGTTCTGAGAATTTTTTCTGAGGAAATAGTAATACATGTGCATGCAGATGTATGTACATAGAAGGTTTTTAGGACCATAATATTAAAATTGTGTAAAACTAGGTATAACCAAAATTTCTATCAATAAGAGACTAAATAAATTTTGGTACATCTTATAATGAAATACTAAACATGCATTTGAAATGACAATGTAGAGTTATATTTATAGACATTGAAAGATTCTATACTATTTATTGAGTGAAAAGATAGGTTACAAAGTATAAATATACTATGATATGTATGGTATATTTGTTAAACAGTGGCGATTCTTGTAAGGCAGATTTGAGTATAAATATTGGCCTTATCATTTACTAGCTCTCTGATTTTTGGTAAATTATTAACTTCCCTGTGTGTTGATCACCACATTCGTAAAATAGGGATAATAATAGCACCTTCCCCATAGGGCATTTTGTAAGGATTAGATCACGTAATTCATGCTAAGTGCTCAGGACAGTGACTGCTCATTATTTCCAGTTTTTGGAACAAATAAAAATGTATATGAAAGTGCTTTGAAGGGTAGAAAGTGACTGAGACATCACATATTGACAAATATAAAAATGTATTATGACTTTGTACTGATATATTGAGTATGGGGGAATATCTCCTAAACTCTGAAATACTCCCTCTCCAAGGAATGCCACATAAAGTTGGAAGGACTTCCCCTTATAGTAAGGGAGTGAAGGCAAGGTTATTTCTGCCCACAGGAACTTACAGATGTTTCCTCAAAACTCTCAGCACTATAACATCTCATATCTTTGACAAAATTGTAGCTTAAATAGTTTCTTCTGTGCTGTCTTTCATACTTCTTCCCTTTTTACAGAGTCTAATCAGAAACCACGGATTTCAATATTATCATAGGACAAAATGAATAATGGTCGGGATTTCTGAGAGTTTGTGTCAGATAAGCTGACAGGTGGGATAGAGCTTTATGTTAGGAAACCTCTGAACACTGCTCCTCATCACACTTCCCCTGTGTATGAGGGAGACACAACTTCAACTATTTTGATATTTGAAGATGTTATAGCTAAAGAGGTTTGTCACAGGAGATCTTCATGGAACATTCAGCCCATCTTCTTGAGCAGGCTCCAGCACATATTTCCCTTAGGTGAGAGGATGGGTCTTCCTTGTTTTTTCAGCATTCTTGATTTGGTTAAGATCTCTCCTTATTCAAAGTCCTAGACTTTAACTGTTTCCAAACTTTATAGTTACAGTTCTTAGACTTTAACTGTTCTGACACATTCATTTTTAGGGAACAAATTATTTTACTAAAAATAGTGCTTTTTTTTTTTTTTTTTTTGGTCTAATCATCTGTAATTAGAAGTTTCCAAAGGAATAGGGAATGTACAACTAGTGCTCAGCATGGGTCTGGTGGATATTTGCTGATTTCCTGAATATTTTTCTTATTGGAGGATGGTTGACACACAATGTTACATTCATTTCAGGAGTACAACATAGTGATTCATCAAGTCTATACAGTATGTTACGCTCACCACAAGTATAGCTACCATATAACACTATTACAGTACCATTGACTATGACTATATTCCCTATGCTCTGCCTTTCATCCCTGTGGCTTATTCATTCCATACTGAAAGACTGTATCATCCACTCCTCTTCACCCATTTTACCTATCCCCTGCTCCCCTCCCTTCTAGCAACCATCAGTTTATTCTCTGTACTTATGTTTCTGCTTTTTGTTTTTTATATTACACATATAACTGAAATCATATAGTATTTGTCTGACTTATTTCACTTAGTTTAGTACCCTCTACATCCATCCCTGTTGTTGCAAATGGAAGAAAGCTCATCCTTTTTTTTATGGCTGAGTATATTCCATTGTATATACATACCACATCTTTTTTATCCATTCAACTACTGATGGACAGTTGGGTTGCCTCCATCACTTGGCTACTGTAAATAATGATGCAGTAAACACAGGGGTGCATATATCTCTTTGTGTTTTTTTTCTCCCCTAATATGTTTATTTTATTTTTTTAGTGTTACAAGATTGATTGTTCATGCACCACACCCAGTGCTCCATGCAATACGTGCTCTTCTCAACACCTACCACCACGCTCGCCGACCCCCCACCTCCAAAACACTCAGTTTGTTGCTCAGAGTCCACAGTCTCTCCTGGTTTATCGCCCCCTCCGATTTCCCCCCATTCACCCTTCCCTTCCTTCTCACAATGCCCTCCATGATTTTCTTTATACTCCACACGTAAGTGAGACCATAAGATAATTGACTCTCTCCACTTGACTTATTTCACTCCGTATAATCTCTTCTAGTCCTGTCCATGTTGATACAAAAGTTGGATATTCATCCTTTCTGATGGAAGCATAATATTCCATTGTATAGATGTACCACATCTTCCTTATCCATTCATCTGTTGAAGGGCATTTTGGTTCTTTCCACCGTTTGGCGATTGTGGTCATTGCTGCTATGAACATTGGGGTACATGTGGCCCTTCTTTGTGCTGCATCTGCTTCTTTGGGGTAAATACCCAGTAGTGCAATTGCAGGGTCATAGGGTAGCTCTATTTTTAATTTCTTGAGGAATCTCAATACTGTTTTCCAAAGTGGCTGCACCAACTTTGAATTAGTGTTTTTGTTTTCTTTGAGTAAGTACCCAGTAGTGGAATTATTGGATCATATAGTATTTCTATTTTTATTTTTTTGAAGAACTTTCACACTGTTTTCCACAGTGGCCATACAAATTTACATTCTCACCAACAGGGCACAGGGTTCCTTTTTCTCCACATCCTTGCCAACACTTGTTATATCTTATCTTTTTGATTTTAGCCATTCTGATATGTGTCAGGCAGTATCTTACTGTGATTTGCAATTCCCTGATGATGAGTGATGTTGAGTATCTTTTCATGTGTCTGTCAGTCATTTGTATGTCTTCTTTGGAAAAATGTCTATTCATGTCCTCT
Source organism: Nasua narica (assembly GCA_028533885.1). NCBI lineage: Eukaryota > Metazoa > Chordata > Mammalia > Carnivora > Procyonidae > Nasua > Nasua narica. Next base: position 83,958,004 of record CM052801.1, on the reverse strand, counting down.
GCCCATTTTAAATTGGATTATTTGTTTTTTGTGTTCCTGAATATTCTTTAAAAGTATGTGTCAAAGAAACATGAATTGGTGATGAAAATTCTGTGTCACATATAAGAAAAGCTTCCTTCTTCAAGTATTCAGTAAGCATTGTAATATCCTACAGTGTAAGAGGCATAGTACTGAATACAGTGAGCTGAATACATAGCTGAAAAAGATAAAGTACCTGTATTATAGTCTGGTGGGGGGGGGTATAAGACATATATCCGTAGGTAGAATGTGATCAGTATCACAGAGCCAAGGAAATTAATAGTTCCAGGACTTCAGAGAAGAGACTGATCTCTTCTGATTGAAGGATTCATGAAGGGGATAGCATTTGGACAATATCTTGAAGGGCAAGTGGGGTGTGGCATTTCCAATAGAGGAAATGGCATAAGCAAAGACATGGATGCTGGAAAGAATTTTTCTTTTTTTTGAGAACTAGGATTAGTACAATTGGATAGGAAAGGGAAAAATGATTATAGAATGTCTGGCCTTGAAGGGTCATTTGAGATAATTTAATCTGTTCCCCTCATTTTATAGGTGAAGAAACAGGTAACTTGTTCAAAGTAATCAAGCCAGTTTGTAGTAGTTTGGCATTATAGCTTTAGATGTTAGGTAAAATATATTTCAGTTTTTTTGATAGGCAGTAGAAAACACTGGGGATTTTTGATCAGCAGAGTGATAACAGCAGATATAATAATAATAGTTCACACATATTGCATGTTTACTATGCACCAAGCCTGGGGCTAACTCGTACCTGGTATCTCATTTACTCCACTCTAGGAGATAGATACTGTTATTAGCCATATTTGAAAGATGAATGAAATAATGCTCTTTTAGGTTAAGTGAATTCCCCAAACTCACAGAGCTCATAAACAATAGAGCTAAAATTTGAACCCAATAGTCTAGCTCCAAAATCTAAGCCCTGAACATCTATACTAAACTACCATCAAAATGATGCATTAGGAAGTGGCAGTAGGTCATAGGATGAATAGGAATAGAAGAAAGAATAGAGATAGGAAGACCAGTGAGGAGACCACTGTAGTAATTCAGAGAAGAGGTGATTAGGCCCAAATTATGGTTGGGAGTTATTAGAATGGATGAAAGGGAGGGACCCAAGAAATATTTTAAAAGAAGACTTGATGGATTGGATGAATTTTTGGGAAGGGGAATAAAAAGTCATTAGGAAGCTCTCTGAATCAAGAGAGTGAGATGATTTCTAAAGGAAAGCAGTAGAAGTTTAAAAACTACATCAATAGAGGTATAAGAGCTAGAGAAAGAAAACAGCTTTGCTTTAACAACTATGAGCAAGCCAAACTTAAAGCATCCAGTTCTGAGACTTGAGATTGATAAACTGAAGTATATTTAAAAAAAGATGGCTAGAGGGTGCCTGGGTGGCTCAGTGGTTAAGTGTCTGTCTTCAGCTCAGGTCATGATCCCAGGGTTCTGGGTTCCAGTCCAGAATCTGGCTCCTTGATCACGGGGAGTCTTCTTCTCCCTCTGCCTGGTGCTCCTCATGCTTGTGCGCTCTCTCTCTCGCTCTCTCTCTCTCTGTTTCTCTCTCTAACAAATAAATAAATAAAATCTTAAAAAAAAAATGATCCCAGAGTCTTGGGATCAAGCCCCTCATCAGACTCTCTGCTCAGCGGGAGCCTCTTCTCCATTTCCCACTCCCACTGCTTGTGTTCCCTCTCCCTGTCAAATAAATAAATAAAACCTAAAAAAAAAATGACTAGACCCCAGGCTTAGCTGGTGTCCAGTAGGGTAGGGCAGAGTTTGGACCTGGAGCAGAGCTGGCTGAGCGGGCACCTAATCCTCCCTGCCACCTCTCCCACTCTCCCCCACCCCACCCCGTGGCCCAAAACACACTCTCCTAGTGCCTCCATTAGGTGGATATCCATGAGTTTGGTGAGAACAAATTCGTGGACAAGCAGGAGGAGGCGGTGGCAGCCACTGAGCCAGGCCAGAACCCTAGCAAGGTGGATGGTGTTCTGCGGCAAGGGGACAGGCTTCCGGCATTCCATGCAGTCTTACGGAACTCTCCTGTCAACATCAAGAATCAAGATGTGAAGGAATGAACCTAGCGTGTAGTACTGAAAGTGCTTACAAACTTTAAGAGCAGTGCAACTGAGCAGGCTGTGCAGTCACTGGACAGAAATGACATTGACTTGCTAATGAAGTACAATTTATAAAGGGTTTGAGAAGCCCACAGAAAACAGCAGCGCGGTGTTACTCCAGTGGCATAAAAAGGCATTAGCAGTAAAAAGACTAGGCTCCATTATGAGTTCTTAAAGCAAGAAAGACTTTTTTAAAAAAAGGACTCATGTTACCTTGAGAAGGTTTTTGGCTGTACAGGCCGGCCGATGAAGTGATTGACAATGGACTATCATCCTAGGAACTCCCAACTAAACTATTTCAGGACATGCATCCCCTAAAGTGTATTTTGTTTTCAAGGTGGAGGGAGAACTCGTCTGTTTGCTAAATCCTTTGCAGGATCTCATAGTCGATGCCTTTGTTCAGGTGTAACACAGAACTGATGTAACTGTCTCCTGGAGTGGCTGGCCAGCGTTAGTCAGGTATACCTGTGTGCTCTGCCTATTTCAAATGGGGGAGGGATGATTTGGGCAGGTAGAGATCCAAAAGCTGTGGTAAAAGGGAGAACTTGTTTTTTTGAAATAAAACTTCAAGGGTTTTTACAGGCATCTTGTCTTCCCAGAGAAGACGGGCTCTCTTGGATTCATTGTAAATTGCCTACTATATCATAAAGCTCTTGGCTTATTAGTTAAAAAAAAAGCATGACTAGGATGGTGAAAGGACTTGATGGCTACCAGTCATAGGAATAGGGCTTGATTAGCTTGGAGAAGAGAAGGTACAGGTATGGTCATGATAACTGTCCTCAGACATCTGAAGAAAGACTGTCATACAGAAGTGAAAAACCGATTCCATTTTTTGTAAAGTATGAAGCAGAAGCAGTGCTGATTGGTAGAAGAAATCAGGAGAGAGATTTTGGGCACAGTATAAGGAAGAAATGTACAGAAGTGGGAACTCTGCTGATAGAGAAAGTTACAGGGAAAGATGTTGGTGGAATGAATGACTTGGAAAATGTTGCCAGTTTGGCTCTGGCTCTGGAATGGTCCAAGAATCACTTAATGATAACTTGTTGAGAATGCTGGAAAGAAGATCCAAGTAATAGAGAGGTGGCTAGACAAGGTGAGTTTTAAGGGTTCTTCTATCACTGAGATTCTTTGGAATCGTGGTTGGAGAAAGTTTGAGAACTTAAAACTGTAGCAGCTATTTTTTCTCAAGAATGATGAACTAAAGATTCCAGTGGAATCGTGGACCAAGTCTCTGGAAAGACAGTAAATCTGTCTTTATAGTCCTGAAATTGAAAAGAGATAAATCAAGAAGATGCTTTCCAATGACTGAAAGGCATGCCCAGAAAAGAATATTGCTACTCTAGATTCAGTCTCTGAGTTGATCAAAGTCATTTCTAGAGGATGACAAAATGAGTTGAATCTTTTGGATATTATTTTTGGGGGTGCCTCAGTGGCTGCTCATAGAAACAAGGAGCTGAAACTATTCAGTGACTCATAACATCAAAAGGTAGAAAGAGGTGCAAATATATCCAGTTGGTACAAAACCATGTTACTTCCAACAGTATGCAAGGTTAGGACTAGGGCAGGTAGTCTGGGAATAACAATTTCCTACCTTTTCCTCATTCCTCCTCAGACTGGGTCAACTCTTCACCTTTGGATCAGGGGAGTGCTTGTACACATATTTTGATTTGCTTCATGTCTTACCCTTAAGTTGATTGTTCCATACCTTCTTCTGATCTCAAAAAATGGTCAGATTCATAATGATCTTCTTTGCAGGAGTAATTTGCTGCTTGGTTCATAGATTCCTCTGGAGCAAAAATGATAAATACGTTTTATATTTGGGACCAATTCTGATTGGATAGTAATGGCTGCATAGGGCACTGACAGAAGAAGTGGTTTTAGGCCTCATCTGAACCAGCAGAAAAGAAGGCCATGACTGATTAGTGATGTCTACTTTGTAGGTATGGGATGGGAGAGTGACAGCATGCACACCTCAAAAATGTACTATCCTTGGAGTAGAGGAGAAAGTCATAGATTTCTGCCAAAACTATTATTATCTACACCTTGCTGGGTCAAATAGTTAAAACTCATGACTACTAATCCTTAATCCTCATGTATATTTTCTGGCCATCAGCATCAGATATAAGTTGAGCCTTGATTCTGGCCACAGTATCATTTCCTGACTGTAGTTAAAGCTGAATCCTGGCCCTTACCACAGAATGAGCCCTATTCTGGCCACAGTTGGCACCTAAACTCTACACAGCTATTACACAAATGATCATTATCAGATGGGTTAAGGCAAACCCATTCTCACCACTAGAGACACAGTTCAAGGCCTGTGCTTTACTAGAGGTGGATCAGTAGCTATGCTTTTTGTCTGTGAAGGACAGTGCATTATTGATATAGCAATATGCCTGTCAGTGTTTCTTCTCCAATTATCCAACTGCAGAGAGCACAAATGCTTTACTGCTATGGGAGACAGTCTTTTTTAAAAAAAAATGGAAAGAAAAAAAATGAAACTCAAGTGAAAGAAGTAATTTTCTGTGACTGTGAAAACATAAAGCAAATGCTTGAACATGATTTTAAATGGGTCTGTGAATGTGGCTGATGGAAGGAAGCTTTCTTGGAAAGGATGTATACTGTGAGTACTGCTGGGTACAGAGCATGTTAGGGGGCAAGGAAGCCAGGAACCATGTGCTAGAAGTCAGTTTCTATTAAATTAATAGACTTCATACAGCTACCAATTCTGGTCTGGATAAATGGGTTTTTAGAATAATAATTTCTTAAAAATCACGAAGTGACTTGATAAGGTAGTAATAAAACTGTCAGAGTCTCCACTTTGACTGAAGCTGGGTTGTAATAGGGGATTTAAAAAAATATCTAAATCTTTCAGAATGTCGGGAGAGGGGGAATGGCCAAATTAGAGCTCCGTTTGATTCCTGTACTGGGGCAGGGGAGGTGGTGGTTTTGGAATGTATGGGAGCAGCTCTAATAGAATTTTCTGTAATGATGGAAATGTTCTGTATCTGCATTGTCTAATACAGTAGCCACTGACAACCTATGGCTATTGAGCACTTGAAATCTGGATAGTGTGACTGAAGAAATTAACTTTAAATTTTATTTAATTGTAATTAATTTAAAATTGAATTTCCATAGGTGTCTATAATTAAATTATAATTATAAATAATTTAATTATTAATTAAATAATTAAATTACCATATTGGACAGCATAGCATAGAATTTAGGTCAGTTTCCAGATCCAAGAGCAACAAAAGTATAAGGAAAAGAGAACAACTAGAACATCCATATGTCTAAGCTCAGTTTATACCTCTATTGAAAAGAATAGGCTTTTGTTAGATAGACCCTTCACCTTGATTTTATATGAGAGCATGCCAGTATTTGTGGAGTATGTGTCTCTGTGGTCAATCTAAGGATATGGAAAGTTCAAACATATTATCCTTTACTAATGGGTAGTAATAAATTTAATGAAAGTAATACATTTTGTTTGTAGCAGAGAAATGAATATTTCACAAAAGAAATGTAAATAAGAGTTTGATTAAAGAATTTTTTAATGTTTCTTCTATGCTGCAGATATAATAACCAGAGTACCGTCTTTGTATGGGACATTTATAATTTAGTCAAAGCCAAAAAAACTTATCTATTTCAATATCATACTTTCGGTGACTTGGACTACAGAATGAAATAGGAAAAAATGATATACCACAAACCAAATGAATGTCTCTGGGTATAGTTTGGATAATGAAGCAGATCTTAGACTTGATTAGCTTCCATTTATCCTACTGTTCTTTTAATTATTTTAATTTTGAGGTATAGCTCTTAAATTTGCAACTTGTTTCCTGAGTGCTACCTTTATGCTTTTTAATTTTCCCTACTTTATCATAGTATTTTCATTCAAATACTACCTTTATGCTTTTTAATTTCCCCCACTTTATCATAGTATATTTATTCAAATAACTTGAAGAAGCCTACTGTAGCTGGTGCATTGATTATAATGGTGCGTATGGTAAAAAATAATAGCAGGGCAAGATTATGAAGGGCTTTGAAAGCCACGTTGAACTATTTAGATTTTATCCTAGGAGCAGTAGGAGTGACATGAGACTTTTAGAAATGAACTGCAGCACGTGGAATGAACTAGAGAGCAGGGGAGGTGAAACCTTGATCAGTTAGAAGGTTAGTGCAATGGTTAAGGTGAAAGATGATGATGATGACCTAAGGTGATAATTGTAATATAGACGAAAAAAAGTAGACAGATTAAAGAAATGGTTAAGAGGTAGCATTACTAGAACTTTGTGAGTGATTAGATGAGAAGGATTAGACTGTACTCCCTGTGGGTAACCTCTTCTTTTGCCCTATGCTTTTTCTGAGATAAGAATCATCACTCTGTCATTTATCCCACAAATAAATCTACTTCCCCTGATAGGCAGTGTACATTTTGCTGACATTTCATGGGGGAATGGAAGACCTGGTTACAGTGTATACCACAGAGTGAAATTTAATCTGATTCCCAAAGTCTCCTTCCTGTCTAACTCTCCTCAGGTCTTTCCCCTCTTTCTTACTCTACTCTTCCTGTTTCCTCAGTTCCTCTGCTCTCTTGCCTCCTCTTATATTCTATTTTACTTCTATCGCCTTTCTGTTGTCTTTTTAAATTTTCATTTTTATTTAATTTTATTTATTATTATTATTTTAAGTAGGCTCCATGCCCTATGTGGGACTTGAACTCAAGACTCTGAGATTAAGAGTAGCATGCTCTACTAACTGACCCAGCCAGGCACCCCTGTCTCCTTTCTTCTAGAGAGCAATTTAACTTTTTTTATGAGCTTCTTCAGTTTATATCCTTATGTAGCAACTCAGGTTTCCATTTTGTTTGGGAATCTTCCTTCATCTTTAGAAGGTAGGGAACATTACTTAAGACAATCAATATTTATGATTTTTTTTTCTTTTGCCTCTAGGCTCCAATATGGCTAGATACTGCCATTATGGATCCTTTCTTTATTTAAAATTTGGATACTTTGTTCATCATGTATTTTGTATTATTTTTTATTTAAAAAAGTTTGCATTAAAATATTACTTATCTTGATTCTGAGTCTTTTGCTACCTCCTTATATTTTGCATCCAAGGACAGTGCCTCACTTGTCCTGGCCTTTGATAACCTTTAGGGATTTTAGAAATACATTTTAATGTGCTTTATACAAGTATAATTTTCTTGAAATTACAGGCTTTCTTGAGCTACTCAGTCTGACCTTTTGTATATTAATGCTTCTTTCTGACTGTCAGAAGGTGGTGGTAGAGGAAAAGTTAGGAATTGATTTTACTCCAGAATACATGAAGTAAATAGTTGGTTATAAACAAGTCAGGGTATGGTTAAGTGATAAATGTGTGAAACAGAGTTAGATATTTTAGAAGGCAGCAAGATGGGCCAGGGCAAGAGATATCTGGAAACTAAATCAACATGTATGGGAGATCCCAACTCAGTAATGGATTCAGCTCCATGTTCAGAAAAAAGTCTAGTACAGGCAACAGAAAGCAGTTCACGTAGATGGCTAGCATCAGGAGAAACGTCAAGGGCACAATTTTCCTGGAACGGAGAACAGCACCGCAGAGTTTAGAAGCAGAAAGAATGCACAAACAAGATATTTGGTGAGATGGAAGCCTGGCAGCATCTGGATTGGGGGCTTTAAAACTGGAAGAAGGGGAAATGAAAGTTGGGGATAATTAGCATTTTTTTGCCCTGCATGATTAGAGCAGGGATAAGGAACATGTTGGTCCCAAGCTTGTGGCTCATTCTGCAAATGGCTTTAGTCAGAGGAAGTGAAGACAGGCAAGACACTAGTGCTAGGAATGGGAGAATACGTATAATGCCTTCTCCGTCCTATACATGCCTAGAAACAGGAACATTTAAACAGCAATTCTTTGTTGATGATGATGATGATGATAAGTGATTTAAATGTAATATTACTTAGAGAAAATCATCCAGACTACTGCTTTGCTTTTATCATTAGAAAAAGGGTTTTCTTCCAAAGTTTAACTCAATTAATGTCTTACCTCCCCCAATATGCCAGAACCACAAATTCTGCAGGATATTAGTTATGCATTAAATTTACCTTCTCATATCCATGATGGCTAAATCATTTTTACTTTTATATTGCCTTCTTACTGATATTTTGCCAAATTCACATATGCACAGGAAGAAAGTTGATATTTTCTCTCTGTTAGAGTGAGATGCTTTATTGCTGAACTCAATGGCACCACATTAATTCAAAGGGAGAGAGGCCAGTGAGACTGAAAATCAAGCCCTTCAATTCCAAATTTCCACATTTATTGCATTTGAAGATGCCAAGGCATAATGATAAAGCATTCCAGCAGGCAGAACACACGGTTTTAAACCTATTTACTCTGCTATAGCTGAATGTTGCTGCATATGACAAATGTTGTGAATAAGTATGTTTCAAGGCCAAAGAGCTCTATGAGAAATCCTATTGTTCTAAATATCACAAAATCATTTCAGAAATTGAACAATATTACAGTAGCTTAATAGCAAATTTGAATCTTATGTCTACAATATGTCAAGAGTCCTTTAAAGCATCCTGTGGGTGGTTTGTGCACACCAGCCAGTATTCCTCTGCTTTGGACCTTCCAGGAACTGAAACTTAAATTCTCCCAAGAAGGGAATTGACTCACTATTTGGTTACCAACAAACTGTTTTAAGGCTCTCATGGTGGATGAACTCAGGAAGTCAGGCTTGGCTGGTGCAAAAAAATCATTTTCATGGAACAATGGACTCATCATACAGTTCAAAATTAGGGAATTCACTTCTGGCTTTTAGAACCTGAATCCTTTATGTAAACCAGTTACATTTATTGCCTTAAAAGCATTGTCCCTTTTCCAAAAGGCTTAAAAACTCAACCAAAATCTAATAAAATGAGTGCCAAGAAATCCCTGTTGTTTTATATTTATACATTAGCCCTGTGTCCTGAATTTTCTAGAATGAGATCTTTTTAAAAACTGTCCTCTTAGACCCCTTAACTACTGACACTCACACAATACTCCAACATTTGCTCATGTAGACCACATCTCCCTTACAACTTTTTACATTCTGAGGCAGCACAAAAATCTTTTTTTTTTTTTCAAGATTTTGTTTATTTGAGAAAGAGAGAGAGCTAGCAAGCATGAGCAGGGTGCAGAGGGAGAAAGCAGGCTTCCCACTGAGCAGGGAGCCCAATGTAGGACTTGATCCCAGGATCTTGGGATAATGACCTGATCCAAAGACAGACATTTAACAGGCTGAGCTACCCAGGTGCCCCTGGAATAGGTCCATTTAAAATGGAAGTTGAAGGAAAGGTATCTAAGACAAAAATTTTATTGCGCTAATTTGTTTTTCCTTTTTTATGGCAGGAGCCTGATTTCCAATATTTAATAATGCTATAAATTTTAAATGTACATTTTTTTCATTGATACATGTTTGCAATTTATCAAATAGCTGTATTAGTGAACACCCACCAAAGGTCAAAGCTTGAGGTTACATTATTTGGCACTATAGGACATTATGTCTAGCTCTTCCACTCTGTGGGTTTTTCTGGTCTCCTTAGCACTCAGTGGTTTCCTTAAGGGCTCTTTTTCCTTTCTGGTGGTTCTTGTTCCTAATCTTGTCAGTGAAATAAAAGCAGAAAAAGATAAACAAGTGAGTGGCCATAATGGGTCCAGAAGAAATTTCTGAAAATTAAGTTTGGGGTACACTACACTATAGCATACAAAAATCTTTTGTAAGACAGGATGAGGCAAAGCTGGTATAAGCTTTGTTTACCATAATCAGGATTTTCGGTTTCAGAAAATATAAGGAAATAAATTTTTGGAGCTTCTTTATGTGAGGGGGCTGCAGAGAAAAGGTAACCCCAAGCTTACATGGTCTGTCCAGACCTAGCTGTGACCAAAGCAGACTCACATTTGAGTATGCTTTGGGGAAGGGTGAAATAGGAGGGAAAAATGAAGCACTTGGGAAAAGAGATGGCCTTCTCTGTGTGCTTTAATGAAGAAATTTGATGCATATTCCTCACATGACTTATTTCAACCAGAATTTAAATCCACTGATCTGTAAAGCATTCTTTGGATTTGCAGTCCTGATTTTTAAATTTACTGATAATAAAGTCTCCCCTGGGCCTCATCAGCTCTTGATTGTTAAAGTATCTCATCGTTGCTGGTATGGTTTGCACAAACCCTAACTGAACTGCTAACATACCCTGAAATCACAGCAGGATTAATTTTTTCACAGTTTGAGTGATTTTTATCAGATTAATTACCACCTCCTGTAGTCCAATCCCTCATTCTCTGCCAACCCACCTCAAGAAAGTATATCTATTTCTGGAGCTGTGAGAAATCTGTCAAGATGCATTTAGCTGAATGCATTTTTTTTTTTAAACTAGCTTCTTGAAACAATCCTTTCTGGGCTGGTGGTTGAAAATTGAGATGCTACATGTAAATAGGTACAGTGATTTCAAGCAAACAGCAATGTACTTTTGTTTGGATTTCAGGTTTGTTACTATGAAAAGTTGACTGCATTTTTAATGGGCATTATATCTGATTTAACTCACCACCAGGACTTCCTATAGGTTTACTAGTTTTTTCCTTTTCTCTGCAGATGTGCCTGCCTTGTTTCTCCCTTAAAGTGTCAAAACCCTTTTGTATATCTTTGGAACCTCCACTGACTTCTATCATAATATTTTAAATATTTATTGACAGAGAGCAAGGGGAGCAGTAAAAGGGGAAGGAGGAGCAGGAGAAAGAATCTCAAGCAGACTCAGTGGGGCTCAGTCTAGTGACCCTGAGATCATGAGCTGAGCCCAAACCAAGAGTCCAGTGCTTAACTGACTGAGTCACCCAGGCACCCCATTATACCATAATATTTTAGCCAGCTCCTATTGTGAATAGCAGAGCCAGGCGTAGGAATCATTATAGTGTGCACCAATAATAAATAGATAAACAAATAAATTGGGGAGAAAGGATTCCTTATAGTAGAATGCCAACTGATATATGTGGAGGGAGTGGGTAGAGTTGGGAAATCATCATTTTGCTGCCATCATAATATAAAAGTGTTCAGGCAAAAATCATCAACTGGTGCTAACTTTGGTGGTGAAGAGTTAGATATATGCATAGTCCCAAAGTGTCTTGTCATAGATGGCTTTTAGCTAGGAAGTGAAAAATCGTAACTATACAGTGGAAGAATTGGACAATGCCTTTACCAGGTGATCAAAACCAATATAACGGGCAGACATTTTGTCCTCCAAATGTGGTGCTATGAGTAGGACACATTGCTTATGTTGTTTTCTGGCTGGGAATGCGTAACCTGAATGTAATCATATAGAAACATCAGACAAACCAAAACTGAGGAACAGTCTATAAAATACTGGGCCTTTACTCTTCAAAAATGTCAATGTCATAAAAGACAAAGAAAGGCTGAGGAACTGTTTGAGATTAAGAGAAGCTAAAGGAATATGACAACTAAATGAAATCATGATGTTGGGTTGCTTCCTGTACTGGAGGTACCAAAATGCCATAAAGGACATTATTGGGACAATTGATGAAATAAGAATATGGGCAGTAGATAAAAGTATTTTAACAAAGTTGAATTTCCTGAATTTGATAACTATACTCTGGTTATTTAAGAGAATATCTTTGTCATTAGGAGAAGTATAAACTGGAGTATTAGGGGTCAAGGGGATTGATGTATGTCATCTACTTTCAAATGGTTCTGAAAATAAATTATATACACATATATTAAATGTATATAAAGTTCTATATAAGATATAGAAATTAGTTCTATTTAATAAATTATACATACACCCATGTATGTATGTATATATACGGTCTATGCATTTGGGCACTCTGCTATCTGCATCCCAAAACAAAGCTGATCAACGTGTGTGTGTGGCAGGAAGAGAATGAGATAAACCTGGATACAAAGTATACAGGCATTCTCTGTACTAGTCTTGCAACTTTTAAGTTTGAAATTATTTTCAAAGTATTATGGCAACAGTTTCCCTTATAAGTATACCTTGTGGATTCCCATCTCCCTTGTCTCACTGATATCATTCCCACAACAATTCTCCCTAACTTGGCAAGTCAGCTTCTCCAAATCCTACCAGATCTCCAAGTCCAGTTCAAACATGGCCTCCCTCTATGCATTGCTCCCTTCTCTATGTTCCTTCGGCAGTGTTGGTGTCATTATCATTTGGACAGATCCTGTTGATTGGCTTTGTTTTGGGATGCAAACAGAATAGTGGCTATATGCACAAACTGTGGAATCAGACTGTCTGGGTTGGAATATCAGTTCTGCCTCTTACAAGCTGTGTGACCTTGAGTAAGTTCCTTATCTTCTATCAATCTTGGTTCTTTTGACAGGAAGCAGCATTTATATGAGGGAGAAAAGAGCTCTCACTGGGAGCTCGGAGGTTTGATTCTAGGTGTAGATTTGTCACAAATATGTGACCTTATGGGTCTCAGTTCTCTCACCCGTAAAGCAAAGGGGTTGGATGAGTAAGTGGTCTCCACCCAGACTGACATTATAATCATCTGGGGAGCTCTAAAAAAATATATCAATGTCCAATGCTTGCCTGACCCCTCTCCCCCAACACCACTCCAAAATTCTGATTTGATTGGTAAAGGGTGAGTCTCAGGTTTGGTAGTTCTCAGAAGCTCTTTACAATTCTGTGATTTTATGCAAAAGTGCCGCTGTGAATTCTTTGTTGTTATTGAGGGCCCTTCTGTCTCCCACACAATGTATGGCCTAGGGCTTGATCACATGGCAGGGACACACAGCGCCAATATGTTAACTGAAATAATGATCAGCTAAGATTTTCCTCTCTTTTTACCCTGGCTAGAAAGAGACATCTCTGATAATCTCAGCATCTTGACAGAATGATTATTGCCTCCTAGAATCCCCTACTAGCCATAGGAAATTAGCTGTAGCAGTGTATGCTTTTAATGGGAATCTAGCATGTCAATGGGCTATTTCTGTCATTGTGGTTTAGTTTGATATTTCAGTATGCCCCCGCTGCTTTCCGTGATACTTAGCAAAAAAAAAAGGGGTGGCAGTTCTCCCTTAGTTCACATTTGACCAATTGCTATGCTTGAGGCAGTCACAAAACATCATAGGTGTTGAAAAATGATTAGGGACAATTAAGATAGTGCAGCCTCCAAGGAAGATGCCACTATCAAGTCTTCGATCTCCCAGATGCGCAAGTTGTATGTTCCTGCAACAGCAATTACCTAAAAATATCTAATACTTAATTACTTTCAAAGTGTCAGTCTTCATAACTGGGTATTAGAGTGTTCTAATTGATAGCGCAGCGATAGCTTCTCTGCCTGACACTGACATATGGCTTGCAATATTCTTCTACCTTGATCAGTTTTCTTTTTTCATAAAGCTCACTTACAGATTGCACAATCCAGGCATGATCTACCTAGGCTTGGAAAACACACACACACTCACACACACACACACACACACACACACAAAGTAAAGGAGAAGAAAAAGAAAAAAACAGCTTAGGGGCTTATGGCAACCAAATTGTGTTGGAAAACTTCCTAGTTCCTGTTGCTTTTTCATTTCATTTTAAGAAAATCCTATACACATGCAATATAATCTCAGCTGGAGTCACCCTCATAATCCTTAGAATCTAGATAAGATTGGCTTGGAACCTCTATCCCAGTGATGGTGAAAAGTCCAAAGCCCTCCATGAGCTGTGAATGCCATTGCAGTCACTCATAGCTTTGAGCACTTGCCATGTCAGGGTCTTCTCACTCTGCTGTATGTGAAGTTTCTATTCTATACTATGTTGTCTCAAACTCAGAACCTAGCACCTTTCCTTAATTTTCCAATAACCCACCCATTCACGCAAGGAAAGTGGATGTGGCCAATTTTAATGAAGCTTGGGGGATATGGAGGAATTTTTACCACAGGCATGCAAACAACTTTAGAGTAGTAGCTATTCTTGTCCTTCAAATTCCCTTAGCCCAAGCTCCAGACTCCCACCATGTTGTTTAGCCTCCTTGATCTTTCCTCATGGCCTCTTCCCTTTTCCTTACTTTTTGCTCCTGTCCTCTTGGGAGGAATCTAAAGGTATTAGAAATTTTCTTACGCAGAGCAATTAGGCTCTCTAGTGCCAACTTCAAAACTTAATTCTGAGCCTTCCTTTGCATATTCACATCTATGCATCTATGCTAAGAAGGGCTCATCTGATTGGGTTTGTTTTTAGTATATACGTAAATGAGTGTGTGTGTATGTATGTGTGTGTGAGTATACATGCAAACATATACACACATATATATCTAAGTTTATAAAACATATATTAATTAAAACTTAATCTTTTATTTGGCAACAGGATTTCGTATAAAACAGCCTTTAACTCATGTGCAGGGCTCTAGGTTCTTTCTAGTCCTAATTGATTTTCTACACAGCTGTCAGATGAATCTTCCAGAAACTTTTTTTTTAAAGATTTTATTTATTCATTTGAGAGAGAGAGAGAGAGAGAGAGCATGAGAGGGGAGAAGGTCAGAGGGAGAAGCAGACTCCTGGTGGAGCCGGGAGCCCGATGTGGGACTCGATCCTGGAACTCTGGGACCATGACCTGAGCTGAAGGCAGTTGCCCAACCAACTGAGCCACCCAGGCGCCCCTTCCAGAAACTTTTTTCATCATGTTATTTCTCTTCATATCACCCTTCATTACTATGATGATCTAATGAATATTTAGATGTTAGTCACTGATAATGGATTAATGTATTATTTCCAGAAACTTATGCATTTTATGGGGATGTTTTAATGTCTTGAACTAGAGGAATGAGTAATAATCTATGTGCTGTGCTTAGAATAGATTCGGGAATATAATAAGTGCTTAGTAAAGGTTAGTCACTAATGTGGTTGTTACATTATTATTCGGATTTTGGGTGTGGTGGTAGTGGTTGGGAAGGGGGAAGAGGATATAGACAAAGCACGGGGACTGTTGGTACTGCTGGAAGTGGGTACTTCCAGCACTGGAAGTGGGTACTTCCAGTACTGTTGGGTACTGTTGGAAGTGGGAAGAGGGTATAGATTGTTGGGGACTGTTGGTACTGCTCAAATTCCTGTAAAACAACTTATTTTTACCTGTGCATAAGAGCTAGGATTTACGAGTAGCTCCTTTGTTGTATTCACTATTGCCCACCAATTTCCCCCAGCCAAGTCAGGAGTTAACATTAAGTGAATGTCTAAACTCTTCAGCTTTCCATGCAACATCTGGTATGATCAGACTCTTTATTTTTCCAAACTTTGATTCCCCTGCATCCATATACAGTTTTATGTTCAATTATGCTTGCCTTGTGCTTTTTTTTTTTTTTGCTTGTCTTATGCCTTTGACCTAACAAATTATGCTTGCTAAAATAACCTTAAATGGGAGTTCTCATTTGGAAGTGAGGGGATTATACTGAGATCTACCCAAGGGGTGGTGGTAGTTGGGGATCAGAAATAGGGAATTAAGTTAAGCATTGTTAGAGTCCACCATCATTATGCATTTCCTATTTTGTAAACACAGCCATATGATGATCATCTGCATTCCTCTTTACCTTTCATTAAACATAGTGTTCCCCAAAATTAAGATAAGTGTTTTCTCCAATATTACACTGTATATTAACTAACTAGAATTTAAATAAATTTGAAGAAAAAAAGTAAAAGTGTTTTCTGCACCCCACTGATGTATTGGTGTCTCACTGGGCAGGATTGTTTTCCTCTGTTCTGATTTAACCTGCTTCTTAGTGAGAATAGACAAAGCCAGTGTGGGTGATCTTACCTAGAGTAAGGCAAGGTTCTTCAGAGGCCAGAGGCAGGCGGCACCAATCTGTTAACAGAACCAACCGAGGCAAGGCTCTCTGTGAAGACTTCCGAGCACCGGCAGGTGGGAGTTAGAGGATTTGGACATGTTTCAACAGGCTCAGTCTCTATCTGAACTTTGTTCCAAGGACAGTTACATATGGCAGAAGTCTGGCTCATTTGTTGATCCACACTTTAATGAATGCTATCAATCAAAAACATGCTGCTTGCGCATAACTAGGTTTATTGTTGTCTTCCTGAAATAATTTCTTTGGCCATTTAGTCCCCCAACAAAATTCCATATTGGAGACCATATTGAAAACACTGTTTTTTGTAAGATGGTAAAATTGGCCCATCTGTTTCTCTCTCTGCTTACTTGTAAACAGGGGAATGGTGAAACATACTCCTTACCATGGTTTGGACTCATTTCAGTGCATTGCACCAGCCATAGAATCTCACCTCATTTACTTCTAGAGATTGTTTCCTTCTCCTGGAGAAGAGCAAATTGCTTTTGGAAAATGTCACAGTATAGTCATGGATTTCTTTGACCAGATCCAACTGAGTGGAGGAGTATAGGATAGGGAACTCTGGATTCTGAAGAAAAAAAGAATGGCTGGGGCTGGTACACAACACCAGTATCAGTGTCTAAATGTCTTAAGGAGATTGGAGGGGAAAAGTATAGAACCTAAAGAGTGGTGACCATAGAGGTAGGCAGGGGCCAGATCATGAAGGGAATTATAAACAATCAAACAAATCATTTATATTTGAATCTATATGTGATGGGAAGCTATTGGAGGGTTTTAAGAAAGGGAGTTACATTATCAGTTTTGAATTTTATTTTTTTATTTATTTCTTAAAAAAGATTTTATTTATTTATTTGATATATATAGAGAGATCACAAGTAGGCAGAGAGGCAGGCAGAGAGAGAGGGGGAAACAGGCTCCTCGTCGAGCAGAGAGCCCCATGTGGGGCTCGATCCCAGGACCCTGAGATCATGACCTGAGCTGAAGGCAGAGGCTTTAACCCACTGAGCCACCCAGGTGCCCCTGTTTTGAATTTTAATAAGAATCTTTTGGCTGCTGTGTTGAGAAAAAAACCAAAGGCATCAAGGGTGGAAACTGGGGTAGCCATTAGGAGACTGTGGTAATTGTGTATTTGTTTGAAAGTATTTGTTCCTTTCTTGTCATGATTTCCTGTAGGCTGAATATGTTTTCCCTTCCCCTTAACTTTTGGCTAGGCCCTGTGACTTGACTTGGCCAATTAAATTTGAGAAGATATAACATATATCCTATCAGAGCAGAGTGGCACATGCACTTATGGTTTGGCTCTGCTGCCCAGGAATTTCTGTTGTCCACTATGAGAATAGAATGGCCTTTAGGGTCCTTTGTAGATACATGGAACTAAGTTCATTCCAGTGGAATCCAGCAGAATTCAGTTGAGTTGCAGCCCTCATGTAACTTGAGCAAGAAGTAAATATTTCCAGAAGCCCCAGAGATTCTGGCATTGTTTGAAGCTACCAAAAGCAATAACAAAAGCAAAACCACAAACCCAAACCCCAAAATGAACAAAACCACCCCCCCAAATACTGGTAGCAGTGGAAATGGTGAGAAGGGGTTAGATTTTACATGTATTTTGAAGGTGTAACTAAAAAGACTTGCTGATGTTTGCAATATGTAGGATGAAAGAGAAGGAGAAGAATGAAGGATCACTTTTGACCAACTGAGCAAATGGAGCATCCTTTACTGCAATGGCGAAGAATTAGAGAAGAGCTAGTATGAGGGGAACCAGGGGTTCATTTTTGGCCATCTTGTGTTTGAAATGATTATTAAAGATCCATAAATTGATCTATCTTTGCCACTGAAAAAATTCTTACTTTATTTGCTTGTTTTATTTTGTTTTATCTTCAAAAAGAATATTTGGTAGCTTACATTAAAGCACTGGTAAAAACCATTAATGCAAGGGGATTCAGAGGGCACATCATATTGAAAAGTCTGGCAGAGGAAAACTACTGTAATTCAGTACAATTAGTTTTGAGCTTCTTAGTAACCAAAATGAAGAGGCAAAGGCAATGAGTTATAAAACTCTTATTTTCTGGGGCAGTGGTTCTCAATCTTGGCTGCAGAGTATAATCCTGGAGCTTAGCCAGGCACATTGTAAATGGTGACCCTTGATGCTATACAACTCAACAGCCCTGTCCAGCACCCACTTCTAGAAATCCAAATTTAACTGATCTAGGATGGAGTTGGCATGTGAATATGTTTACTTTTAGATGCTTCTATGATTCTAATGTGCAGCCAGAATTAAGAATTATTACTTTTCTTTAAATATTTTATTTATTTATTTGACAGAGAGACAGAGATCACAAGTAGGCAGAGAGGCAGGCAGAGAGAGGGGGAAGCAGGCTCCCCACTGAGCAGAGAGCCCGATGTGGGGCTTGATCCCAGACCCCTGGGATCATGACCTGAGCTGAAGGCAGAGGCTTTAACCCACTGAGCCACTCAGATGCCCAAGAACTACTACTTTTATAGAAGAAAGAATACCCATTGATATGGAAAGATAAACTTGTTGCTGAGCTCTGATTAATTTTGTCTCAGGCATCTTTATGTAAGGGGTATTGAGCTATGTAAGGAATGATGCCATAGATTAGCAATTTCACATGAGATTTTCTTCTTTACTGTTTATTATATGTACCCTCAGTGAAAGATAAAGCTGTGAGGTTAAACTAATAGTTGTGTAAGTAGAAGCCAGAATGATAGGGTCCAGTTATGTGGCTTCTGGTAATTTGGTTTAGCAGAGAAATAAAGCTTGGAAAATCATGGGGAAGAAAGAGTTAATGGAATCTTCACAAACACTGATAGTTTCAAGAAGACTTTGCTCAGTTTGACCATCAAGCCACTGGAGTATTCCTCAAGTGTCTGAGCCTTTTAGCCAGCTTTTTCCTCCTTAACTGAGGCCTGCCTGTGGTTGGACAGGGAACGGTTTGTGTTCTCCCTCCCTTTTAGTTTTGTCACTGTTATGCTTTCTCATGCCAAGCAGGTTTTTCCTTTGGGGGAAGACACTTAGGCAGAGAATGAAATTAGGAAATAATGTAATGATGATGGCGGCAGTTCTTTGCACAGCCTAAGAGCAGTTGGCTGCTAATTGTGAAGCGGTAATAAGGGGGGCCCTGGGCCATAAGGTTTGCATTTGGAACACCTGTAGTTTTCATTTAACACCATGGATCATTAAACAGCTGCTCAAAATGGCCTTATTAAAACAAACACAGTTGCACTGTTTTATGTGTGTGTTATATTGCAGTGAGCAGATCAGATGCAAACAGAGGGATCTTGTAAAAAAAAAGACACTCTAAGCATATTTAAAGGTACTTTCTCATGAAGGTAAATCTAGCTGGGTATTTTTCTGCCTTTGTGAAGTTGAAACTGATTGAACTTGTTGGATTTTGCCTCAAGCTTTTTCACTTGGGCTGAGTGGCATGGAAAACTTGATGACGAGTGTCTTCTAAGGAGGAGGCCTTCATTGAAGTCACTGGCATGCTCTAAAACTAGCCTGTCAGGTGTGTTCCTTTCACTGAAGAAAGCAAAATGCGTTATCCTCTGTAATAGGAAGATGACCTTCTGGGAAGAAGAGGTTTCTGGAGTTTTTCCATCATTGGGGATGTGTTTGGTGAAAGTATGTCACCCATACTTTCACATTGATATCCCTTTTCCTGTTTCATTACACATTTTAAGATGGATAATCAAAATTAGATGTTGAGTTTGTGCCCAGAGTCAGGGTGCAGACTAAAGCTGGACTCTAGAGATTTTTTTTAATTTAAAAATAATTGGCCTTTGGTGGAAATATTTTCTAATTATCTGTCAAAGAATATTATAGATGCATCAGAATGCAAGATTCTCAAAGATGTAGTTGATATATTAGTGTTTCTAGGTATATATTTTTGAGAATGACAATGGAGAATGTATGAGGGTGTGTGTGTGTGTGTGTGTGTGTGTGTGTGTGTGTGTATGAGAGGAAGAGATCAAGAGATTAGGAATTTGATCCATCAACATCACGCTCCAAATGCGGATTTATGTCTTATATAATTGCACAGATTTATGCAAGTGACACTTTGTATCTTACTCTAATTTTGTGCAGGAAGCCTTTCATAGACAGTATTTGTGGCCTTGATTAAAGGGCCCCATGTGACTTCCTGTTTTGTAATCACACAGTCAAGCAGTCTTCAGCCTAGAAACAAGATCTTGGTGAATCTGAGAACCTGTCCAGGAGTAAAGGGGAGTGGGACAGGCAGGAAAGACTTAGACCTCTCAGTGGTCTGAATTACAGTTACCATAAAGAAAAGCAGAAACAACTGTGTGAATCCTGAGCAGTGCATCTGGCTTACAGTTTCCTCCACATACTTGTCTTTCCTCCACATACTTGTCTGTCTCCTCTGCTCCTTTGCTGAGGTGCCCCGCTTCCCCAATCCATTTCCTGGCTCTGGTATCTATTGCAAAGTCAATCTTTGGCAAAATTGTTAAAGCTAGCAATTTGTTCTTAAAGTTTGTTTGTTTGTTTTCCTTAGCTGCTACCTTAATTCTTTTTGTTTTTTCTTGATGGGCCTGCATTTCCTCCCTTCCTATACTCCTACCCTTCCTGACAGGTTCCCAGACCCATTCAACTTTCTTCTATCCCACCTTGTCAAAACCTGCTCTTGGAAAAGATGGAGAACTTCTGCAACATGATGGGGACATGGCTGATACAGCACAAAAGGCCACCAAAGCAGGGAACCCAACCTTTAGCTGATGAGATGGTGTACTACCATTGGATGTTCAGAGATCTTCTAGCTGGAAATAAAGACGAGGGCAGGGGCAGGGTGGAAAATTTTCATTCCTTCCTATAGTATTCTGAGATTAAATCATGAGTGGTGATTTTCTGTGTTCTCTCACAATACTCAGTTTTGTACCTTTTGGGTGAGAGCCTGGACAATGGTAGCCCCTCAATAAATATTTTTGAATGACTGAATGAATTAATGGGAAGGAGGGCCTTTCCTAGACCTCCTTACTTCACAGTAGTAACTCTGCCTACCTATAAGCTAGACCCTCAACATAAAGAGCAGTGCCTCCAAGCAGAATGGTATTATGCTGCCAGGGGCATGTGGTATTATGTCGTATTATGTTGAGCATTGTCCAGGGATCCAGTCTGTTGTCAGGTTTCAGTGTAAGACATTTCTGTGTGTTTCAGTGTAAGACATTTGCTGAGAATCATGGCCCACAAGATGCAACTGATTCCTCTTCCATGACAGTTGAAGCACGGGCAGAAACAAGCTTTCCTTTCCTCTAAGGGGAAGATGCTTCTCCTTAAACCTCCTTGCAGATATCCTTAATCTAGCCTTGTCAATAAAGAATTTAATTGACTTACCCTACTCCATTTTCAACAGACCTACTAGGATTCCAGAGGTAATGGGAAGAAGAAATCATGTCTCTTTTAGTTCTGATTTTATTTCTATGAAAACAGATTACTTTCAGTTTTTGCTTGTTTCTATTAGGCCCTGAGTCTTTGGCTTCAAGCCAGTTTGTATAGCTTAAAATTTTTAAAGTATGCATGTGTGTGTGTGTGTGTGTGTGTGTGTATGTGCACACACACACACACACCCCTCTCAAGCAGGCCACACCTGGCTCCAAGTTTCTACTCTATGTTTCTAATCTATGAAGCTTGATTTGGGTGCAGAGATAAGTACAAAAATTCAAACCATTTGCATTCCATTTCCTGTATGTTCCTCATCACTTTTGCTTAAAACTTCTAAGTCATTTGGGAAATCCTAGACTGACCACTGAGAAAATTCTTGGTTCCAGGATTACTAATTAACATATGGAGAGACACATAAATAAGGTGTATGTATCCCGGAAGAGTTTCTTTGATCCTTAAAGTATTACAAGCAGGATTGTTTTTAGACAGTGCTCTAAAAAGAGAATTATTATTAGCTTATTCATTTTTTTACTCATTTCACTCCTGCCAGGACCTGAGTTGGGCACATAGGCTACAACGGAGACCCAAGCAGACAGGTTTTATGCCCTCAGGCCCCAAGGAGTAACTGTTCATTCTCTTCTGCCTTGGCAGAAGAGTTTGAAAAGCAGTGTTACTCGATACATACATTCCCTCTAAAATAAGCATGTTGGCCTGAAGATATTCATTTAAAAAAATGAATGGTTGGGGAAGAAAAATTAAGATGCAGTACCTCTCTCATCCTCATGTGGAATAAAGTGAAAGTTTCTAGTTTCTATTGATAAAAAGCCTGATTTATATTATAATGTTTAATAATTTTTAAAAAAGATTTTATTTGTTTATTTGACAGAGACACAGCAAGAGAGGGAACACAATCAGGGGGAATGGGAGAGGGAGAAGCAGGCTTCCTGCTCAGCAGGGAGCACCATACGGAGCTCGATCCCAAGACCCTGGGATCATGACCCGAGTCGAAGGCAGACGCTTAATGACTGAGCCACCCAGGGGCCCTTAGTATAATGTTTAGAGAACTATATTTTGTTTAAGTGTATGTAATGAATGAACTATTAAAAGAACATGAGTAGAGAGATGTGATGTATCTGTGTGAATATCACACAGATGTGTAAATATCTGTGATGAATAGATGTTTTGTTAAGATATTTTTATAATTATAAAAAGAATATATGTACTATAGAAAATATTGAAAATACAGAAAAGTTTAAAAAAGTTTACAATTCTAGTATTTAGAGACAACAGCTTTTATCTTTTAAATATTTATTTATTTATTTACTTACTTATGTATTTATAGAAGTGTGAGCAGAGGAAGGGGCAGAGGGAGAGAGAGAATCTCAAGCAGAGCCCGGTGTGGGGCTTGATCTAAGACACTTAATCATGACCTGAGCTGAAACCAAGAGTTGGCTGCTTAACAGACTGAGTCACCCAGGTGCCCTGACAACTGCTTTTAATACAAGTCCACATCCCTTATCTGATGCTTAGGACCAAAAATTCAGAATTTTTCAGATTTTTATAAGGTAATCCAGTGTGTGTACCAAACATTTTATGATGTCCTTAGTGGAGTGTGGGGCAGTGCTTTATAATCAAACAGTGATATTTCTTCAGCAAAATGTATAAATATTCATTCTAAGAAAGATAAATATAGACTATAAATAACCTTGTAATTGTGTCAGATTTTGATGCCAAATGAGTTATAAATATCCTTCCATTTCAGAGCACTTTGTATTTTGGAATTGCATATAAAAGATCACGGACTTGTATTTTATAGTACACTATTTAGATCATTTTTCAACATTTACTCCATGCTAGATATCATAGGAGTTTAATGTGAAGAGATTTGTGATTTTCATACTGATAGAGGCATATCTAAGGGATTAGGGTCCTATGCCTTCAAAAGGTATCTGATAACAAGGAAATGCTATACATAGGATTTGTCTGTATCACCTTAATTGTCAGGCCTTTTATAGCTTTGGCCTCAGTTTTGCCCAGGAATGTAAACTCTCACCTTCATCCACTTGAATCTGTCATTTCCCTGCTGGGATGACCCTGTATTTGATCCTAACTCTGCTACCAATTCTCTTTGGCTCAAAGGCCAGGTTGGGGCAGCCTGCCCCTGTTCTCCAGGCAAACAAATCCCAGGCTATCCCTGGTTTTGCTTTTGCAAATCTATTTTGACACTGACATTTCACTGTGCCCCTGTCCTGCTCTACTTGGTCAAGTTAAGACGAGCATGACCTAAAAAATGGTAGAGAAAAAATAAAGGTGAAGGTTAAATGCATGCAGCATTCATTCAGATTGAAGAGATCGCTTAAAAGGCAAGTGTCAGAAATTAAGCAAGTAATAATAGAATACTGTGAGTCACTGGTTTGCAACTTGAGGGCTGCCTGTCTGTGCCTCTTACTGTGTGCTCTAGATTTCAAAATTCTACCAGATAATGAGTATTTTGCAGAAGCAAATGTCAGAGTTCTTTCATGCAAATGAAGACAGGAAATTTGGTGAAGTGATATCTAATAAATTAAAAAATATTGAAAGCCTGAAATTACCTGTGATAAACAATATGCTTTCTTTTCTCTGTTTTGAATCTGCTGCTGTATTTTTTTCTTGTCTAGTGCAGTATTTCAAGTCAGTATTGCTTTTCAATTATGTGTCTCAAGCTACAGTTCCTGCTGACAGTGAGAATGAAAGCACATTTTTGTTATTATGTTTTTCCTTCCCTTCCTCATGGACTCCAGGTGCCTATATACTAATATAAGCTCCAATGACAGGAAGTCCAAATGAAAATCTTATTAGAAAGCTGTAGATATGTAGTTAATGAAATATGTATGATTACAATATTGCAGGACATGTGTAATATTGATGGGAACTCAACTGATCTCAATATTTAATAAAGGTTTAATTTAAAATATGGATATTTGTGGGAGTGGGTTATTTTATCCTTTTTGCAAATGCAGCATATGTTAATTTCTTGCTGGAAATTTGTCTCGTGGATTCAGTTTCCTTCTATAATTTTTCATTTTGAATTTCCCTTTTTTGAAAGTATACTCCTTTCTGCTGCTCTGGACTCTGGTATTCCAGAATGCCTGAGGGTTAGAGAAAGACTAATAATATGTTTGGAGGTGTTCTGGAGCAGCTAATGATTCCCCATCATTTATTTTAATTAAAAATTGAACCTACTCTCTGGCAATTTGGGCCAATAACTTAGCTTTAGACATTGTTATTAAAGAACTTGAGCATTTAGTTTAGGTATTGGTTAAAATGATGGATACTAGGAACTGAATTTATGAGGACTGAAATTGTGTATTTACTAGAGACTGTGCTTGCAGATTGGTTGAGTCTGGCCATTTTTGAATGCCAAGAAAATGACAGTCTATACAAATCATTAATACTGAGCAGTGGAGGTTCATAGACAACTGTAAACTGTCATCTATCAAAAATCCTGTCTCACTGGATTTATAAGATTATTTTATTGTCACTTTTGTTTCAACTCTTTGTCCTTCTGAGAATTTGTACAATTTAAAGCGAAATAATAATATATTATTTTGTATCTTTTTGCCAAATGTTTTCACACATATGCTCACTTTCTCATCATTAAATACCTTGTGAGGAAAGATCTGTGTGCCCATTTTAGAGCTGAGAAAATTAAATCAAATAAAGGTTAAGTAGCTTGCCCTAGATTAAATATGGAGCTAGGAAGTGGCAAAGCTGGGATTGTAAATTAGGTTTATCTGTACAAAAACAAAAAATGAAAAATGGTTAGGTCATCAGGAGTTTTCTATAAAGTTATACAAAGCAAGGGAAATAGAAGAAACAGTTTTGAAAAATTGGTTAAAATTTATGTGGAAGATTTATTTTCCCTTATGGCCTATTTCCTTGTGAGACTGAACCTTGAACCAGAGTGGATAAAATGGATGATTTGAATAGTCATCTCAATGCTGAAGAACCAACTTAAAATGAATGTCCTACCACCCTACAGTGAGTGGCAGAGAGTCATAGCTAGTCATGGGGGATCATATCCAGATGTGGAATAGAGCAGTTTTGTCTTATGAGGCAAACTAACTACCTTAATCTGATGCTGGGAGAATGATTTTGCTACCAACCCATTTGCTTAGAGTGAAAGAGCACAGGTTTCTAATTAAATAGCATGCTTACTTGCCCATGGAGAGAGTGGGCTGGACAAGTTCATAAACAGGCACATTTTTTTTTAAAGATTTTATTTATTTATTTAACAGAGAGAGAACACAAGCAGGCAGAGAGGCAGGCAGAGGCAGAGAGAGGAGCAGGCTCCCTGCTGAGCAAGGAGCCCGATGCGGGATTCGATCCCAGGACGCTGGGATCATGACCCGAGCCGAAGGCAGCTGCCTAACCAACTGAGCCACCCAGGCGTCCCCAGGCACATTTTTGTTTAGCAACATTTTCTATGTTGTAAGAGGATTGCTCAGAAGGGTAGGCTGTGATGGAGGTGGGATGTAAGCATTAGGTCATGCACAGAAAGCACTCAAAGGTAAGAGATTTATTTCTGATATCAGACTGTTAGAATACTCTCTCTGCCACTCACTGTGTAAACTTCCTGAGCCTTATTTTGCTCAGTTGAAAAACAGAGATAATAAGTGCTTGACTAATAGGAATTTTGGGAAGATTGGGTATGTTTTTACACATAAATACTTAGAGTTATATCTGGCTTATAGTAAGACCAACAAGTAAGTGTTGTATTTTTTAATAATAATTTTTAAAAAAGATTTTATTTATTTGAGAGAGAGAGAGAGAGATTGAGAGAGAGAGAGAGAGAACGAACTGGAGGAGGAGCAGAGGGAGCGGGAGAAGCAGACTCTGCACTGAGCAGGAGCCTGATGTGGGAACTCACTCCCATTCCAGGACCCCAAGATCATGACCTGAGCTGAAGGCAGACGCTTAAACCCATTCCTGTTATTTCAAGAGCTGGCCCAAAGTGGAATGTACGGTTCTGTAGAAAAGCATTCTGGGAAGTGTTTGTCTATCTCCAAGGACAAAAACAATGAGATGATATTTCCTGTGACATTCCAATTGAGTTTTATTTATCCCATTTAAAATAAATTTTTTAAAAGACAAATATCCCAATTCTTTCTTTTTTTAAATGTAGTGATTCAATAATTCCATATATCACCTGGTGTTAATCACGTGTGTACTGCTTAATCCCTATCACCAATTTAAACCATCCCCTTACTCCCCTCTTCTCAGGTAACCATCAGTTTGTTCTCTATAATTAAGAGTCTGTTTCTTTTTTTTTTTTTAGCATTTTTTTTAAAGATTTTTTATTTATTTATTAGAGAGAGAGAGAGACTGAGAATGAGAGAGGAGAAGGTCAGAGGGAGAAGCAGACTTCCCGCAGAGCCAGGAGTCCGATATGGGACTCGATCCCGCGACTCCGGGATCAGGACCCGAGCCGAAGGTAATCGCTCAACCAACTGAGCCACCCAGGCACCCCTAAGAGTCTGTTTCTTGATTAGTCTCTTCCCCCCATCTTTGCTTGCTTGTTTTGTTTCTTAAATTCCATGTATGTGTGAGATCATTATGGTATTTGTCTTTCTTTGACTGACTTATTTCACTTAGCATTATACTCTCTAGCTCCATCCATGCCATTGCAAATGGCAAGTTTCATTCTTTTTATGGCTGAATAATATTCCATTGTGTATATAAACTACATCTTCTTTATACATTCCTGTATCAGTGGACACTTGGTTCCTTCCATATTATGACCATTGTAAATAATACTGCTATAAACATACAGGTGCATGTATTCCTTTGAATTAGTGTTTTGTATTTTTTGGTAAATACCCAGTAGTGAGATTGCTAGATCATAGGGTAGTTCTATTTTTAACTTTTTGAAGAACCTCCACATTGTTTTTCAGAGTGTCTGCATTCCCAACAATGCATGAGGGTTTCTTTTTCTTCACATCCTCACCAACACCTGTTGGTGAGGAGCTGGTTTTAGCCATTCTGACAAGTGTGAGGTGATATCTCACTGTAGTTTTGACTTGCATTTCCTTGATGATGAGTGACGTTGAGCATCTTTTCATATGTCTGTTGGCCATCTGGATGTCTTCTTTGGGAAAATATCTGCTCATGTCTTCTGCCCAATTTTTAATCGCATTTTTTTTTTTTGGGTGTTGAGTTGGATCAGTTCTTTATAGATTTTGGATATGAACTTTTTATTGGATATGTCATTTGTAAAAATCTTCTCCCATTCCATAGGTTGCCTTTTAGTTTTGTTGATTGCTTTCTTCGCTGTGTAGAAACTTTTTACTTTGATATAGTCCTAATTTTATCTCTGCTTTTGTTTCCCTTGCCTTAGGAGACATACCTACAACAGAGTTGCTGTGGCTGATGTCATAGAAGTTACTGCCTCTGTTCTCTTCTAGGATTTTAATGGTTTAGATCTCACATTTAGGTCTTTAATACACTTTGAATTTATTTATTTTATTTTTTAAAAATTTTATTTATTTATCTGACAGAGAGAGATTACAAGTAGGCAGAGAGGCAGGTAGAGAGAGAGGAGGAAGCAGGATCCCTGCTGAGCAGGGAGTCCGATGCAGGGCTTGATCCCAGGACCCTGAGATCATGACTTAAGCTGAAGGCAGAGACTTAACCTACTGAGCCACCCAGGTGCCCTTGAATTTATTTTTATGTATGGTGTAAGAAAGTGGTCAAGTTTCTTTCTTTTGCATGTGGCTGTCCAGTTTTCCCAGCACCATTTGTTAAAGAGACTTTTTCCCTGCTGGATATTCTTTCCTGCTTTGTTGAAGATTAATTGCCCATTTAGTTGCGGGTTTATTTCTGGGTTTTCTATTCTGTTCCATTGATGTATGAGTCTATTTTTGTGCCACTACCATGGTGTTATGATTACTCCAGATTTGTAATATAAGTTAATGTCTGGAATTGTGATGCCTCCAGCTTTTTTTTTTTTTTTCAAGATTGCTTTAGTTTTTCAGGGTCTTTGTGTCTCCATACAAATTTTAGAATTGTTTGTTCTAGTTCTATGAAAAATGCTGTTGGTATTTTGATAGGGATTGCATTAACTGTATAGATTTCTTTGGATAGTATAGACGTTTTAACAATATTCTTCCAATCCATGAGCATGGGATGTCTTTCCATTTCTTTGTGTCATGTTCAATTCTTTCATTAGTGTTTTATAGTTTTCAGAGTACAGGTTTTATCTCTTTGGTTAGGTTTAATCCTAGGTGTCTTATGGATTTTTGTGCAGTTGTAAATGGGATTGCTTTCTTAATTTTTCTTTCTGCTGCTTCATTATATAAATGTTGTATTTCTATATACTGATTTTGTATCTTGCCAATGTACTAAATTCATTTATCAGTTGAAGCAGTTTTTTGGTGGAGTCTTGTAGGTTTTCTATAAGCAGTATCACGTCATCTGCAAATAGTTTTACTTCTTCCTTACCTATTTGGATGCCTTTTATTTCTTTTTGTTGTCTGCTGTGGCTAGGACTTCTATTTATCCCATTTTTAATGTCCTTTCTCTGGGTTCATATGTGATTCTAG
Organism: Nasua narica; assembly: GCA_028533885.1. Taxonomy (NCBI): domain Eukaryota; kingdom Metazoa; phylum Chordata; class Mammalia; order Carnivora; family Procyonidae; genus Nasua; species Nasua narica. Next base: position 83,929,001 of record CM052801.1, on the reverse strand, counting down.
GACTCCTATTTTAAAATGTGTCATTTCTGTCCTGGAACTGATGATGAAAACATTCACTAAATATGCCCAAGTATAAGAAGGTTTTCTAGAAGTGCAGTAACATGCATTGAGAAAGAAATTGATTAACCAAAGCAGACTTTAATTGACTTGTCCATGTGAGTTTGTCAGTTTAATTATTAGGTTTTTAATACCATCAAATCAGTTAACGGCACTAAGAAAACAACTGCTCTTGTCAGAGAGTAAATAATGTATACTCATTCTAGTGTGAAGGTTATTTTCGTATCACATTTCATTGTGCTAGCCTGTTTGATTTATGGCTGTAACCAACCGACCCTGGCTCTGGCCCCTATCTGCTCACACAGTAATTTTAAGCCAGTCCCTCTCAAAAAGACACTGCCAAAATATTTATGGGATTCCCCAGGAGCTATCTTACATGAGCTCTCAATTAGCCAGACTACCATCACTGCTGCTGATACTGTGCTCCATACTGTCAGTGCTGCTGTTGCTGCCTTGCCAGCCTGCTGTATCCTGTTGATTATTCTGGCTATCAATGCTCTCAATCCTCATAGAACAACGAGACCTTGGCAATCAACTGCAAAGTCAGAAGGGGCAAAGCTTTCTCCTTCCTGCATTATGTTTCCTTAGGAGAATCTCTTAGCACGGTTATTTGGGTTATGAGGTATTAGAAAGTTTATTCAGCTCATTTGGCTTTTACTCAGAGTCTTAATACCCCAGAGCACATATTTTCCCAGTCAGAGTTATTGTGTTGAGATAGATTTAGGCAACAATAACTATCCTATAAATGTAAACTCTGCCTGCCCCTCATTCTCAGCCCCTCCTGCTAAATCTGACTCGCCATGCCTGACTTCTTTTTGCTTATTGGTGGATTCTTTCCCAGGGGCCCTACAATCTGTTCAGAAACATATCTTAGCTGAGTTCTCCATACATTCATCAGAAATCCAAGAGGAGGTATGGTTGATATCCTTTATCAGAAGATTTTGTACTAGTACAAATCCATCAATGTAATTGATTTGTGAGTGGAGAGTGGTAAAGAAAGCATAACTTAACTCCACCTGCCAGATGTAAATTGAATCCTAGATATGGCCCAATTGGGACCATGCTGTTAAACTATGTTTACATTCTCTAAGCTGCATGCCTGTGAAATTGTCATGGCCTGGAATGTCTTGTCCCCCTTTCTACAAATCCGTATCTACCCCTTTTTAAAATCTTTACCAAAGTTTACCTTTTTTAAGAAGACCTCCCCAGTTTGCAACAACTGATTCAAAAATATTTTCTGTACTCCACATTCCATGCTTCAGTTTTATGTTGATGTAGTATATACTTTCAATATATTTTAAATGGTCCTTGTTCCCTCACTCAGTAGATATTTATGAACACTTACTACATGCTGGGGATATTGCAGTGAACAAAACAGACATGATTCTCTGCCTTCATGAACCTGAAATCCTAGTGGGAGAGATAACAAAGAAATAAACAATCAAGCAAGCAAGATAATTTCAGATAGTGATAAAGGAAATGAAGAAAAGCAAGAGAAGGGGATAGAGAGTGAAGGAGAGACAGGTTAACTACATAAGGTGGCCTGAGAAGACTTCTCTGAGGGGGTGACATTGTAACTCAGCCCTAAAAGATGAGGACTCAGCCATGCAAATAATGTTCTAGGAGGAGAGAATACCAAGTACAGACTCCTTGAGGCAGAAATGATTTTAGTGTGCTGGAAAAACTGAAAGATTTTTTCAGGGTGGTTGGAGCACCATGAGTATGAGGTTCACTTATCATTTTCTCTGGTTCTGGCTTATACTTCTCAATTAGACAGTGAATATTGAGGATTAGGATGCAGGGGCCAGGCTGCCTGTTTTTTCCCCTAGTATCTGTTGTTCTGTTTTTTAACTGGTATGTTTAGATGATTTATATTTAATGTAATTTTTGATATGTTTGGATTTAGGTCTGTCATGTTTGTTTTGTTTCTTCTGTTTTATTCCTTTAATTCTCTTATCCTGGCTTATTTTGGGGTAAATATTTTTACTATTCTATTTTCATCTACTATTGTGCACAATATTTTTAATGATTCTCTGTTACAAAATTCATTTTTAAATTTTAACATTTCTGATAATTAATAAACTTTTTAAAGAACAGTCTTAGTTTTACAGAAAAATCAGATAGTATAGAGTAGAGTGTTCTTATATTACCACCCTCTACTCCCACAGTTACCCCTATTATTAACATCTTTTTTTAGTATGGCACATTTGTTACAATTAACAAACCAATTTTGATACATTATTATTAACTAAAGTCCATAGTTTACATTAAGGTTTATTCTTGTATAGTCCTGTGGATTTAGAAATGTGCATAATGTCATGTATTCACCATTACAGTAGCATACAGAATAGTTTTACCACCCTAAAAATTTCTTATGATCCATCCAGTCATCCCTCTATACTCCCAAACCCCTGACAACAACTGATCTTTTTATATCTGTATAGTTTTGCCTTTTCCACAATATCATATAGTTGGAATCTTACAATATACAGCTTTTCAGATTGGATTCTTTCACTTAGCAATATGTATTTAAAGTTCTTCCATGTCTTTTTGTGGCTTGATAGCTCATTTGTTTTCATTACTTGAGTAACATTCCATTGTATGGATGTACCAAAGTTCTTTGTTTATCCATTCACCTATTTTTTTCCCCAAATATGTTTATTTTAATTTTTCAGTGTTACAAGATTGATTGTTCATGCACCACACCCAGTGCTCCATGCAATATGTACCCTTCTCAATACCTACCACCAGGCTCGCCCACCCCCCACCTCCTCCCCTCCAAACCCCTCAGCTTGTTGCTCAGAGTCCACAGTCTCTCCTAGTTCATCGCCCCCTCCGATTTCCTCCCATTCACCTTTCCCTTCCTTCTCACAATGCCCTCCATGATTTTCTTTATACTCCACACATAAGTGAGACCATAAGATAATTGACTCTCTCCGCTTGACTTATTTCACTCCACATAATCTCTTCTAGTCCTGTCCATGTTGATACAAAAGTTGGATATTCATCCTTTCTGATGGAGGCATAATATTCCATTGTATCGATGTACCACATCTTCCTTATCCACTCATCTGTTGAAGGACATTTTAGTTCTTTCCACAGTTTGGCTATTGTGGCCATTGCTGCTATGAACATTGGGGTACATGTGGCCCTTCTTTGTACTGCATCTGCTTCTTTGGGGTAAATACCCAGTAGTGCAATTGCAGGGTCATAGGGTAGCTCTATTTTTAATTTCTTGAG
>CM052801.1:83906507-83925204 GCA_028533885.1 Nasua narica | reverse complement strand
ATCTGAATCTCTCTGATGGCTAAAGATGATGAACATTTTTTCATGTGTCTGTTAGCCATTTGTATGTCTTCTTTGGAGAAATGTCTGTTCTTGTCTTCTGTCCATTTTTTGACGTGATTACCTGTTTTGTGAGTGTTGAGTTTGAGGAGTTCTTTATAGATCTTGGATATCAGCCCTTTGTCTGTAGTGTCATTTGCGAATATCTTCTCCCATTCTGTGGGTTACCTGTTTTTTTTTTGTTGACTGTTTCCTTCACTGTGCAGAAGTTTTTTATCTTGATGAAGTCCCAAAAGTTCATTTTCGCTTTTGTTTCCTTTGCCTTTGGAGACATGTCCTGAAAGAAGTTGCTGTGGCTAATGTCATAGAGGTTACTGCCTATGTTCTTCTCTAGGGTTTTGATAGAATCCTGCCTTATGGTGAGGTCTTTTATCCATTTCGAGTTTATCTTTGTGTATGGTGTAAGAGAATGGTCAAGTTTCATTCTTCTACATATAGCTGTCCAATTTTCCCAGCACCATTTTTTGAAGGGACTGTCTTTTTTCTACTGGATATTTTTGCCCATTTTGTCAAAGATTATTTGACCATAGAGTTGAGGATACATCTCTGGGCTCTCTATTCTGTTCCACTGGTCTATGTGTCTGTTTTTGTGCCAGTACCACGCTGTCTTGGTGATCACAGCTTTGTAGTAAAGTTTGAAATCAGGCAATATGATTCCCCAGCTTTGTTTTTCTTTTTGAACATTTTCTTAGCAATTTGGGGTCTTTTCTGGTTCCATACAAATTTTAGGATTTTTTGTTCCAGCTCTTTGAAAAAAAAACTGGTGGAATTTTGATCGGGATGGCATTGAAAGTATAGATTGCTCTGAGTACTATAGACATTTTAACAATGTTTATTCTTCTGATCCATGAGCATAGAATGCTTTTCCACCTTTTTGTGTCTTCAATTTCTTTCATGAGCGTTCTGTAGTTTCTCAAGTACAGATCCTTTACCTCTTTGGTTAGGTTTATTCCCAGGTATCTTATGGTTCTTGGTGCCACAGTAAATGGAATCAGTTCTCTAATTTCCCTTTCCATATTTTCATTGTTTGTGTATAGGAAAGCAACTGATTTCTGTGCATTGATTTTGTATCCTGACCACATTACTGAATTGCTGTATGAGTTCCAGTAGTTTTTTCATATATTGTGCTTTTGGTGCTGTATTTAAAAAGTCATAACCAAACTCAAGGTCACGTAGATTTTTCTCTATGTTATCTTATAGAATTGTTATAATTTTTCATTTTGCAGTTAAATCCATTTTGAGTTAATTTTTGTAAAAAATGTAGGGTCTGTGTCCAGATTCACTTTTTTTTTTTGCATTTGAACGTCCAATTGTTACATCACCATTTGTTGAAAAGACTGTCTTTTCTCCTTTGAATTGCATTTGCTCTTTAGTCAAAGATCCAGTTGACTATATTTGTGGGCCTATTTCTAGGTACTTTATTTGGTTCTATTGATCTATTTGTCTGTTTTTTTTTTTTTTACCAATACCACACTGTCTTGATTATTGTAGCTTTATAGTAAGTCATGAAATCGGACACTCACTCATCCAATTTTGTTCTCCTTTCTCAGTATTGTGTAGTCTATTCTGGACCTTCTGCTTTTCCATATAGTATGGAATCAACTTGTTGATATTCACAAAATAAATTGATGGGATTTTGATTGGGATTTGTCTTGAATCTATAGATCCATTTGGGAAGAATGGCCATCTGAAAAATATTGTCTTCCTATCCATAAAATGGAACATCTCTTCATTTATTTATATAACTGAGTTCTTTCATCAGAATTTTGTAGTTTTCCTCATATAGACCCATTACGTATTTTGTTAGAACTGTAACTGAAGATTGAATTTTTTTGGATGGTAATGTGAATAGCATTGTGTTTTTAGTTTCAAATTCAAAACTGTCAGTACTGGTATATAGTAAAGCATTTGACTTTTGTGTATTAATTACATTGCCAGCAACCTTGCTATAATCACTTGTTAATTCCAGGAGGTATTTTGACCATTTTGTCCATTTTCTATATTGGAAATCATGTCATCTGTGAATGAAGATAGTTTTATTTCTTCCTTCTCAGTCTGTATACCTTTTTTTCCTTTCTTGTCTTATTGTATTAGTTAGGATATCCATTATGTTTCAATTTTTATGATTGTTTGTTCCCGCACTTTGAAAAATGCTGGTGGTATTTTGATTGGGGTGGCATTGAAAGTATCGATTGCTCTGGGCAGCAGAGACATTTTAACAATGTTTATTCCTCTGATCCAAGAGCATGGAATGTTTTTCCATCTTTTCGCGTCTTCAATTTCTCTCATGAGTGTTTTGTAGATCCTAGGGTATAGATCCTTTACCTCTCTGTTTAGGATAACTTATGGTTTTGGTGCTATTTTAAATGGTAATCGATTCTCTAATTTCTCTTTCTACAGTTTCATTGTTAGTGTAGGAGAAAGCAACTGATTTCTGTGCATTGATTTTGTATCCTGCCACATTACCTAATTGCTTTATGAGTTTTAGTAATTTGGGGGTGGAGTCTTTTGGGTTTTCCACATAAAATCATGTCATTTGCAAAGAGAGAGAGTTTGACTTCTTCATTGCCAATTTGAATACCTTTTATTTCTTTTCGTTGTTTGATTGCTATCACTAGGACTTCTAGTACTATGTTGAACAATAGTGGTGAGAATGGGCATCCTTGTTGAGTGTCTGTTCTCAGTGGAAAGGGTCTCAGCTTTTCCCCATTGAGAATGATATTTGCTGTGGGTTTTTCATAGATGGATTTTATGAAGTTGAGGAATGTTCCCTCCATCCTTATACTCTGAAGTGTTTTAATCAGGAAAGGATGCTGTATTTTGTCAAATGCTTTTTCTGCATCTATTGAGAGGACCATGTGGTTCTTGTCTCTTCTCTTATTTATGTGTTCTATCCCATTGATTGATTTGCCAATGTCGAAACACCCTTGCATCTCAGGGATAAATCCACCTGGTCATGATGGATAATACTTTTAATGTACTGTTGGATTCTATTAGCTAGGAACTTGTTGAGAATTTTGGCATTCATATTCATCAGGGATATTGGTCTGAAATTCTCCTTTTTGATAGGATTTTTGTCTCATTTTGGGATCAAGGTAATGCTTGCCTCATAGAGTCTGGAAGTTTTTCTTCTGTTTCTATTTTCTGAAACAGCTTCAGGAGAATAGTATTATTTCTTCCTTGAATATTTGGTAGAAATCCCCAGGGAATCTCTCAGACCCTGTACTCTTGGTTTTTGGGAGGTTTTTGATCACTGCTTCAATCTTGTTACTGGTTATTGGTCTATTCAGGTTGCCTGTTTCTTCCCATTTCAGTCTCAGTAGTTTATAGTTTCCAAGAATGCATCCATTTTTTCCAGTTTGCTTAATTTATTGTCATATAGCTGTTGATAATAATTTCTGATAATTGTACTTATTTCTTTGATGTTAGTGGTAATATCTCCCTTTTCATTCATAATTTTATTAATTTGGGTAGTTTCTCTTTTCTTTTGGATAAGTCTCACCAGTGTTTTATTGATCTTATTAATTCTTTCAAAGAACCAGCTTCTAGTTTTGTTAAGGTGTTCTGCCGTATTTCTGGTTTCTAATTCATTCATCTCTGCCCTAATCTTAATTATTTCCCTTCTTGTGTGTGGGTTAAGTTTAATTTGTTGTTGATTCTTCAGATATTTAAAGTGTAAAGATAGTTTGTACATTTGGGTATTTTCTATTTTTTTGAGTAAGTCTTGGATGGCTATGTATTTCCCCCTTAAGATTGCCTTTGCTGTATCCCATAGGTTCCAGATCAATGTGTCTTCATTCTCATTGGTTTCCATGAATTGTTTAAGTTCTTCTTTGATTTCCTGATTGATCCAAACATTCTTCAGCAGGACGGTCTTTAGCTTCCAAGTGTTTGAATTTTTTCCAAACTTTTTCTTGTGATTTAATTCCAGTTTCAAAGCATTGTGGTCTGAGAATATGCAGGGAATAATCTCAATCTTTTGGTATTGGTTGAAACCTGATTTGTGACCTAGTATGTGGTCTATTCTGGAGAAAGTTCCATGTGCACTCAAAAAGAATGAGTATTCTGTTATTTTAGGGTGGAATGTTCTGTATATATCTATGAGGTCCATCTGGTCCAGCGTGTCATTCAAAGCTCTTATTTCTTTGTTGATGTTCTGCTTAGATGATCTGTCTATTGCTGAGAGTGGAGTGTTGAGGTCTCCTACTATTAAGACATTATTATCAATATGTCTCTTTATTTTGGTTAACAGTTGGCTTATGTAGTTGGCTGCTCCCATGTTGTGGGCATAGATATTTATAATTGTTAGATCTTCTTGTTGGATAGACCCTTTAAGAATGATATAGTGTCCTTCTGTATCTTTAACTACAGTCTTTAGCTTAAAATCTAATTTGTCTGATATGAGAATTGCTATCCCTGCTTTCTTTTGCAGTCCATTGGCATGAAAGATGGTTCTCCATTCCTTCACTTTCAGTCTGGATATATCTTTAGGTTCAAAACGAGTCTATTGCAGACAGCATATGGATGGGTCCTGTCTTTTTATCTAATCTGCAGCTCTGTGCTGTTTTATGGGAGCATTTAGGCTGTTCATGTTGAGAGTTATTATTGAAAGATATTATTTTATTGTCATCATGTTGCATGTGAAGTCCTTGTTTCTGTAGATTGTCTCTCTATATGTCTTAAGTTCACTGATATCCTCTATTGTTAATTATTTATTTTGTTCTGCTTGCTTTAGGCTTATATTGCTCTTCTTTCTGTAGTTCCCTAATCTGTAAGCTTAGATTATTGATTTTACACCTTTCTTCTTTTCTAACATATGCATTTAATGGTATAAATTTTCCTCTAAGCAGTGCTCTTGTTGCACTCTACAAAATTTTCTAAGTTGTATATTCATATTAATTTAGTTCACAATATTTTTAAATTTCTCTTGAGACTTCTTTGATCTATGTATTATTTAGAAGTCTGTTTTTTAAAAAGATTTTTTAAAGGTTTTATTTGTTTATTTGAGAGAGAGAGAATGAGAGAATGAGAGAGCATGAGCAGGGTGAAGGCCAGAGGGAGAAGCAGATGCCCTGCTCAGCAGGGATCCCGATGCTGTACTCGATCCCAGGACCCTGGGATCATGACCTGGGCTGAAGACAGACGCTTAACCAACTGAACCACCCAGGTGCCCCATAGAAGTCTATTGTTTAATTTCCAAATATTTTGGCATTTTTCCAGCTATCTGTTATTGATTTCTAGATCAATTCCATTGTAGTCTGGGAGAATACCCTGACTGATTTTTAGTCTTTTAAATGTGTTAGTACATTTTATGGGATATGATATGATCTATGTTAATGAATATTCATGTCAGTTTGAGAATTATGTGTATTCTGCTGTTGGCTGAATTATTCTATAATGTCAATTAGACACAATTGATTGAATATGCCTTTCAGGTCAACTATATCCTTACTGATTTACTGTTTGCTGGATCTGTCAATTACTGATAGAGGAGAGGATTTGTCCATTTTTCTTCACAGTTTCATCAGTTTTTGCCTTACATATTTTGATCTCTCGATAGGTGCATATATGTCAAGATTCATTATATTTTCTTAGAGAATTGATCCCTTTATCATTATGTAACATCTATCTCACCTCTGATAATTTCTATTTTTTTTCTGGAGTCTGCTTTGTCTGAAATTAACACAGCTACTTCAACTTTCTTGTGATTAGTGTTAGCATGGCATATCTTTCTCCATCCTTTAATACATCTGTTTCTTTTGGAAACCAATAAGTTGGTCTTTGGACCAATAAGTTGGCCCTTATTTTATTTACTCTGACAGTCTCTGTGTTTTAATTGGTGTACTTTAGATTGTTCACCTTTAAAATGATTGTTGATATCATATGATAGATTAATATGTACCATATTTGCAACTGCTTCCTATTCATTTCATTTTCTCTTTGTTTTTTTTTAATCTTTACATATTTTTCTGCCTTCTCTGGTTTTAATTGAGCATTTTATATAACTCTATTTTCTCTTCTCTCTTAAAATATCAATTTTACTTCTTTTGAGAATTATACTGGAGTCTCCAATATGCATTTACAAAGGCTCTAAGTCCACTTCCATTAATAATGCTATGCCATTTCAAGGGTAGTGCAGGCACCTTATAACAACCTTATAACAGTATTCCCAAATCCTCTCTCCTATCCCTTATAATAGTGCTCTCATTTATTTTACTTATCTTTATGCTACAGTATTCTAATTTATTGTTGCTATCATTACTTTGAAGAGTTATCTGTTAGATCATTTAAGCCTAATAAAAAATACAAGATTTTCTTTACTTACATTCATTCCTTCTCTGATGTTCTTCCTCTTTTTATGTAGAACTGAGTTTCTGACCTATATAATTTTCTACTTCTCTGAAGAACTTCTTTAATATTTCTTGCAAGGCAGATCTACTGGCAATAACATACCTTCAGTTTTTGTCTGAGGGTCTTTTGAAGGATAATTTTGTTGAATATAGAACTCTAGGTGATGTTTTTCTTTCTTTCAACACTCTAAATATTTCAATCCACTCTCTTTTTGTTTGCATGGTTTCTGAGAAGTCTACTGTAATTCTTATCCTTGTTCTTTTGTAGTTAAGGTAGATTTCTCCTCTGATTTCCTTCAAGATTTTCCTCTAGTCTTAGGTTTTCTTCAGTTTGAATATGATATATGGAGTTGTAGATTTTTTGGTATTTTTTTATACTTGGTATTTTCTGACTTCTTGTATCTATGGTTTAGGGTCAAACATTCATTTTGATAAAATGTCAGCCATTACTTCAAATATTTCTTCTGTTGCTTTCTATTATACTTATTGAGATATTTACATTTTCCCTCTTCTTTTATTCCTGATGTTCCAAGTTTTCTCCTTATATTATTTCCCTTTTATCCAAAGAAATTTCTTTAACAATTAAAAACAGGTAAACTGTTTAGGAATTTAGTTTCCTTTGTTTGAGAATGTATTTATTTTACCTTCACTCCTGAAGGATGTTTTCACTGGACATAGAATTCTGGGGTGACAATTCTTTACTTTCAGCACTTTAAAAGTGTCATGTAACTTCCTTGTCCTCCATTTCTAATGAGAAATCTACAGTACTTTGTAACATTCCCCCCCACTCCATTTCTCTCTGGATGCTTTCAGGATTTTTTTTTTCTTTGTCTTTATTTTTCAGAAGTTCAACCATGATGTGTTATCTTGACATCTATTTCATTGGGTTTATCCAGTTTGAGGTTCCCTCAGCTTCTTGAATTGTAGGGTTTTTTTTTTTCTTTTACTAAGTTTGAGATGTTTTCAGCTATTATTTCTTCAAATATTTTCTCAGCACTCCATTATTTTTCTTCTTCTTCTAAGACTCTGAGGACACTATTATTAAACCTTTTGTTACTGCTCCAATGTTCTCTGAGGCTCTGTTCATTATTTTAAAGCCATTTTTGTTTGTTTCTACATTTCAGAGTAGGTAATGTCTTTTGATTCTATTTCAAATTCACATTTTCCTCTCTCCTGTCCACTCTGTTAATGAGTCTATCTAATGAGTTTTTAATTTCAGTTGTGTTTTTAATTCTAGCATTTTCACTTGATTCTTTTATATATCTTTTTTTCTTTACAGATAATTTTGTATTTTACTGTTTGCTTCAAGAGTGTTCATTATTGTTCATTTGAGAATTTTTATAATATAGCTGTATTCAAGTCTTTATCAGATAATCCCAACATCTGTGTCATTTCAGGACTGACCTCTTAATTATCTTTTACTATGTCAGCCAAGATTTTTGTGGTCATTCATATATCTAGTAATTTTAGATTGTATCTTGGACATTTTGAATATTACATTTTTTTATTTTAGAGAGAGCATGCCCATGTGCAAGTGGGGAGGTGGGGTAGAGGAGGGAGAAAGAGAGAGGATCTCAAGCAGACTCCCCACTGAGTGTGGAGCCCAGTGTAGGGCTCAGTCTCAATACCTTGAGATCATGACCCGAGCTGAAAACAAGAGTTGGATGCCTAATCAACTGAGCCATCCAGGCGCCCTTGAATATTACATTTTGAGGCACTAGGACTTGTTTAAATCCTGTTGAGTATATTGATGTGCTTTTTTTTTTTAAGATTTTATTTATTTATTTGAGAGAGAGAGAGAGAGAGTGAGCGATCACAAGTAGGCAGAGAGGCAGGCAGAGAGAGAGAGGAGGAAGCAGGCTCCCCGCCGAGCAGAGAGCCCGACGCAGGGCTCGATCCCAGGACCCTGAGATCATGACCTGAGCTGAAGGCAGAGGCTTTAACCCACTGAGCCACCCAGGCACCTGATGTGTTTGTTTTTAATCGGTGATCCATCTGGTTTAGTTCAGACCACAAGTTCTAATACTTCTTCTGTAGGCTGAAGTTCCTATGTCAGTTTAGTTTTTAAAACTTTTGAAGTGCTATTTAAATCTGTCCTGCCCTTTGTTACCCAGTGGCCAGACTGGGATCTGGGTAGTGGTCTGTTTTTTAGTTCAGTTCTTGAAACTGAACTTGGTATTCTGATTCAGACCAGATCCACACATGCATGCTTGAGGAATGAGAGTAGGAGGTCATAAGCAACTTTATAGGGTTGCATTCATGAGCTCCTCCCTCTCTTCAATCTCCCCAGTGTTTTCTGGTTCCCTGGGGGCTTTCTTTTTTGATCTTCTGACTAAAAACCACCTATTTTCATGATTGTCCTATTGCCAGGCCAAGCATCGAGAGGACAGAGAGAGAATAAAAAAGTAATGGGCTTAGTCCTCTTGGAGCTATATACCTCAGCCAGAGGGAGAGAAAAGTTCTCTCCTTCAGGGTTTTGGCTTATGTAGTTTTCCAGAGTTTGCTGCTGCCATTGCTATAGTTGTAGGATCAACTAGAGGCTGAGTTACTATGAAAATGAAAAAGAAGGAAAAGGAACCAGGGTTTTCTTCTACTTTATAAGCATTAACCATTCCTTTTTCTGCTCCTCCAGCCAGAAGTAGAGCTTTTTTTTGGGGGGGGGGGTGCTTTCTCTATCTGTACCATAGTGCTTACTTCTGGGTTTCTGATGCTTTGATTACTAGCCAGGTGATTTGGGTGGGGGGAATACAGTAAACTCACTGGTAGGTTGATGATGCCTCAAATTCTGGTGTTCTCTCTATCCCTGATATTTACCTTTCAAACAGGTACTCCATGTACTCTGCCTGGGCTTTGTGATTAATTTCAGTGAGAGAAAAGTCACTTATTCCAACTTGCCTGGGGCCAAATCTCAATTCCACTCTTTAGAGTAATTTTGGTTTGTTGCAGGAAATGACTCATTTTCTTTTTGAAATCAAAGCAAAGTAAAAAAAAAAAATACAGTTAAGACTTAATTAACTGGAACTCTTTTTAAAAATACAGTTTTTTAAAATTTTATGTTTAAGTAATCTCTACACCTAACGTAGAGCTTGAACTTACAACATTGAGATCAAGAGTCATACACTCCACTGACTGAGCCAGTCAGGCACCCCGTAATTAACTGGAACTCTTGAGTATATAAATATGTTGTTTCTTCTTGGTTACAGCAATTTTAAGATTTTATTGGGGTGATACCTTAAGTATAATAAGCATTCTGCTCATTTTCATTAGCTTCTCTTCCTCTATGCCCCAAACTGGCACATAAAAGATGGTGATCAGGTGTAAAAACTACTATATTAAGTGGCAAAGTGGGATTTCAACTCAAGTATGCCTAATATCATAGCCTAAGCTTTTTACCACTATACAATGCTGCCTTTTTAAGTTAAATAAATGCTGCCCCATATCTAGAATTTTTACTGACTGTGTTACATTTATTGTTCACTCCATTGACCTTCTTCCTCAATCCTAGTAGGAGGAATATACCTCCCTACCCTTTTAATATTGAACGTAGTCATGTGATTTACTTGGGTCTAGTGGTGGTTGGAGTGTGGCCCCCACTTTGGGCTTAGCCATATGACTAAAGAAACAAGACAAGAACAGAGGCATGGAGTGTGTTTTGTGGTTAGGCTTATCTTTTGCCCTTCTTCTACTACCATGAAAGGAAAGGAACATGTTCCAGGGATCCTGCTATTCTAGGGAAGATGAGAGACGTGTGGAACATACCTGGACCCATTCCACAGCTTGGTGCCAAGCCCACATAGCCCTAACCTAGGTGAACGACATGTAAGTAAAAATAAATAATTGTTGTTTCAGATTTCTGAGTTTGGGTGTGGTTTGCTACACAGCATTTTTGTGGCAAATGACAGACTAATTATGACCATATAAATATTTGGTTGAGGACATCTTATGTTTCCACATGAAATTTAAATGAACATATGATTTTTATTTAAATTATAATGCCTAAGGATATTGTAATTTTTGCTTTCTTCACTGCTTGCTATTTCTAGGCCTGTTTTCCTCCTAGAAGAGTTCTTACTAAGGAATGGGATTTTCTTCTTTTTATCAACAGCTCTGCTAGTTCTGCCAAATTCTGCTAGTTTTATTTGGGGCTTCAGAGCATGGTAGAGACTTGTAGTGTGAGGCATCAAAGTTCCCAGTTCCTTTAACTGGATTTGTTATTCTTGGTCCCCTTTGTAAATGCAGCATCAGCATCCCTATAGAGCTCTCTGCATGGCTCCTGCTAACAAAAAGCCACAGATCATAGGGTTTTGTGCTGTTGCATTCCTCATGACTGTTTCTTCCCATGTGGTGAACTCTAGAATGGGATCTAAACATACTTGGTCTTGAATATCCTCTAATGTCTGTAGGACTGTGGGTAAGCTACATACTGTCTCTGAGCTTCAGATTCCTCATATGTGAAATGGGGTTATAACCTCTGCCCATCCTTCCTCACAGCGTTGTTCTGAGCTTCAGGAGCTCAGTAAAGTTTAGAGAGATCTTATGATTCTTGTTATTTATCCTGAATATGTTCAGCAAGCTAAGAGCTACCAGTAGTCATTACCAGTGTTTTTTTCTTTATATGCCTTAGGAGAGGGAGTTTTCAGGAAGCTGTGGCATGGCAAGCTTTTTCATTACCTCTGGTTCCTGACAGCCTGGGCTCAGCAATCTCACTTTCTCCTCTGTACCTTTTTTCTATTACCTAGGTGGGAGCATCGTAACCACACTCACCATCTGCCTAAGACTTAGAGAATCCTATTTTCTTGACAACAGAAATTTAGATATCCAAATGAATTATCTGTGAGGAGCCAAAGTGATGGCAGGCTGCTTTTGGTATTACATTGCTCTAGGCTTCTTAGAGTTGTCCCCAGTAGCTTATCAAATTCAGAGTATGTGGCCTAGAGATTAAAGAAAAGATATCTAGTTTAGCTGCTTTCTATCAGATGCATGGGCCTTAAAGTTGTTTTGCAAAAGTAAGGCAGCTTTTCTATCTCATTCTTAGTGGTCTTTTAGAGCCATACAACCTCTGGAGCCTGGGAAAGAGTAATACTTATGATTGCATCTGCCCTTTGGTTCATAAGCATAATTGGTAGGACTACATTGGGAGAGAACTCTAATTATTTACCATGTGTCAAGTGCTTTACATTCTTTATATCATTCATTCAGATTTAGTTCTGACATCAGCTCTTTTATTCTCATTTTACAGATCAGGAAACCTAGGTTTAGAGTAAGTAACAGAAGTTCCACCACATCTGTCTGAATCCAAAGCTTATGTTTTCCATGACATCACACAGCCATTGTTTGCATTTTCCTTGTGCTTGGTCATTCTGAGGGTACGGTAATATGTGTTCTACATATATAATATGTGTTCTATATTATATAATATGTGTTCTATTCTATTATGTTATTACATATTATATTAATATATCAATAATATTAATATTATATAACATTATATAATATATAATATGTGCTCTATTAACATGCATAATATGTGTTCTACATTTTGATCAACAGTGGCTAGATTCAGGATATGGAATACAGATAACCCTAGGTTTGAATTCTAACATTTATCAACTATGTAATCTTAGAAAATTCATTTAATCTCTCTGAGTCTCCGTTTCCTTATGGGTCTAATATAGTGTTTCTCTCATAGGGTGTTGGGAGATTAAATGAGATGATACATGTGAAGGGCCTTGTGTAGTGTCTAGCATAGTCCTGGTACAGATTAAGCATTTAATATATATTGACTGAAAAAATAATCTGTCTCAAAGTAGAAGTATCATTGGAGTCCAGATCACTTCTGTTTGCTCTACTCGGACATCAGCAAGTTCTTGAGAATTTAGTTATAGGATATTAAAGCTAGATGAGATCTTAGGCTTGATTCATCCAAACTCCTCTTTTTTTTTTTAAAGATTTATTTATTTATTTGACACAGAGAGAGAGAAATCACAAGTAGGCAGAGAGGCAGGCAGAGAAAGAGGGAGAAGCAGGTCCCTGCTGAGCAGAGAGCTCGATGCGGGGCTCCATCCAAGGACCCTGAGATCATGACCTGAGCCGAAGGCAGAGGCCTTAACCCACTGAGCCACCCAGTCACCCCTAAACTCCTCATTTTTATATGGTAAAACTGAGATTCAGAGGAGGAACTTGAATTTGTGTTATCCTCTTATCCTCTACTGCTTCAATTGTACCTCCTGATAAGGTCAGTTACCTTGGTCAAATTCATGTTTCTTGGTCTTGCTTTATCTGTTTGAAACTGGCAAGGATCTCTACCCTTCTATTTACCAGGCCTAAGATTTATAAGTAGAGAATGAGATTTTATATGTGATTAGAAAAGTGTGTATTTCCTCTAGTATGCCCCTCTTTTCTATACTCCACATACTCTCATGTTTCCCAGGCCAGGCTTGCAATTCAAGGATTGTCCTCTATCTCTGGATAGCTCTTTACCTTCTTCATAATCATTATTGTAAAAAATTCCTTGTCTTGTATCCCATTCCTTTTGGGATATGTTGTCTGTCTAATTTACCTGATAAAGTAAACTATAGGTTAATGTGTTAATGCTCTAAAGTATTATGTTTCCCACATATCATCTGCATATTTGCAAGGTGCTTCCCTCAAAGAAATGATATACAGTGGAATTAATGCATGAAGGCACTAGGTTACGGAAGAGAGAACTTTGAGTAGGTAGCTTTCTCACACCACCTGGTTGGCCACTTGAAAAATTTCTATCCTTTGGAACCTTCTTAAAGAAAGATAGGGAACCTTCTTCAGGTTACAGTGAGGTAAGGTCTTTGCTTGTTAGCCTTTTGCAGTAGTGAGAGGGCTGAAGTAGAAGTTGCTATAGCTCTTAGTGATGCTGGACAGCTTGGGTTCTGGGGTTGGAGGTTGGCATTTGAGACATTTTATGGAGTATTTAATGGGATAAGGATTGAGATGGGTTTGAATCTGGATAAAACTAGCAAGAGGAATCTTGTTAGAATCAAGGCCAGGGGCATCTCCTGCCATTCCTTTGAAGGCAGTAGGACTCCAGACATCATGAAATAGCTGGTACTCATCTTCCTCATCCTTTCCAGCCTCATCAGGAGAGACACAAGCATACTGTACTGGCTGAATAAAGGCTGGACCAGCCCTGGTAATTGGCATGAAAGCTAATCCTTCCCTATCAGTATTCACAGTGAGGCACTGAAACAGGGACTCTTCCTGCATTGCCATAGTGTTGTGTCCCCTTTTACTATTAGTCTCTGCATATTAGAGGAAGGCTTTGTAGGCATTGTCTAGTTTATCACTGGTGGGACTGACTTGCCTAAGCCTGGAGAGCAAATTCATGACTTTATGAGGGCTATAACTCAGAGCTCCTGATGTCCCAATTTGTGCTTTTTCTTGTATACCACAGTGTCTCTGTTGTGTGAGCTAAGACAGCGCATGTAGATGGCATGTTGTCTAGAAGATCCCTGGTTTTTTTTTTTTAAAGATTTTATTTATTTGACAGAGAGAAAGAGATCGCAAGTAGGCAGACAGAGAGAGGGAAGCAGTCTCCCTGCTGAGCAGAGAGCCTGATGCGGGGCTCGATCCCAGGACCCTGAGATCATGACCTGAGCCGAAGGCAGAGGCTTAACCCACTGAGCCACCCAGGTGCCCCCCTGGTTTTTATGTATGTGGTTACATATGTACACACACAGGTGTGTGTGTGTGTGTGTGTGTGTGTGTGTGTGTGTGTGTAATGCTTATAAGAGGTGCTGACAGATACCCTCATGCATTTTAACTGTCAATATATAATAACTATTATATCTTAACTATAATTATTAAAACTACCATTATTATAATTGATTTTTATGTACACATAGTTCATATTAAGGCCTTTAGCCCACTCTTCTTAGTTCACCAAAGTTTATAGAATTCTTTCATGTCCCTCAAATCCTCATAACGATCTCACAGGAGTCACCATTGTTGTCATTATTATTGTTGTTATTATTATCCCAACCCACAGATAAAATAATAGGATTAGAAAAGTGGAATGGGTGGTCCAAGGCACATGTAAATCAGTGAAGGAGCAGAGCTGACCAAGGCCAGTGCTCAGACTTCTATGAGCAGTTCTCAAGAACTGCAGAAAAGATATCAAAGGAGGCATAAATCATAGGTCAGCACTAGACCTGAAAGATCAGATTCAGGGAAAAAGGGGAGCTGTTGTATGCAGGTAGTACATGCCTGGTAGTATGAGCGGAGAATAGTGGCATCTAAGACTTTGCTTGTTGACCAGTTCCGTTAGGACCAGCCATGCTCATGAGAGTGCCTCTTTTCATCTCAGCTGCCTTTCCATGTGTGTTCAATAAAATTCCACCTAATTGGAATAAAACTGACAAAAATAATGAATTCAGATCAACTTGAAAGGCCCAGCTTTGCCATGAGGACATAATATAGCAATGTATTTGAGAAATAGAAGGTGGAGGAAAGAAAAGAGGGAACATGAGAGAGGGAGGGAGAGAGACATGAAAGCATTTGACAGGTAAGATCTAACATATAAAATATAGAGGTAAAAGGCAAGCAGCTGTGTGAGAACAAAGGCATACTCTGCTGCTCCTTATTCTGCTTGCTGCCCAGACTCTTCAATTGCAGCTTCTACTAAATAATAATGTGGGCTTTCTCTTTGCTCCCAGCTCAAAGAGAATGATAAAGCAGCAAAACACTGAAAGGTACAGTACAGCCACAGATAAACGTTGATGACATGGAAATGAGCCCCACCTCCCAACACACACACACATTGGCAACCCCTACTGGAGAAGCACAATGATAGTGAATATAATGAACAAAGAAGGAAAAGACTTTTGAGCTAGGATGGAGAAGAGAGCCTTTCTTTGGTTTCCTAATGGGGTGTTTTGATGATTGCTAATGTCTATAGTGCTCAATTTTAGCAGCAGAGAGTTGGAGTAGAAGGAGAGGCTAGTTACTTCAGTGTCTCAGTTCTCAATAGGACACAGCTATCTTAGATGTGAAAGTCACACATCACAGATATAATCACAGACATAAATTTCTAGATTCTTCTGCAGATAATAAAGTTAAAGAAAAGTTGGACCCTGGGTTCTACCCATTTTTGGGAAGACATGAAATGGCCAAATGAATTTCTAGTTTTTAGAAAGAAAGTAATCATGGATTGATTGTATAAGACACAGACAGGCAAACTTGATGTCGATCTTAGACAATGATTCTAGAGATGCTATTAAAAGATAGTTTATAATCCTAAGAGTTGGCTTTGATCAGTAAGAGTCAACATGGGTTTGCTGAGAAGTCATGTAATATAAATTTCATTTGCTTATTTAATTAGTTGAATGATGGCTCTGGGGAATATAGCATAACAATATATATGTGGCTATCATCCAAGCCTTTAGCAAGATTTTCCATGATATATTTGTGGAAAATATGAAGATCTGTGGCCTCACTCATGCAATTATATCAATTAGTAGTTTGGTCAACTGATATAACGAAAATGTATGAGAACAGATTTTGACACTGTTAATATGATGATTTCTAGTAACAAGTTATAGGGTTCTGTCCTCAACCTTGTTCTATTAAATGTTTTTATTCATGACTTGGTTGAAGTTATAAAAAACAGGCTCATAAGATTTATAAAAGGATAGTATATACAATGAAAGTCAGAATTATGATTCTGCAAATTTTGACAGATTTGGAGATGGGCTGAATCTGCAATAGTTTAATAAATTATTCTGCAAAATTATAAGTATTAAAAATATAATTAAATTATATAAAATATAATATAAATATAATATAAAATATAATTATTAAAAATAAATCTGCAAACATTTAATAAATGTAGGATAAAAGACTGGGGAAAGTCCGAGAAACTGATTACCCTAATACAGAGTGTGGCTTAGCAGAGCTCATATAAAAAGGGTTTAGGGGCTTTAATGTTCAATGAGCTCAAATGTAAGTTAGCTATAATATGTGTCTATGTGTTTGTTTTAAACGTCTTATTCTTTTTTTACTAAAGTATAGTTGACATACAGTATTATATTAGTTTCAAGTGTACAACATAGTAATTCAATAATTCTATATATAAAATATTATTAATATATTAATGTTAGTACATTCTATAAGTAGTACATATAGAATTAGAATTCTATAAATTACTGAATATTCACCATAATAAGCATAGTTACCATCTGTCACCATACAAAGTTATTAAAAATTTTTTTACTATATTCCCTGTGTTGTACTTTTCATCCCCATGGCTTATTTATTTTATAGCTAGAAGTTTGTACATTTTAACCCCTTCACATATTTTTGCGTATGTCTGTGCATCTTTTGTGACACATTAATATGGTGGTTCACATACTTGGATTCTGGGGCTGCAGCCCAGAGCAGCCACATAGGAATATATTGGGATAGGGCCTAGAAATGCCGCATAGGAATATATTGGGGTAGGGCCTAGAAATAAGTATGTTTAAAGCTCCCCAAGTTATTCCAATAGGAAACCAAAGTTGAGAACCAGTGTGATAATAGAATGTGAGAGAATTGATAACCTGATTGTAATGTGTATTGCTCTAACTAGATTGTTTCACTTAGTCTTGGACAATACCTTTTGTAAACTGAAACCCATTGGGAACAGTGTGAACAAGATGGTAAGGGGCCTGCAGTCATACAAACTATGCCATGAGGAAGTGTTGAAGGAACTGAGTGTGAGCAATCTCAGGGAAGACATAAAAGTTGTCCTTACATGAGTAAGCCAGAGGGGTTACCCTTATTCTATTTGGCTCCAGAGATGGGAACTAGAACCAAGAAGATGAAGTAAAATGGAGGCAAATTTTAATTCAATGAAAGGAATAATATTCTAGGAGGGCTGTCTAAAGATGTAATAGGCTGCCTCAGGAAGAAATGATTGCCCTGCAATTTGGGGACTCCAAACCCTTTGACTGCTTAACCAGTTGGTGAGGAGAGTGTGGAGAAGGCTTGTGTTATTCAAGACTCTTTTTGTGGCACATAACAGAAGCCCAATTCAAAAAGCTTAAAAATAGAGTCAATTGTATCATATAACAGAGAAGTGACTTCAGGGAGGGTTGATTCAAGGGATCAGTAGATATCAGGCTCTTTTTCGCCATTTATTTTGGGCCCTGTTTGTCTTTGCTTCCCTTTATTCTGCATTCAGGCTCTCTCCGTGTGGTGTCCTGGCAACCCCAGTAGAGAGAGAAAATATTTTCTGATACTTCTCAAAAGAGAAACACTGATTCTAAATGGACAAATGTAATCAGAAAATCAGAAAGCAGGTGGTGTGTGTGTGTGTGTATTGGGAAGAGGGCCGGGGAACTGGATACACAAAACAGTAAGAGTCTTGGCACTGGATAGGTGAATAAGTGAAGATCTCTCTAAGTCCTGAGATGTTAATATTACTTGACACCAAGGCCAGAATGCAACCATAAGTATAGAGCACTAAGCTCATAAAATATAGATCTTTTCTCTAGATAGGTCCATCTGTTTTTCGTGTCCTTCCCCATATTCACATCTTTGCTTGTGTTGCTTAATCTTTCTAAAAAGACCTCTACTTACTACACTATAATCCATAGTTCAAGACTCATCTCAAGTCCTGCCTCTTCCTCTGTTGTAGCTGTGCCAGCCCACACTGATCTGCACCTCCTTTGAACTACTACAGTACTCTCCAAAATTACGTATTTCCTGATGTCATGTATTGAATTTTTCTGTTTTTCAATGAGTTAGTCTTTTTTTAAATTTTATTATTATTCTTTTTTTCTCCCCAAATGTTTATTTTAATTTTTCAGTGTTACAGGATTGATTGTTCATGCACCACACCCAGTGCTCCATGCAATACGTGCCGTCCTCAAAACTTACCACCAGGCTCGCCCACCCCCCCACACTCTCCCCTCTAAAACCCTCAGTTTGTTGCTCAGAGTCCACAGTCTCTCCTGGTTCATCACCCCCTCCGATTTCCCCTCATTCACCCTTCCCTTCCTTCTCACAATGCCCTCCATGATTTTCTTTATACTTCACATGTAAGTGAGATCATAAGATAATTGACTCTCTCCGCTTGACTTATTTCACTCCACATAATCTCTTCTGGTCCTGTCCATGTTGATACAAAAGTTGGATATTCATCCTTTCTGAAGGAGGCATAATATTCCATTGTATAGATGGACCACATCTTCCTTATCCACTCATCTGTTGAAGGGCATTTTAGTTCTTTCCACAGTTTGGCTATTGTGGCCATTGCTGCTATGAACATTGGGGTACAT
>CM052801.1:83762953-83906007 GCA_028533885.1 Nasua narica | reverse complement strand
CCCCCCCCCCCCCCCCCCCCCCCCCCCCCCCCCCCCCCCCCCCCCCCCCGAGCCTGGTATTGGATATTGAGGAGGGCATGTATTGCATGGAGCACTGGGTTTGGTGCATGAACAATGAATCTTGGAACACTGAAAAAATAAAATAAAAAGAAGATAATTGGAAAATGTAAAAAAATATTTCTAATAATGAAACAAAAAAAGTTAAAAAATGGACACTGGGGGCTATTTTTCTCTCTGTTTAGTTCAGTTGGACTTATTAAGTATTGGATGATGTGCAGATTCTCTGAATGTCAGATAATCCTTTAAAGACTTCTACTTACCTGTTCTGTTTGGGGAAGGCAGCAGATCCAGGTCAGTGCCTTCACACTGGGAGATAAATAGCACCTGCAGCCCCCATAGTGTTTTGTTTTAAGATCTTGCAATGAAAGGGAAAAATATAAAAAGATAGTTTCTTTTAGTTGTAGGTGTATGCCTTTACAGTAGCATAGGAAGGTAGCCTGGAACTTTAATTGGAGGTTTATTGTCCTTAATAATACTCCATTCTGTCACTGTCTTCCATCTTCTTACTAGCTAAATCATTATAAGTCAGTTCTGCTATAATGTCCGTTTTGAAGACTCGAGTTTGTTTCAATGTGATTGATATATTAGAGAACAATTTGAGCATGACATGAATTTCATGTTTCCTTGAGCATGATTCCATCAGCAAGAAACATTAGGTGAATGCAGAAAACTGCACCCAGCTGAACTGAGTGGTGTGGTAATACACAAAACACACACCTCAAACATCTATTAGCCACAACCATTCACACTTAGTGTAACAACTTTCCATCTGATTTTAGATTACACTTCTTCCACCACTTCACAATAACTCATAACCTGATATGATTACATCTACAGACTTCAGGTCTTTTCAAGGGAAAGTGCCATATTTATTGTAGTATTTATATATTTCTTATCCATTAACATGTGTAAAACTGTGCTGCATTTCCTATCTGGTTTTTAACATGCTGCTAATACTTTTTATTTTTGTTCTTCTAACCACATTTTCCCCATAAGCCCTGTGGTTTTCATTGCACAATTTTGCTTAGTGCAGTAATTTTTAAAGAATACATATGTTATAGCAGAAATGACTATATATGTATTTTTTTAACTTACCTTGGACAATGTATTTGGGTGGACTTAGCAAACAAGGAAAATCAAGTCAGTGAAGTTTCTGTGTTGCAGAGGCAAAAAGAGAAAGAAGAGAAACATTTAAGTACAGTGGAGATGCTTATCTTTGATGGTGGACCATTCAGAGCCTCTATCTAAAGACTCCATTAGTAGATTTCCTCACTAACAGCTATTTGGTATTCTGGCTTCTGGGTCTCCTGTTCTTCTGACCTTGAGCACTCTCTTCCACAGCAAGTAGTTCTGTTTCTTTGGAGTGTAGTGCATTAAATACATAGTGAGACATTGTCAAAGAATTTGGACTTTGTGCTTTTGCTTCTCTGACCTTGAGCAAGGTTAGTAGTTCCTGCCAATTGCATATCCTCTCTGAGGACACATCTTTAAGACCTGCCGGGGGTTCTTGACTTTGGATCTGTGACACCTGATGCTGAAGTGGTCATAATCAAGTTCCAGAGTGGTCTGGGGAATTTGTAGTACAGGACCTCCTTCTCAGGGTGCCTGGGTGGTTCAGTTGGTTAAACATCTGCCTTTGGCTTGGTCACGATCCCAGAGTCCTGGGATTAAGCCCCACATCAGGCTTCTTGCTCAGCAGGGAGCCTGCTTCTCTGTCTGCCTGCTGCTCTCCCTGCTTGTTCTCTCTCTCTCTCTTTCAAATAAATAAATAAAATCTTAAAAAAAAGAACGTCCTTCTCTTGGTACTTGGGCCACATTCAAACCGATGGGAGGAGACAGGTAAGTTTAATTCTTTACTCCTCTTTCTCTTCCTTTTGCTCAATATTCTTTCTCTTCATCTTTATTGAGGCAGTGCCATGTATTAATTGAAGATTTGGGCACCATGTAATGGTTGTATGACCTTAGGTCACTTACTTAACTTCTCTGCACTTCCATTCCCTCATCTGTAAAACTGAGATTATAATAGCAGCTACCTTATAGGCTCGTGATGAATGAGTAAATCCATGACAAGCACTGGGAACTGGGCTAGTTGATTTACACACATGTTCTTAATCAATACCTAAAGTCTAAGGAGACTATATCCATTTAAGATAAAGTGGAGATAAAACAGTGATTTGGAGCTATTAAATTCTGTTAGTGGGAAAATGTAATTGCATTTATCCACAATTTTTCAGGACTCAGCTATTGCATAAAAAAGGTAGAGTTGTGATTACAGTTTCCATTTATGAATAGAGCTACCCTATGACCCTGCAATTGCACCACTCGGTGTTTACCCCAAAGAAGCAGATGCAGTACAAAGAAGGGCCACATGTACCCCAAAGTTCATAGCAGCAATGGCCACAATAGCCAAACTGTGGAAAGAACCAAAATGCCCTTCAACAGATGAGTGGATAAGGAAGATGTGGTCCATCTATACAATGGAATATTATGCCTTCATCAGAAAGGATGAATATCCAACTTTTGTATCAACATGGACAGGACTAGAAGAGATTATGTGGAGTGAAATAAGTCAAGCAGAGAGAGTCATTTATCTTATGGTCTCACTTATGTGTGGAGTATAAAGAAAATCATGGAGGGCATTGGGAGAAGGAAGGGAAAGGTGAATGGGGGGAAATCAGAGTGGGTGATGAACCAGGAGAGACTGTGGACTCTGAGCAACAAACTGAGGGTTTTGGAGGGAAAAAGGTAGGGGGGTGGGCGAGCCAGTGGTGGGTATTGAGGAGGGCACGTATTGCATGGAGCACTGGGTGTGGTGCATGAACAATCAATCTTGTAACACTGAAAAATTAAAATAGACATATTTGGGGAGAAAAAAAATAAAGACCATTTCATATGTACCTTAAAAAAAAAACCAGTTTCCATTTATGAAGCTTATAAGCATTGACCCATTTCTTTCATTATCTACTGCTTTTACCCTTAGGGCCAAGGCTGCCAATGTGAAGATGCTTCTATATAACTTTTGGCAAAGATTGAATATCGAGGTTACATAACTGTAACCGCAGAAACATATTTTAGGCTGGCCCCAAATTAAATGAAATGTTAAATGAGACTCTAATCTAACCAAGGGCAGAAATTTTGTCTTTTTGTCTTATAGTTCACCAACATCTAATATAGTGGTTCTCAACCATGGGTGATTTTGTCCCTGGAGGGGACATTTGGCAGTGTCTGGAGTCATTTTTGGTTGTCATCACTGAAGAGGAGGCAGTTGCTGCTGGAATCTAGTGGGTAGAGGCCAGGAATGATGCTAAATTGTCCCCCACAGCAAACATTTATCTTACCTGAAATGTCAATAGTTCTGGGGTTGAGAAACCCTGCTCTAAGGCAATGCCTAAATACAAAAACCATTGTAGCCTCCTGATAAATGTGTATTCAATGGATGAATGAAGTTCGGGGAACAAAAATGTGATTTGGTAGCAGACACGTGTTTGGCAGACAATCTTATAAAGGAGTTATGAGAAATCCTAGCACTCGGGCAATTGGTGTCAGTATGTTTGGTCTCTGCCTGGTTCATATGATTGCTAAATATATTGAATAACATCCCTGGAAGGTGGTATATTTTTTTTAGAAGTTATAGGTAATTGCTTCTGGAAATAAGTTGTCTTAGAAACCACAGGAAGAGGGAATAGTTTGACTTTGGCTTTGGGGAGTAAATAGGAGATGGAACAGGGAGTGGCTGTGAATGGATCATACTGTTATGGTAGGGATAGAAAAATTTTACCATTCTGGTGAAAGGGGGAAAATCAGAGCAATCTATTCTATAGTCCCTGAGTCTAAGTCAAGGCAACAGTCCCCCAAAGAGACAATTAGCGGGGGGAAAGTAAAAAGTAGAATAAAATGAAGTGGTTACAGGACAAAGGAAAAAATGTTATTTTCTGTAATAAGACATTATCTTAGTCCATCCAGGCTGCTATAAAAGAATACCATAGACTGGGTGACTTATAAACAACAGATATTTGTTTTTCATAGTTCTGAAGGCTGGGAAACCCAAGGTCAAGCACTGGCGAATTCAGTGTCGAGTGAGAGCCCACTGCCTGGTTCATAGATAGCTGTCTTCTGACTGTGTCTTCATGTGGTAGAAGGGGCAAGGGAGTTCTCCAGTGTCTCTTTTATAAGGGCATTAATCCCATTCACATGGGCTCCACCCTCCTGACCTAATCACCTTGCAAAGGCCCCACCTGCTAATACCAGCACTTTGGGGGTTAGGATTTCAACATATGAATTGTAGGGGAGAAACAAACATTTGTTCTATAGCAGGCATCTCTCAGAAATTTTAAGAATAGCCCAGGTAAAGAGAACATGGGAGCCCCCTCAAAGGTAACTGATTAAATAAACTAAGGTACAGCCTTATTATAGAATATTATAAACAGTTAAAAAGAATAAGATAACTCTATCTGTTAACATGGAAAATCTCTAAGGCATATTGTCAAGGAGAAAAAGTGAACAGGAAATATACTATAACAGTTTGATACTATTTATTTAAAAGAAAAATCCCTCAAAACAACTTTGTAACTTCAAATATATATAAGAATGAAGATGAATACGAAAAGGCTTTGAGGGATATATAGAGCAAATTGATCATAATGGTTCTCTCTAGGTAGGGGAGTAGAATAAGGAGTCAGTGGTTAAAGGGCCCTTTACTTTATGTGTACCAATAGTGTTTTTACAAAAATGTGTCCATGTAGTACTTATATAATTAAAAATATACACAGTGGGAAAACAGAAAATCCGTAGACATAGTGCAGATATGCAGAATAATTTTGGGGTCATTTTTGCTTCAAAGAAAGATTTACTACCAGATTGCTGTAAATAGCAACCTTGACTCACAAACATTTGTTGCAGCCAGCTAGGCCCAATGCTAAATAAGGATAGAGAGAAGAGTGATTAGGATATATAACTTGTAGGATTTTTTTTAACTAAGTTTCTTAGTGGTGGGTTGGCTCTCTAACCTTTTATTTTAGCCCTAGAACTCACAGATGGTTCCTGCAGCCTGTATCCTGTAGCATGTACAGACCATGGAAACCTGAGGTCTTCAGAAGGTGTCCTTACTTTGCATTATCCCTCTGCTCTTTGACTAAGCCCTGTGCAAAGGAGCTTGAGTGAGAATGCTGGGCCATGTGCAAGAAGGGCCATCCTGGGGCCTGAGCCAGGAGTGTCCTAGGCTCCTACTGGACTGGATCAGTGATTTGTGTTCTTAATTGCCTTATAGAAAACAAAAAAGTCTCAGAACTCAGGGTTAGTTTAGTAATGAACTAAAAAATATTGTGGATTTTCTTCCCCTCAGTATGCATTAATAAAAAGAATCCACCATCCATATCTCAATTATTTAGTCATTTTTTAAAAAAGATTTATTTATTTGACAGAGAGAGCACAAGCAGAGAAGTAGGAGAGGGAGAATAAGGTTCCCCACTGAGTAGGGAGCTCAGTGTGGGGCTTGATCCCAGGATCCCGGGATCATGACCTGAGCTGAAGGCAGATGCTTAACTGACTGAGCCATCCAAGTGTCCCAGTTTAGTCATATGTTTTTAAATAATCTCCTAAAGAGCTCCCTCAGCAGTGACCTATTATACCATGTCACATATATTATGTTAGCAAAATGAGTCATTTTCTTACAATGTTGGGTTGAAGTCCTTTAATGTTTCAGCTGGGAACACGAGTGCAATTTTATATGCATGGGCCTTGCCCAGGGAAGTTGGGACTGGCTGATTGGGCAGATTGGTATGGCTTGGGACTGAGAGATATCATTAGGTGATTAGCCATGAGGTCTCAGGACTCCTTAATAAACCAGCCAACTTTTGGAAACTTGACTCTCATGTGAGAAACAAGGACTCCCACTTCCCTCCTACTTGTTGCCTTTGCCCCTGCCTGGCCCCAAATTCCTCCTGGTCAACTTTCACTTATTTTTGATTTGCCTGGGGAAACAGGATTTAGGAGACAAAGATGGGAGGGGGTGGGCCTAGATTTGTTTATAAAGAGTATGGATTTTCATCTTCTTTGTTCTTTATTTTATTTTTTCCCCAAATACATTTTTTCCCAGTGTTACAAGATTAATTGTGCACGCACCACACCCAGTGCTCCATGCAATATGTGCCCTTCTCAATACCCACCACCAGGCTCGCCCACCCCCTCCACCCCCTCCCCTCCAAAACCCTCAGTCTGTTGCTCAGAGTCCACAGTCTCTCCTGGTTCATCGCCCCCTCCGATTTCCCCCCATTCACCCTTCCCTTCCTTCTCACAATGCCCTCCTTGTTTTTCCTTATGCTCCACACATAAGTGAGACCATAAGATAATTGACTCTCTCCACTTGACTTATTTCACTCCGCATAATCTCTTCTGGTCCTGTCCATGTTGATACAAAAGTTGGATATTCATCCTTTCTGATGGAGGCATACATTCCATTGTATATATGGACTATATCTTCTTCATTTTTTATTAACATCTAATGTATTATTTGCCCCAGGGTACATGTCTATGAATCATCAGGCTTACACATTTCACAGCATTTACCATAGAACATATCCTCCCCAATGTCCATAACCCTACTCCCCCTACCTCCCAGCCACCCTTAGTTTATTTTGTGAGTTTAGGAGTCTCTTATGGTTTGTCCCCCTCCCCATCCCATCTTGTTTCATTTCTCTCCCCCACTCACCCACAACCCCCCACCCTGCCTCTCAAATTCTTCATATCAGAGACATCATGTGATAATTGTCTTTCTCTGACTGACTTATTTCACCTAGCATAATACCCTCTAGTTCCATACACGTCGTTGCAAATGGCAAGATTTCATTTCTCTTGATGGCTGCATAGTATTCCATTGTATATATATACCAATTCTTCTTTATCCATTCATCTGTTGATGGACATCTAGGTTCTTTCCATAGTTTGGCTACTGTGGACATTGCTGCTATAAACAATCAGGTGCATGTGCCCCTTCAGAATACTACATTTGTATCTTTAGGGTAAATACCCAGTAGTGTTATTTGTACTCTCTACCCTACAACCCAGTTATTTGCTAGGTTGTAGGGTAGCTCTATTTTCAAAATTTTGAGGAACCGCCATACTATTTTCCAGAGTGGCTGTATCAGCTTGCATTCCCACCAACAGTGTAGGAGGGTTCCCCTTTCTCCGCATCCTCACCAACATCTGTCATTTCCTGACTTGCTAATTTTAGCTATTCTGACTGGTGTGAGGTGGTATCTCACTGTGGTTTTGATTTGATTTCTATGATGCCAAATGATGTTGAGCATTTTTTCATGTGTCTGTTGGCCATTTGGATGTCCTCTTTGCTGAAACGTCTGTTCATATCTTCTGCCCATTTCTTGATCAGATTATTTGTTCTTTGGGTATTGAGTTTGGAAAGTTCTTTATAGATTTTGGATACTAGCCCTTTATCTGATATGTCATTTGCGAATATCTTCTCCCATTCTGTCAGTTGTCTTTTGGTTTTGTTGACAGTTTCCGTTGCTGTACAAAAGCTTTTGATCTTGATGAATTCCCAATAGTTCATTTTTTTCCTTGCTTCCCTTGCCTTCAGTGATGTTTCTAGGAAGGAGTTGCTGCGGCCGAGGTCGAAGAGGTTGCTGCCTGTGTTCTCCTCCAGGAGTTTGATGGAGTCCTGTCTCACATTGAGGTCTTTCATCCATATTGAGTCTATTTTTGTGTGTGGTATAAGGAAATGGTCCAGTTTTATTCTTCTGCATGTGGCTGTCCAGTTTTCCCAACACCATTTGTTGAAGAGACTGTCTTTTTTCCATTGGATATTCTTTTCTGCCTTGTTGAAGATGAGTTGACCATAGAGTTGTGGGTCCATTTCTGGGCTCTCTATTCTGTTTCATTGATCTATGTGTCTGTTTTTATGCCTGTACCACACTGTCTTGATGATACAGCTTTGGAATAGAGCTTGAAGTCTGGAAATGTGATGCCACCAACTTTGGTTTTCTTTTTCAACATTCCTCTGGCTATTCATGGACTTTTCTGATTCTATATAAATTTTAGGATTATTTGTTCCATTTCTTTGAAATAAATTCATGGTATTTTGATAGGGATTGCATTAAATGTATAGATTACCTTATTGTAAAATTCTCAACATTTGTTCTTCCAATCCACGAGCATGGAACGTTTTTCCATTTCTTTGTGTCTTCCTCAATTGCTTATGTTTTTCCATTTCTTTGTGTCTTCCTCAATTGCTTTCATGAGCACTTTGTAGTTTTCTGAGTATAGATTCTTTGCCTCCTTGGTTAGGTTTATTCCTAGGTATCTTATGGTTCTGGGTGCAATTATAAATGGAATTGACTCCTTAATTTCTCTTTCTTCTGTCTTGCTGTTGGTGCATAGAAATGCAACTGATTTCTGTGCATTAATTTTATATCCTCTTTACTGAATTCCTGTATGAGTTCTAGCAGTCTTGGAGTGGAGTCTTTTGGGTTTTCCACATAAAGTATCATCTCATCTGCAGAGAGTGAGAGTTTGACTTCTTTGCCAATTTGGATGCCTTTTATTTCTTTTTGTTGTCTGATTGCTGAGGCTAGGACTTCTAGAACTTTGTTGAATAGCAGTGGGGATAGTGGGCATCCCTGCCGTGTTTCTGATCTCAGGGGAAAAGCTTCCCCATTGAGAATGATATTCGCTGTGGGTTTTTCATAGATGGCTTTGATGATGTTGAGGAATGTACCCTCTGTGACTACTGTGAAGAGTTTTGATCAAGAAAGCATGTTGTACTCTGTCAAATGCTTTTTCAGCATCAATAGAGAGTATCATGTGGTTCTGGTTCCTTCTTTTATAAATGTATTGTATCACATTGATTGATTTGCAGATGTTGAACCAACCTTGCAGCCCAGGAATAAATCCCACATGATCGTGGTCAATAATCCTTTTAATGTACTGTTAGATCCTATTGGCTAGTATTTTGGTGAGAATTTTTACATCCGTGTTCATCAAGGATATTGGTCTGTAATTCTCCTTTTTAATGGGGTCTTTGTCTGGTTTTGGGATCAAGGTAACGCTGGCCTCATGAAATGAGTTTGGAAGTTTCCCTTCCGTTTCTATTTTTTGAACAATTTCAGGAGTATAGGTATTAATTCTTCTTTAAATGTCTGGTAGAATTCCCCTGGGAAGCCATCTGGCCCTGGGCTCCTGTTTATTGGGAGATTTTTTTCCCCCCAACTTTGTTTATTATATCTTTTCAGTGTAACAAGATTAATTGTTCATGCACCACACCCAATGCTCCATGCAATACGTACCCTTCTCAATACCCACCACCAGGCTCACCCAACCCTCCATCCCCTCCACTCTAAAACCCTCAGTTTGTTGCTCAGAGTCCACAGTTTCTCATGGTTCATTGCCCCCTCCGATTTCCCCCCATTCACCCATCCCTTCCTTCTCACAATGCCTTCCATAATTTTCCTTATGCTCCACATGTAAGTGAGACCATAAGATAATTTACTCTCTCCGCTTGACTATTTCACTCTGCATAATCTCTTCCAGTCCCGTCCATGTTGATACAAAAGTTGAGTATTCATCCTTTCTGATGGAGGCATAATATTCCATAGTATAGATGGAACACATCTTCCTTATCCATTCATCTCTTGAAGGGCATTTTGGTTCTTTCCACAGTTTGGCGATTGTGGCCATTGCTGGTGTGAACATTGGGGTACATGTGGCCCTTCTTTGCACTGCATCTGCTTCTTTGGGGTAAATACCCAGTAGTGCAATTGCAGGGTCATAGGGTAGCTCTATTTTTAATTTCTTGAGGAGTCTCCACACTGTTTTCCAAAATGGCTGCACCAACTTGCATTCCCACCAACAGTGGAAGAGGGTTCCCCTTTCTCCACATCCTCTCCAACATTTGTTGTTTCCTGTTTTGTTGATTTTCGCCATTCTAATTGGTGTAAGATGGTATCTCAGTGTGGTTTCTTGGGATTTCTGTGACATTTCCTACTTTATTGGGAGATTTTTGATGACAGTTTCAATCTCCTTACTGGTTATGGGTCTGTTCTGGTTTTCTATTTCTCCCTGGTTCAATTTTGGTAGATTGTGTATCTCTAGGAATGCATCCATTTCTTCCAGATTGTCTAATTTGCTGGCCTATAGTTGCTCATAATATGTTCTTATAATTGTTTGTATTTCTTTGGTGTTGGTTGTGATTTCTCCTCTTTCATTCATGATTTTATTAATTTGGGTCCTTTCTATTTTTGATGAGTCTGGCCAAGGGTTTGTCAATTTTATTAATTCTTTCAAAGAACCAGCTCCTAGTTTCGTTGATTTGTTCTACTGTTCTTTTGGTTTCTATTTCATTGGTTTCTGCTCTGATCTTTATTATTTCTCTTCTTCTGTTGGGTTTAGGCTTTCCTGTTGTTCTTTCTCTAGCTCCTTTAGGTGTAGGGTTAGGTTATGTATTTGAGATCTTTCTTGTTTCTTGAGAAAGGCTTGTATTGCTATATATTTCCCTCTCAGGGCCACCTTTGCTGTGTCCCAGAGATTTTGAACAGTTGTGTTTTCATTTTCATTTGTTTCCATGAATTTTTTTTAAATTCTTCTTTAATTTCCTGATTATCCCATTCGTTCTGTAGTAGAATGCTCTTTAGCCTCCATGTATTTGAGTTCTTTCCAACTTTCCCCTTGTGATTGAGTTCTAGTTTCATGGCATTGTGGTCTGAAAATATGCAGGGAATGATCCCCATCTTTTGGTGCCTATTGAGACCTGATTTGTGCCCCAGGATGTGATCTATTCTGGAGAATGTTCCATGTGCACTAGAGAAGAATGTGTAGTCTGTTGCTTTGGGGTGTAATGTTCCGAATATATCTGTGATATCCATCTGGTCCAGTGTGTCATTTAGAGCCTTTTTTTCCTTGTTGATCTTTTGCTTAGATGATCTGTCCATTTCAGTGAGGGGGTATTAAAATCCCCTTATTACTGTATTATTGTTGATGTGTTTCTTTGACTTTGTTATTAATTGGTTTATATAATTGGCTGCTCCCACGTTAGGGGCATAGATATTTACAATTGTTAGATCTTCTTGTTGGACAGTCCCTTGAAGTATGATATAGTTTCCTTCCTCATCTCTTATTACAGTCTCTGTCTTAAAATTGAATTTATGTGATATAAGGATTGCCACCCCAGCTTTTTTTTTTTTTTAAAGATTTTATTTATTTTATTTTAACAGAGAGAGAACACAAGCAGGCCGAGCGGCAGGCAGAGGCAGAGAGAGGAGCAGGCTCCCTGCCAAGCAAGGAGCCCGATGTGGGACTCAATCCCAAGACGCCGGGACCATGACGTGAGCCGAAGGCAGCCGCCCAACCAACTGAGCCACCCAGGCGTCCCTGCGCCAGCTTTTTTTGATGTTCATTAGCATGGTAAATTGTTTTCCACCCCATCACTTTAATGCTGGAGGTGTCTCTGGGTCTAAGATGAGTTTCTTGTAAACAGCATATCAAAGGATCTTGTTTTTTTTTTTTTATCCATTCTGATACTCTGTGTCTTTTGTTTGGGGCACTTAGCCCATTTACATTCAGGGTAACTATTGACAGATATGAATTTAGTGCCATTGTATTGCCTGTAAGGTGAGTGTTAACTGTATATTGTCTCTGTTCCTTTCTGGTGTATGTTCCTTTTAGGCTCTCTCTTTGCTTAGAGGACCCTTTCAATATTTCCTGTAGTGCTGGTTTTGTGTTTGCAAATTCCTTTAGTTTTTATTTGTCCTGGAAGCTTTTTATCTCTCCATCTATTTTCAGTGATAGCCTAGCTGGATATAGTATTCTTGGCTGCATATTTTTCTCATTTAGTGTTCTGAATATATCATGCATGCGTATGAGAAGGGGGAGCGTCAGAGGGAGAAATAGATTGCCTGCTGAGTAGGGAGCCTGATGCAGGACTCAGTCCTGGGACTCCAGGATCATGACCTGAGCTGAAGGCTGTCACTCAACCAACTGAGCCACCCAGGCACCCAACACACTGAAGTTTTGACTTGCATTTCCCTAATAATTAGTGAGGATCAGCATCTTTTCATGTGCTTATTGGTCATCTATATGCCTTCATTGGAGAAATGTCTATTCAAGTCCTTTTCCCATTTTTTTTAATTGGGTTGTTTATATTTTTGCAGTTAGATTTTCAAACTTTTAAAAATTTTAGGACTCTGTGTTCAAATGAAATATTTCAGGAAAGCTCAATGTATAAAACAGATTAAAACAAAGATGCCCCAGGTATAATTGGAAAAGAGATGGAGCCTACCTCATCACTCTTCATTTCCATGGCAGCCCCTGAGATGGCTCCTTGACACTCCTAATGCTGTTTCTTAGCTCTTTTGTAAAACTACTGCCTTGTGGCATTTAGAAAGGAATCCATGCTTCAGAATATCTGAGGAGACATAGATATGCACAAAGAAAGAGTCACCTCTATGTTTTACCAACTTCAAATATTGACCATGACAAGAGAAATGTGGTGCTTTTTACTGGAGCATGTTAGTGTTATTTTGTCACTTAGTTCCCAAAGACACACATAGCTATTGATCTTTCCACATATCAAGGGAAGCTCATAAATTATTGGGGAAATGTCAACAAAAATGAAGAAAATGACAGAAACTCTTCCAGACCCAGAGAAAGATATTATTTGCAAATTCATGTCCCTGAGTATCACGAAAATCCCCAGAGGCAATAGGAATTTGTGAGAGCAAATAAGCCACTGATCATATTGCTATTTATCACAGTTGCTCAATTCTGCTTCCACCTTCAGACCTTGTTGAATCAGGAGAATTTTTTAAAATAAGCATTTGTGTGGCTTAAAGAGATTTTTGAGTTCAAAAGTAAAGTTTTGAGAATAGTTATTGTCAGCTGGCCCTCAGCCAGGTGGTTAAGACTCATTTCCCTTTTGAGGGTCCTACTCCCTGTTTTGGGTGACAACCTCCCAAGATTTTCATGTTGTCTGTACAGGGTCCCTCCACCCATTCTCCATAGGAATTCTCTATTTCATGTCATCTTGAGAAGCAAATTGTCCGTCATAAACAGACCATATATGTTTGTGAGCAAGTGGGAGGCCAATCAGTAGCATAGTATTTTACTTACCTTGAGTTCTGAAAAATTGAGAAATTCAAAGGAATCTAAAGATAATCTAAAATATTTCCTTTAATATGGATAAAGTCTGAGTGAAGGACACCTTACATAGATCTATGAGCAAGTGAGATTTCTAATACTGTACCCCTGTGTTAGAGAGACTTACCCCCTCCATCACGGCCTGTGCCATACCATTGCAGGACCCTCTTACAAGGTCAGGCCCTTCTCACTGTTTGGCAGAAATCAGAGAAGAACACAGCGCCTCTGTAGTCTGCCATATCCTAAGAAGAAGATATGTAGACAGAACAATGCATGCACATTTCCTTGTCCCAAGTTTGACAACTAGTTAAATTATTTCTCAGTCCCCTACTCCCTACAGGTATATCACAACACATGGAAAGAAACATCTGGGGTGGGAAGAAGGGTCTCCCTTAATGTTCCCTAGTTTATTTTTCTCTTAACTGACTGAGTTTAACTGTTGAGCAATCTCCATAGAGCAGGGAGGTCAGCAGTTTATGACAGTCCTGCTCCCACCTTGATGAAGCTACTTCTCCAATAGCAATCACTGGGACTGCTGATGAACAATGTAGGTGGTAGTGCATCTAGAAGGCTCTGAAATGTGTCTGAAGACTATATTAATTAAATTAACATCAGAATCATGCCATACCCAATGATGAAAATTCATTCTCTATTTTTTTAAGATTTTATGCATTTCTTGAGAGAGAGAAAGAGAGAGATAGTGAGAAAGAGCATGAGCGGGGAGGAGAGGGAGAAGCAGGCTCCCTGTTGAGCAGTGACCCCAATGCTGGGCTTGGGCTCGATCCCGGACCCTGAAATCATGATGTGAGCCAATGGTAGACACTTAACTGATTAAGCCACCCAGGTGCTCCTCATTCTCTATTCCATTAATCTTTTCAAATGATGTCCAGCTACATTGTCTTAAGTCATCTATCGAGGATATACAGTGAGATCAAAGTATATTAAGACACTACAATAATAATATGCAACAGTAAGATGCCACTCATTTGAGTAAAGTCTGCCCTTATCATAATTCTAGGGGACATTAAAGTCCAAATATTAAATTCCCTTGCACTTTTCAATGAAAGTCCAAAAAAATTCCAAATTTCTTAAAATCTGAAGAACTTAAAGTTCAAAACAAAGCTTTCTTGCCCTCATGAGTAAAAGTTTGAAGAAGTTAAGGACCAAAATATATCGTCCCTATCTTCTCATTCTGCTC
The DNA here is from genome assembly GCA_028533885.1 of Nasua narica. Classification (NCBI taxonomy): domain Eukaryota; kingdom Metazoa; phylum Chordata; class Mammalia; order Carnivora; family Procyonidae; genus Nasua; species Nasua narica. Next base: position 83,891,609 of record CM052801.1, on the reverse strand, counting down.
AATCTTAACTAGAAAAGTTCTCAAGGCCTTGTGTCCAAATGGGGTTCTTCAGCAGCCTTAGCCTGTGCTATTATTTATTGGAAAGGGTTTGGTCATTTCAGTGCCCCAGAATTATTTATTAGTTCAATGCCAAGTCTCTGATGTTATGTAGAGTTCAAAGAATTAATAGAAGCCACAAGATAATCATATCACTGGCCCCGTAATTTTCAATTAACAAACTAACAAGCTATGATAGCCACCTCATGGCTCATATTGATCCCTGCTTCCTACAATTCACCCCTTTTGGAATCCTTTTCCCTTACGTGTGGGCTGGACCGAGCATCTTGCTTCTAACAAATAGAATATGTCATAATGATGGGTTGTCACTTTAATAATTAAGTTACAAAAGACTGACTTCATTAGTACTTTCTCCTCTGGCTCTTTTCACTTGGATGAACTGATGTCAGCTGCCATGTTATGAGCTGCCCTAGGAAGGCCCATGTAGCAAATAATGAGGCCCTCAGTCCAACAGTCTGAGGAACTGAATTCTGACAACAGCCATGTGAGTGAGCTTGGAAGTGGCTCCTCCATCAGTTGAGCCTTGAGGTGATTGCAACCTTGGAAAATATTTGACTGTGACTTGTGAAGGACCCTGACATAGAAGGTCCAGCTAAGTTGCACCTGATTCCTGACCTGCAGAAATTGTGAGATAATAAATGTTTTTGTTTTAAGCCACTAAGTTTTGGGAAAGTTTGTTATGCAGTGACATAACTAATACCCTGGCCAATTACCCACGAACTTGTTCTGGACAAAATTATACTATGTCTAGTACTCAGAATTGGTAAAGATTGTGGTGGAAACTCAATATTACCTGAAGAAAAAACAATAAATGGAAGATACCTTGGTTTTATCCTTGATAGGAATGCCAGTCTACTCAAATATCTGGAGTCCATGATCTGTGAACTTCAATACAATTTGGAGAAATTTCTCACTAAGTAGTTAATTTTGGCCTTGTGTATTTAAAATCCAACTGCATAATTATAAAAACTAATCTCTTGGCCTAATATAAGGATCTACAAACTGCCAAATTTAAAATATCTTGTCTATATATGGAAGGTCAAGGCCTATAACCATGTGACCTGGCCCCACCCAGAGATCTTCCTTGTGTTATTTTAGTCTGTGGATTCTAGTCCTAGTCTATTTCTCCATGCTCTTGGTCCAATGCATCATGTGTTTGGATTAAAGGAAGTCCAATGAATAACACTTTGCATTCTGAGCCAATAGATATTTAAGAAAAAAGAGAAAGGAGGCTGAGAAATGAAAATAACCTCTTTATTCCCAATTAAGCTGATATTTTAAAATGTAACTTATATCTGTGGATAAGTGAGCTTCTTAATACTGCATCCCAGACTTAGTTACCCAGACGTAGCACTAGACCATCACATGTCTCGTCCCCTCCCCATAGATATTTATGTTCCTATAACACTTTCTGCATGGAAGGGCAGAACAGAATACACATTCTGTGTACACCGCTTCACTCCCAAGACCAAGAGTAGATAAAGGGGCTAGGACAAATGCAACAGGCTTTTTCTGACCACTCAGTTCTATCTTCCTGGGAAGAAGTGAGGGAAGAGTCATGGAAAGCAACACCAGAAGTGAAGAAATATGTTCTCTGCTTTTCATAGTTATCAGATAATGCTGATTAAAACTCTACCAAGGTGATAATGCATGGTTATCATTCAGAGTCCTCTAGGGGCTAGTGTAAAGTAAAAAGATGCTTAGAGATGAGGAAGGCCAAAAGGTCTGATTCTTGGCAAAGTTGTTTAATTGATGATATAATCTTATGTCTTACCTCGAGTTTTTTTAGCATCTGTTCCACTTCCCCTACCCCCAAACTCCAGAAGCCAGGACCTTTGTCAGACCTACATCCATTGGTAATATTCAAATGCTCTGGCTCTATCAAGATCAGGCCCTTTACTGATAAACCAATATAGGCATACTTCTCTTTTGGGGCAATACCTGTTAAACAGCACTTCTGTGTTTTACTCCAAAAGAATGAATTTTAATACTACATGACAATTTGATGGGGATTTATAAACATAGACAGCCACTCCTAGTGATACTGGCTCTGGTTTGTACTTAAAGTTTTCTGAATTAATTGTCCTATTGCCTGATGTTATACCTTTGATTTCAAAAGGAGGCTTCAGGCAGGATCCATGGAAAATTCCATTTTCTTTCATGACACAATAACAAAAATAAATAAAAGTTATAATGTGTTTGGTAACATTAAAAAAAAAAAAAGAAAACCCAGGGCGCCTGGGTGGCTCAGTTGGTTAAGCGGCTGCCTTCGGCTCAGGTCATGATCCCGGAGTCCCAGGATCGAGTCCCATGTCGGACTCCCGGCTCTGCGGGAGGTCTGCTTCTCCCTCTGACCTTCTCCCCACTCGTTCTTAGTCTCTCTCTCTTTAATAAATAAATAAATAAATAAATAATCTTAAAAAAAAACCCCAGAGGAATGGATAAAGAAGATGTGGTATATATATATACAATGGAATATTATGCAGCCATCATAAAACAAAACAAAACAAAACAACAGAAAAAAACCACAAACCATTCTTGTTTAGAAGGCTTACCAGTCCCATAGCCAAGAGGCTATTTCGGTTCATTGGAAAGTTACCAAGGATGACAACCCTCCCAAAAGAGATTATAAATTGAGGAATAGGGTGGCATTCTGTATTGTTAATTTCACTTCAATGAATATAGCATGTACACACTATATTTTGTCTTATACAAAAAAGCTTTACCAGAGTTTGATTAAAATGTAAAAATCCACAGGAGCCAGATACCCTAGCCAGGATATTCTACTCCTCTAGAAAAGATCAACTTATATCTAAAAGATTTTATCACTCCTTATGCACCATAAAGGTGTTCAGAAATAACTATGGAAAATCAAATATTCTCAGAAAAAGGTTTCTGACTGATTTTGTTCTATGTTCAGCCTTTTTATGTTTCTCGATTCTGAGAAGCATAGAGGTATTTTTGCACATTGCTGACAACACCTGTGTTCCTCTTTTCATGCATTATTTCTTATCAAATGCATTTGACTACAGTACGATATAACATTTACCCTTGGCCCCACTGTGACAGAATATTATAATCTTTTACACAGCTTATGTGGGTCCATATATATTTGTTTTATGTTTGTGCGTGTTTCTGTTGGGGGTAGAGGGCTAGGATGCAGGGAGGCAGGGAGCTAGGGAGGTTGGAATGACAAAGGCTTATTTGGTTTTATTCTGTTTGTTGCTTTTTTTTTTTTTTTTCAAAATAACATTTTCAAATAGCTTGGCTTGGAAGTCAATTTCTGGAATACCTGGCAAAACCTATTCTTCCTTCTTTTTATTTTACATATGGAGCCAACACAACCAGTTGGGCCTAGATTTATACCAGATAGAATAAGGGTCTGCCTGCAGAAGGTAGGTATAGCCAAAATAAAACTAGCCCCCAAATCTCTTTCTTTGGGGTATAGCAGTTTTGGTTTGGTTATTTTTTGGGACAAGTATTTTTTAAGTGTCTTGTTAAAATGCATATATATTATCTAGTGGAAATAACACATTAAATTATCAGCAGGTTAGGAGGTGATTCAATAAGTTAGGCAAGCACGTATGGCTTTGAGGAGAATCGGGATAAAGGTTTTTATGGGAAGTGCAAGGGAATGATCTGGGAACTATAATTATAATTAGTACTACCATTGTAATCACTACTACCTCCATTACACTGTCGTCATTTATTGGATGACTAGAATGTACCTGGATTACCTACAACAGTCCTGTGAAGTGGATACCACTATTATCTCAATTTTATAGTTGAGGAAACTGAGGCGCAGAAGAACAAGTAATTTGCACAGTGTTTCTCAGATAGAACGTGAACTTACGGTTCTAACTGAAGTCAAACAGAAGGCAAATACCACCATAGGAAACAATCTGGTCAGTGGGTATGGAACAAACATTGCCTTCCGAAACATTTTGCTCAGGTATAGCCCAGCTTCTAGTCACGTGTGGAAAAAACCTGAATAAGCTAATAAACTCAAATGCTGTGTCTCACTAAGATGAGAGGGTGCTCAGGATTCACAGATTCTAATTTGGGTTGGGCACCTACACTAGGAAACCTTGTAGATTGTGGGAAAACACAAGTATGATGCAAATTTAGAATTTCACTGTAAAGATCTTATTTTTTTAAATTTTATTTTATTTTTTCAGTGTTCCAAGATCATTGTAAAGATCTTAAATCCAAGCTGTAGCAGCTCCCTACCTTATAATAAATGAATTAAATTTCTTGCTAGCTGTGTAGATGGGCGCAAGTTATTTTATGTCTTAACTCTTAGTTTTTTCATCTGTAAAAGAGAGCTAATAACTTGTAGAATTGTTGAAAGTATCAGTGTGTGTGAGTATTTTACAAACTATGTAGGACATTGTGAGAAGGAAGGGAAGGGTGAATGGGGGAAATCAGAGGGGGGGATGAAACATGAGAGACTGTGGACTCTGAGCAACAAACTGAGGGTTTTGGAGGGGAGGGGGTTGGGGGTTGGGCGAGCCTGGTGGTGGGTATTGAGGAGGGCACATACTGCATGGAGGACTGGGTGTGGTGCATGAACAATTAGTCTTGTGACACTGAAAAAATAAAATAAACGTATTTGGGAAAGAAAAAAAATAAAATAGATGCTAATTTTCAAAAAAAAGTACCAGTGTGTGTGAGTGTTTTACAAACTATGTAGGATGATACATAGATATATAGATTATAATAGATGGGTCATATTAGAAATCTCATTTCTTGATCAGAAACGTATTTTTTTCTTAAATTCAGTGACTGACCCTGAAGACCAGGGAGCAAAAGGATAATAGTGACTCTCACAGCTCTCCTTGTTCTGTTTGGTTTATGCAAGTCTCTTTATCCTGTCAAATGCAGGCACTCATGTAGACTGGCTTGAATTTAGTTTCCATTGGATGCTTTGTTCCTTTGAAAGGTGTAGGCATTATGACTGGTTACTGAAACTGCAACAACATATGGTTTGAACGAAGATCATTTATATTACCCTCTGACACTAGTAGATGGAGGATGTCATCGTCCTATATACAATGTATATAAGATAGGGGGAAACTATGGCGGATACTTACAAGCTGGGGCCCAAGAGAACTATTTCTAATAGTCCAACAACTACATATAACATGTTCATTTAGTTTCTGCACTGTGGTGAGAGAACATACTCTCTGAAGGAATTTGGGAAGTCATTGAATTTGTCTTTGGCAATTCTTGCCTTTTTTTTTTTTTGGCCTTCCTGGGCCCCACACAGCAGCATGGGTGGAACCCCCAGGGGCCCCAATTCTTGCCTTTTAATAATAACAACTGCCATTTATAAGTAGTTACCATGTGTTAAGAATTGTGTTATGTTGTTTACAAGGTATATATAGTCCTATTTAATCCTTGTAACAAGTCTTGGGTTGCTTTTCAGAGAGTGCTTCCTATGTGTCCTATACTATCCTATGCAATTTCTTTTCTTTTTTTTTTAAGATTTTATTTATTTGACAGAGAGAGAGAGAGACAGAGAGAGAGAGAGAGATCACAAGTAGGCAGAAAGGCAGACAGAGAGAGAGGGGGAAGCAGGCTCCCTGCTGAGCAGAGAGCCTGATGTGGGGCTCCATCCCAGGATCCTGAGATCATGACCTGAGCTGAAGGCAGAGCCTTTAACCCACTGAGCCACTCAGGCACCCCTTTGCTATGTAATTTCTGTACATTATCTTACTTAATATTCACACTGGATTGATGAAGTGGGTGCTATTATTACTTCTATTTTATAGAGAAGGAAACTAAGACCTAGTAGAATGAAATGATTTGCTTAAAATCACACATGTAGAAAATAGTAGAATTGAAAATTGAAATATGGTTTTCAAAGAAGGACTTTGAGTCTTATTCACACTAAGATGTAGTGTTGGGTTTAGGAAAATGGGGAGAAGATAGAAACGTCTGGCTCTGGTAGAATATTTTTTATCTGATCATTCATTCAACTCCTTTCTTCAAATTATTCAAATCAAAGTGTTTGGAGTCATCCCTGGCTTTCCTACCTACATAGAGTCTATCAGCAAATCCTTTAAAATATAGTATATCCATAAGCCAACCACTCCTCCCTACTTATACTCCCACTACCTTAGTCCAGGCCACACTCATCTTTTCTTTGGATGACTGCAACATCTGCCTTCTTTTGCCCTTGTCCTTTATGGTAGACGCTGCTAGCTGTCCATCAGAACCCATTTAATGCTCTTTATATATCCATAGGAATACAACTGGATGCATAACTATCCTGCTGGTCTACATATTCCAACACTGCTTGCAGTTAGTAGTAGCCATGTGACTAAGTTCTCATCAACAGAATGTTAGAAGAAGCGGTATGTGCCATTTCTGAGTCAAGGGTTTCTGACATTTAGGCTTGCTTCCTCTATGACCTCATCTTTTTTATGTCTGTTGGAACTTACATATCTTGACAATCTGGATTTGACCTTGCAGATCATGACAAGGCCCTCAGTCATGACAGAGCAACAACTTGGAAAGGTCCATGAATTACCATGAGTGATAGACTGGCTCTATGGACCTGAACTGTTCATGTTATGATTAAGTAAGAAAAACAAATTCTTTTGATCTTTAAACTACCATAAGATTGAGTCTCTTTGTTACAGCAGCCTAGCTTTACCCAAACTAATTCACCTCCTACAGTCTGTTCTCTACACAGCAGCCAGAGTTAATTTTATAAAAATATATATCATTTTGCTTCTCTGCTTAAAACTCTCTTATGGCTCCCTATTTCTCAGGGTATAAAAGCCAGCATCCTTAGAATGGCCTACAGAGTCCAACAGGACTTGTCCATACTCCCACCATTACCTCTCTGAATCTTCTCTAATAATTTTCCCACTGGCCTCTTCTATTTTTGAACATGTCAGGCACAACCCTACCACAGGGTCTTTACCCATATTGTTCCTTCTATCCAGAAAAGTCTTTCCCAGATATCTGCATGGCTCATTTGCTGACTTCATTAAGGTTTTAGCTCGAGTGTTGCCTTTACAAAGAGAACTTTCTGGACCACCCTATATGAAATAGCACCCCCATCACTAACTGGTCCTAGCTTTAGTTTTCTTCATAGCACTTATCATTAATTGACATATGTGTTTATTATCTGCCTCCTCCATTTACAGTGGGCACTCCATGAGAACAAGGGGTTTCTTTTTTTGAAAAAAAAAAAAAAAGATTTATTTGAGAGAGTACAAGTGAGGGGAGGGGCAGAGAGAGAGGGAAAAGGAGAGAAGCAAACTCCCACTGAGTGGGGAGCCCCAACCCAGGGCTTGGTCTCATGACCCTGAGATCATGACCTGAGCTGAAATCAATAGTTGGATGCTCAACTGACTGAGCCACCGAGGCACCCAGAGAACAGGGAATTTTTCACTGCTGTATATCTAGTGCCTAAAACAGTTCCTTCCACATAGTAGGGACTCAATAAATTGTTGAATGAATGAGCTTATTCATTAATCTTCCACAATCTACTAAGTCAATTGTTCTCAGACTTCAGTGTGTATAAGAGTCACCTAAAGTGCCTGTTAAATGCTGACTCCTGGGGCCATGTCCATTCAGATCATGATTCAGCTGATCTGGGGTGGGTTCTAGGAATTTGCTTATTTAAATGTATACCCACCCCTATAATTTTGATATGGATAGTAAGATGATACTTGAGACACACTGTACTGGACTCTAAGCTCCATAAAGACTTTCTCGATAGTGTATCTACAATGCCTTGTATAGTCATCAGACATAGTAGAACTCAACAAATACTTTTTTGTTGGATCAATGAGCATATATTTATTGCAGTTTCTTAGGCTTGAGGCACTCTGCTAGATGCTGAGTGGAAGTATCTCAGTACTTAAATCCTTTTGCCCAATACTCCAAATCTCTTAGGCCTGAGAGTCCACTCTGCTATTACAATAAGGGCTAAGCTCTTCTTTAAGACAGTGTTTATCAAACTTTAATGGTCACGAATCACCTGGGTATCTTGATAAAATGTAAATTTTGATTTAGTATGTTTGGGATGGGCCAGGGATTCTGTGTTTCTTATAAAATCCCAGGTGATGCTGGTACTCCTAATCCACCTTTGGCTTTAAACTAAACTACACTTTGGCTTTAAACTAAAAAGGGTGGTGAGTATAGCTAGCCAAGTGATTGTTGTTTACTTGGGCTTACTTGTTCTTCTGCTGTGGAGAAATTTCTTTGCCTGAGTCCCCAATGGTAGCTGCTTAATTTTCAAACTCTACCAAAAATCATACATGTTTTAATTAAGACCCCAAATCAATTAAGATAAACATATCTGCAACTACAATATTCATGGATGTAAATTATGTTGTTCTTTTTCTGTGGGGATGGAATAATATTCCTGTCTTTAATTAAAAAATGAAACAAGAGAGATTTTGGAGGTGCTACAAAGAAGTTAGATGGGGGTGCCTGAGTGGCTCAGTGGGTTAAAGCCTCTGCCTTCGGCTCAGGTCATGATCTCAGGGTCCTGGGATTGAGCCCCGCATTGGGCTCTCTGTTTAGCAGGGAGCCTGCTTCCCCCGCTCTCTCTGCCTGCCTCTCTGCCTACTTGTGATCTCTCTCTCTCTATGTCAAATAAATAAATAAAAATCTTTCAAAGAACTTAGATGAAAGAATTTTTCTTTGGTAAATGTATTAGTCTCCTAGTCTACCACAGATTGGGTGGCTTAATGAACAGACATTTATTTCTCACAGTTCTGGATTCTGGGAAGTCCAAGATCAAGGTGTCAGCAATGTAGGTTTCATTCTGAGGCCTCTTCTCTTGGCTTGTAGGTGCCAGCCTTCTTGCTTTGTGCTCACATGGCCTCTCCCTTGTGTGTATTTGGAGGGGGTAGGAAGAGAGAGTGCCCAAAGCCTCTCGTATTTTTTTTTAAATAAGGGCAATAATCCCATCTGATCAGGACCACATCTTTAAGACCTCATTTAGCCTTAATTTTCTTCAAAGCCCCATATCCAAATATAGTCATACTGGGGATTAAGGACTTCAACATATGAATATGGAGGGGACATAAACTTTCAGTTCATAACAGTGAACAAGACCTAGGCACAGTACACCTCTGAATTTAGGCCACCTGCATGGAGCAATTTGGTCAGAAGAATAATGGTTTCCTCACCTTTCCTGACCTTTTAAGAATCCTATAATTCCCATTGTCATTTAATTCTTTTGCCTTGATGCATTTAGATTCCAGAAATTCCCCATGACAATTGAAATGCTCCAGAATTAGGAAAACAGTACTTAATGATCCTGACCATTTTAGGGCAAGGGCTTTTAGCTCTAGGGCTTCTTATTTAGGCTTCCAAGGATCTCTGACCCCCCCAAATTCAATGAAATACTTATGTTTGTACATATATGTATATATTGTATGTATTATATGTATATTTGTATATATGGTATATCGTTTGTGATTTCTTTTCTAGAAAGAGAGTCCATAGCTTATATAGAATTCTCAGATGGATCCCACAATTCCCCCAAAGGGTAAGAATCTCCTTAGATATGAGGATGACAGAACTTAGGATAGTGGATTTTGAATGGTAAGGGAGAAATGTGCAACACTTTATTGCAGCTTGTTTTGGGTCACTAGGGTGCCAGGGAAACAGGGTAAGGTGGGAATGCAAGAAGGAGGGGACTTTGAAGAACAGAACTCTGGGTGTTCAGGTCCCCCCTTAGGTGGACATGGACGGAAATTGGCTGTACAAGAGTATCCTGAGGAAACCTCAGCTAATTTTTACAGGGCTCAACTCCATATACACATATTCTCGTTTGGGGTCATTCCCAATGGAAGGCAAAATTCAAGTCTAACATCTCAGCTCTTTTCTTGTTTACTAGTTAAGATGTGCTGTTCAATCAATAAAAATGAATAATTTAAATTCAATATCCCTCTGTCACTATCAATAATACTTTTGTGAGTGATGTAGTACTATGGTAATTCAATTTGTTAGTCGCTGCCACACTTTCACATGACAGTCTGCTGAAGTTGTAAACTTAATTTACTCTAGGCACTTGACACAAGTAACATTGATGGGTTTTATTTTTAAAAGTATTGATTCCCCCCCAAAAAAATATCTCCTCTGTATTTGTGTTTATTGAATAAATAGGTACCTGTCTGGTTAAAGAAAATTTTTTAAGGTAAGGAAGCCTCCCACTTGGTTTTAAGCAGACTTTTAAACAGCTTAGACTCAGAACCTTAGGGTTGGGAGGGATCTGGGATGTTGTGTTGTCCTGTCTGTTTGCCCACTTCGGGGGAGAGCTTTACATCATCTAGGGGGCAGAGTCTACTGCTAGAGAGCTCTCACAGTTAGAAGGTTCTTTACAGTGGAGACAGATCCTCTTATTCTGCAACTTTAATCCATTTTGGCTTTCTTGAGTAACACATTATACCTCTGTCCACCAGGTGCTTTCCAGTCCTTTAATATATTTGAATGCTGTTTGAACGGACATACAAGTTTTTTCTTGTCCAAGTTAAATTTTCCTTATTACCTTCAATTCCTTTTCATTTGACAGGATTTCTAGATCACCTTACAATTGTGGTCATTCACCTCTAGCTCTACCACAGTTGTTGGTATCTTTCTTAAAATGTGACATCCAAGACCTAACACAGATCTCTAGATGAGCTCTAAAGAGATTGAACTTCACTTAGAACTCTTTTTAAAATGATGCTTTCAAAATATTCAATTCCCGAAAGGTAAAATTAATGAACTATATATTTTACTTATTTCTCTTTGTTGTTTGTCCCCCTTTGTTGAGAAAGTTGATTCATTTTTTCCATAATGAATAAATTGATTTAAGTAAGATTGCCAACTGAAATGGAACAGATGAAAAATATGGGTCCACTGACAATCATATTATGAATAACTAAGTGCAGAGCCCCCTTGACATAAGCTTTCATTAAACTCCCTTTTCCAAAGAAACACTTATTACAACTGTAATTACTTACAGATACTTATCTTTAAGTATCTGGGCATTCTGAGGTTTATAGATTAATTGGGGAGATTGGGCAATTTTAATAAGCTTTATTTTTCTTGTACCATTAAAAAATGCTTTTTATTATGGAAAACTTCAAATATTTACCAAATAGAAAACAAATGAACTCCCATGAACTCATCACCCAGGTTCAGCAAATATCATTTCATGGTCAATCTTGTTTCATCCGTATAATTCCACTCTCCTACCCAGGGTTATTTTGAAGCAAGTCCAAGACATCATCTCATTCCATCTTAAATGTTCCAGTGTGTATTTCTAAAATATATAAGCTCTTTATAAAAATCATGTTCTCAGTTCCATTATCACATCTAAAAATTTAACAGTTGTCATCAAATAATATAGCCAATATATCAATATTCTTGATTTTCTTATAAAATTTTCTTTCAACAGTTTGTTTGAATAAAGATCAAAATAAGACCCATACACTGTAGTTATTTGATGTTTCTTAAGTCTCATTTAATCTTTAGGTCTCTTTCTCTCCCTCTCTTTCTCTTTCATTTATAATTCCTTTATTTAATAAACCAGATCTCTTGTTCGGTAGAGTTTCCTAATCTGGATTTTGCTCATTGCATCCTGGTGTCCCTTAAAATATTTCTCTGTCCTCTATTTCCTATAAATTGGTAGTTAAAGTTAAATATTTGATCAAATTCAGATTTGATCTTTACATAAGAATATCCTATAAGTGGGGTTATATACTTCCATCTGGAAGCATATAGTTTGTTAGTCTCTTTTTGTGATTTCAGTAGCCACTGACACTCATTGCCTACATCTGTAGGGGTTATGAAATGGTGATATCCTATTACTATTAATATTTCTTCTTCATTTATTAGTTTGAATACCTCCACAAAGACAAGCTTCCCTCACCAACTATTTAGTTTCAGTGAGGTACACATCTATAAGAAGGGTAAGGTAAATTCTTCCTTCTTTCTTTTTATTTACCAGTTAGCATTCACCAGCAGTGAGTTGTTTTATTATCATTATGAGCTCATATTTTAATAAACTTTGCATTTAAATCCATCGCCATAATCTTTTTTGCAGTTATCAATTATATTGATTATGAAATTGTTCAAACTCTTCACATTGACTCCTGAGTCCTTTGACATGACCTATTTATTTTTGGTCGTTTCCTTGCTATCTGGTAGGACAAGATGATCCAGTCTCAATTTGAACATTTCCTGTCCCAGACCTGGAACCTGTAATTTCTCCAAGGAGCCTTGGTTCCTTTTTTTCCTTTTCTTTTAGTACATTGTTGGTAATTAATCAATTAATTGAAGTATAATTGATATACATATTATATTAGTTTCAGGTGTACAATATAGTGACTTGGCAACTAAATACATTATGAAGTCCTCACTATAAGTATAGTTATCATCTGTTGTATACAAAGTTATTACAATACTATTCATTATATTCCCTAAGCTATACTTTTTATCCCTATGAGTTATTTATTTTATAACTAGGAATTTGTGAACCTTGGTTCCTTTTAGTGGAAAATAGTATTCAGATTTGACAAGCTAAGTACTAAGGCTGCTATTGGGTTTGTCACTGTTTCTAGGCTTTTCCACTGAACAGAACTAGAAAATATTTTTTTTAATGTAAAATACATCATGGACTTACAGGATATTTCTGGATCAGATCAGGACTGCGAGGTTTTTACTTGGTATCGTAAATCTAATTTCTATATCTCCTTTTTTCTATGCCAAAAATCCTGCTTCTTAACAACACTAATAAAAGCACTTATTTCACTTATCTCTTAATGACATTGAACTATCACCAATAGTAAGATTATTCAACATATTAAGGTTTTTAAAAATTAACTCAGTCCTTAAGATATATCTGACTAGGAATCAAGAATCAAATTACTGGGGCGCCTGGGTGGCTTAGTGGGTTAAAACCTCTGCCTTCGGCTCAGGTCATGATCTTGGGGTCCTGGGATCGAGCCCCGCATCAGGCTCTCTGCTCAGTCGGGAGCCTGCTTCCCCCTCTCTCTGCCTGCCTCTCTCCCTACTTGTGATCTCTCTCCTCTCTGTCAAATAAATAAATAAAATCTTAAAAAAAAAGAATCAAATTACTGTTTTAAAATCACTAGAAATAGTTCTTTTATGGATTGTTATAACATCAACTCTATATGCAGGGTTATTTCAATTTTATTTCATTTTGTAGTGATCACTTCTTAAATTTTAATTACAAAAATCCAGAGTCTAAAAAACAAGGAGTATTTTTTTAAAAGTCTAACTTCTATACTTATTCCCTCCACTGTGCTCCCTCCCTCCCCCATGGAAAATCATTTCAAAAGTAACTTCTAAAAAATAAACATTTCACTCCGCATAATCTCTTTCAGTCCTGTCCATGTTGATACAAAAGTTGGGTATTCATCCTTTTTGATGGAGGCATAATATTCCATTGTATATATGTACCATATCTTCTTTATCCATTCATTAGTTGAAGGGCATCTTGGTTCTTTCCACAGTTTGGCGATTGTGGCCATTGCTGCTATGAGAGACTGTGGGCTCTGAGCAACAAACTGAGAGTTTTGGAGGGGAGGGGGTGGTTTGGGCAAGCCTGGTGGTGGGTATTGAGGAGGGTATTGCATGGAGCACTGGGTGTGGTTCCATTCACCTTTTCATCTTTAGGCAACCACTAATCTACTCTCTGTTTCTATGGATTTGCTTATTCTGGAAGTTTCTTTTGAATGGAATTATATAATATGTTTCTTTTCTTGCCTAGCTTTTTTAAGTTAGCATATTTTCAAGGTTCATCCATGTTATAGCACTTAATAGTATATTCCTTTGTACTGCTAAATATTAGTGCATTGTAAGGATATACCACATTTTATTTATGCAATCATCTGTTGATGGTCATTTTGGTTTTTTCCATTTCTTGACCATTATGAACAATGATGCTATCAACATTCACATGTTTTCAATTCTCTTGAGCATATACCCCGGAGTAGACTTGCTAGGGCATAGTAAGTCTATATTTAATATTTTGAGAAAAATGTCAAACTTTTTTCCAAAATAGTAGTACTATTTTACATTCCAAACAGCAATTTATATGGGTCCCGATTACTTCACATTCTTGCTAACACTTGTTACTATCTTTTTCATATTAGCCATTGTGGCTTTGATTTGCATTTCTTTAACAGCCATTGCTGCTGAGCATCCTTTTGATGTGCTTAATGTCCATTTGTATATCTTCTTTGGAGAAATTTCTTCAGATCATTGAAATATTAAAATTTTTTTGGCCTTTTTGTATTAAGTTAAAAGAGACCTTTATATATTCTAGATACATGTTGTTTCTGGGTGGAACCCAGCTATCCAAAAGATGTCACCAGAGACTCTTGGTCTTGCCACAGAAAAAATCGAAGGATAGACACAACACATAAGCAGTACACTGAAGAAGCAGTACAAGTAGGAAAGTTTATTAAAGTGAGAGTACACACTTGAGATATGAGAATGGGCAAGCCCAAGGGAGAGCTGCAGCCACTGGTGTTTGGGTTTCTATCTTTTATTGACAATTGTTAACAAAGAGGTGGAATATTTATTACTTGAGGTGGGGATTTCTTGGAAGTAGGCTGCTCTCTTCCAGCAATGTGGTTTATGTGCTTTTTCCTCCTTATTTGGTTAGGGGTTTCCTATCATGGCACCCTTAGGGAGGAGATTTAGTATGGTAATGTTGTATAAATGAAAGAATAATGTGAACTTTGGCCTACTTTGTCAGCCATCTTGGGCCTGTCTGGTTTGATCCAGTTTCTTGTGGTTTTTGTTTTGGAGTGCTGCCAGGACAGGCCTCTGACTTTCTCCTTATTGGCCAAGACCTCCTCTTTGTGGGCTTCCAGGCATCCTGTTAGAACCTAACTGCTCTCTCTAACACATATAATTTGAAATATTTTCTCAGAAGTATGATTTGCAAATATTTTTTCCCATTTTGTGGGTTGTCTTTTCATTTTCTTGACAATGCTCTTTAAAAGAAAAGTTTTACATTTTGATGAAATCAAATTTATCTTTTTTTATTTGACTATTGCCTAGTCCAAGGTCATGATGATTTTGTTCTACGTTTCTCATGAGAGTTTTATAGTTTTAGGTCTTGAATTTAGGTATTTGTTACATTTTGAGTAACTATTTGTATACAGTGTTTCAAAGGGGAATAATTTTATATTTTTGTAAGTGGATATCCAGTTGTCCAGAGACCATTTGTTCAAGACTATCCATAACTTAATTGAATTGTCTTGATACAGTTGTTGAAAATGAATTGGTTATAATGTGTGTTATTTTTCTAGGCTTTCTACTCTATTTCATTGATTTATATGTCTATCCTTATATTGGTACCATACTACCTAGATTTCTGTAGCTTTGTAGTATATTTTGAAACCAGGAAGTATGACTCTAACTTGTTCTGTTTTCTTTTTTTAATTTTTTAGTTAAACCTTTTTATTTAAGAGAGAGAAACTATGGTGGAGAAGGATTAGAAGGGGAGGGAGAGAGAGAATCTTAAGCAGGCTTCATACCCAGAAGGGAACGTGATGCAGGGCTCCATCTCACAACACTGAGATCATGATCTGAGCCAAAATCAAGAGTTAGAGGTTTAACCGACTGAGCCATCCAGCCACTCCTAACTTTGTGGGTTTTTTTTTTTTAAGATTTGTTTATTTATGCTGGAGAGAGAGAGTGGTGAACATGAGTGGGGAGGGTGGGAGGGAGAGAGAGAAACCTCAAGCAGATTCCCTACTGAGCATGGAGCTCAATGCAGGGCTCAATCCCAGGACACTGAGATCATGACCTCAGCCGAAATCAAGAGTTGTCCCGTTAACTGACTGAGCCTCCTAGGGGCCCTAATTTTGTTCTTTTTAAAGATTGTTTTGGCTACACAAAATCCATTATGTGTCCAAGTGAATTTTATAATCATCTTTTCAATTCCTGCAAAGAAATTAGCTGCATTTTCTAGGGATCATGCTGAACCTATTGATCAGTTTGGGGAGTATTGTCATCTTTTTTTTTCCTTTTTTTTTTTTTTTTAGATTTTATTTATTTCTTTATTAGGAAAGAGAGAGAGTGAGAGAGAGCATGAGAAGGGAGAAGATCAGAGTGAGAAGCGGACTCCCCATGGAGCTGGGAGCCCTATGTGCGACTCGATCCCGGCACTCCGGGATCATGACCTGAGCCGAAGGCAGTTGTTTAACCAACTGAGCCACCCAGGTGCCCCTATCTTTTTTTTTTCTTAATTTAATTTTATTTTTTCAGTGTTCCAAGATTCATTGTTTATGCACCACACCCAGTGCTCCATGCAATATGTGCCTCCCCTATTACACACTACCAGGCTTACCCATCTCCCTCCCTTCCAAAACGCTCAGTTTGTTTCTCAGAGTCCACAGTCTCTCATGCTTCATCTCCCCCTCTGATTTCCCCTAATTCACTTTTCCTTTCCTTGTCCTAATGTCCTCCATGTTACTCCTTATGCTCTACAAGTAAGTAAAACCATATCATAATTGACTCTCTCTGCTTGACTTATTTCACTCAGTATAATCTCTTCCAGTCCCATCCATGTTGATACAAAAGTTGGGTATTCATCATTTCTGATGGAGGCATAATATTCCATTGTATATATGGACCATACCTTCTTTATCCATTCATCTGTTGAAGGGCATCTTGGTTCTTTCCACAGTTTGGCGATTGTGGCTATTGCTGCTATGAACATTGGGGTACATATGGCCCTTCTTTTCACTATATCTGTATCCTTGGGATAAATGCCCAGTAGTGCAATTGCAGGGTCATAGGGTAGCTCTATTTTTAATTTCTTGATGAATCTCCATGCTGTTTTCCAAAGTGGCTACACCAACTTGCATTCCCACCAACAGTATAAGAGGGTTCCCCTTTCTCCACATCCTCTCCAACACTTGTTGTTTCCTCTCCTGTTAATTTTGGCCATTCTAACTGGTGTGAGGTGGTATCTCAATGTGGTTTTGATTTGAATTCCCTGATGGCTAATGATGATGAACATTTTTTCATGTGTCTGTAAGCCATTTGTATGTCTTCTTTGGAGAAGTATCTGTTCATGTCTTCTGCCCATTTTTTGATGTGATTATCTGTTTTGTGAGTGTTTGAGGAGTTCTTTATAGATCTTAGATATCAGCCTTTTGTCTGTAGTGTCATTTGTGAATATCTTCTCCCATTCTATGGGTTGCCTATTTGTTTTTGTTTTTCTTTTTTTGGTTATAAAGCAAGTTTGTTTCTGCAGACTGCCTCTTTGTTTTGTTGACTGTTTCCTTTGCTGTGCAGAAGCTTTTTATCTTGATGAGGTCCCAAAAGTTCATTTTCAGTTTTGTTTCCTTTGCCTTTGGAGACATGTCTTGAAAGGAGTTGCTGTGGCTGATAGGTTCCTGCCCACGTTGAGGTCTTTCATTCATTTTGAGTTTATCTTTGTGAATGGTGTAAGAGAATGCTCAAGTTTCATTCTTCTATATATAGCTGTCCAATTTTCCCAGCACCATTTATTGAAGAGACTATCTTTTTTCTATTGGATATTTTTTCCTGCTTTGTCAAAGACTATTTGATCATAGAGTTGAGGGTTCATACCTGGACTCTCTGTTCCACTGGTCTATGTATCTGTTTTTGTGCCAGTACCATGCTGTCTTGGTGATCACAGCTTTTTAGTAAAGCTTGAAACCAGGCAACGTGATGTCCCCAGCTTTATTTTCTTTTTCAGTATTTCCTTAGCAACTTGGGGTCTTTTCTGGTTCCATACAAATTGAGTATTGTCATCTTAACAACATCCCATGAAGATGGGGTATCTTTCCATTTATTTAGATCTTCTTTAACTTCTTTCAATAATGCTTTGTAATTTTTAGCGTATAAAGGTTATACTTATTTTTTTCTTTTTTCTTTTTTCTCTTTTTTTCTCCTTTTTTTTCCTTTTTTTTTCTTTAAAAAAAGAATACTTATTTTGTTAGCTATATCCCTAAGCATTTTTTGATGCCATTGTAAATGAAATTGTTTTCTTAATTTTATTTTGTATTGGGAATATATAGCAACAATATTCATTTCTATATATTGATTTTTTATTGATCTTGTATCTTGAAACCTTGATGGAATTTTTATTAGTTCTAATGTTTTTTTTAGTGAATTCCTTAAGATTTTCTCTACACAATAGCATGTCATTTGTAAGATAAAGATTGATTTAGTTGTTCTTCCACAATCTGAATGCCCTTCTCCCCTTATTTACCATTGTACCTCCGGTACAATGCTGAGTAGAAAGGCAAGAGCAGATATCCTTATCTTCTTCCTGATCTTAAGGATAATGCTTTCAGCCTTTTACCATTAAGTATGATGTTAGCTATTTGTTTATCAGGGATAGTATTTATCATCTTAAGAAAGTTTCTTTCTGTATCTAGTTTGTTGAGTATCTTTTTTATGTGTGTAAAGCTATTGGAATTTATGAAATGCTTTTCCTGCATCTACTGAGATGATTATGTTTTTTTTGTCCTTCATTCTATTAATATCATGTATTATATTGCTTTTAATATTTTGAGTCAACCTCACATTTCTGAGATAAATCACTCTTGGTTATGGTATATAATCCTTTTTATATGTTTCTGGTCTTAATTTGCTAGTATATTTTTGAGGGCTTTTATATGTATATTTATAGAAATATTAGTTTGTAATTTTCTTTTCTTGTTATATCTTTATCAGAGTTTCTTTTTTCTCCCCAAATATGTTTATTTTAATTTTTCAGTGTTACAAGATTGATTGTTCATGCACCACACCCAGTGCTCCATGCAATACGTATCTGAGTTTTGATATGTGGGTAATACTGACCTCATACAATGAGTTGAGAAAAGTGCTTTCATCCCTTTTTTCGGAAAAAAATTTAAAATATTGCTAATAATTCTTTTAAAAATGTTTGGTAGAATTCACCAGTGAAGCCATCTGGACCTGAGTTTTTCTCTGTAGAAAGTTCTTATGATAACTAATTCAATCTATTTAAAAGACCCTGAATAATCAAAACCATTTTGAGAAGACAGAGCTGGAGGCATCACAGTTCTTGATTTTACACTTTGTTCCAAAGCCATAGTAATTAAAACAATATGATACTGACACAAAAGCAGACACATAGACAAATGGAACATTTCAGAGCCCAAAAGTAAAACTACATATGTATTGGCAACTGGTATTTAACAAGAGAGACAAGAATACACAAGGAAAGAATAGTCACTTCAATAAATGGTATTGGAAAAACTGGATATTCACATGCAAAAGAATGAAATTGGGTCTCTATCTTACACCATTCACAAAACTTAACTTGAAACTGATTAAAGACTTAAATGTAAGATCTGAAACTATGAAACTACTAGGAGAAAACAGGGGAAAATCTCCTTGACGTTGGTCTTGTCAATGATTTTTTGGATATGACATCAAAAGTATAAGCCAGAAAAGGAAAAATTAGGGGTGCCTGGATGGCTCGGTTGGTAGAACATGTGACTCTTGATCTTGGGGTTGTTAAATGCAAGACCCACACTGAGTGTAGAGAATACTTAAAAAGTACAATCTTTAGGGGTGCCTGGGTGGCTCTGTCAGTTAAGTGAATGATATCAGGGTCCTGGGATTGAGCCCTGGGTCAGTCTCTGTGCTCAGCGAGGAGTTTGCTTGTCCCTCTCCCTCTCCCTCTCCCTTTGCCTTTCCCCAGTTCATGCTCTCTCTCATATAAAGTCTTTTATTAAAAAGTAAAATCTTTTAAAAAAAGCAAAAATAAACAATTGAAACTGCTTAATACTAAAAAGCTTCTACATAGCAAAATAACAATTAACAAAATGAAAAGACAACCTATGGAAAGAGATAAGATATTTCCAAACTATTTGATAAGGTACATAAAACTCAGTAGCAAAAAGTAATCTAATTAAATGTGGGCAAAGGACTTGAATAAACATTTTTTTCTAAAGAAGATATACAAATGACCAACATACATGAAAAGATATTTAACCTCATTAATCAAAGAAGTGCAAATCAAAATCACAATGATATATCACCTCATACCTGTTAGAATGGCTATCAGAAACACAAGAGACAAGTACTGGCAAGGCTGTGGAGAAAAGCAAACCCTTGTGCACTGTTGGTGGGAGTGTAAGTATGATCCATATGATCCAGAAATTCTACTTTTGCATTTATACCTGAAGGAAATAAAATTATTGTCTTGAAGAGATATCTGCCCTCCCATGCTTATTGAAGCATTATTTATGATAACTAAGACATGAAACAACCTACGTGTCCAGTGATGAATGAATGGATAAAGAAAATGTGGCATGTATACATTATACACACACACACACACACACACACACACACACACAGGAATATTATTCAGTCATAAAAAAGAGAGAAATCCTGCCCTTTGTGACAACATAGATGGTCCTTGAGGACATTATGTTAATGGAAATAAATCTGACAGAAAGACAAATACAAATTATATATTCTCACTTATAGGTGGATTCCTAAAAAGCCAAACTCATAGAATAGAGTAGAATGGTGGCTGTCAGGGTATGAGAGGTGGAGAAAACGGAGAGATGTTGGTCAAAGGGTACAAATTTCCAGCTGTATGACAAATGTGTTCTGGGAATCTAATGTACATGATGACTACAATTAATGGTGCTGTATTATATACTTGAAAGTTCTTTTTTTTAAAAAAAAGGATTTTATTTATTTATTTATTTATTTATTTATTTATTTATTTATTTGACCGAGAGAGATCACAAGTAGGCAGAGAGGCAGGCAGAGAGAAGGGGGAAGCAGGCTCCCTGCTGAGCAGGGAGCCTGATGCGGGGCTTGATCCCAGGACTCTGACATCATGATCTGAGCTGAAGGCAGAGGCTTTAACCCACTGAACTACCCAAGCACCCCTATATACTTGAAAGTTCTTAAGAGAGTAGATCTTAAAGGTATTGCTGCAAAAAATGGTAAATATGTGAGAAGATGGAGGTGTTAATAAACCTGATTGTGGCTATATACATCTATCTATCATCTATCTATCTATCTATCTATCGTCTATCTATCATTATGTTGTGTACCTTAAACTTACATGTTATGTATTAATAATATTTCAATAAAGCCGGAAAAATATTTGAAAATTTACTTGTTGGATTTGCTTGGCTAATATTTTATTGAGAACCTTTACAGTATTACCTAGGAAAAAACATGAAGTATTCCTTTACACATAACTTAAATTTCCTAATAATTGATGCTTACTCCTTTAAGTGAAAAAACTTTTATTTTATTTTATTTTTTAAAGATTTCTATTTATTTATTTATTTGATTTTTATTTATTTATAAATTTATTTATCATAAATAAATTATTCATTTATTTATTTAATTTAATTAATTTAATTTATTTATTTGTGAGAGAGAAATCACAAGAAGGCAGAGAGGCAGGCTGAGAGAGTGGGGGAAGCAGGCTCCCTGCTGAGCAGAGAGCCCGATGCGGGGCTTGATCCCAGGACCCTGAGATCATGACCTGAGCCGAAGGCAGAGGCTTTAACCCACTGAGCTACCCAGGTGCCCTGAAAAACTTTTATTTTTGATTATTCTTTTAAGATTTTTATTGGAAACCTTTTTACAATGAATTGTATATTTCTTTTTTAAATCTAGTATACTAAACAATTTAATATTATATTTTATTTTAATTTTTGAAATTCTGTGCCATCATTATAAGAATTTCCTCTGTACTGGGCTGTGATATAGTGATGGTCTCCAGGCCATATTTGTATATAGCATAAAATGAATAAAATAATTATAGTAAAATATTTTCTGATTTGAAAGTTACACAAACATTATGCTCAGGTTAAAATATTATTAAGATTTTGATTTGTTATATTAGAGATAGTGCCATGAAATTCTACTGTACCTGGTCAGAAAATGTGTTTATGTTGTGATATGTATGTAGTGTATGTAGTATGTATGTATGTAGTGTGATGTTTTGTGTAGCTTCTTTTTGACAGAAGGTAAAGAAAGTTTAGCTTTGTGTTACCTGGTGAACATACTCTATCTTTGCTTAAATTGAAGCAAGATTGTTGGACTATGCCAAAGAAGGAAAGCAGACAAATACAATGCATAATTTTGTTCTACTTTCATTTTTGAACATGCTGTGTCACAAATAGCAAGATTATATGAACAAGGAAAATATAATCATTTGATAATTCATTAAATATATTAACTCAAATGAAGAGAATTTTTTTGAAACAAAATATATTTATGAAGAATATATTCTTGAATCATTTCCGAGCTCAGGAAAGTTCTCCTCCCTTTCTCTTTTATTCAAGTAATAAACTGAGTACCTGGAATCCTAAAAAACAAAACAAAACAAACAAAAAAACTCCCTCCCGCTTGTCGTGGGTTCGTGTTCACCGCCACAGCTGCCGCTGCGGGGCGCGGTGTTGGTGGGTTGGTTGTCTTGTCTTGTTTAAGTACTTGTTTAAGTACATTTAATGTATTTTGACTTTGTCCTTAAATATACTTTTGATATCTTCTTGAATAAACTCTTAAATATATTCTTAAATATCTCCTTGAATATAGTAAATATATTTAATATGTTCTTAAATATATCCTTCAATTCATTCTTGACTGTGCTCTTGAATGTGAAGTGTTCTTGTGTTTTCTTGAAAAAATATTCATAAGGTTTCTTTTTAGAAAATAGAATATTCTATGAATGCATTCTCCTCATATAGTCAGTCTCTCTCTGTCATTCCCCAGCTGCAGCAGTAGGGAGCTAAGGCAGAGATAAATTGTAAGTTTCTCAAAATGCTGTTAGGAAGACAAAATGAAAACTAAAACTAAATAGGTAAAAAAGCAAAGAACTTCAGTCATTGGCCAGTTATTAAGTTGATCATGAGGCTGACTGGCAAATTTTGGTGATTTGACTTAGACTTATATGGGAGAGGACTATATATGTGGCTGGAAGCCATGGCATGTACTTCTGGTGCTGGTATTAGGGAGTTTATCTCCTCCTCCTTGGTCTCCTCTGTACCCCAGGTGAATTTCTTGCTGTTGTTAATGGATAAACCCCAAACAATCCCACTACATTATTATTAAAACTACTTCTAAAGTAAAAAATATGTGAATATCAGCCTGAGAAATTATCCTATGTGTAAATTAAATCACAGTATGTCATAGATACTTGTGCTTCTTTGAAACTTGTTTTTTGTTTGTTAGTTTTCTTTTTTCTTATTTTCCTTTTTTCCACCTTATTGCAGATATATGAGATTTCTGGAAAAGTGATCTCTAGTTGAATGAAATATGACAGATTACTGTATTTCTGTGGTCCTCATTTATAGAATAGTTTGTTTGGCAGTTTATTTCAAAGTCTAAAGAAGTACCAAAATTTATTATACTACTGCCAGAATCATTTACACTGCTTGATCTCTAGCTATACTCTTATCTTCAAAACAGATGAAATTTATGTTTGAATTTGAGTTTATTATCCCAGGTAATTCTGAAGGTTTGATATGGGTAAAGCATGTAGTAGGCTCTGGGAAATTTATTTTAGACTATGTCTGTATCATTCTCTTCTGTGCTGTAGGAAGCATTCTGGAGAAGGAGCAGGGATTGAAAGGCCATCCGATTGAAAAGCAATCAAATTCCTCAGCTGGGGAGAAAGAGTTCAGGACCTAGATCCCAAAGAAGGTGATAAATATTAGGGGTGGGTTTTACTAAGCCAGTAGACCTCAAACATTACATTGCACCAGAATCCACTGGAGGACTAGTTAAAACGTGGACTTCTGGGCCCCAGCCCAAGGTTCAGATTCAGTAGATCTGGAGTGGCTCCAGATACTGGCTCCATATTTTTGCATTTCTAATAAGTTCCCAGGTGATTCAGATGCTGCTGGTACTGAAGAGACCACACTTTGAAGACCATTATACTAGATTACTATATCCCTCTCTGGTTATACCCAAAAATAAGTGGTAAGAGACTTTCTCTTCAGAACCCTGTCCTCAGAATTCACTTCAATGGGACGCCTGGGTGACCCAGTTTATTGGGTGTCCAACTCTTGGTTTCAGCTCAGGTGGAGATCTTGGGATCATGGAATTGAACCCCACATAGGGCTCTTTCCTCAGCATGGAGTCTGCTTGGGACTTTTTGTCCTTCTACTCACAGCCCGTGTGTTCTCTCTCTCTAAAATAATAAATACATCTTTAAAAAAAGGAATTCACTTCAAGTACATGGAATCATATCCATACATAAATATGTGTGTGTATATCCACATATTTATATCACACAAATTTTACTTTTAGTATCTTAAATTCTATGATTGGCTCTTATTTGTTTTTGAATTCTAGGCTCATAGCTGAGTAAAGGTTTGATAGACTAAACTATGCTGTTCATTTTTTTAAATAAAATGATTCATCCAAAAAATTCTTAGAATTCAGTACTAAGATAAAGTTACTTTATCTGCTTTTCCCTGTTATTGGGTAATGAGTATTGTATAACCATTCTATACCAGTCTTGTACTGACTTTCAGGAAGCTCAGGGCAATTTTTTGTACTGTTATACCTATCATATATTCTTTTTCAAATATCTCTTTCCTCTCTTTTCTTTTTTAAAGATTTTATTTATTTATTTGACAGAGAGAGAGAGATCACAAGTAGGCAGAGAGGCAGGCTGAGAGAGTGTGGGAAGCAGGCTCCCTGCTGAGCAGAGAACCCGATGCGGGGCTCAATCCCAGGACCCTCAGATCATGACCTGAGCCGAAGGCAGAGGCTTTAACCCACTGAGCCACCCAGGTGCCCCGCAAATATCTCTTTCCTCTCTTTTTTAAAAAATTTGACTCCAGTATTCTGGCTTTAGTGGTTCATCTCCCTCCCTCTGTCTTTCCCTCTCCTATCATATCTTTAATTATAAGGTATCTCAAATCCTTTACCAAATAAAAAAAATCAGTGGGAGAAAAGTAACCTATAGTGCCTGTAACAGTGGGAAGTGCAGTGGATATGAGCACTTTGGGTAAGTGGTTTTCTGTGAACTTGTATGCAGGTACCAACAATAGAACTCCTCTTTTACTTTCATTGGGGCTAGAATAAATGTCATCTTGGCAATTCTTGTCTGCTACAGTAGGTATGATGTGTCTGCTTGTACAGTCCTTTTGCCTAGGTAGGAAAAGGGGCATAAAATAACTCTCCTAATTGTGCATGTTTAAGAATGCTTAGATTATGCCTGGGCCTGATTATCCCAGATATGTTACTTTTTTTTTCTATTTTTGGACCTTAGGTTTAGGAGATAAGGTTGAGAGAGGCTAAGAGGAATAAATCTTCAGGAAATGTAATATCCTATTTTCCATTGAAGGGCTGCACATAATCAGGGACAATGAGAAAAAGTGCATTACTCAGTAAGAGAACTTTCCATAATACCCTGTAAAGCATCAGATGCTCTTTCAAATTGACTTATTGATGTCAAGGGAGGGAGCATAATGAACACAGCACCGACATGATCAAGAAATGTGGCCTATGTAAGAAAACCTAATTGCTACTTGCTGAACCCATCAAATAAGATATGTTGTCCCAGTAGGCAGGCTTATGGAAAGAGCATTGCAAAAATCCACTCCTTGCCGCTTATAATGGAAGCTGAATGAGACTCTCAGCATCCAACAAGATGTACAGAGTCTCTATATGTTCACCCAAATATCCTATACCTTCATCATCATTTTCTATGTCTGGACACAGATTTGGTGTTTAGATAATTGACGTTTAAGAATGTCGATAAAAGAAGATGTGTGAGGTTAACTAGACTTTGCAAAATATCCTGGTTTGTGCCACACTCTTTCAACTAAAAAGGATATTTACTGAGCACCTAGTGTTCATTATACTGTGTTAGCCACCTTAAGGAACACAGTGTTTAATGAGAGGAATAGGTACAGTGCAAACATAACTACAGCTGATATCAGAATATGATAAGGACCTTAAAAGGAATTCACAGTGTTATGACATTTCAGGGGAAAATAAGATCAGAACTGATTATGGGAATCAGGGAGGGTTTTATGAAAGAAGAATAGGCACAGCTTTAAGAAGGCAGAAAATAGGGTTTGGTGGGGGTGAGGGTGGTACTAGTGGATTTCTTAATAAAAGAATAACAAATTAAGTAGGTCCCAAGTCTCTCCCTAAAAGGAATGTTTTGAAATTTTGATTTTGTAGGTTGCATGCTTTCTTTCTCCCTTATTTTCTCAAGTACACGCTTTGTTTAAATACATCATTTTTAATGCAGTGTTTCAAAAAATGTAGTATGTGCAGTGTTACCCTAAGTGTGTAGGTGATGTTTACATGTGGTACACAGATCAATATTTTATATTTTAAAAGTCTCACATATGCTTTGATACACAGTTGAAAAACATTATAATTCATATATCAACCCCATGATTGTATAGATATTATGGTTTAGGAGATGTAAAAGTAAACAAGGGAATTGATTTAAAGGACATATTGAATAAATAATAATAAGGTCTTAAGGAATTCCTTTTCCTAACCACAATCATAGGCTTGAGTGTCTGAAAATATTAGAGAAACATATTAAACCTATGACAATGAAAATTAATGCAGAATTAAACTCTAAATTAAAGGTACCATTTCTGCCTATTAAAATGATCATAAGATTTTGTCTTAAAGAGATACATGGTATGGAAAGTACAGTGATGAAGAAAAATATAATTTTTAGTCACATTATTCCAAAGTTCCCCTAGTGCCAGACTTATTTGGTCAGAACAATGTTACCCAATAATGAACTATTTTCTATTCAAGGGAGCAAGTCAAATGTTCGTTTCTCATTAATAATTCAGTGTGACAAATTTATTACCTTGAAGGTGTTGCAAGTCAATTAGACAATGGGAAATTGTGTCTTCCTTTCAGCCCATTTAATTGGCTTCCAAGTGTGACATTCATCAAAACCTTGACTTTTAATGTAAATTTTATTATATGAACTGGGGTTTGGGTTTGACACTGGGCACCCTTGACTAACCCTCAGTGGTTGGGGGTTCTCGAACTTTCAGAGAAGTCTGGTCATCATTGCTGATATTTTGCTATAGAATATCAGGGCTTGGTTTTACAGTGTCACTGTTGCTGATGCTGGGTGTGAAGAAACAGTTTTAAAGATCTTTTTGAACTGTATACATTTTTTTGGCATTTGCATATTTATCTTTGATGAAATCTCATAATTTTTAAAATGTTGGGGTTGGACTAGTTTTCCAAACTTGTTCCCTAAAGTGTGGTATATGTGCCACTACTAGTATATTAAATTCTTTTAGGTAGTACACAGATAAACATTTTTATTTCACTATTTATATTTTAAAATAAGTCCATAAATACTGAAATAAAAATTTCCATCTGTGTACTACCTAAAAGATTTCATATAGCTATCACAAAGACCCATGATTTTATATATATTATAGCATAGAATGAGACTAAAGTAGATATTTAAATAAAGATTAATTTAAAGTCTAGAATTGGGATGCCGTTAGCTTTGTTTTTCTTTTTCAAGATTGCTTTAGCTATTTGGGGTCTTTTGTGCTTCCATATAAATTTTAGGATTGCTCGTTCTAGCTCTGTGAAAAATCCTGGTGGTATTTTGATAGGGATGGCATTAAATGTGTAAGTTGCTTTGGGTAGTATAGACATTTTAACATTTGTTCTTCCAATCCATGAGCAGGGAATGTGTTTCCATTTCTTCGTGTCTTCTTAAGTTTCTTTTATAAGTGTTCTATAGTTTTCAGAGTACAGATCTTTTACATCTTTGGTTAGGTTTATTCCTAGGTATCTTATGGTTTTTGGTGCAATTGTAAATGGGATCAGTTCCTTGATTTCTTTTTCTGCCTCTTCATTATTGGTATATAGAAATTATCTGTACATTGATTTTATATCCTTTGACTTTGCTGAATTTGTGTATCAGTTCTAGTAATGTTTTGGTGGAGTCTTCTGGGTTTTCTATATAGCATATCATGTCATCTGCAAATAGTGAAAGTTTGACTTCCTCCTTGCTGATTCGGATGCCCTTTATTTTTTTTTTGTTGTTGTTGTTGTCATCTGATTGCTGAGGCTAGAGAAAAAATATTGAATAAATAATAGTACTTCTGATGCATGATGAATGGAAAATCATAGTACTGGTAATTCATGAATATAGACAGAATTGAGAAGGTGCATGTAGATGGCAAAATTTGGGGAATGGTGCAATCTGTGAGAAAGGTTGACTTTTCACATTAAGTAGAATTGATAGGTGACATAAAGAGCATCAGAAATCCTCTTCAACTAAAGAACTTTCCCTTATCAGCCTGCCTGAGGGAATTCCCATGATCAGAATCACACCCTAAGTATCTTACCCTAAGGCTCTTGCCAAAGAAATATATGTTTAAACTGAGTGAAAACGTTGTCACATAAAAATACACAAATACATCATTAAGGGTCAGTTTAATCTGATTACCATATCCATTATTTCTTATTTACTACAAAAGAGAGTAGGATCGTGAGTAACAGGGACAAAGGATCAGTAAGGTATTGCTAATGAAATGGGAAAGGAAAAGACTTGTGCGTGTATTTCTACTTCTTTTTTATTTATGTTTGTGTAGGATGCCTTAAAAGGAGACCCTTTGCTTTCAGGATCCCATACTATTGCTTCAGTTATTATACTTAGATAGGTTTTACTTTATGAAACAATGCTATACTAATCTTACCTACCGAAACATATAAATTAGGGAAATACTATTCTCATGATAAAATGATTACTACTTAAAAAATAATTATTTGGTTAACCAAATGATGCCCAGCTCTTTTAAGCATAGAGCTTCCTTAATACATTGTTTATTGTTAGACCATAAGCACTTGAGAAAAAGACCAAAGGGGACAGCAAAACTTTAGGAAAAAAAGTGTTAAAACCAAATGCTCAAGGAAGTTCATCTATAATAAGATAGAACACCTTGGAGAGGTAAGTGAAGAAGGTAGAATTTGGTTTTCAGGAGTTCAATTTACTTGCAGCATATTTAGGAATTCACTTCATTAATGAAACTCATGCTATAGGTATTTGATTTTTTTACCCATTATTTTTTTCCTTTGTTTTCCCAATACTTCCTAGACTAAAAAAATGACCTTTAGAAGCTTCCTTCTGTCCTTTGTAATTCAGGAGATGCTTTACTTCATTCATTACATTTGTACCTTTGCAGGTTGTGTTTAGTCACAGAGATTCTTACTAGTTTCTGTTGAAGTAGATGCTGCTTCTGTTTTGGATCTGATGATGGTCTTAACCTTTTAAAAATATTCTTTAAATGGGATCTTTCAACCCTAGAGGTCTTTCTCCAACTTCTGAAAGGAATGTGGCTATCCTTTAAATACAGAATACTTTTAAGTAGTAAGAATTCCATTAGGGTATTCCAAAGTGTGTAGGTGATATTTATATGTGGCCCTCTTTTGCTGGAATACCTCACCTTACTGAATAGCTCTTGACATGGTGGAAAAATTAAAATTCTTTCCCTTCTAATCTGACAGCTGTTGGGTATGTGAATGTGGGGTGGGTACTAGAGTGAGGTATACAGTATTCAGGTTGATAATTGAGAGTGGGAGGTACTCAAGAGACAGGAGCAGAAGGAAGCGTACATGGTGAGATAAAGAGGGATATTGGGATATATGGAAATACTTATTTGAAGCTACGGAGCCCAGTAGAAACTATGTTGTCAATGATGTATTCTTTTGAAATAGGTAAAGATTATTAGTGACTTGCCTCTGTTTGTACTCACTCTTCCTAGTTGAACATATGGTCATATTAAAACTGCTGCAGTACTGAGTCAATTCTGATAGAGTCAAGGTGTTTAGTATATTAATAGTGTCTCTGCACTTCCTGAATATCCCTCAGCAGATTTGTAAAGCCTGGAATTAGATCAGTCCTCATACTCAAGGATCTGGTTACACTGTCTGATGCTCCTGTCTACTTTTTTCCTTCCCCCAGGATCAGAATCACAGTTTGAATACTGGCTCAAGAGATGGTTCTATTGAATGGTTCTAGGACCATTCTCCTTTGGATGCTGTATTAGTCAGGGTTATTTAGAGAAACATTATAAAAATGTATGTTTATATATGTTATATATATATATGTTTAAACATACATACATACACATATAAAAATATACATATATAAACACATACACACATAATATGGTTACATGTATAATCTAAACATATATATAAAATATGTTTATATATAACATATATAAAATCTAGTGATTCATATATGTCAACATGTGATATGATGTAATAAAACCTGGTGTGTCTTCATTATCATGAAATAGTATTGTCCTCACACCATAATGAAAGCTGAGAATTTCCATGATCTGCCATCTGCAAACTAGAGAACAAGGAAAGTCGGTGGTGCAATAATAGTCTGAGTCTGAAGGCCTAAGAACCAGGAAAGCTGATGGCATAAATCCCATTCTAAGGGTAGAAGAAGACTGATATTCCAGCTCAAGCAGACAGACAGAAAGCAAAGAGGGGTGAATTCCTCTTTCCTCTACTTTTTTGTTCTATTCAGGTCCTCAACTGATTGGATGATGTCCACCCACACTGTGGCAATCTACTTTACTGAGTCCACTGATTCAAATGCTAATCTCATCTGGAAACATCCTCATAGACATACTCTGAAATAATGTTTAGTCTGAGTACCCCTTAGTTCAGTCAAATTAACATATAAAATCAACCATCACAGATGCTTTTCTGTTTTAAAGGTATGCTTTCTGAACATAGAATCTGAAGTTAGTCTCTATGCAGAATCAAGGTCTTTGGGGAGTGTGTCTTCTTGGTCTCAGTTTACTCTGCTTTCCTACCAGCCAAAGGACCTGGGTGTAGTTTTTGTTTAGTATTGTCCACTTGAGCTATGATGAAGATAAGTACAGTCAGGGAATCCAAAATTGTCCTACGATTCAGAAAGAGAAATCTTATTAGGAATAAAGTTTATTTTGAATTTGCTTGTTTGATTCTATCATCTAGCTATCATCTATCTATCATCTATGTTGAAATTTAGATTTGGTTCATAGTTTGCTGTATTCAACTGAAGTCCTGAATATTTATAGTTTAATCTGTGCTTAAACAAAGTAGGAAACAGAGACAGGCAAAAGTGTATAATAGAAAGCACATTCAGCTCAGTGTTGGAGGCCTAATTTCTAGTATAATCTCAATAATCTATCTGCCAAAATAGACTAGAAGGGAACTTCCTCAACTTGATAAAGACTGTCTGTGAAAAACTCACAGCCAATTGTGTAAGACTGATGAATTACCCCTGTACCCCTCAAACAAATAATACATTATATATTAATATTTAAAATAACCCCTCACAGCCAACATTTAATATTACACTCAATGGTGAAAGTCAATATACTTTACTTCTAGAATCAGGAACAAACAAACTTGCCCAAATTTATAACTTCTATCAACATTGTGCTAGTGGTTCTAGCTGGGGCAATTATGCATGAAGGAGAAATGAAATGCATCTAGATTTGTAAGGAAGGAATAAAAATATCTATTCACAGATGATATAATTGTATAAAAAATCCTAAGGCACCCACAAAAACTATTAGAATAAACAAGTTCAGCAGGGTTGAAGATATAAGCTCGATATACAAAAATTAATTGTATTTTGAAACACCGACAATGAGCAATCTGAAAATGAACTTAAAAAAACAATCCATTTACAGTAGCATGAAAGAGCAACACTTAGGGATAATTTTCACAAAGGAAATGAAAAATTTGTACACTGAAAACTGTAAAATGTCACTGAAAGAAATTAAGACCAAAATGAATGGAAAGACATCCCATGTTCATGGATGAGAAGATTTACTACTGTCAATATCATACTACTCCCCAAACTGATCAACAGATACAATATGATCCCTAACAAATCCCAGTTGGCTTCTTTGCAGGAATCAACAAGCTAATCATAAAATTCATATGGAAATGTGAAGAATCCACAATAACAAAAACAATCTTCAGGAAGAAGAAAAAATTGGAGGACTCATATGTCTTGGTATTAAAACATACTACAAGGCCACAGTAATCTAGATGATATGATACCTGAAAAAGGATAGACATATAGATTAGTGGAATAGAATTGAGGTTTCAGCAATAAACTCGTTTTGGCTATTTGCTAAAAGTGCCAAGAGAATTTTTTTTATTATTTATTATTCTTTTTGAGAGAGAGAGAGAGAGAGAGATGGGGGAGGAGGAGAGGGAGAGGTAATCTTGAGCCAGGCCCTATGCTCAGCACAGTGCCCAAAGCAGGACTTGATCTCACAACCCTAAGATCATGACCTGAGCTGGAATCAAGAGTGGGATGCTTACCAAAAGAGCCACACATGTGCCGCTAAAGTGCCAAGAGAATTTAATGAGGGAAAGAATAGTCTTTTCAAACTGTGCCAGAATAATTAGATATCGACATGCAAAAGAATGAGTTTGTTTCTCTACCAAACACCGTATACACATATTAACTGAAAATGAACCAATAACCTAAATATCAGACCTAAAACTTTAGAACTCTTTTGGCGGGGTGCCTGGGTGGGTCAGTCGGTTAAGAGTCTATCTTTTGCTTAAGTCATCGATCTCTGGGTCCTGGGATAGAGACCCAATTGGCAGGCTCTCTGCTCAGCAGGGTGTCTGCTTCTCCCTTTCCCTCTCCCTTTGGCCCTCCCCCTGACTCATCTCTCTTGTGTGTGCTCTCTCTCTTGCTCTCAAATAAAATCTTTAAAAAAACATATTTGGGAAAATATAGGAGTAAATCTTCATAACATTGGGGAAAGCTATGGGGAACGCTATGGTTTCTTAGATATAACAGCAAAAGCACAAGCAACCAGAGAAAAATAGACAAATTGGACTTCCTCAAAATTAAAAAGTTTGTACTTCAAGAGCACCATCAAGAAAGTGAAAAGACAATCCAGAGAATGTATGGTATTTGCATATCATGTATCTGATAAGGGACTTGTATATAGAATACATGAAGGATTTTTTTTTAAAGATTTTTATTTATTTATTAGAGAGCAAGAGACTGAGAATGAGAGGGGAGAAAGTCAGAGGGAGAAGCAGACTTCCCGCAGAGCCAGGAGTCCGATATGGGACTCGATCCCGGGACTCCGGGATCATGACCTGAGCTGAAGGCAGTTGCTCAACCAACTGAGCCACCCAGGCGCCCTACATGAAGGATTCTTAAAGTTCAATAATAATAAGGTGAATTATCCTGTTAAAATTCTGGCAAAGAATTTGAATATTTTTACAAAGAAGATGAATGGGCCATGAAAAGATGCTCAACATCAGTAGCTATTGAGAAATGTAATTCAAGACCACAATAATAAATCACTTCAGGTACACTAAGATGGTTATAATAAAGATACGCATAATAAAGTATTGGCAAAGATGTGGAGGAATTAGAATTCTCCATCCTTCCTTGGTGGAACTGCCAGCATCTTTGGGAAATAGTTTGGTAGTTCTTCAAAAAAGTTAAATATATAATTACCATATGGCCCAGCAAATACATTCCTAGACATGAGAAATGAAAACCAGTGTTCATAAACTGAAAACAATCCAAATGTTCATCAACTAATGAGTGGATAAAAAATGTGTTATATGTGTGCAGTAGAATATTATTTGGGCATAGAAAAGCATGATGCATGCTACAACATCAATGAAACTGGAAAATATTATATTAAGTGAAAAACATCTGATACAAAGGCCACACATTATATGATTCCATTTATATGAAATGTCCAGGGTAGGCAAATCTATAGAAACAGAAAGTAGATTGGTATTTTCCAGGGGCTGGGAGAACGTAGGAGGTGAAGAGTGACTGTTAATGCATATGAGGTCTCTTTTTGGGGTGATATAATGTTCTGGAATTAGATAACAGTGATGCTTGCACAACCTTGTGAATATATTAAAAAAACACTGAAGTGTGCACTCTAAAATGACAAATGTCATGTTAGTGAATTATATCTCTGTAAAGTTATTCTAAAAGTATATATGTGGCCTGTGTGAGATCTTAGGCAAGCCACTCAAGATTTCTTCATTTTGGTTTCTTCCTTTGTCAAATAAAGGAGAAAAATAATCCCTGCCCTTTATAAGGATCAAGTGTGAGAAAAGCTATAAAGCATACAATGCTTTATAAATTCAAACGCTTATTCTTTTATGCTTCTAATTCCTTTCCTGCACTTATGGGAGATCTGTTTGTAGTTACTGTTGGGGATTATGAGGTTTAGAAAAGCTGACCATTTATTTAAAAAATATTGTATTTAAATTCAATTTAGTTAGCATATACTGTATTATTAGTTTCAGGGGTAGAATTTAGTGATTTATCAGTTGCATATAGCACTCAGTGCTCATTACATCACGTGCCATCCTTAATACCCATCACCCAATTACCCCAACCCCAACCAACTCCCCTCCAGAAACCCTCAATTTATTTCCTATAGTTAAGAGACTCTTATAGTTTGCCTTCCTCTGTTTTCATCTTATTTGATTTTTCCTTCCCTTTCCCTATGTTCATCTGTTTTGTTTCTTAAATTCCACATATGAGTGAAATCATAAGGTATTTGTCTTTCTCTAACTGACTTATTTCACTTATGATACCCTCTAGTTCCATCCACATCATTGCAAACGGCAAGATTCCATTCTTTTTGATGGCTGAGTAATATTCCATATTTGTGTGTGTGTGTGTGTGTGTGTACACACACACACACACACACATACCCTACATCATCTTTATCCATTCATCTGTCGATGGACATCTGAGGTCTTTCCATATTTTGGCTATTGTGGACGTTGCTGCTATAAACATTGTGGTGCTGCATGTGCCCCTTCAGATCACTATGTTGTATCCTTTGGATAAATACCTTGTAGTGCAATTGCTAGGTTCTAGGGTAGTTCTATTTTTAACTTTTTGAGGAAACTCCGTATTGTTTTCCAGAGTGAAAAGCCAACCATTTTGTTCTTTTGTCATCCTCCTGTCATCTCATTGCACCCCCTGCAACATACACATATGCATTTCCAATTGAGCAACATTTTCTTTGTTAGCATGTAAGGAAAGTCTTGTTTTCTTCCTTCCCAAAGGAAAAATGCAAGCTATTGTATTAAGTTACACGGCAAGCTTTTAAGAAACTCGAGTTTAGGATGGAAGAAATACAGCTTACAGTTGAAAGCAAAACAGAGGGGCCAGCAAAGTGGCTACATAACTAATCTTTTTCTTCTTACAGCAGCACCTTTTTTATACTGTTCAAGTTGTTTTAGATCAAATAATGGGCAATAAACCTCCCAAGTCATCATGTGTTGTTAATTCTCCCTTCCTGATTGAAGCCAGGAAGACTGGAGTATGGATAGAACCTGGCATTTATAACAAAAACACAGTCAAATGCAGTTGAAGGATGTGTCTATAAATACGTATAGACACATGCAAACTTGTGCACATGTGTCTTTCTTTATTTTATTTGATTGTGCCATTTGTGTATAACCCCTCAGGATATAAATCAGTTTAATATTAATTAAAATGTATGAAGCCTCATAAAATGGTATTAAAATGACAGGCTTCGGTTGCCATCCCTTTAGAAAAGGTCTATAAAAAAGATAAATCTTGTCCTCATCTTTTCACCCTGTGTCTTATATTCATACATAAATAGACACACAGAGCTCACAAACCCTTTATTTGCTAGACTTTGCTTGAGTTTTTGTAATAGCTCTCTGTTGCCATTGGATCAACTCTGAATATTTCAGTCATACTTCATCTATCCAAACTTGTCTCCTTTTGCTTCCTAACAAAGATCCCCCACTTCAAGTCTGTATCCTCACTGCTTCTTACTCACTTTATATTTATCCTACCCTCCCCACTTCTCATGGCTTTTCTATACTTTTCCTACCTATTTTTTTAAAAGATTTTATTTATTTATTTTACAGAGAAAGAGAGAGAGAGAGAGAGAGAGATCACAAGTAGGCAGAGAAACAGGCAGAGAGAGGGGGGAAGCAGGCTCCCCACTGAGCAGAGAGCCCGATGTGGGGCTCGATCCCAGTACCCCAAGATCATGACCAGAGCCCAAGGCAGAGGCTTTAACTCACTGAGCCACCCATGCAACCCTTCCTACCTGTTTTTAAGAAGGTTTTTTCCTTTGCTTCCTTCATGAAGGCATTCAGGAACTGCTTTATTCTATAGTAATCTCTGTTTTTTCTGAGCTCTTATGGCACCTATAGTCTCTGCTAAATGTTCTCAACCATGACGTTGCAACACCAATTGTGAATTGTATCTTAATGTGGTAATAATAATAAATTTATTTTGAGAGGGATTATATATGTATATGTGTATATGTGTATATTCAAATAGATTAGTCATAGACATCTGTTTAAACCACTTGTACTCAGATGGATATAATTTCTTGGATGTGAGAGAAGTGCTTGAGTTATCAGAATCCTGAATACTCTTGTATGATTATCTTAGCATGTAAGATTCATACATATATTCATTCTGTAGATATTTATCGAGTCCCTAATCTATTCCAAGTATAGAGAACATATTCATTACATATGTTGCAGAGAGGAAAAAAGTTTACAACTGCTCGCTTATACAATTTGGCACCTAATTATATATTGTCTGATATCAGTCCCTAATTGTTTCTTAGGGTCAAGTTTTGTTTCCTTGGCCCTAACTGAAGCTTTTTGAAGTCAGTAAATGGACGGGAATGGACATTCTGTATAAAGATGCTTAATAAGTAGATGTCCTTAATAAGTACCAGTGATTGGTTAAAATATTATTAGTGAGAGAATAAGATACTGGTAAAATTAAAGTGCATTTAAATTAAATTTAATTTAATTTGAACTAAATTGAACTAAATGTAATTAAAGAGAAGCCAGAGAAGCTGATATTTATGCTGTCCACTTAAAATTATAAGCTATTAAATTGTCATCACTCCAGCTTTTGTTTATTTCATTTTTTAGTCTACACCTGAAATTACATTAATTAATGAAAGAATTGTTAGTCTGAATGTTCTGGGGTATTTAACTCTCTTTTTCTGTATCTAAAATCTGATAGTTTAAGAATTTTAAAAATGTATTTAGAGAATAGAATATGTGTAGATAGAGGGAGGATTTTTTAAATAAAGTGTATAATTTTCTAGTAATTTTAATTAGAAAGCAAAACAGAGTCAGAGAATTTTAAAGCTAGGAGGAACTTTAGCAAATATCCAGTCCAAATCACTTATTTTACAGTTGAGGAAATTGAGGTCCAGTCAAGTAAGGACTTGCTCAAGGTCACACAGTCTGGGGAAAAAATGAATGTTCTCAGTAATCTGGATGCACATGGTTGACTCTAGTGCCCTGGATTTTGTTTGTTAAGAACGGCAGAAGCATAGAAAGATAGAATGAATGAATGTCTATTACCTGGGAAATAACCTGCGAAATGACAAAACTGACACACTCATTGACATGGTAAATTATAAGCTTAAAGAAATTCTTAACCATTTTTTCTAGCCAAATGGTGCAAAATAAAGAAATATAATAAATAATCCAGAAATGATTGATGTCGTGATAAGTCTGAAGAGGACAAAGGGCTAGCTAGTTCCATGCTTCTCACTTAATCACAACTAATCATGGATTATTTCCTGAACTTCTGGTATGATTTCAGAATACATGAACATGGGAGCATTTTCAATAAAAAAGTGTGCCGTTCTTAGAGTTTTCAGTCGTTTCAATTTGTTTAATTTTTTAAAGATTTTATTTATTTATTTATTAGAGAAAGAGAAAGAGTGAGAGAGAGCATGAGAAGGGAGAAGGTCAGAGTGAGAAGCGGACTCCTCGTGGAGCTGGGAGCCTGATGTGGGACTCAATCCTGAGACTCCGGGATCATGACCTGAGCCGAAGGCAGTTGCTCAACCAACTGAGCCACCCAGGCACCCAATTTGTTTCATTTTTACATCATTCCTCCCAGACTTCAGCAGAAAAGTATTCCTGTCTTCATTATCTGGTTGATAATCATTTCCCTGTTTAAATATAGCCTGTATTCTACACATATACCTTACAATTTGCTATTATAGGATTTACTAAAGAGAAGCTTTTGGCATAAAAGGGACTGGGATTATACTTTATTTGAATTCTTTTGGTTAATTGAGGTATGATTACATACATTGATCATAAGGTTTAAGAGAAAATCTGGTACCAAGAGGGTCTCCCTCTGAGGTGATTATGCTCATCACCGAACCGTTTGGAGCTAAATTGGACCTTGAAAAGCATCCAGTACAGAATTTCCCTGAAGTCAAAGTGTGCGCCTTGGAACAGTCTAGAATGAAAGGGAATCCTTGATCAATTAAATTTTGAAAATACAGAGAATAGCCTGTTTCCTTCTTAAAAGTTCTTAATCTATGTGAATACACTTTAGGGTTCTAAAAAGCACTGTGGTAAAGAAACCTGATTCATTCTATCTAGTGCTATACTCATTTTTGCATAACATTTACTAACATCCCAGGAAATAATATTCTTGGTAGATACACTTGAAAAAACTGATTTAGGCAATCCCCTAGAAGAGCTGGGCAATATATCAAACTTTTGTTGCTAGGCGCAATATACTTTGGCACCTTTCAGCAGAGGGTATAATGCTGAGGATAACAACAGGACAAAGTGCTACTGTGCTCCTGTTCTTCCTTTTGCTTCCCTTTTTATATGCCATAGATTTCTTTCTCATAATATCTTTCTCTAAAGCAGTTACAATGACATCCATCATATAATGCCTTTTGTTCCTTTAACTTTTCTCATTAATGTTATAGGCAATAAACTCTGATCTACACCTCTTGATTACATGATTTCTCTAGTTTTTCATGTGGCTAGATTTTTCTTACCCTTCAGGTCTAAGCCTAAATGCTGCCTCTTCAGTGAGGCCTTCCCGGGCCACCATATCTATAAGTTGCCTTTCCTCTCCCACAACCATTACTCTGTATTGCAGCACTATATTCCTTTCTTTTATTGCACTGCATGGTTGTAAGTGTCTTAGCTGCTTTGCTCACCATATGCCCTTAGCACATTGCCTGGCCCATAGTAGGTACTCAATAAATACTGAATAAATGAATGAATAAAAGAAGGAACTGAAACTATCTCTAAATTGTTAAAAGTGACTCTCCTCATCTTCCTTGACCCTCTGGGTTCTTTATAACACTTTTTAAATTGGAGGACCCACTGAGTGATTTGTGGGATTTCCTAATCCATCAATATGACATGATTTGCTCACACATTTTACTCATAGACCCATTCCTCTTCAAGTCAAATAACATCATCTATTTCCTTCACTACAGTAAAGATGTGATTCATTATTCCCTAAAGAGTATTGTAAGATTTCTAGAAGTTTAGTGGAGGAAACAGTGGGAACATTTGCCAGGAAGGTAAGAAATGAAAGGTTTCCATTACAGGAATGACATACTTTGATTGATGTAGTAGATTAGATTGCACTTTAGAAATATGTACCTCTTCCAATCTCCATGGGATGAGTATACCTTCACATCCCTTGAACTCAATCACATGATTTGCTTTGGTCAATGGGATGTTAATAGACCTGGTGTGAGGAGACATATGAAATATGCATGTGTCTTTGTTGTGCCTCTACCATCACCATAAGAAGAGTCGTACCTTCAGCTTGGGTCTCAGAATAAATATACATAAGCAGATAGAGCTTGTCTTTTAGCAAGGAGCCAAACCCAGCTGGACCTGCAGCTAGAAGCAGAATTACTCAGCTGAATCAAGTCTAGATCAGCCAACCATTGTTAATCTACAGACTCATGAATGAGAATAAATGGTTGTTCTTTAAAGCCACTGAGTTTGAGTTGCTGTTTATTTTTGCTTTTACTGGCAATAGATGACTGACATTTGGTCAGCCTGTTTATTTTATTAGAGCACTTCAGTTATTTTTGAGTACTTCATTATGGGCTCTTTAGGATAATGTTTGAAAATGGCTTTCCAGTCTAGGGAGAGACCCACTTTTGCTGAAAGTTTTGGCAAGATAGCTGGAAGCTAATCAGTTTAGCTACTGCCTAAGATTAAGAGATGGGATGGAGCTAAATTGATCTGGACAAGAAAAGAGGAAAAAGGTTGAATGAAGGCAGGAACAAGAAGGAGGAAGAAACTGGCAGGTAGTTACTGAAGAGGATGTTTGGGGGAGAAATGCCTATTCCTTGATTCCTTTTTATTAGTTATTTGCTCTTTGATGTAATTTTTTTTCCTCCTCACCACAAAATCTCTAATAAAATATACACTGTCCACTATGTTATATAGGGTTTTTCTTTTGATGTGGTTTAATTCTGAATGCTGCTTTGGAATTGACATGGACATTACTAGAGGCTAACAAAAGGCTTAGGTTTTAACACCTAGGTTAGAAGTGCTAAACTATTAAAGCATTGGGATGTATCTGTAAAAGGCAGAAGGGGTACCATTCACAGGGAGAAAGTGGTTCTTCTAAAACTAGTAACAATGTTGAAAGCTCTAGGGGCTCCCAGGTATTCCTTTTTTAATTCACTCCTGCCCTTTCCACCTTTCATTTTTTTCCTTTTTGTAAGAAATACTGTTAAAGTCACAGCCCTCTTTATACTTCAGCCTCCCTGATTACATTGTTCTCCCGTTTTTAGAGATATGCTGTATCCCATAGTTTGTGTGCATACTTCCCATGCATGTTAGTGTATATTGTGTGTTTGTGTGTGTATTCACAGATAATACACAATATTATTGTTTTTTAAACCTTATATAAATGGCTTCCTGTATACATATCATTCTGCAACTTGCATTTTTCATTTAACATTATGATTATGTTTATTCATATTGATACATGCATATCTAGATCATTCATTTAACCTACTGCTTTGTATTTGTATTACTATATGACTATAACACAATTTATTCATTTCTGTTTTGATGATTATCTAGATTGTTTCCTATTACAATGCTGTGGCAGATATCCTTGAACATGCTACTTCTTTGTGTGTGCAAGGATTTTCCCAAGATAAGTGACTGGAATTGGAATTACTGGGCATTAGAGAATGTGCATATTCAGATTGACTAGTTTTACCAAATTGCTCTCCTATGTGATATCCCAAAGTATATGAAATTCCACCAGCATTATTAAATTCCTCCTTTGTCTATTTTCTTGAAAATGTATGGTATTGTTAGACTTTGCATTTTTCCAGTAGTAAAAATGGTAACTTACTGTTTTAATTTGTAGTGTTATCTTGATAACTATTGAGGTTGAATATATTTTCTTATGTATATTGGGCATTTGAATTTCCTCTTCTGTAAAATGCCTGTTCAAGTCTTTTGCCCATCTTCCTATTGTATTGATTTTCTTATAGATTT
This sequence comes from Nasua narica, assembly GCA_028533885.1. NCBI lineage: Eukaryota > Metazoa > Chordata > Mammalia > Carnivora > Procyonidae > Nasua > Nasua narica. The sequence continues at coordinate 83,850,188 of CM052801.1, read as the reverse complement.
GTGGATATTCATTATATATTTTAGATCTCTATCTTTTGTCAGTTATATGCCTTGTAAATCCAATCTGTGGTTTGTTTTTTAAGGTGTTTATGATGTATTTTGTATATAGAAGTTTTACATTTTCATGTAGTGAACCCTATCAATCTCTTTATTTGTAGCTGTGTGTTTGTATTTTGTTTAAGGAAGCCTGAGCATATTGAGTACCTAAGGGAAAAGATAACTGAATGGGCAGATGATAGAGGCTGGAGACAAATACCCCTTCATTCTTGTTTTTCTCTTCTTTCTTCCTCCACTGTTTCCTCCCTTTCTCCCTATCCCAAAACTGATGCCTTTAACAAACAAGTTAAGCTCTCTTTTGCTTGATTTGTTCAATTTTACGTCTATATATCTGTTGCTCTGTTCTGCTGGGCTGTTTTCTTCAAAACTTTCCCATCTTCTTGGTATCACCAGTAAACATCAGTGGAGAAGATTGGGTTTTGCCATTAGGAATAAAGAATAGATACACTTCAGGACTGAAATAATCGTGCCAAGTGAATTACTTAATATAATGAAAAGTAACAAGTGACAGATCTCATTTGGTTAATCTCTAATTTTTTTGGTGTGGGAAGACTTTTTAAACAATCATTTTAAAAACCTTTATGCTTTAGAGTCCACAGTCTCTCATGGTTCATCTCCCCATCCGATTTCCTCCAATTCACACTTCCTTTCCTTCTCCCAATGTCCTTGGATTCTGAGCAACAAACTGAGGGTTTTGGAGGGGAAAGGGATGGGGGGTCAGGTGAGCCTGGTGGTGGGTATTGAGAAGGGCACATATTGCATGGAGCACTGGGTGTGGTACATGAACAATAAATCTTGGAACACTGAAAAAATAAAATAAAATTAATTAAAAAAAACTCTTTATGCTTTAAATCACTGCTGCAGTAACACAGTGCCACCTTCTTAAACCCCCTCACAATCTAATCAAAACTGTAACCTGGGCTGGGAATCAGGAGAGAACTAAGAAGAACAAAGGTGGTGTTACATCAAGCTTCTTAAACTTTCCCCCCAATATTTCCTTTCTCCCCCCACACTTCACTACACATTGCAGCTTGAATTATTTAGTTACTCAAATCAATCCATTTTTCTCTGTTCAGTGGTTGGACAATAAAAGTAAGATTTACTGCAGCAAGTGAATAATAAAAAATGAATTAGCTGAAAACAAACAAAAAGCTGCTTACATAGCAATCTTCTGTGTTAATCAAAACCTTGAGGATAGGTTGGAGGATCAATATTGACTACAAGATGAAAAGAAGCAAAGCTCCCACTGAGGATGGGAGAAGAGGGAGATCTGAGGGGGGAGAAAAGACCCAAGGGCAGGGTTCATCAAAAGTGGCCCATGACAAAATTTTATCTAGTCCTCTGGTCAGCCTCTTAGGGAGGTCTCCTCTGTTTGAGAAATGACAGTGTTTTTTACGCACATTTCAAAGTTCAGCTTGATTGTCTCATTTGGGGAAGAAAGCCATCTGTCAGTATTTTCCAAATAATCTACATAATTGACTTTCAAACAAGCCTCAAAGAAACAGGCATTTATCACTCTAATTGTGGCAGGTGGAGTGTGTGTCACTGCCATTTTATCAAGATAATGTTAAATGGCACCCGAGTTTCTGGTCTTCTGTATGCTCTCAGCTTTCTTTCAATTTATACATACTACATTCCCTTTTGAAACAAAACTTAGAAAAATTCCAGCAAGGCTGCATGGGCCTAGAATAGGGGGAAACTTTGCTTGCCTTTCGACAAGCCCTAGAATCAGCCACCAGCCACCTGCCACCCTTCACTCTACTCCTAGGGACTCAGTTCAGGAGTAGTCAGTAGGAGAATATCATTATTAAGAATATCTGCATCAGGGCTGGATCCCTGAGAAGCTCTATTCTGTAAACCTGGATCTTTTGGCTTAAAGTTCCCTTCAGGTATTGGTGGCTGGAGCCTTAGCTTCTAGTCCAAGCTAAATGAGATGAATGGCTTCTAGTATTGAGGGTACTATAGTAAGGGATGGTGTTCTTGTTTCCATAGACCCAGGGTACTGAGATTAACATGAGGTTCTTTCTTTTACAACTGAATCCAGTAACTAAAATCTGTAGGATTTTGTGGAATTGCTATTCCACAAAAACATATGTTGAAAAATATATTAACTCCCAGAACTTCCCTAAAATTCAAGATCCAGGACATCCAGGAATCTTCAAGGCAAAGAATACTCTTTGCTTTACCTTTCCAGACTCTCTAAAATGGGTTTCTTAACCAGGCTAGCTTTAGATGTCCCCATCTTTCCTGAGACTAAAGACATAACAGTGCTCAATATTTATCAGGGAGGATCAAAAAGTGAATTGCTAAACTGGGATTAAGTGGAGACTTTCTTCCCCAGAGGATTGTAATCACAGAAGAAATGGTGGTGTGATTGGGTTTCCAAAGAAAATTTGAAAATGTGTTTGCCTGTTAGTAGTCCCATTTCCTCACAGATAAATAAATTAATTGGTAAGCCATTAAAGGAGTGGTAGAAATTGAAGCAGAAGGGGATTTTGTTAAAAAATAATCCACTGAGGACAAAAATATAAATGAAAACAGCAGTCACATATCTGAGAATTTCTTGTGATCTTGAACCAGTTTTTGGTCTCAGGCTATTGTATACATATTTAAGCATATATACATAACAGATCTATACTTTTACACATGTACAGAATATCCTATCATCAGAATTATTTCCCAGTGTTGGAAGAAAGAAATATACAAGGCTTGAGTCATGGGTATAGGACATCGTTTCTTTCCCTACCCAGTTAACTCCACTATTGAACTGTCTTTTCTGCTCTGTTTTCTCTCTGATGTACACAGCATGTGGCATTCTGTATTCTGATTAAAGAGTGGAAAACAACAGCAGCATCTGGGCTGAATGGTGCAGAGAAAATCCAACTGGTGCAACCGGTTATGATGGCCAGTGTTATTCAGTGACCGACTAAGGAAATGAAGGCATAGCCTGGCATAGGAAGGCAAATGCACTTGTTTCATTTGGCATGAATGTCTCTCCCCAGTGGTTTTCACCCAGTGTAGTATAGTACAACAGTGTCTTCAAAGCCTTCCCAGTTGCACAATGAAATTTTGATCATCATGTAAATTGTATGTGTATGAAATCGAGGGGTCATACTTTGAGTCACATGTGCTACATGAAAGCAGAGCCATATGCAACCTGTTTGAGGAAGACATAATAAGTATAGCATGCCAGTCCACATCAAAGAAAGATCTTGTGTGTCTTGGAAAATATGAGAATTTTTTCTTGTGGAGAAAACAGTTTGGTTTAAATGATTTAGGGCTGAAGGGCAGTGAAATGAATACATAACTCTAGATATTTTTATCTATCACACAGTGAGATATGGAAACACTGCAGTGGGGGATTGTTTTGTATTTATTTCTCACTTCTTTAATGTTGTTTTGAGTCTTCTAATCCCTTCAAGTGTGCCGCTCCAAATGCTGGTGTGTTCACCCAGATGCCAAAGAGTAAAAACTGTATGACTCCCTGCATTTGAAGTTTAAGAACAGAAAAAACTAATCCACAGTAATAGAAGAATTTACAACAGTGATTTTCTCTGAGTGTGTTGTCTATATAGAAATGCCTGGAAAGAGGCAAGGGGAACTTTTTGGAGGGCTGGGAATATTCTATATCTTGTTTTGAGGAGTGGTTACCACGATGTTTATATTTGTCAAAATGTATCAAACTAAAAACTTAAATCTGTGCATTTTATTGTGTGTTAATTTTCTCTCAATTAAAAACAGAAAAATGCAGAAAAAGAAGTATTTCCAGATCATAGGAACACTGAGAGGCACTGCAGTGCTGGTTAATTCAAAGTTCAGCTATTTCAGTTTGAGACTCTTTGCCATGGGTTTGTCAGGGGTTCCATGAAAAACTTCCTTTCCATATTAAACTCTCTTCAGCAAAATCAAACAAAGGGGAAGATTTCTTTATATTTCGTAGCATAATTTTACTTTTTAAGTGAGACATTTCCCCAAATCAGAGCTATACAGGCTTAAGTGTCACCACAGGTGGAATTAATTCCCTCCAAAAGCATTTTCTTCTAACTTCTCATCACAGATATAGTGCCCTTAAAATCTTGTGATTCTCTGTTTCATTGATATCTCTCGCACCAGGAAGTCTACTTGAGGGCTGAGCCTATGTCTGATTTATCACTGTATCACCAGCACCCAGCACAGGTCTTGGCCTACAGGGTGAGTCACTGAGCCAACATTTGTTAAAAAAAAAAGTGATCATTATACAGAGGAAACCTGTATATTGATCTAATTTGATGTTAAAAGTCTTAAGAGGCTACATCTAACCCCATGTATTGCTCTTATTATCCTATTTCCATCCCTCCAACATGCCTTGGTTCTCTCTACTATTAGTAAAAATGAGACAACAAAAGTGGAGACACTATTTTTTCCAGAAGGATCCAGAAGTGCACCTATGCTAGTTTCCTGTAAAAAAACAAACAAACAAACAAAAAACTTTAGGTCACCTTCCATTATTATACTAGTATGGGTTGGCATTAAAATTTAGTTGGTTAATACATGGAAGTCAGACAGTATGAACTACAGGAAATGAAAATGGTTCTGATCTTTATATATTTATATTCAGTGGATTAGAGTGATGTGGTATCAAGGTATCGGGCTAGAGACAGCTGGCCAAGGGAAGAATTGGGCTCTTTAGGGTGATGGAGTATGGGATGTTAAAGACATACTTCAATTACTTATAGCTAAGTATCCCTTTTGGAATTCTTGCAAAAGGCAAATTTAAAACAGAAAAGACTTACTACCTCAAAAGATGTGGTGCAGGCTGTTGAACATATGGTTTTTAGGAAGGCTCAAAGCCACGGATAAGGATCCTCCAGTACACAAGGCTTTGAATACAATAAACTTGTTTTCTAGTTGGGTTGTTAAATGTGGAAGTGTTTTTCTAAGAAATGTTGGTAAAAAAAGTAAGGCTGCCAATCACTGGAGTAGCCTCACTGTGGATACCTAAGACCTTGAAGGATAGTTTGCTCTTTAAGGGCTATTATGAACTTATCCTCCTCATGAGTGTCCCAGCTCTCAGCTCCATAAAATCTGCAATAACTGCTGTTTTATGACTTACACCTGGTCATAACACAAAAGATTGATTGGGGCTCCCATCCTACAAGGAGGGAAGACAGCACTTTCAAATATATGGCCTCCCAGTAGATTTTTCATGAGCTGAGCCAAAAATGCTTCTTCAAGATTCATGCATGCAAATGTGGTCAGTGCCCAAGTCTGTAAATAACATACCCAATATTTAAAGCTTATATTTTGACCTTTTTGAGTTTGTGGTATCGTTATTAGAGCCAATAATGTGTTAGAAAGATGAACTATGTTTTCACCAAAAAAAAAAAAAAATAGATTGAAATTCTTTAGGGGAAAAAATATTGCCCCCTCACTCCCATATTCTTCCATTTTTCTTATCTCTCCTCCCCACTCTCACCCAGGTCAGGAAAATTTCTCTTAAATCAGCTTGATATTTTTAAGACTAGCATAAGCTGTTGACAGTTTTATGCAACTAATAAAGAAGATTAAAAAATAAACTGTATTCTTAAATCCATTACAAAAAAACCCCAACAACCCTCTTGTGTGGGAAATGTTAAATTCTGCTCTGTCAGAGGGTGCTGGAAATATGATAGAAAAGAAAAACTTCTGGATATCTAAATGACATTCAAAAGAACAAAAATCAGGGGCTGTTAATATGGATAGATCTTAGAATTCAGGTCTTGTAATTCATTGTGACTGACAGTTTGAGGGGAAATCAGAATAGGGTTGACCAAAACACTACTTCTTGAAAAAAATCAGCAACAAGACTTCAAGATTGATCCCTCACATATCAACCTGATTTCTCCGAGGGGACTCCTTTCCAGATAAATGCTGAATTTAATTCTGTACCTCACATTTCTTTGGAGAGATTTAGTACTTTAATTATATTTTTTATGTGTCACAGAACTGTAAACATAAATTATCTTTTTGTTTTATCTTTAAAGGAGGTCTTAGAAAAAATAATAATGATTAAAGGTGTATGTGATTCTTCTTTGAGTCTTTTCATTATTTGTGTGAAGGGGACAATAGTTCTATTTGTGTCTGTAGAATCCTCTGGCCATACTTCCAGGAATGACTGGAAAGTAAAAGCCATTCAAGCAGCTATTTGTTTTGCCTACAGAGACAATGATAGTTTTGACATTTTTCTTCTTCCTGAAATGCTTTGAACTGAGCATTCATTTCTATATAGTATAGATGTTACTTAAATGCAGCATGAGCTGGTGGAAAATCACTGAAAATATTTTTTAATTTTTAAAATAATGGGAATATTGTGGCTCAGATTCAGAAAAATCTTCTCAACCCAGTTGAAATTAGTTGTATTCAAAAATAGGCATAGTAAATAATCTAATAGAACTATCTAGGTATTTCTTTACATTATCAGTACTTCATGGATAGAGTGAAATATTTTAAAATCAATTAGTCTTTAAAAAAATATTCTTATATCATGTTAGCAGTTGTTTCTCCTACATTTATACAGAGCTACTTGTAATGGTGAAGATTGCTAAAAAGCTGTGCCACTCAAGGACCAACTTATTCCCAGCCTGCATCTGGCTTGTAGAGCATGCCAACGATGTTTAATATAATGGGTCACATCTGTCAAGGAGAATTATAAATTGTACCTGCGATGCCCTGTAATTAGTAACCCTCAAATGGCTCCAGCTGCTATTTCCTGGAGCATTTACCCTAGTCACATATTATAGGAAATATAACTCAGAACCAAGAGTATTTAGGTCTAAAGGATACTGCGTGTAATGAAATAGAGTTTTCTTCTAAGATGAAAATACCTCTTTTCTGGTTGCTCTCACCAAGTTTACCAGAGAGCCTTTCATTCAGAGACCAGTGTGGAGTGTGCTTCAGCTTGTCGAGGAGATATCTGGTTGTTGACTTTGTATCAGAGCAAAATTCACCCATGAATCATGTGAAAAGTAAATATGTCTCTTTCTGTGTGTTAGGGTGATTTGAGAATGAATGTGAATCTGTAACTGAAGACTTCACACTGAGAAGCTGACCTTTTGCTTGCAGAGGAGCTTTGCTGTTTGGTTGGCTCCTGGGTATATCTGCAAATGCTGGCATGCTGGGTTGTTTGCAGATCAGAATCCATTACTTACTGAGACCTAAGGTGCAGTATGGACTATGTAAGTTTTGAAAAAAAAATTTCATTAGTTTCAGAGTCAGTACACTCTTCTGGATTCATTTCAGTGAATTTTTAGTGAAAATTCATTATCTCATAAAAGGCTATCTACTACGAGTGAACTAACACCCTTACCTCATAGTATTCAATAGATTTTTCTAGATAATTTAACAATTAAAATGTGAAAATGAAACTATGAAAATAGTTTGTTATGAAATAACAAAAATATATGTATTTATTGTGTTTATATATTCTTGTATAGCAACATCTTTCTAAGTAAAGGTATAAAATCTGAAAAGAAAAGATTGATTAAGTTAATGCTACAAAAACAAATATATTAAGTTCCTTTTATAGCCTAAAAATTCATAATAACAATTAAAGGAAAACAATAAATGAGAAAATGCAGCAGATTGTCTACTTGAACAGTCTTTTCAAGTTAATTTTGAAAGGATAAAAACATAAATAGGAAAGTGGACAAAAGACATAAGAGTAATTCACAAAGCAAGAAACGAAAAATGGCCAATAAATAGATGAAGAAATATTTACCTTCATTAGCAATCGAACAGATACAAACTAAATTCATCCATTACACTGGCAAATTTAAAATATTGATAAAACTTGTGTTGACAAAGGTTTGAGGAAATAACCTTTATATACTCAAGTCAGAATACAAATAGGTAAATCATTTCATAGGGTAACATGACAATATGTATCTAAATCCACAATATGTGCAATTCTACTTGTAAGAAGTTACCTTAGGGAAATAATTAGAGATGTGTATAAAGCACTGACTATAAAAAGTGTTCACTATATCACTGGTTTTTCTTTTAATGATTTTATTTATTTATTTATTTATTTGACAGAGAGAGAGAGAGAGAGAGATCACAAGTAGGCAGAGAGGCAGGCAGAGAGAGAGGGGAAAGCAGACTCCCTGCACTTCCCTGAGCAGAGCACCTGATGTGGGGCTCGATCCCAGGACCCTAATATCATGACCTGAGCCGAAGGCAGAGGCTTTAACCCACTGAGCTACCCAGGCACCCCATATACCATTGTTTTTAATGGTGGCAAATTATAAGAATAAGACCGTAGGAGATTCGTTAAATAAATTACATATACTCATAGGTTGAAATATTATGTAGTTATATAAAATTATATTATAATAGAATATTTACTGACCTGGAAAAGTAATCACAATATGTGCTGGCTTTAAAAACATAAAAAAAATTTCTAGAATAGTAAATAGAGTTATATAACATATTTTAAAATACCACACACACAGACACACATACAAACACATACACTAGCAAAAGAAAGAGATTGACACAGACATAGAGTTATAGGCAAAGATGTAAGACTAAAAGTTAATGCTCTAAAATAGTTATGTTGGGGTGATGAGATTACATGCATTTTTTTCCCTTTCCTTTTAGATGTATTACTTTTGAAATTAGAAATTGGAAATAATAAAGTTATCTATGGGGATGCCTGGGTGGCTCAGATGGTTAAGCAGCTGCCTGCAGCTCAAGTTATGATCCCAGGGTCCTAGGATCGAGCCCTGCATCAGGCTCCTTGGTCAATGGTCAGTCTGCTTTTCCCTCTGCCTGTCACTACCCCTACTTGTGCTCTCTCTTACTCTCTCTGGCAAATAAATAAATAAAATCTTAAAAAGAAAAAAAGTTATCTATGAAAGGAGATAAATGCTATAAAAAGACACGCTGGCCAGTCACAGGGAGGTAGTGTCCATGACTAGCCTTCAGAGGAATGGGCCAAGATTGCCTTTGGAGTCCCATGCCATTTTTGTCCATCCTTCTTTCTTTAAGTCACCATGTCCTAACCAATTTTCTGAGTTTTCAGTGTTTTCATTCACTTATCTATTCCTTCATCCATTCAACAGATATTTGTTGCATTTACCACCTGCCAGGCTCAGTACTTAGGCCTGTCAGGTGCTCCAAACTGTAAACATTTCTTATCTGCACTTATCAGTCTTGGGGTCTTTCTCTCAGACCTGTTAGGACTCACTAGGACATCTTTTTAACAAGTTCTGTGTTAAGTAGGAGATACTAGTATGGAACTTGAACTTGAAGGAGAACCTTAAATGCTTTAACCCAAAGAGTGAGTAATGTGAACATTGCAGGCAACTCTATATGGGTATTCTTGCCAGATGATGCCACTCTCCTCTGCCCACACATCTTCTAACTAACAGCATGCTTCTAACAGTATTCCCCTTACAGGGTCTGGGCTCCCTATGTTAGGGTCAGTTCCTTGGCCTGATGCTCAATTATCAGGGGTGCTTTTGGATATTAGCAATGCATGTCAATTCTACTTTCTTTGTCCTGACCTTCTTCTTCCTTTGGATTTCCTAATTCTTGCCTGATCTGCCTTCCAGAATTTACATCCTTCCATTCCGTGAATAGACTCTGACTCTTGACTCTGGCTCCCATACCTGGTTCTGATCCAAACATTTGCTTTCTCTTCAGCACTGGTATATATTTTCCATCACTGCTGTAACAGAATCCCACAAACTTAGTGGCTTAAAACAACACAAATTTATTATTTTAGAATTCTGGAAGTCTGAAGTCCAAAATGAGTCTCAGTGGCTTAAAACAACAAAAATTTATTACTTTAGAATTATGGAAGTCTGAAGTCCAAAAATGAGTTTCACTGGGCCAAAGTCAAGATACTGGTAAGATGGATTTTCTTCTGGAATCTCTAGAGGAAAATCTGTTTCCTTGCCTTTTTCAGTTTCTAGAAGCTACCTTCATTCCTTGACTCATGGCCCCTTCTTTCATCTTCAAAGCTAGCAACATTGCATCTATCTGATCATTGCCCTGTATTCACATCTCTCTGACCATAGCCAGAAAAGGTTCTCCACTAGGACTCTTTTTAGTGAAGTTAGTGAAGTTCTCCACTTCAATCTGTGGGTTGAATTTTGACCCTCCAAAAGATATATCTACATCCTAATTACCAGAACATGTGAATATTATAGGATATTATTGTTTGGAAAAGGGTTCTTTGAAGATATAACTGCAGATCTTGAGATAAAAAAATCATCCTGGATTATCTGGCTGTGCTCTAAACATAATGACAAGTGTCTTTAAAAAAAAAGCAAAGGGAAATTTGAGATAGAAAGAAGAGGAGGCAGCAGTGGGATCACAGAAGCAGATATTGGAGCAATGCAGCTACAAGTTAAGGAACACTTGGAACCACCAGAACTTGGAAAACACAAGGAAGGAGTCTCCCCAGAGCTTCCAGAAGTAGTGGGTTCCTGCTGTTACCTTTATTTCAGACTTCTAACCCCTAGAACTGTGAAAGGATAAATTGCTATTGCTTTAAGCCACCCATTTTGTGATAATTAGTTACAATGGCCACAGTAAACTAATGCAGGACCCACGTGATGACACGGAGTCCTTCAGGATAATCAAGGATAATCTTTTCTCAAAGTCCTTAACCTTAATCACATCTGCAAAATCTCTTTTTTCCATGTAAGGTAATATATTTACAGATTCTAGGAATTAGGAGTTGGGTACTTTTAGGGGGCCATCATTCTGCCTACTACTAGACTATTATAGTCTACAGACTATTCATCCCTAAAACTATTCTTGCCCATGCCCTCCATGGACACAGCCACCTCTCAGGTTATTTTTTATATTTTGCTTCTATCCATACTTAGTTGTCTAGGATCTGCTTCCTGGGTATTGATGTAGAATAAAAGAAAGCATATAAATGTGGAGTCAGGAAGACCTATATTTAAATTCTAGCTCTTTATTTATTCTCTGTGTATCCCTGGACAAATTATTCAACTGCTATGACCTTGTTTCCTCATCCATAAAATGCGAGTAATCATACACACACACCATTGAACCATCGTGAGGATTAAAGGAGTTATCATGTATAATATGTTTAGCACATAGTAGGCATTCAATGAATCTTGCTCTTTTTTTTTTTTTTTTTGCTATCATTTTATAATCAATGAACCTGTGGCAATGTGTAGTCTTGAGGTAGATGGTCTGGTAGAGGAGATGTTTTTGTATAGGAGCTTTCTAATTTTCCTTCAAATCCCACTGTGAAGATACCTTTCTAATATGATCATACATAAAGTTTTCTTGATATCATTGCATTTTATTTTGTATTGTGATTTTACCTACACAACACTAAAGTTCCAGGTTGAAAAGGGAAAAATCCTACCTAGTTGGGTACTGGGAATAACACAGCTATAATAACAAATAAACAAATGTGTATTGTGTACCAACAATGTGTTAAATGTTGTGGTCAGTAGGGAATGAGATTGACACAGTACTTGTGCACATGGAGTGTGGAAGACTGACAAGTAAGTAGGTGATTCTAATATGGTGTGATTGGTGTTATGATCGGCACAAATACAGGGGCACGTAGGGATGACATAACAGGGAATAAAGGCTTCCTGGAGTAAGTAATGTCTAATTTAGGATCTGAAGGGTGAATAGAAGTTAGTTATGTAGATTCCTCTTACCCTTTATGGGAAGGAAAGAGAGAAAAATAAAAATGAAAAACATTTTAGATAAATTTCATTGATTTAAATATTAATACTAGTAAAAACGTTGAGTATATAAAGATTGCCATCTTATTTATTCATTCATTTTAATTTTTAGATACAGTCGTACTACTGTAATGAGAATAAATGGTCCATTGATAGATTTCTTTCAGGTCACTTGGGGAAAAAGAGGGCTTTTATTACATTTTGCACATGTGCCCCCAGAAGGGAGGTTGGCAGTTAGTAAACACGTAAATGCATACTGTAAATGCCCCTGAATATAAAGCTCTGATTTAGGGAGGAGGATGGATGTGTTGTGGTGTTGTGGTCATGGTATGATGTTGCGTAGGGAGTGGTGCCAAATGTTTAGAAGACATAGTTCATCACTCCTAGGAATAATAATAGCAACACAAATACATTGTGAATTTATTATGTGCCGGGTACTATTCTAGGCACTTTTTGCCTATTAATGCATTTAATCCTTTCAATGATCTGTGAGGGAGGTAATATTATTATCCCTATTTTACAGATCGGGAAAGTGAGATGGGAGGTTAAAACATTGTCTAAAGTTAGTCAACAAGTGACAGAGCTGGGATCCAAGTTAAGACAGTTTGACTTGAAAACTTGTGCTCTTGGCCCATATAGTAAGTACTGCCCCTTTGGGGAAAGAGGGATCTTGTGGAAATATGGACACAGAAATGACATATAAAAAAGGGAAAACAGAGGCAAATGTCAGCATGACCGTATATATCCATTAAGTGCCAAAAGATTGGTTGAATGAGTAGAGTCCCTGAACCTGGAGTTGAAGTGGGGTGGAGGTTACTTGTTTAGGAAGATTTATAGAAAAAGATATATATTTTATAGAAAAAGATATCTTTTTTTTTTTTTTAAACAGACTCCCGGTGGAGCTGGGAGCCCGATGTGGGACTCGATCCTGGAACTCCAGAATCATAACCTGAGCCGAAGGCAGTTGCTCAACCAACTGAGCCACCCAGATGCCCCTAGAAAAAGGTATCTTAAGCAATGTTTTGTTACGAGAAGAATGTAGTTACAACTACTACTGGCTAACATTTTTTGAGTCCCTACTATATACCAGTAAATGCTTTACATATCTAATCCCATAGTCAAAAGAACTTATGAGGTAGGTACTATTGTATTTCCACTTCCCAATGTGGAAATTGAGACAAGAGAAGTTAATTTGCCCCAAATCTCACAACTCAGAAGGGGAAAGCCAGGATATGGACCAAGGCTCTTGGTCCTCTGACTCTTTCTTAAATATATTAAATTGCTCCAGTAATCCTTCCCCCTTTCTCCTACCCAACAATTTTTCCCTCTTTGATGAATTATTCCCATCAGCTTTCAAACATACTGTAATCACGTGCATTATTTTAAGAAATCAATTTCTCTGTCCTCCTACAGCAAAAAATTCTTCAAAAGAATTATCTCTACTATTTGCATTTGCTCTCCTCTTGTTCTTTCCTGATATCATCCCAGTCAGATTCTCTCTCCCCCTACCATTTCACTGGAAATGCTTTTGTCAAGGTCACAAATGGCCTTATTGCTAACACAAAGGTCAATTCTCAGTTCTCATCTTATTTGATCTTTTAGCACTATTCTGTATAGCCGGTAATTCCCTTGGCTTCCAGGGCATCACACGTAGTTTTCTTCCTATCTCTCTGGTTGCTTAACTTTCCTCCTGCTGGTTCTTCTTTATCTCCCCAACTTCTTAATGTCAGGTCCTAGACTGCTTCTCACTTCTATCCACAATCAGTCCCTCAGTAATATCATCTTGTCTTGTGGCTTTAAATACCATGTACATGCTGTTGAGTCCAAATTTATATCCACAGTCCAGATTTCTCTTCTAAACTCTATATTTGTATATCCAACTGCCTCTTTCTATCTCCTTTTGTATATCTAATAGGAATTTGAAACTTAATATGTCCAAACTGAACTGCTGATATTTTCCTCATAATTTGATCCTTAAATTATTTGGCCCATTTCAATTAATGGCCATTCATAAGAAACAAAAGATGATCAAAGAGGAAGAGAAAAAAAATAAAGCAAGATAAAACCAGAGAGGGAGACAAACCATAAGAGACTGTTAATCATAGGAAACAAACTGAGGGTTGTTGGAGGGGATGGGCTGCGGGGGAGGGATATGGTAAATGGGTGATAGATATTAAGGAGGGCATGTGATGTAATGAGCACTGGGTATTATATAAGACTTATGAATCACAGACCTGTACTCTGAAACCAATAATACATTATATGCTAATTAATTGAATTAAAAAACAAAAAAAATAAAAAGAGGCTATTCATTCTTTTAGTTGTTCAGTTCCTGGCATCCTCTCTGATTCTTCCCTTTTCTGATCCTCCCACCTCAGTCTAAAAGCTATCTTAATAGTTAATCCTTCAATATATAACTAGACTCTAACCACTTTTTAATCACCATGGCATGTCTGGATTATCACGGTAGCCAATTAACTAATCTTCCTGATTCTGCCTTTAACCTTCTAACCCAGAACAGCCTGAGTAATCCTATTAAGACCTAACTCAGATCATGTTACTTTTCTTATAAAACCCTCCAATGGCTCAACTCACTTTAAGCAAAAACTAATGCCTCTATGGTGACCTATGACTCTACCCCAATGGTTTGTAACCATTATTACACATTAGAATTACAGAAAAAACTGAAAATAAAAACAAAAACAATGTGCAGGCCCCACCTCCAAATAAACTGAAGTGGTACCTCCAGAGGGAATATGTGGTGTGGCCCAGGCATCTGCAGTTTTTTTTTTTAAGTTCCCCAACTGATTCTGAGGCTCAGGGAGACTTGAGAATCCCTGGCTCATTATCTCTTGATCTTATTTTCTTCTGCTCACTATCTGACTTATTCTATTCCAGTCACATTGGCTTCCTTGCTGGAAGAAGCCAGACATACTCTTCCCCTGGGGTCTTGGCAACAGTTGTTTCCTTTACCTAGTCCCAGTTCCTGACGTGGCTTACTCCTTCAGCTTCTTCAGGTCTTTGCTTAAGTGTTGCCTTCTTACTGAGGCCTTCTCTGGTGTTCCATTTAAAAGTATATTCACTTTTTCTGCTTTATTTTCATTTTTAGCACTTGTCATATCTTAAACACTATTATTTTACTTATTATATGCATATCTCCCTCAGCCAGAATGTAGGCTCTGTGAGGGCAGAGATTTTCACCTGTTTTGGTTACTACTGCATCCTCAGTGCTTGATGCATAGTAGGAATTCAATACATAAACTGATGAATGAATGATTTATTTAATAAAACAACGCAATAAAATGAGGTTAGGGTAATAAAGCAGTCAAATAAAAGGAAGAGCAGAAGTAAGTCCGTCGTTAAGTAGTTAAATATATTTGCTGAGGGTGAAAGTGTAACTATAAACTGAGTCTACATGCACACTAATAGGACTTCAGATTCATTCTCAAGCTAGCTTGGGGTTCCTAAACTTGTTGTTCATGAATCTCATTGTCAGTTTGATAAAGCTTATGGAACTTTTCTCAGAATAATGTTTTTAAATGAATGAAATGAAATTCATAGAATTAAAAAGGAGACCAATTATTTTGAAAAATAGTAATATTATATGTACTTCCATATTAATATATCCAATCAGGAGTTAGTAAACTTTCTCTATAAAAGGCTAGAGAATAAATATTTTAGGGTATTTGGGCCACATAGTCTATTGAAACTACTCAACTCTGCCATTTGTAGCAGGAAAGTAGCCACAGACAATACATATATGAATTAGCATGGCTGTCTTCCAATAAAAATTTTATTTACAAAAACAGGCAGCAGGCATAGTTTGCCAAATAGTGAGATCTACTGATGGGTATGGTAACTATCATAATTTTGAAGTATCAATGAGCACAAATTATTTCGAGACATCTACAACACCTGTAATGTGTTATGTAATGTCTATAATTTTTTATTGGTGATAAACTCATGGTTAATGCTAATATTAACTATGATTTGTACATTCATAGTTGAAGGAAATGCTAAATTATAGTTAGAAGTTAGTGAAAATAAATATTTAATTTTTTCCCATTCAAATTCACAGGCCTTCTAAATTCTATCTGTGGATCCTGGTATAAGAACCCCCGAGTCTTGATAAGGAGTTAAAAATATACCTGTTAACAACTTAATAAGCACTTAATTCAGAATGAATCACAGCCCTTTCTGAGTTGAGTGAGCTTGGAAGAGACACAGATCCTCATCACGCACAGCTTTGTGGTGGTAGCATAGGGTAATGGCTAGAATTGATCTCCACATTATCCCATATCTCCCAGTTAAGGGTGTCAGGATCAGTTACTAAACAGAAACAAGCTTAAAAGGAAGCAAAGAGGGCTGATTATAATTGTTTAGAGCACAGAGAAGGAATGGGCAGGTCAAGATCTTCTGGCAATATTAAAATTCCAAGGAAGTTGCACATAACTATTGCATTGCCAAGACTTGAAGTCTTCAATAGGTCTGGCTCTGTTGTATACATACAGATAATGAAAATGAAAAGGAATATTGTTAAGGGAAGCAGTGGAAGACCTATAACCTTGGCTAGGGAATGGTGGATCTCTTTCATATGATTCACACATCCAAGTTCTTAGAATTTCTAATAAAAACTCTAAATATCCCAGCAATAACTTTCAAATACCACAGTTTTCATTAATACTGTCTCATACTCAATTCTGCTTTATAGAGTGGTTCCAATGTGATTATATCTACTGGATTGATTAGGTCAGAGAATCTATGTGGATTTCTAACCAGATCCAAGTAAGAACTTTTTCAGGACCCAGAAACTTATTTTCCCTTTAAAGTGGTAGTTAAAAAAAGGAAAAAAAAGAAGCCTGGAATTTGAATTTATGGCAATAATAGAAAAATTGTAGGTACTTTGATGAAGGAGTATAAAGTGAATGTAACACTGCATATATTGACTTCATGATTCAGTGTGCATCCAGATTTATTGATTAGAGAAGGACTGACTCAAGTCAAGATTGATTTGATAGAAATCACAGCTCGCTTATTTATCATGTGGAAAAAATTTAAACATCTACCTAGGCATAAGGGTATTACTTTATTGACTCTGAATTAAGTCTTGGCTGAATGTCAAGTTTTCACCTGCAGCCTGTGGACCCCTTTCAGGACAATTCTTATTTGCATTTGAGCAGGGAACTATGAAAAGAACATTCTTTTTTTTAGTTTAAATACCCAGAAGTACTTTGAAAAATCAAAATATGGCAAAATATCATTAACTGGTATATGTTGTGATACTAAGAGTGTTGGCTGAATGAAGTTTTCTTTCATATTGTTTATAAAGAAATGAAAAATTATGTTAACAATAAGAAAATTTCAAGAACTATAGAAATATTCACAAATAAATACTAGTATACCAATTAGAAGTCTCTACTTAAAAAGATAGGTTGTTAAAGCATTTAGTCCAAGAATAACCATTCAAAGGCAGTCTCCTAAGGAACTCTACTTAAATTTGGTTAAACAATGAATCTTGGAACACTGCATCAAAAACTAATGATGTATTGTATGGTGACTAACATAACACAATAAAAAAAAAGTATTTGGTTAAGTTAGCAGTACCTTGGCTAACTTATAGGAAGCACTGAGAGTATACCAGGATCATGCTGTATACTTTCATCATTGATCTTTTAAAACCTTTGCAAGAACTCTATTAAGTAGGTATTGTATATTCCCATTACACACACACACACACACACACACACACACACACACACACACACACATATTTAAAGATTTTATTTATTTGTCAGAGAGATAGAGAGCACAAGTAGGCAGAGTGGCAGGCAGATGAGAGGGAGAAGCAGGCTCTCCTCTGAGCAGAGAGCCCAATGTGGGGCTCGATTCCAGGACCCCGGGATCATGACCTGAGCCAAAGGCAGCTGCTTAACTGAATGAGCCACCCAGAGGGTCCCTCATTTTATATTTGAGAAAACAACTGACTTGCAGAGAGACTAAGTGACTTGCTAGATGTCCCACAACTGGTACATGGAGCTGGGATTAAATATCCTGATTCCAGAGTCTATGTTCTTAACTACTACACCCTACTACCCCTTGCTTGAAAGTGAAAAACTTTGTGTCGAAATATTATGCAATTCAGATATTTTCTTAATTGTGAGTGGATTCACCCAGATGTTTTGAATCATAGAAATTTTACCCTAAATCTGATGTTTTCTCAATTTGGGGGGGGGGGTTCTTGAGTGAATTATTTCTCCCTTACAATGAGGAAGAGAAGAGGCAGGAGGAATAGGAGAAAGAAGGAGCAGATCAAAAGTGTTTAACTGAAAATCCTAATTTTTGTGTCCTTTGGTATTTAATCACTCGGGGCACTGGCTTCTAACTACACACCAAGTGGCATTAGATTTTGGAAGAAAAGGGGTTAATCCAGTTTGTTACTGGTTATTTCCCTTCAGCAAAACAACTGTATTAGAAGGGAAATAGCTGCTCATAAGTGTTAAGGGCCTTATTACTGTTCAAATGCCCTTTTAATACTCTTTATGCTGGCAAAGGTACATTACAAATGAAATATAGGGGAGGAATAATTCAAACTCCTAGGAGGGTGGCATTTTGTAAACCTTGAAGCCACAGTACAAATCTCTCTCAAACCTCTGGAAATCCATCTTCATAGCATAGAGTAGGTGGGAAGGGGCTTGCAAATCCTTTTCAACCTGACAGCTCACAAACCTAACTTGTTTTCTGATTCCTCAGCCGTGACAGGTTCTTGGTGTATTTTTCACTTCAGAAGCTAAGGACTTTTGCTAGACTATGGGGGTCCAAGTATCTAGGCTTTCATGCTAAATTCTGGGCAGGGGAGACAAAGGAAAGAGGAAAATGAATTATATGTCAGGCTTCTTCTGGTGTTTTTGTATGAAAAGTATTTGTTGATAAGAATGATTTTGGAGTTCCTGTGCTTTTAGACATAATATCCTTTGTAAATTCTCAACATGTATTTTGCTTGCTGTTTGTACAAATGCATTTGCTCTACTCAGTCAACTTTTTCTTAACTTTTTCTCTTCAAGGAGGTCTATCTTTATACAATTTGAGGTGACAAATAACCTGTCTGCCCCAAATATTACTCTTACCATCTTCCCAGCGAGCCTGAAATTTCCACCATAATGTTTAATTTATTTGATTAATTTTCCACTTATTACATCCATCCATCAAATCTATAAAAAATACATATCATCTGCTCTGTGCTAGGCACTTGGCTACATTCTGGTATGTCATTTGTGATTAAAGAAGACATCGTTTCTGCCCTTGAGTGCACAGCCTATTGGGAGAGATAAACAATAAATAAGTAAAAGAATGGAGTAATTCACTTCAAATTGCTCTAAATGCTATGATGAATATGAATGCAGCAGGGAACAATGATAGAAGATATCTGGAAAGTAATTACTTAGTGTGCTCAGGTCTCAGTTCAGTTGAGAAATAACACATTCTCTAGAGGGAACTTCATTTAAAATATGAATACATTCTGTTGTAAGGATAATGCACTAAACTCACTAGAATGGTCACATTAATAGAGGATAGAATTCTGAGGGTGTGGGGCTCAGAACAGATAAGTTTCTTTTGGTGGTATATGGGTCAGGGAGAGAATTAGACTAACTGAACCCCTTATATGTGTTTAGCTTTGTACCAGATGATACTTCTTATTTATTTTTAAAAAATTATTTATTTGTTTATGAAGGAGAAAAAACACATACAAGCATTATTTGTATGTTCACATATAAGAACACATACAAGCAGACTCCCTGCTGAGTGGGGATCCAGCCCTGGGGCTGGATCCCAGGACCCCAAGATCATGACCTGAACCCAAGTCAGAGGCTTACCGACTGAGCCACCCAGGCACCCCCAGATGCTATTGCTTAAAAGGTGGTTCTCTTTTTATTTGAATTGTAACAATAAGAGGTGGATAGCAAATCAATTCTAGGGATGGGTAAATAGGTTCTGAGGGGTAAACAACTTGACCAAGGTCACAAGGTAAGTTGTTAGCAGAGCCTAGTAATGGGAAGGCTGAGGTATTTGGGGGAATGGGTAAAATCTCAGGCTTACCAAAAAGAAAACAAAAGCAAAAAAACTCCCAAACATTTATGGTATCATTGACCAAAAATGAATTAAAAGGCTTGGTCCTATCTTTAAATTGCTTACAATTCACCCAGAGAAAGATGATGACCTCTTGAGAAAGGCCAGGAAAATGTAATAAGCAACACTGTTAGTCAAGTCCAAACTGTGTGTTTTTCCTGAGGAAGATAAACAAGGGGTATGAATGGGAGAAGTCAAGATACTTTGAGAGGCTATTGGGAGGAGGTTGTCAAAGCCAGCTAAAATGGAGACTTCCTTTAAATATAGTGCTTATTTCCCTTTGCTTAGATATAGTGGTTTTAGATTTCAAGCAAGTTAGGTACAAAACAATGATTACTGAACTGTCTGGAAGGTCAACAGACACATTAAAATCATTGAGTTATGAATCACTGAAGGCTATATGGGTCCAAATAACATCCCAGCTGTGGGTATTATTTCAGGTCAAAATACATAATACAAATTATTGTACCCACTCCACTTCCCATCACTAAAATGTGACAGTGATTAAATGCAAAATGCAAATATTACAGTATGTAAGTACAAATTTAAAACAATAATGGCCTCTTGTCAGACAATATGGAAAGGCAAAGTTGCATGGAATTTGTATTATACTTGCAAATGCAGCAATATTTACAATGGGTTGACACAGTGCTGTATAACCCAGTACAAGGCAAGGGAAGGATTATGGAAAGCAGGACTAGAAAATTGTGAGCACAGAAGAAAACTGCCTTTAAGGAATCACAAAGGAAGTCATGATAAAGGAGGAATAGTTTCAAGGTCAGTATTCCTTAAACATTTCTGAATTAAGATAAAGGCCAAATTATGAAGTCACTGAAGTTTGCTTCTGGACTAACATCTCCAATCCCAAGTTTTCTTAATTTTCTTATACTTTTTTGAGCTCTCATTATTCTAATTGGGGCCAGAAACAATGTCTCTATCCTGTTTACCACTGTATCTCTAGCTTTTAGTAGTGCCTGGCACATAGTGGGTATTCAATAAATATTTGGTATTTGAATGAATAATTATCCTAATGGCTGCCTTGAAAGCTCTCATGGCTTTCCTTCCCTACTGAGGAAATGCCTCCAGGCACTCTGCATCTCTCCATACCCAGTGATTTTCACCAAAACCTCATTATTTTATATTTTATTCCCTCAAGGACTCTCAAAAGAGAAATTTTAACCAATAAGATTGATAGTTTCAGGCACTACATTAATCTAAGTCCAGCCAGAAAAACAGAAATCACTCTAAGTGATTGAAACAGAGGGGATTATATGCAGAGAACTGGTTACATAGATGATGGAGTATTTATAAGAGCAGTCTTATCTCCCAGATTAAGAATATATTGAAAGCAGGTCTCTTAACACACAATTCTCTTTTGAGTTCACATGATCTCAGGGTTGGAAAGAATCTTATACTTCATTCAACTCAAACTCATCAGATGGCTGTTGTGTCACAGTAGTCTCTGTTGCCTACTGAAGTATCTCTTCTTTCTCCTTAGGTACAGAATGCTAATTTTCAGATGGACACCTTCCTACCCAGAATAAAAGATTTTACTTTCCTTCATTCCTTGCGGTTAGCCAAGGCCATGAGAATTTTAGACAGTGATATATAAGCAAAAGTTCCATGTGGGAATTCCAGAAAGGCTTCTAAAAAGGAGTTGGCATATTTTGGAGTTGGCACACTTAAATTTCCTTTTTGTTTTTCTGAATTTCCTCCTTCTTCAGACCTATGCTGAGAATATGACTGTTGGAACTCCAAGGGACTATGAGGAATCCTTGATGGTAGAAGACAATTGACAGGATGACAGGATGATACAACAGGATAGGAATCTAGGTCTGTGATGACACCATGGAGTTAACCCTGCAGCTTTGGACTGCTACTTCCAAAGTTCTTCCAAATGAAAAAGAAATACATTCCTATATATTTTTTTTTTCCTTTAAAAGATATCTTTAATTTCCCTTCACAGACGAATTGGATGGCCCCCATTTGTTTCCCACATCATATCCAAACTCCTAATTATATAAATCTTTTACCACAAATCTTCATCAATATTCATATGAGCATATTCCTACAATTTTAATACACATGTATTAAACACACACATATGTGTCTGTGTGTTTATATGTAGTCATGTTTGTTTTACATGATTTTGTCCTCTTCTCAGAGATGGAAGGTTTCTCTTGAGTCAACCATTCCTTTTCAGATACATCTTTTTTTTTTAACATTTTTGGAAAAGATTTTGAGATTTTATATGAATTTAATATTTAATATCCATCTGAATGCTCTGTATTTTATTTTTACTATCATAGTAATAAAATACCTTTAAAAATGTAATCAGCTCGCCTGCGCTGGTGTCCTCAAGCTCCCCCCAGTTAATTCCAGTGCAGTGTATGAATATTATCATATCATGTCGTAGCTTAAAGTAGAGGTCAGAACACTTGGATGTTAATGCTTGTTTGCTGCTTTCTTTTTTTTAATTAACATATAATATATTATTTGCCTCAGGGTACATGTCTGTGAATTCTCAGGCTTACACATTTCACAGCACTTACCACAGCACATACCCTCCCCAATGTCCATAACCCAGCCATCCTATCCCTACCCCCACTACCCTCCAACCCCCTTAGTTTGTTTGGTGAATTTAGGAGTCTCTTATGGTTTGTCTCCTTCCCCATCCCATCTTGTTTCATTTCTCTCCCCCACGTCCCCATGACCCCCCGGCCTGCCTCTCAAATTCTTCATATTAGAGAGATCATGTGATAATTGTCTTTCTCTGACTGACTTATTTCACTTAGCATAATTCCCTCTAGTTCCATCCACGTCATTACAAATGGAAAGATTTCATTTCTCATGATGGTCGCATAGTATTCCATTGTATATATATACCACATCTTCTTTATCCATTCATCTGTTGATGGACATCTAGGTTCTTTCCACACTTTGGCTATTGTGGACATTGCTGCTATGAACATTCGGGTGCATGTGCCCTTTCAGATCACTACATTTGTATCTTTAGGGTAAATACCCAGTAGTGTGATTGCTAGGTCATACGGTAGCTCTATTTTCAACATTGTGAGGAACCTCCATACTGTTTTCCAAAGTGGATGCACCAGCTTACATTCCCATGAACAGTGTAGGAGGGTTTCCCTTTCTCCGCATCCCCGCCAACATATGTTGTTTCCTGACTTGCTAATTTTAGCCATTCTGACTGGTGTGAGGTGGTATCTCACTGTGGTTTTGATTTGTATTTCTCTGATGCCCAGTGATGTTGAGCACTTTTTCTTGTGTCTGTTGGCCATTTGGATGGCCTCTTTGCTGAAATGTCTGTTCATATCTTCTGCCCATTTCTTGATCAGATTATTTGTTCTTTGGGTGTTCACTTTGAGAAGTTCTTTATAGATTTTGGATACTAGCCCTTTATCTGATATGTCACTTGCGAATACCTTCTCCCATTCTGTCAGTTGTCTTTTGGTTTTGTTGACTGTTTCCTTTGCTGTGCAAAACCTTTTGATCTTGATGAAGTCCCAATAGTTCGTTTTTGCCCTTGCTTCCCTTGCCTTTGGCGATGTTTCTAGGAAGAAGTTGCTGTGGCTGAGGTCAAAGAGGTTGCTGCCTGTGTTTTCCTCCAGGATTTTGATGGATTCCTGTCTCACATTGAGGTCTTTGATCCATTTTGAGTCTATTTTTGTGTGCGGTGTAAGGAAATGGTCCAATTTCATTCTTCTGCATGTGACTGTCCGGTTTTCCCAACACCATTTGTTGAAGAGACTGTCTTTTTTCCATTGGATATTCTTTCCTGCCTTGTTGAAGATTAGTTGACCATAGAAATGGGGGTCTATTTCTGGGCTCTCTATTCTGTTCCACTGATTTATGTCTCTGTTTTTGTGCCAGTATCACACTGTCTTGATGATTACAACGTTGTAATAGAGCTTGAAGTCGGGAATTGTGATGCCACCACTTTGATTTTCTTTTTCAACATTCCTCTGGCTATTCATGGTCTTTTCTGGTTCCACATAAATTTTAGGATTATTTATTCCACTTCTTTGAAATAAATTGATGGTATTTTGATAGAGATTGCATTAAATGTGTAGATTACTTTAGGTAGCATAGACATTTTCACAATATTTTTTCCTCCAATCCGTGAGCATGGAACGCTTTTCCATTTCTTTGTGTCTTCCTCAATTTCTTTCATGAACACTTTATAGTTTTCTGAGTACAGATTCTTTGTCTCTTTGGTTATATTTATTCCTAGGTATTTTATGGTTTGGGGTGCAATTATAAATGGAATCGACTCCTTAATTTCTCTTTCTTCTGTCTTACAGTTAGTGTAGAGAAATGCAAATGATTCCTGTGCATTAATTTTATATCCTGTCACTTTACTGAATTCCTGTACGAGTTCTAGCAGTCTTGGAGTGGAGTCCTTTGGGTTTTCCACACAAAGTATCATCTCATCTGCAAAGAGTGAGAGTTTGACTTCTTTGCCAATTTGGATGCCTTTTATTTCTTTTTGTTGTCTGCTGAGGCTAGGACTTCTAGTACTATGTTGAATAGCAGTGGAGATAGTGGGCATCCCTGCCGTGTTCCTGATCTCAGGGGAACAGCTCTCAGCTTTTCCCAATTGAGAATGATATTCGCTGTGGGTTTTTCATAGGTGGCTTTGCTGATGTTGAGGAATGTACCCTCTTTGCCTACTGTGAAGAGTTTTGATCAAGAAAGCATGTTGTACTTTGTCAAATGCTTTTTCAGCATCAATTGAGAGTATAATATGGTTCTTGTTCTTTCTTTTATTAATGTATTGTATCACATTGATTGATTTGCAGATGTTGAACCAACCTTGCAGCCCAGGAATAAATCCCACTTGGTCGTGGTGAATAATCCTTTTAATGTACTGTTGGATCCTACTGGCTAGTATTTTGGGGAGAATTTTTACATCTGTGTTCATCAAGGATATTGGTCTATAATTCTTTTTGATGGGGTCTTTGTCTGGTTTGGGGATCAAGGTAATGTTGGCCACATAAAATGAGTTTGGGGGCCCCTGGGTGGCACAGTTGGTTGAGCGACTGCCTTCGGCTCAGGTCATGATCCCGGAGTCCCGGGATCGAGTCCCACATCGGGCTCCCAGCTCCATGGGGAGTCCGCTTCTCACTCTGACCTGCTCTCTCTCACTCTCTCTCTTTCCTAATAAATAAATAAATAAAATCTTTAAAAAAAAATGAGTTTGGAAGTTTCTCTTCCATTTCTATTTTTTGGAACAATTTCAGGAGTATAGGTATTAATTCTTCTTTAAATGTTTGGTAGAATTCCCCTGGGAAGCCATCTGGCCCTGGGCTCTTGTTTATTGGGAGATTTTTGATGACTGCTTCAATCTCCTTACTGGTTATTTGTCTGTTCAGGTTTTCTATTTCTTCCTGGTTCAGTTTTGATAGTTTGTGTGTCTCTAGGAATGCATCCATTTCTTTCAGATTGTCTAATTTGCTGGCCTATAGTTGCTCATAATATGTTCTTATAATTGTTTGTATTTCTTTGGTGTTGGTTGTAATTTCTCCTCTTTCATTCATGATTTTATTAATTTGGGTCCTTTCTCTATTCCTTATGATGAGTCTGGCCAAGAGTTTGTCAATTTTATTCTTTCAAAGAACCAGCTCCTAGTTTCATTGATTTGTTCTATTGTTCTTTTGGTTTCTATTTCATTGATTTCTGCTCTGATCTTTATTATTTCTCTTCTGCTGGGTTTAGGTTTTATCTGTTGTCCTTTCTCCAGCTCCTTTAGGTGTAGGGTGAGGTTATGTATTTGAGATCTTTCTTGTTTCTTGAGAAAGGCTTGTATTGCTATATATTTTCTTCTCAGGGCTGCCTTTGCTGTGTCTCAGAGATTTTGAACAGTTGTGTTTTCCTTTTCCTTTGTTTCCATGAATTTTTTTAATTCTTCTTTAATCTCCTGGTTATCCCATTCATTCTTTAGTAGAATGCTCTTTAGCCTCCATGTATTTCAGTTCTTTCCAACTTTCCCCTTGTGATTGAGTTCTAGTTTCATGGCATTGTGGTCTGAAAATATGCAGGGAATGATCCCCATCTTTTGGTACCGATTGAGACCTGATTTGTGTCCCAGGATGTGATAAATTCTGGAGAATGTTCCATGTGCACTAGAGAAGACGGTGTATTCTGTTGCTTTGGGATGTAATGTCCTGAATATATCTGTGATATCCATCTGGTCCAGTGTGTCATTTAGAACCTTTATGTCCTTGTTGATCTTTTGCTTAGATGATCTGTGCATTTTGGTGAGGGGGGTATTAAAGTCCCCTACTATTATTGTATTATTGTTGATGTGTTTCTTTGACTTTGTTATTAATTGGTTTATATAATTGGCTGCTCCCACGTTAGGGGCATAGATAGTTATAGTTGTTAGATCTTCTTGTTCGATAGTCCCTTTAAATATGGTATAGTGTCCTTCCTCATCTCTTATTACAGTCTTTGGCTTAAAATCCAATTTATCTGACATAAGGATTGCCACCCCAGTTTTCTTTTGATGTCTATTAGCATGGTAAATTGTTTTCCACCCCCTCACTTTAAAGGTGGAGGTGTCTTTGGGTCTAAGATGAGTTTCTTGTAAGCAGCATATCGATGGGTCTTGTTTTTTTATCCATTCTGATACTTTGTGTCTTTTGTTTGGGGCATTTAGCCCATTTACATTCAGGGTAACTATTGACAGATATGAAATTAGTGCCATCGTATTGCCTGTAAGGTGACTGTTAACTGTATATTGTCTCTGTTCCTTTCTGGTGTATGTTCCTTTTAGGCTTTCTCTTTGCTTAGAGGACCCTTTCAAGATTTCCTGTAGGGCTGGTTTGGTGTTTGCAAATTCCTTTAGTTTTTGTTTGTCCTGGAAGCTTTTTATCTCTCCATCTATTTTCAGTGACAGCCTAGATGGATATAGTATTCTTGGCTGCATATTTTTCTCATTTAGTGCTCTGTATATATCATGCCTGTCCTTTCTGGCCTGCCAGGTCTCTGTGGATAGGTCTTCTGCCCATCTAACATTTCTGGTTCTGTATGTTACAGACTTCTTGTCCCAAGCTGCTTTCAGGATTTTCTCTTTGTCACTAAGACTTGCTAGTTTTAGTATTAGATGACGGGGTGTTGACCTATTTTTATTGATTTTGAGTGGGGTTCTCTGTGCCTCCTGGATTTTGATGCTTGTTCCCCTCAGCAGATTAGGGAAATTCTCTACAATAATTTGCTCCAATATATATATATTGGAGCAATATACCTTTCACCCCTGTCTGTCTTTCTTCTTCTGGAATCCCAATTATTCTAATATGCATCTTATGCTATCACTTATCTCTTGAATTCTCCCCTCATGGTCCAATAGTTGTTTGTCTCTCTTTTTCTCAGCTTCTTTATTCTCCATCCTTTGCTCTTCTATATCACTAATTCCTTCTTCTGCTTCATTTATTCTAGCAGTAAGAGCCTCGATTTTTTATTGTACCTCATTAATAGCTTTTTTTTATTTCAACTTGTTTAGATTTTAGTTCTTTTCTTTCTCCAGAAAGGGATTTTTTAATATCTTCCATGCTTTTTTCAAGCCCAGCTAGCACCTTGATAACTGTCATTTTGAATTCTATTTCTGACATATTACTAATGTCTGTATTAACTCAGTCTCTAGCGTTGGTAGTGTATCTTGTTCTTTTTTTTTTTTGTAGTGAGTTTTTTTGCCTTGTCATTTTATCGAGCTAAGAATAGATGAGTGAGAGTGATAAATACTCTGGAGTTCCACAGTTTTTACTGATTGATGAACTTGGTCTTGGCTGGATATTCTCACTGATCTTCTGGGGAAGGTGCCTTTTGCATTGATTTTCAGATGTCTTTGCCCGAGGTGGAATTGCCCCACTCTTGCCAGGGGATGGGCCAAGCAATTCGCTCAGGCTCGCTCTCTGGAGTCTTTGTTCCCTGAGCGCTTTCCGTACTGCCCTGGAGGCTGGGAATGCAAATGGCCGCTTCCCAGTCTCCGGCCAGAGGAGCCAAGCTCTTGGAGTCCCGTTTCGAACCCAGCAGATTCCTGCTGAACGCTCTCGTGCTGCCCCTCCCAGAGAAGGAAGGAGGGGGTCTCTACGGAGTTGCTTCCTACGGGGTCCCCGCTTGAAGAGCCGTGTCTGGGTTGTGCCTCGGATCACAGTCTACGGTAAGCCCAAACTGAAAGTGCCCTGCACCGCTCCTTCTCTGCGGCCGGCTTCTCCGCCCCGATACCTGGGAGCTCTGCCGCACTCAGATACCCTTGGTCCCTTTGTGACCTCACGGTTCCTGAAACCACACTGTTCCCGCGAGGGCTAAACCCCCTACTTAGCCTCTGGAGCTATGTCCCTTAGTGGAACCGACTCTAAAATTTCGATTTTGTGCTCTGCGGCTCTGCGGCTGCAGGGAGCTGGCCCCTCCCCCCACGGTCTCTCTTGCCTTCGCTTTGGATTCAATTTTCCAAACGTCCTACCTTTCAGAAAGTGGTCAATTTTCTGCTTCTAGAATTGCAGTTCTTCCTCTCTTCTCTCTTTTGTTGAGTATGCTGGCTTTTAGAATGGCTTGATAACTATCTAGCTGAACTTCTGGGATCCGACACTATCTCAGCCTCCTACTTCTCTGCCATCTTGCTCCTCCCTCCTTTCCTATATTATTTTAAGACATGCCTTATTTCTGACTTTTTTGCTTTCTTTCTGTTATATACAACCTAATATTACCCAAACTGGTCCAGCTCTAATGTTTAATTGCTTCTGGGACAAGTAATCATTTAACTTTGACTTGGATATTTCCAGTGTGGGGAACTTACTAATCTTGGAGGTGGTCTATCCATACTGGAACAACTATTACTAATGGAACCTTTTTAAAAAAATTGAGTATAAATTAAATTAATGTAGAGTCTACCTATAGGTCCTAGAATGGCTTTGGGGTCACAACTTTCTTGTCATTTTTTCATGTGTCAGATATTTGAAGAAGTGCTCATGTTCCTTTGAGTTGACTCCTCTCCAGGCTAAATATCTCCAATTCTTTCAACTAGCCCTCACAAGGCATGGTTTCTTCATTTCAATAAACTTAACCTAGATTTATGTATATGTTCACTCTACCAATGCTTATGGAATAGAGCTCCAGGCTACAAGATTCAGCTGTTGCTGTTGCTGTTGCCTGCAATCCTATTTATTTAATAGATTCAAATGAAATTTTAAAAAATATTTTATTTATTTATTTGAAAGAGAGAGAGAGTATAAGCAAGGGGAGTGGCAGGAAGAGGAAGAAGCAGGTTCCATGCTGAGCAAGGAGCCTGACATGGGACTTCATCCCAGTACCCTAAGATCATGACCTGAGTCAAAGGCAGATGCTTAATTGACTGAGCCACCCCGATTCAAATGAATTTTTTAAAAAGGTACTTTGACTAGCTCTACATAAAATTAATAGCTTGCAGTTTATATAACAGACCTCACTGTTTTGGGTGGACTAAAATCTGGGTTAAAACAAACATGATCATTTAATCCTACACTATATTATAATCAGTGTATGTAGCAAAAGACAAAGTTTTAATTCATTATTAACCACACTGTACACAAACCAGCTTCTCCTTTTACATAGTAAGAGGCAACATTCCTAGAGTCATTAGCTGTTATTTAATCTGCTTAAACAAAGCTCCCTTCCTAAATGTTTTCTGTGGAAGTAGCCAATTCAGACTGTCAATGCTCTCATCTTCAGGACTGTCTGCTTAACACTTGTCAATCCTATTGGAAACCTACTCTAGTAGTCTACTCTGAAACCATGTTCTATATGCATTAAAATAACTTTACAGACTTTCAAAATGTGTTTCTAAGAGTTACATTTCCCCTCCCCTGCCCCAAACCACCCGACTAAAACAACACTGGCAAAAGGCATGGACTCCTACCTGTAAAATTCAAGAAACTATTTTTTTTCCTCATTTGGAGCTGACACCTCTGTGGTATTCAACACTGTTTCTAATACATTTTCAAAATTCTCTCTTCTCTTTGTTACTGACACCATACCCCTACAGGTTGTTCTCCATGTCCATTCCTAAGTCTCCTCTGTTGGGTCCTCTTCCTCTGATCACCTCTTAATTGTTGCTACTCTTCAGAGCCCTGACCGAAACCCTTTGTGCTCCTCACTTTATACCTTTCCCCTGGGCAATCCCATATCCTTTTGTATTATCAGTGTAGACTGTCAACTTTTATGTCTATATCTCCAGGTCTGACATCTCTGTTTTGAGCTCCAAACCATTATTTTCAATTGACACAGGGGCAGCATTACTTTGGTGATTCATAGGAACTATAAACCATCTATCCTCAAAATTTGTCACCTTCCCCTCCAACTCAGATACTCAAGCAAAAATCTGAGAATAAGGCACTTTCTTACTCTTCTATAGTTATTCTTCCCAACAACCATGCCATATTAAGTATTATCATTTCCATTTAGATATGTGAAAGCTGAGGCTCAGAATAGTTAAGCAGTGTACCCACAAATCCTTCAGCTACTATATGGCAGATTCTAATGCATTTCAGTCTTCCTCTGGAAGTGGAACTCTTAACAACTATGTTAAATTCCCCTTATTAGCAGATCCTGTTATAGGATATTTTGTCTTCATATCGAAAATCAGAGAACAAGACTCTGAGGGATGGGAACACTTATGAGAAAAGGTTATTGCAGTGATTAGGTTAGGAGGGAAGGTGAGATTCCTGAGTACCCTGGTAGGAGTAGAAGCTCAAAGAGTGCAGAGAGCAAAAGGCAGTAGAGGAAAAAAAGTGAATGGAGCCAGGGCAGCAGGGCGGGAGGAGCCTAGGTCAGAATTTTCTTCTTTAAGATATTGTGATGAAATGATTGACCTTCCTGAGTTTCAGTCCTCCTTGTAGGTAAATGGTTTCTAGGTAAGAAAGGGAAAACATTTTGGTAACCCCAAACTTTGATTCCCATATAATTTGTACTGAAATCAAAGGATCCTATTGACTGATACACATGACTGGTAAACATGATGAATAGT
The DNA here is from genome assembly GCA_028533885.1 of Nasua narica. Lineage (NCBI taxonomy): Eukaryota > Metazoa > Chordata > Mammalia > Carnivora > Procyonidae > Nasua > Nasua narica. The sequence goes on along the minus strand of CM052801.1, from coordinate 83,819,285 downwards.
TGCAGGATCTAATAAATGGTAATTATTTGGGAACAGAACCAAAGGTATAATTTTTATAGCAAGTTCAGCCATAAAAATTATAAGCAAATTGAGAGAGCAAAATAATTATTCTTAAAATATTTTTTTCAACTCATTTTGGTTAAGCATCTTTTTATTGCTGTCATTTTTATTCTTTCCTCTACAGTTTTGTCTAACCATTTTTTGTCTTAGGCTTTCAACTGAGTATTCCTTTGAGGAATGGAACTCATTCAGTACATGAGAGGCATTGGGACAATAAATTTCTTTAATCTCTCAATATTCTATCAGTATCTGTTGCTTGACCAAATTGATGTATTCCAACAATGGTGACTGTAAGACAAATCCTATTTTACTGTTGACTCACATTAGAATACTGGAGATGTGTTCCTATGTGCACCTCTTCCCTCTTGCCAAATGGAATGTGTTACAAATACTGAGTTATGTATCAAGAAGGATTTCTTATTCCCATGACTATTTGCGAGGGGAGCTGTTGTTTGGGGTCCCTCTTCTGCCATAGGTCTACTGTTCCTTTTATCCTTCTTCAGGAAAAAGATTTATCCTAAGCCTAGTTGACTTCCTGAGCATACATCCTCACTTTTTCTATGGATCTAAATACTATCTAGAAAGTATAAGTGCGATGCTCTATCTCACCACTAAGTACTATGTTTTAACACAAGGTATTCATTACAGTGTGAAAATTCCTTATGTAACATTCTTAGATGCTTCAAAAAGTAAATTAAATGACTTTTTAAGAAATCAATTATCTAAATTAGAATTCATGTAAAGTGCATTTATTTAAAACAAGATATCATTTTAGTTAAAGCTCAGGTTTCTATCATCTTCTTAACAACATTGTCAGAATGCTTTCATGTGGTTTATGGTTTCATTTATAAAAAGTTTAGAGAAAAACCAAATACTTAGCCCTTAATTGCTACTGATTTATTATTGGGCTGACTGGGGCCATATGGTCTTTATAAACTGATAAAAGGTCAGACTGAGAATTTCTTTTGTGTGTTTTTGTTTCTAAATGCCATATTTGTTATCCTCAGACAAGCTACACAACCTCTGGGTTGTTACATTTAAAATAATAATTTATCATTATCCTATTTCCTTAGAGTATTGTTAAAAACGAAATTAAAATTGAGTAAATTTGAAGATCTAATTGACTTTTATTAAATGGTTCATGAATCAGGCAGTATATCCCATCTAGCAAGTAGATCTTCTAAGAAGTCAGTACCAAAACAGCAGGTTTTTATAGGAAGGAGGGTGGGACCAGGAAATTATTAGCAAGACAGAGGAAAGGATTTTCAGGCAGGGTCTCTTTTCCTTGTAGGGGAAAGGGAGAGAGTTTGGTCATGAAGACTACATCATCTTTCTCTGGGGGATTGAACACTGGTGCTGACCAGAAAGTTCCTGACTAATCTATTAAGACTATATTTCTGGGGGAGATTGAAACTGCAGTTAGATTAGGAATTAAATCCTACTATGGAAATTTGGCATAGTGTAAGTGTTCCATCCTGACTGAGCCTGTGTTTTTTTTTTTTAACAGTATTATGTGAATTTATGGATTAATGCTCAGAAAATCTTCTGAGATTCATGGATGAACTTGGCTTTTTTTTGTTACTTTCTTCTCTTTTTATTTTATTTATTTTATTTTATTTTTTATTTTATTAACAGATAATGTATTATTTGCCCCAGGGGTACAGGTCTGTGAATCATCCCGCTTATGCATTTCATAGCACTTACTGTAGCACATAACCTCCCCAATGTCCATAACCCAGACACCCTATTCCTAGCTCCTTACACCCCAGCAACCCTCAATTTGTTTTGTGAGATTGAGATTCTCTTATGGTTTGTCTCCCTCCCTATCCCATCTTGTTTCATTTTCCCCACCCAACTCCTCACAACCCCCTACCCTGCCTCTCAAATTCTTCATATCAGAGAGATCATTTGATAATTGTCTTTCTCTGATTGACTTATTTCACTTAGCATAATACCTGCTAGTTCCATCCACATCGTTGCAAATGGCAAGATTTCATTTTTATGATGGCTGCATAGTATTCCATTGTATATATATACACCACATCTTCTTTATCCATTAATCTGTTGATGGACATCTAGTTTTTTCCCACAGTTTGGCTATTGTGGACATTGCTACTATAAACATTCGGGTGCATGTGCCCCTTTGGATCACTACATTTGTATCTTTAGGGTAAATAGCCAGTAGTGTGATCGCTGGGTCATAGGGTAGCTCTATTTTCAACTTTTTGAGGAATCTCCATGCTATTTTCCAGACTGGCTACACCAGCTTGCATTCCCACAAATAGTGTAGGAGGGTTCCCCTTTCTCCACATCCTTGCCAACCTCTGTCCTTTCCTGGCTTGTTAATTTTAGCCATTCTGACTGGTGTGAGGTGGTATCTCCCTGTGGTTTTGATTTGTATTTCTCTGATGCCCAGTGATGTTGAGCACTTTTTCATGTGTCTCTCGGCCATTTGGATGTCCTCTTTGCAGAAATGTCTGTTCATATCTTTTGTCCATTTCTTGATTGGATTATTTGTTCTTTAGGTGTTGAGTTTGAGAAGTTCTTTATAGGTTTTGAATACTAGCCCTTTATCTGATATGTCATTTGAGAATATCTTCTCCCATTCTGTCAGTTGTCTTTTGCTTCTGTTGACAGTTTCCTTTGCTGTGCAAAACTTTTGATCTTGATGAAGTCCCAATAGTTTTTGTTTTTGCTTCCCCAAAAAATAGTTTTTTCCCTTGCTTCCCTTGCCTTTGGAGATGTTTCTAGGAAGAAGTTGCTGTGGCTGAGGTCAAAGAGGTTGCTGCCTGTGTTTTCCTCCAGGATTTTGATGGATTCCTGTCTCACATTGAGGGCTTTGATCCATTTTGAGTCTATTTTTGTGTGCGGTGTAAGGAAATGGTCCAATTTCATTCTTCTGCATGTGACTGTCCAGTTTTCCTAACACCATTTGTTGAAGAGACTGTCTTTTTTCCATTGGACATTCTTTCCTGTTTTGTCAAAGATTAGTTGATGGTAGACTTGGGGGTCCATTTCTGGGCTCTTTAGGCTGTTCCACTCATCTGTGTGTCTGTTTTTGTGCCAGTAACATACTGTCTTGATGATTTCAGTTTTGTAATAGAGCTAGAAGTCTGGAATTATGATGCCACCAGCTTTGGTTTTCTTTTTCAACACTCCTTGTGCTATTCGGGGTCTCTTCTGGTTCCATATAAATTTTAGGATTATTTATTCCATTTCTTTGAAAAAAATTGATGGTACTTTGATAAGGACTACACTAAATGTGTAAATTACATTGGGTAGCATAGACATTTTCACAATCTTTGTTCTTCCAATCCATGAGCATTTTTTGTTTTTCCATTTCTTTGTGTCTTCCTCAATTTCTTTCATAAGCACTTTATCATTTTCTGAGTACAAATTTTTTTTGCCTCTTTGGTTAGGTTTATTCCTAGGTATCTTATGGTTTTGGGTGCAATTGTAAATGGGATCGACCCTTTAATTTCTCTTTCTTTTGTCTTGCTGTTGGTGTACAGAAATGCAACTGATTTCTGTGCATTGATTTTATATCCTGAGACTTGACTGAATTCCTGTATGAGTTCTAACCATTTTGGAGTGGAGTCTTTTGGGTTTTCCACACAAAGTATCATCTCATCTGCAAAGAGTGAGAGTTCGACTTCTTCTTTGCCAATTTGGATGCTTTTTATTTCTTTTTGTTGTTTGATTGATGAAGCTAGGACTTCTAGTACTATGTTGAATAACAGTGGTGATAGTGGACATCCCTGCCGTGTTCCTGATAATAGGGGAGAAGCTCTCAGTTTTTCCCTACTAGAATGGTATTTGGTGTAGGTTTTTCATAGATGGCTTTGATGATATTGAGGTATGTACCCTTTATGCCTACACTGTGAAGAATTTTGATCAGGAAATGATTCCATACTTTGTCAAATGCTTTTTCAGTATCTATTGAGAGTATCATATGGTTCTTGTTCTTTCTTTTATTAATGTATTCTTGGCTGCATATTTTTCTTATTTAGTGGTCTGAATATATCATTCCAGTCCTTTCTGGCCTGCCAGGTCTTTGTGGATAGGTCTGCTGCCAAGCTAATATTTGTACCATTGTATATTACAGACCACTTGTCTGAGCTGCTTTCAGGATTTTCTCTTTGGCACTAAGACTTGTAAGTTTTACTATTAGATGACAGGGTGTGAACCTATTTTTATTGATTTTGAGAGGGTTTCTGAACTCTAGTTCTGACATATTACTAATGTCCATATTGATTAGGTCCCCAGCTGTTGATACTGCCTCTTGTTCTTTTTTTTTTTTTTTTTGTGATGAGTTTTTCTGCCTTGTCATTTTATCCAGGTAAGAATAGATGAATGACAGAACCAAATACTAAAAGGGTAGCAACAACCTCAGAAAAATATGCACTAACCAAATCAGAAGAGATTTGTCAATCTGCAGGAGAAACTGCAGGAGAAAAAGAAGGGGGGAGGCAAGAAGAAGAAAAAAAGAAAGGAAAAAATATATATATTAGATTGGTGAATAGAACAGAGCCACACACTTGATTTTGGGTGTATTTTGGTCTGTTAGAAGAAACTACCTCCCAACATTTTTTTTAAGGTTTCTTTTTTTTATAACAAAAATTTTTTTTATTAACATATAATGTATTATTTGCCCCAGGGTACATATCTGTGAATCATCAGGCTTACACATTTCACAGCACTTACTATAGCATATACCCTCCCCAATGTCCATAACCTAGCCTCCCTATCCCCCCTACCTCCCAGTCACCCTCAGTTTGTTTCGTGAGTTTAGGAGTGTCTTATGGTTTGTCTCCTTCCCCATCCCATCTTGTTTCATTTCCCTCCCCCACCTCCCCACGACCCCCCACCCTGCCTCTCAAATTCTTCATATCCAAGAGATCATGTGATAAATGTCTTTGATTGACTTATTTCGCTTAGCATAATACCCTCTCGTTCCATCCACATCATTGCAAATGGCAAGATTTCATTTCTCTTGATGGCTGCATAGTATCCCATTGTATATATATATACCACATCTTCTTTGTCCATTCATCTATTGATGCACATCTAGGTTCATTCCATAGTTTGGCTATTGTGGACATTGCTACTCTCAACAGTTGGGTGCATGTGCCCCTTCGGATCACTACATTTGTATCTTTAGGGTAAATAACTAGTAGTGTGATTGCTGGGTCATAGGGTAGCTCTATTTTCAACCTTTTACCTCCCAACATTTTAAAGAAAGAAAAACATATATATACAAAAATAAGGGAAAACACAATGAAGGGATGGAATATAATTGTAAAGATGAAAATTAAAAAAGATTCTTAAAATGGAATTGATAAGAAGTTGGTTAAAAAAAAGAAAAGAATGTCATCAGGCTGGAGACTAGAACAAAGCTGTGTGCTAGATTTCGGGTATATTTTGACCTATTAGAAGAAATTTTATACCAAAACTTTAAAGAAAAAAACCTATATGTATACAAAAAATAAGGTTAAATACAATGAGGGGATAAAGTATGACTATAACAATGAAAGTTTTAAAAGATTTTTAAAATGGTATTGATAGGATAAATAGTTTAAAAACGTTAAAATAGGAAAGAGGAAAAATAAAAATGGAATAAGAAAAAAATAAAATTTAAAAGATTTAACTTTGAAAGACCAAAGGATCATGGGAAAAAAGCCATGAATTCTGTTTGTTGCTTTACCCTAGCTCTAGAGTTCCATAGTTCTCATTGATTGGTGCAGTTGGTCTTAGCTGGATATTCTTGCTGATCTTCTGGGGGAGGGGCCTGTTGCACTGATTCTCAAAGTCTTTGCCTGAGGTGAAATTGCATTGCCCTTGCCAGGGGCCAGGCTAAGTAATCTTCTTGGTTTTGGTCTCAGGAACTTTTGTTCCCTGAACACTTTCTGTACAGCTTTCAAGGAGGAAACTGAAGATGGTGGCCTCCTAATCTCTGGCCAGGAGGAGCTGAGAGCTTGGGGCCCCACTCCTCAGTGCACCCTCAGAGAAAAGCAGTCAATCACTCCATTTCCCTAGTCTCTGGCCACACTCCATGCTTACCCGGCCTGTGACAGAGTGCTTCTATCTCTGGTGCACAGCCCCATTTGGAGTCTCCAAACCCAGAAGATTCCTGCAGCATGCTCCCGTGCTGCTCCTCCCAAAGGAGGAAGGAGGGGGTCTCTCCAGAGCTGCCACTTGTGGAGTCCCTGCTCAAAGAGCAGTGGTCCAACTGTGCTTTGGATCATGGTTTAAGGTAACTCTGGGGCACCTGGGTGGCTCATTTGTTAAGCATTTGCCTTCATCTCAGGTCATCATTCAAGGGTCCTGGGATCAGGCCCTGCATCGGGCTCCCTGCTCAGTGGGGAGCCTGCTTCCCCCTCTCCCACTCCCCCTGCCTGTGTTCCCTCTCTCACTGTCTCTCTCTGTCAAATAAAAAAAAAAATAAGGTAACCTGAGAGCCCACTTCTTGGCTGAGAGCCCACTTCTTGGCTCTGTCTCTGAAGCTGGCTCCCCCACACTGATACCTAGGAGCTCTGCCACACTCAGACACCCATGGTCTTTTTTTGACCCCCATAGGTCCTGAGACCATACTGTCCCCACAAGGGCTCCACCCCCTGCTTAGCCTCTGGAGCAACGTCCTGCAGTGAAGCAGATTTCTCAAAGTTCCAATTTTGTGCTCCACTGTTCTACTGCTTGCCAGGAGTTGGCCACTCCCCCCATGGTCTATCTTCCTGTCACTTCGGATTCACTTTTCCACACGTCCTACCTTCTGGAAAGTGGTTGATTTTCTCTTCCTAGAATTGCTGCTCTTCTTCTCTTCTCTCTCCTGTTGAGTTTGCAGGAGTTCAGAATGGTTTGATAACTCTAGCTGAACTTCTGGGACTTGATGATATCTCAGTCTCCTGCTCCTCCACCATCTTGCTCTTCCCTCCTGAACTTGGCTTTTTAAAAGTATCTCATAGGCACTCAACTAGTTTATGATATAACTAATTTATGTATTCCGAATATATTCATTATCCTTTCTCTGAACTATTTTGTCCCTTTCTCATGTTTTTGTAAGAATTTAAGACTTTACAGATTGAGTCATAACAGTACTCTCTATAGCCTAAGATTCTACATTAAACTGTGGCAATAAGAGAAATTTTGTGGGATGATAGATATGTTTGCTTTTCATGACATCAATCTTAAAAATTTAGGAACACTCCCTAAAAATTCTAACTACTCCCTAATTCATTAAGGGTCTGTCATACATAAATATACTTTAACATAATTATTTTATATTTGGACCACTGTGTTTTTCTACATGCTGATTAAAAACTAATTTGACTAATCTTTACCCATTGAATTGCCTGATTTATTGACAGAATAAATTGGTTGTTTTGGTATTTTATAGATGCAGCCAAGGGCTCACGTGATAAACTGAATAGGGAAAACCATTGTGACAGTTAGACCTGAGGGCACTATCAAGACTCCTGGCATTTAAGATCCCTTTTCAGGGAAACCAAATGGCATGACAGAACCAATTGTCAGATCAGGCTAGCATCAAATATCAGTAACCATAGAAAAATGTAGGGACTGATGGTAGACCTGGGTCAGGACCTAAGTACCAGGTGGTATCAAACATATATGTAAGTGTAAGTGACCCTCTGACTGTCTTATCACATGTAAACTGGATGGTCATTTAATTTCAAGATAAATGTTAAGATAGGAAACTCCTATGGCCTGGGCCATATGCTTCCAGATGATTTAGTTAGACAAAATCACTTATTTAAATTGGGTGAAAGGTGAAGAAGGGGATATTTATAGAAGTATAGAATCCCAAAATAGCAAGGAAATGGGACTGATCTAATCATTATTGACCAGACTTCACCTGGAGTATTAGATCCTTTTGGAAACCATCCTTTTAAGAGATATGATCAGACAGGTGTCCTTTCAGAAGAGGATTGCCAGTGCGATGAAGGAACTCCCAAGCCACAACATAGAGGAACCCAGGGTGTTTAATTAGTAGTAAAAAAAAATGTTTAGGGAGGGCTGCTTCATCTACAATGGATTAAATTTGTTCTGTGTGGCTACTTATGACAAATCTAAGAGGCTGTCTTATCAAGAAAGGGAAGCCTTGATAGTGTTTCCTGTTATTATTGGTCTTCAGGTACATAGATGGAGGGCAGCAAGATGTAGGGCAGGAAGAGAAGTACATGAATGCTTGGATCAAGTGAATTGTTGGTAAAGTACTGGATCTGTATAACTAATTAATAAAAATGAAAAAAAATGAAGTACCAGTATAGGTCTCCCACTTCTAATTTTTTTAAATAAATGAGGCCTGATAAGGTTTTGGGGATAACATATTTTGGCAATGGATAACACTTTTATTCTCTTCTTGAGTGAAACACATTGGAAATTGGAGCCAAGCTGTCTGGGTCTGAAAATAGACTGTGTCACTTATCAGCTGAATGACCTTAGGAAAATTCCTTTAATTTTGTGCCTCAGTTTCCTCATATGTGAAATGGGATAATAATACCTACCTCAAGCATAAAGCATATGAACTGTATCTTGTTCACAGAAAGTATTCCATAAGTGTTATTTATTGGCTCTTAATTGAGATGTAGATATAGGAGTTAGCTAGAAGATAAACTATCAGTGCTAGAACTGATAAAGTAGCAATGGAGATTGTGGCTTTAGATTGGTATCTAAGTAGGTATGCTAATACATTACCCACGCTCAACTTGCCCACCTGGTCTTTGTCCCAGCTGAACCACCAAAGATCTTCTCTGTAGGAGTTAGTCTCGTTCCTATTTGGCACAGAATGTGAACATCCATGAACAAGATGGCTCCAGAAACTGAGAAGGGGTCGAGTTGAAGATGCTCAGTTCCTTTTTTCCTAACTTATATCAAATAATTGACTTCTCCTCTCTCGGAGAGCAGTAAATGAGGAATAAAAGAGGAGAATTATTTTAGTGGAGCTTTCTTCCCATGGAGATCTAAGACAAGAAATGAAAGTTCACCCTCTAAAGAGGACACCAAGAAAAAATAAAAACTACCATTTCAAACACCATCATTTCATATCCCTCAAATAGAATAAAGAGAGGTTCTTTAATAAACTTAGTCTTCTATCACATTGCCCTTATTTTTCACAGACCTGCAAAATTTCATTAGGATTTGGCACCAGTCCCTAGACTACCCTTTGGGAGCCACTAAACTAGATGACTTTTAAATGCTTCTAACCATGAGATGTTATAATTCTATGATAGAATTTCATTTGTACTTGGTCTGCAGAAGAGAACCAAGGGACTAAACCTGGGGCAAGGGACAGGTAGATCCTGAAAATGTGTTTGTGAAAGGGTTGGCAGATCATGGTATTTTTTCTCTTTGGTATCCTTAATCATATTTCCATACTGTCGATATGAAGAAGAATTTATCTAAAAGGCCAGAGGCTTGTTGTGAGGAGAACTTGATGTTGAACCTCTGCGCCCAATTTTGGGCTTTGGGATTTTCATTGCCAGCCTCTGCACTATGATATTTGGAAGAAAGTACAGTTGGGTCAGGTTTAGCAACTCTCTCAGTAATAACATTTCAAATGTGTTTATTTCTTTGTCTTAATATTTTATTACCAGCTTGTTGTTCTCCTCATCCCACATGTCGTCCCACTCTGCCCCCGCCTCGCCTTGTGAATGGATGAAGCTACATTGCAGCAAATTGAAATAGAAAACCACATTCCAGGATAATTTATCATTAATGTGAAATTCTATCCTAACCTGAAAGTTGAGGAACAAGAATCCCAAGCTATTTCAAAATTCATATTACAAGACAGACAATCAGATACCCCCAAACCACAACATCTTGTACTCTATTAATTGTACACTGACAGAGCCCTTTGGTTGCATTTGTATTTCTGAATAAATACAAACATATGTCACCATTTTTTATTGATTTTTGACTTTCCTAGGAAGGAAATGCTGTTAAATTATAATAAATGGTGTCAAATAAAACAAATAGCATAAAACCCATTAAGAAGGCATTTATTGCAGAACTTGGTTTGATTTGTTGGCTTCAGTTGAAATCTTGTCAAAATAATGTCTTTGGAAGCCAAATAAAAATTTGTTTGCAAATTTGTCTGCAGCAAGCATTTCTAGAGCATAAAAATCCTTAAGAATCAATATGGTTTTATTCAGTATGCAAATGCCCTGAAAAGCATTAGAGCAAAAATTCCATTGCTGAATTATATGATAGTGTTAGTGAATTAATAAATAATAATAGATGATAAATAATATAATGACTGAATGAGATAATACATTTATGAAGAAGTAGAAGGAGAAAAAGATTAAGGGGATAATCTTGGGAGAAGATCAATTTTCAGATAAGCTAAACTAACATTTTATATTCAGAAAATTAATGGAGTTTAGTTCTGTAACTCACAAAGTCCAGTTAAACTAAATTTCACTGCAGCCTTTAAAGAGGGAAAGGAGATAAGATGCAAAATGCCTACTTCTAAAGTGATAACCATTTGAGTTCTAATATTAGTCAGCCTGCATCTATAATTTGCATAACTGTGTTTGCCTTCCAGGTAATTGGGAATTTAATTGCTATCAGAATAAAATTTGAGTCTTAATTCCAAATGATGTCAGTGCAATGTATCCCAAAATGCAGTATTGAGAGTCACTGTAATTAGGCAAATGAGAGGGCTGCAGTTGGAGTTGGGTTTCAATATAAAATCAAAAAGAGTTTATTTTCTGTATACCCCAGGTCCTCTTCTACACCAATCCTCTTTCTCCTTTCACTGCCTTCCAGGATGCAGTTATCAAAAAGTGCCTCACCTGTGGAGCTGAAGCTGAGTCTATCTTTCTTTGGCTCTCTCTTCTCCTCCCACTGAAACAGAGCCACCTGACTTTCCACCCTGTTTCTAATCTCATTCCTGGTATGTTTTAAGGAGCTAATTTGATAAACGAGTCAGTGTCTTTATTCTTTATTTCTCCCAGGTTGTTTATGTTTATTTTTGCTAAGTAATATAATAATAATAAAAATAAAAACAAAAGTAAACTGCATCTCAATTACCAACTGCTATCACCATAGTTTCATAAATGAAAGGGCACTTTAATACCCTTCCCCACTTCAATGAAAGTAGGAAGGATGTAGTTGCAGAAGAAAGAACAATCCTTTTAACTGAATACATTTAGCTTTATGACAATTCTCATTACATTGACCTTATTTTTCTGATTTTGTGAAAAATCAGTGAGACTTCAGCACAGCACAACAATATTTTGTGAACTGGTGTTTGAACACTGTTTTGTTTTGTTTTTAACCTGATAGCATTGCTATGGGGTTCAGAAAAGAGGGATATGATTCTTGTTATTGATTTTCTGTGGTAGAGTAAAATACAGTTATGGAATAAAGCAGGAAGAGGCTATGGGGCTCATCTAAGTGTTGGAGATCTGGGGTAAAGTAGAAAGAATGCATGGAGTACAGGAAAGACAAATAAGGCATGATAAGTGGGGAAGGATACAGAGGCATAATAGGAGTTTTACAAACCTGGCTGCTCAAGGATAAATGCCTGCAGGTTCTTTTCCTGGCACTCACAATCTCTTTGACATGAATGGTTGAAATTACAGGGTTTGGTATGATGGGGTTGGCCTTTTGCTGTCCACATCACACTGTGAAGCCAGCTTCCTTGTCTCAATGATTGGATATAGCAATTCCTCTTCCTCTGTAAGGCACCATTGATATTACCCCATTCTAGGTTAGCAAGGCAGCATTTCAAAATTGATTTGAATTTTGCAAAGTGTTTGGTAAGCAAAGTCTTTCAGAATCAGGTAGAGCGAAGTTGCTAAATTATGTATATGTTATATGCACATTGTATATTTGTATGTGTATGTGTATTCCAACTTCCAGTATAGATCATACCAGTTTTTTTTTTCTTTGCTAAAAAAAGAACCGAAGGAACTAAATCAAAACTTGAACTAAATGTTATCAGGGTTCTGGCATTGGGGGTTGTTAGAAGCATTGTGAGGAAAAATCTAAAAGAACAATGCCCTGTTGTTAGCTGTGAGAGAAACCCAGAGACCATCAGAGGGAGTAGTTTAGCTGCTGTGAAAGGACTCAGAGGGAGACAGATAATAAATGTATGACAAACAATCCAATGTCAGAAATGATCACTATTGCAAAATGAGACTGAAAACCTATTTTTTAGCAATTTCTACTGATGAAGTCCCAACTCCAGCCATGGCCAATATTAGCTAGATGGTTCTCTGAATCTGGCTAATACGGAATCTTGCAAGGACAAAGAGGATTTGCTCACTAATCAGTAAGAGGTACTGGTCATGCATGCTTAAATGTGCTAACAGTTCTGGTCTTTAATAGTACCAAATTAATGAAGACGATGTTATGCCTTTTTAATTGTTCATCTATGATTTAACATTAGCCATCCTTTCTGACAAATATGAAGATTTGTTGGACAGCACTGACATTATTTGAAACCTAGGTCTTTAAATTGTCAGATCATCCCCACATTTCCTTTGTCTTTGCCTTCCCTAGTGCCTTGGTACTTTATTGACAGGCCCTAATTGCAGGCCAGACCACACCCCACCCTATTATTGAGTCAGTTTATATGACAGAAAAGATGCCAGCAAACTCAGACCTCTTTTACTGGAGCTTGAAACACTGAGCCAGGGATGAGCTTTATGCATTCATTCTACCCCTGAATTGCAGTGCTCCCCACCTCTCTTTCTAGGTGACTTTTGCTTTAATCTCTTACTCTATCCAGTTTGTCCAGTAGTTCCACCTTGTCCCTCTAGGGCTATGTCCTCACCCTATATCTTGCCTACTTCCTGCCAATCTTCTTTCCCTAGACTCTTGCCCCAGCTCCCTCCTTGGTATTCTATCAGTTGGCAAGATATGGACAAGTCATGATGATGACAGACACTATGCTTGACTTCCAGGTTGGAAACTTACTATAATTTCTTGCTGCTGGATTAGATTTCTTCTGGCCATTGTTTGAATCTTTGGATATTGCTCTGGAAATTTCCACTGTCATGGCTAAGGTCAGCCTCTGCATTCTGGTCAGATTTCCTCAGCACCTATCCTAGTTATTGGGTCTTTGCTTGGTCCATCTTCCTTTTCCATCATACTCTGTGGCTGAATCCATCTGTGATTGGTCTTTGTAGGTAATGTGATGGGTACTACAAAAAGTTGTATCCTGAAATCTCCATCTGTGATATCTGCAATTTATTACTAGTAGATTTAGCCCTTTGAAATAAGGGATTGTATCTATAACAGACATCTGTAAAAATGCATATGTTCCAGTTATCTTTGTAAGAGTAGACTAGGCTAGTTTGTGGCAATGAGTAAAACCAAATAAACGTGTAATGTATCAACACAATAATTTATTTCTTGCTCACATAGTGGTTTGTGTGAATATTCAGGTCAGCAAGAGGTTCTCCTCCCCACAGTCATTTAAAGATTTGAGTTTTCCCTATCTTGTGGCCTCAATTTCCTAAGTTCTCATCGACATCTACACCTAGCTGGTGGAAAAGAAGAGTGAGCCTGGAGAGTCAGTAGATTTTGTTTTTTGGTTTTGTTTTGTTTTTTTAAAAATTATATATATATATATATATTTAAAATATTTTATTTATTTATTTGAGAGAGAGAGAAAGAGAGAGAGAGATCACAAGTAGGCAGAGAAGCAGGCAGAGGGAAAGGGAGAAGCAGACTCCCTGCTAAGGAGAGAGCCCAATGCGGGGCTCGATCCCAGGACCCTGAGATCATGACCTGAGTGAAAGGCAGAGGCTTTAACCCACTGAACCACCCAGGCGCCCCGAGTCAATAGATTTTGAAGGACAGCTTACAGTCTCTGCCATACCAAATAAAGGTAACACACTGATACATTTTTAGCCTTTGATACCGTAACACAGTTTTGTTCATTAAATTATAAATTACTAATACTTTAGGAAGCAGATTACAAAAGAATAGGATATAGGCTATATTTGGGGAGTGAAATAGGAGGGAGTAGGGAGTACATTGCTAATACATGTGTCAGTGATGGGAAAGGTCAGGTTTCTTTCTTTTCTTTTTTTTTTTCATTAATTAATCTATGACCAAAGTGAGGCTCAAACGCACCATGTTGAGATCAAGAGTTGCATGTTCCACTGACAGAGCCAGCAACATGCCCCAAGGTCAGGTTTCTTTGTGGTGACAAATGTGTGGGGACAGAACTCTCGGAAAGCCAGGGGTCAGTAAGAGGATACTAGGAAGCCGAGAAACAAAGGCATGGAAACAAAGAAAAAAAGAATGTCTCAGTTTTGTTTCAGGTTAGACCTGGTTCTACTATTTATTCAAAATGCTTGCTAAGTAAGGGTCTTCAAAATGTGAACAATCTAGTTTTGCGCCTATTTCTGCCAATCATCTCTGTCTTTTTCAAGGAGTGGGAACAAATTACTTCCAAAGCCCAGGTTCTCAGTATGCTTCACCAGATTCCTGCATCTCACAAGATTTTTCAACTTAGTACCACACCAGAAGAATTAAAATCCCATCAATTTCATCATTATTAGTCTTTGCTCAGGTCACAATGAAGCAATAGCTTTCTTTTAGCTATGCAGTTGGTGTCAGACTGCCCACTGGGAGCCTTTAATGTATGAGGCAAAATCTTTTCATATAGATATTGGGTTCTATTTCCTGTTTGATTGGCCACTTTATTCAAACAAGGATGGACCTCTAGTTCATTTTTGTCTTCTCCTCCACAGCCCTGCAGACTGAGAGATTGACCCATGCTGGTAACCTACCAACACATCCTTAACTACCTGGGCTGGAGCATGAGTTGATTCGGCAGGAAACAGGAAGGTGAGTGGGAGGGTGGATGTTGCCAAGCAATGAGCCTCAGCTATTGTCTGCAGAATTGTTAATGGAGTGGAATCTGATTTGTGTTCAGCTGAAAGCACTTTGCAAAGGCAGATGGGAGGCAAAGGTCTGGAGATACAGAGGCATAGAAACCAAAGCTTTTGCTTTTTAGCTTGTGTCCTGGATATTTTCACTGGATGGCAAAAGAATCATTGAAGGTGGAGAGTCATCGGCAATCTATCCATCCTGGATGAATAGATATCTAAGAGTCTTAGGGCCTTGTTAGTGGTAGATGGTTATTCATGTAATATGATGTGAGGAGTGCTCCAAAATACTCTTTTCTTGCAGTGCCTTACACGCTGTTATTGAAGATTACTGTTTAAGAACTTTCTAAATGAATTTTAATAAGTGTAGTTTATTTAATAAATACTTATGTAGCATTTACTATATGCTAGGCCCTATCTAAGGGGCTTATAGATATTAACATACTTATTCCTTTTAATTCCACAGTCTGCTCTTAACCCTTACACTATTCTGCCTTTCAGAGCATAGGATGTTACATTTATTTTGGAGATATGTAACCCATTCTAGCAGATACTTTTTTTTTTACCTAATCATAATACTATTCCTTCCACCTAGTAGAAAGCAGGACTCCAAATACTTTGAAAGGAAGGGGCATAAATGGTCTGATGAAACTGTTGGGGGGTGATGAGGGTGTCAGGATGAGGGTCTTATTAAAGGGCTAGATCTCCTAGTACCTGTGCTCCCTAAACACGCAGCATTTAAGGAACAGTGCTCTCACCTCTTCTAGTTTGTATGAATTTGATTACAGTGGTTAGCGTTTTCAGTCTCACCTCTTATCTTTAATTTTTTTGTTTTGTTTTGTATACTCAGAGGTGCTATAGGCTGGATATGAAACAGATGGACTTCCATTCACCCAGGGAACAAAGAGTTTTGGGGGCTGACTAGGAAGCCATGTGTGACCATCTTAGAACTTGTTTCTATAGTCAAAGTTGGTGCACCTTTTTAGAGGCTTCCATGACAGGATTTCTTCCTCTTGCCTGGCTTCCCTATAGATTATTTGGTGCTAGATGCTGCTCTCTGATCATTCAAAGCTCCCATTAGCTTCCTCCACACACTCTAGGTGACTGACTGCCTCTTCCATTGGCACCATGTGGCAAAGAGCCACTCTGTCCAGAATGTTTTCATCTGGTATCACATAGCCCATTGCTTTTAGTCTATAACGCTTTTTATACACCCTGCGTATGGCTCTTCAAAATCTCAATTTTCTGTATTAGACTTATATGTCTCACTAAATATTCCAGAGCAATAGCTAATAGAAAAGGGGGTTGGTGATTTTGGTGAGTATTACCCCACCAGTCCTTGTCCTCAGAACATTTTCCCTAGCCAGATACTATAACTAAGTGCATCATTCACCAGAAATCCAAGCACCCACTATGCTCAGGATGCTAAGTAAGCTACTCTAGTAAAGTAAGCATGCTTAGGTACTCTGAGCTGACCTCACTGGGCCATTACACTCTCCGTTCCTAAAGAAAGAAAAGTTACCTTGACTGACAGACTTTTCATTCCCTGTGTGCAACTGGGGATTCAGCTCTTACCCATCGGCACTGAGCTCATTGTCTTCATAATTAATGCTAAAAAGAACAGATTTGGAAAGAACACAGAAACAAGAGGCTAGGTCTCCAGAGGGAGCCTTAGAAGTGGACTCAGTGCATTTTTCTCTACACCATTAATCCCCATGGTCACATGTGGGGAATACAAATGCCTTCCTCAGGCCCTCCGGTTCAATTTCACCATAAGACAATTGACCTATCAGCACTGTGAGGAGCAAAGCCTTGAACAAAGCAGCTGCCGAAAGGACTTTGTCAAGCTGGAAATGAATTATTAATACGGCTCTGAAATGGAATGGCATCAGAAACCAGGATCTTTATTATTTACATTAATGAGCTGGAAGACAATGCAGTGAACAAAATCCCAAGTTTGGAGAATGCTACATTTTGATGTTCAACAACGAGTAAAGAAACAATGAAATCCAACAAATGTAAATCCAGACTAATATATCTCTGCACAAAAAGCCCAAAGGGGAAATATTTTCAGAGCAGGAAAGGGCTAAAGCAAAGGTGTCGAGTTATTACTGAAATTCCCTACTGTTAGTCTGTTTGAGAATGAAGCTCAGACTTAGGAGGAAAAAATGCCCAGATTGCCTGCTGAACAGACACAATACAATGCACCTATCCTTATCTCTATTAGAGATGTGTGCCCAGTACAATATGCCATTTGTCTCTTATCTGAGTTGAACGATAAATTATTCCAATACAATACCATAGTCTGATCCTCACGTAGATTCCAAATCTTCACAGTTTGTCAGAGGCTTGCGTGTGTGTGCAAGCTTTCTGTGTACATCCCCTAATGCTAGCTGCTTTCCTTCCACTACAGATAGAACCCTTTTTCCTACTGATAACCTCCCATCCTTGATCAGAAATGGTCTTTTGTTTAACCCTTTCTTTCTTCACTCTAGCCTTGTATTCTAAATATTTCTGTGAGCCCCAGTCTGGTGACACCATAATCAAGCTTTGCCTTCATAAGAAGCATAAAGATTTCCCGAGATGAGAGACAAGGCAATGTTTTGCCTCATTGAATTAGATCCTTCCCCAAACTGGTATTTTTATTTTGTTTGAACTGTACTTTGTCCTATTCTATATCTCTTAGTTTCTCTACATTTGGTCACTTGTCCTCTTTCACATTTGTAGCTTTTACAGAGCTCCCAATTTCTGTCTTATTCTGTCTTCAAGTGTTTGTGACCTCTTGGTTATTGGTTGTGTAGCAGGCATCTGACCCACTACATACCCTCATCTTCCCTGTTACCTTTTGCTGTGACTCTATCTTCTTTAGCCTGCTTGGCTCAGACCCATTGACTACTCTGATTTCTAGAAACTGCATGATCTTTATTAAAATTCCCTACTTTGCTGGCCTGCCTTCTCTTCTAGGTGGTACCTGGACTTGATAAAATTGATATTTTGGAGTGATGCCATTATGGCTACTTTTCTTGTAGAACTCTGTACTATTTTTTTTTTTTCCAATAAGGCTTTGGGTCAATTTGAGCAGAGATAGAAGGATGGCTGAGGGTGTGCATGTGTATGTGTGTGCACTTGCACACACCTCTAGGGAGCTACTTGGAAATTAATTTGATCACTCTCTGTTAAATATCTATTGCAGCAAAGCAGGAATTTAAAAATGATCTTAAATAGTGTCAGTAATATCGCTTCACAGTGGTAGACCTGGGCTAACCTTGAATCTTGAGTCAGGAAAGTCTTTGGCAAAATTTGAGAAAGGTTTGATTTGATTTAGCTGCTCTTATTAGTAGAGCATAATATAGCGCATGTGCATATTTTTTTGAAGTAATGACAATTGTGACTGATCATAAATGATCTTTGGCATTTAACACTTTAAAAATTGTTTTAAAATATATTGTTATTTAATCTTTTTATTAGGTCAAACTATATGAAATTGCTGCTGTTTGAACATTTGGACCTACAAAATGAAATGGTAATCTCATACAGTTCACCCTCGGTTTACAGATGAGGCAGCTGAGGTTTAGCAAGATTCAATGGCTTCTCCAAGGTCACTCATTTGCACACTAAGTAGTACAGCTGGGATTCAAATTTCCCTGTCTCACCTTTATTTTCTCCATTGCTCCTTTGTTTCAAGTTCAAGGTTCTCTTAAAAAGCACTGGCAATAATTTCCAGAGCTCAATTATTTAATTTTTTATCTACAGTGGCCCACTGGAATTAATGATTTTGAAATGTTCCTGAACACTTAAGAACAGTCAAAAATCTTAAACTGATAAAGAAAAAGAATAATAAATCCTCATGCAAATAGTAATGCCTCACCTGTGTGTCCTCTGCTTTGGAATATGACGGTATCTGGATATCTGTCTCACTCTTGTTTCTCCCCTAATCCATACTTTTTTTTTTTAATTTGCTGTATCTTTTTTTGGTCATCCTCTCTTTGTTATTCTCTATCCCTTCCACTCCAATCTTTTGTCTGGAGCTTAAGTTCTTGAGCTTACTTCTTTCTTTGGAGATCTTTTTCTTGGCCAAGATCTGGTTGTATGCCTGACCCCAATTCAATTAATTTCACCAAATACTGTGGAACAGGAAAACTGAAGTCTGGAATCAGGCATCCCAGCAGGAGCTATTGCCACTTGCTCTCTAAGAGCTTCCTGTTTTCTAGCAGGAAGAGTTTCCAGAAGAAGCTGGCAGGTGCCCCACCCTGTGATGCTAGTAATATTGTCCCAAGGGGACATCTTTCAGACCTGAACAGCCTCCTCTCTCTGCTAGGCCAGAATACTATTGTGAAGTGGTGCTTCACTTAATTAAGTCAAACTGGCGAGCATTGCGCATATTAATGAGCACCCTAATGAGCATTAATTTTTGATGTTCTTCATTAACAAGCATTATAAACTATGACAATTTTGGTTTGACTTTGTGCCAGAATGAAGATGAGTGCTTTTTTAAAGCTGTAAATCCAAAAGCTTCCTCTGGGATGTGGAGAGCTGCTCATTAATACTTCTGGAGCACCCAGTGTCAAATAAGACAAATAAATGGCCCAATATGGTTTCTATTGCCCTTTCCCCAACCTGCCTTCATCTTGCCTTTCTTTTTCTTTTTAAAGGGATGCTTCCCTTAAAGCACATACACACTCGCACTCAAAAACACTTTTCACTTTAGACTGTTGGGAAAAATGTTCACATCTTGGGAGTTACTAGACCTAGTAATTGCCTGCAAAATTCAGATAATGAAACTTCCAGCTTCAAAACACAAATGCTTGGCAGGGATAAATAGATGGATGGAGAGATGTTTCTTTTACTTGAGAATTGGAAACTTCATTAGAATTTTTTTTAAAGAAGCCACATTTTGTTCTGCTGGTTGTTAAATAAGAAAAGTGCAAGCAATGATGTGTTTAAGGCACGCATCAAACCCAGAAGGAAGAATAGGGATGTTGGGAGGGGCATGAAAACGTCTTTTGGCTCCAAGCCTTCTTCCCTGACGGCCTGCTAAGGTGCCCCAATTCCTCTCATTAGGTTTCCTCTTTAGGGGTTTTCTGTTTTAATGGAGCTAATGCTTTATATTACCTGGGAGGAGTAACCCATTAGTTACCTGGTAACAGGATTTGATTATTTCATTAGGTTCATTGCCAACCCTCAGGATGTGGAATTAAGGACCTGAAATATAGAATGATTTTGCTTTGTTGGAAGAATAAGGCTGGGCTGGGTAACCATAGGGAAGTCATGGGGCAGGAGGTTACTAGGTATCTTGGTGTAGATGGGCACTGAATAGTAACTTTTTCCTGCTTTCCAAATTTCCTGAATTTGCTATAGATCTTTCCATGCTAGATCTACTAAAATGAGGACATAAGGGCTAGATCTATGGTGTGGAGATTAAGAATATGGGTTTTGGCTTCAGATAGGCCTGGGTTCAAATCCCAGCTCAAACAACTCCTAGTTGTACAATCTTGGGGAAATCACTTAACCTTCCATAGCCTTTGCTTCCTCATGAGGGAAATGGAACTATGTGTAGCAGCATCTACCTCATAGGAATTTGCATGGATTAACATGAGTTGATTTGTGTAAAGAGTTTAGCACAGTTGCTGATAATAAACAAAAATAGCAAATGTTATCCTTTTGTAAAATGGTCTTTATAGTCTGATGTGTGGAGTATGCAAGGACTCAGAGTCGTCTCTCCCTCCCTCCCTCTCTCTCTCTCTCTCGCTCCTTCCTTCCATTTTCTCTTCCTTTCTCTATCTCCACCTCTCCACCTTTCTATTACTTGTTTTTTTTTAATTACCTTTGTTGTGGGTTATCTGTGGAGTATTTATCTTTCTCAGATAGTTTTCCTTTATCAGCCACTGCCGTTCTCAGGTCTATCTCCCCTGGCTCCCTCCTCATTATATTCTTGTGGATGATTTCAATACTGTTTCCAGCATCTAATGAGTTCATCTGCCTTCTTGATCATAGAGGGGATTTCGAATCCAAAATGAAATAGTTTTTGGATGAACTGTGACATTATTTCCCCTTTCACTGCTGACCATAATAAAAGTTGTTCTCTCAATATGTTATCTTCTTACCTGCCAGTGATGTGGAATGAATAAATGAGATAATAATTTGGTATAAGGGAAGGAGGTAGGGAGAAGGGGTGGATTTTGCAAGGATTCTCTCTATTGCTATAAAACCCAGGAGTAAATTTTGGCTGTGGTTGTGTTCAGTACTATGCCAGGTGCCCCAAAGCTACTAAGACTTATGAGTCACTATTTCTGACCTCGAGTTGCTTAAGATCTAGCTTAGAAGTTGAGATTGTTTATTTAATAGTTAAATAATATTATAAATAATAGTTCATAAAACTGTTAGATGAAAATGAAGTGGGAAAAGTTTTGTGGGTGAAATGGGATCTGAGTTAAGTCTTAAAGGTTGAGTTTCGATAGTAGAGGGGGATGGAAGGTGTTCCAGTTATACATATGTTGGTGGTGGTAAGGAATAAAGAGAGATACTACTAATAGCCTAGTAGCAGGAATAAATGTGATGTGTGCAGGACACAATGAGGTCAGGTTGACAGAAGCAAAAGGTGCCTTGTAGAGAGCAGTGGGAAATACAACTATAAAGCATAAATGTGATCAGTTTCTAAGGGATTGAAAGATATGCTGAGGACTTTTTTGTATACAATGTGATGATTCGATAAACATGCTTTGTGGAATGATTACCGGAATGAGATAATTAACACATTCATCACTTCACATAGTTAACTCTTTTTGTGTGTGTTTCCTAAGAATGTATAAGATCTACTCTCAGCAACTTTGAAGTATACAAGACCGTATTATTATAAATAGTTACCATTCTCTATACTAGATCCTCAGAACATATGCTTCTTATAACTGAAAATTTGTGCCTTTTGACTTACACCACCCCCATTTCCCTCTCCCTCCAGCCCCTGGCAACCACCATTCTCTTCTGTTTCTATGAAATCAGCTTTTTAAAAATATACCTTATATAAGTGATACCAGACAGTGTTTGTCTTTCTCTGTCTGGCTTATTTCACTTATTACTCTCCAGATGCATCCATGTTGTTGCAGATGGCAGATTTTCCTTCTATTTATGGCTGAAAGATATTCCTCTGTATGTGTGTGTGTATCTATCACATTTTCTTTATCCATTTATCTGATGAAGGACATATTTTGGCTAATGTGAATAATGTTGCAATAAACCTGGGTTGCAGATATTTCTTCAAGATACTGATTTCAATTTCTTTGGATATATACCCAGGAGTGGGATTGCTGGATCATATGGTATTTCTACTTTTAACTTTTTGGGAAACTTTCATACTGTTTTCTGTAATGGCTGTACCATTTTACATGCCTATCAACAGTGTATAGGGTTCCCTTTTCTCCACATCCTTGCCAACACTCGTTATCTTTTGTGTTATTGATAATAGACTGAGATTACATGGTAGGTAATAAGGAGCCATCATATGTTGGGAAACAGGGATATGATGGGATTAGAGCAGAGAGATCATTGGAGGTAGCTCAGTGGAGGTAGGGATTAGGTGAGAAGCTGTTGCAATGGTATACTATTGCAAGTATAGCTGTTGCAATGGTATAGTACTAATGCAAGTTCCAGCAGCATCACCTTTAGTGTCCCCTGGGAGCTTGTTAGAAACACAGAATTTTTCAGGCCTTACTATATAAGTTATCCCTTGCTGTGTAACAAATCACCTCAGAACTTGGTAGTTTAAAATAGCAAGCATTTATCTCACATTTTTAATGAATTAATTATTTAATTTTTAAATTTAATTTTATTTTTTCAGTGTTCCAAGATTCATTGTTCATGCACCACACCCACTGCTCCATGCAATATGTACCCTCCTCAATACCCACCACCAGGCTCACCCAACCCCCACCCCCTCCCCTCCAAAACCCTCAGTTTCTTTCTTAGAGTTCACAGTCTCTCATGGTTCATCTTCCCCTTGATTTCCCCCAATTCACCCTTCCTTTCCTTCTCCTAATGCCCTCCATCTTATTCCTTATGCTTCCATGTAAGTGAAACCATAAGATAATTGACTCTCTCCGCTTGACTTATTTCACTCCGCATAATTTCTTCCAGTCCCGTCTATGTTGATACAAAAGTTGGGTATTCATCCTTTCTGATGGAGTCATAATATTCCATTGTATATATGGACCATATCTTTTTTTATCCATTCATCTGTTGAAGGGCATGTTGGCTCTTTCCACAGTTTGGTGATTGTGGCCATTGATTTTTGCATTCAAGAATCTCAGTGTAGGGCGTAGCTGGGTGGTTCTAGCTCAGGGTCTTTCGTGAAGTTGTAGTCAAAATTTTGGCTGGAGCTGTAGTCATCTGAAAGCTTGACTGGGGCTGAGGGGCCTGCTTCCAAGCTCACTCGTGTGGCTGTTGTCAGGAGGCTTCAGTTTTCACTAGCTGCTTCTTAGACCTTTCAATTTATCACTATGTTGACCTCTATATATCCTGCCTGAGTGACTTCTCAACATGGAACTGGCTTCCACCAGAGTGAATGATCCAAGAGAAAGAGACACAGAACAACTAAGACAAAAGCCACATTGTCTTCTATAATCTAATATGAGACATGATATACCATTATTTTTGTCCTATTTTCATGGTCGTGCAAACCAACCCTGATACAGTATACGAGACAAAACAGGAAGTAAATACTGGGAGATGGGGAATGAGTAGAAGCCATCTTGTCAGCTGGCTACCATACCTACTGGTTCAGTATCTGCATTTTAAAAGTTCTCCAGGTGACATGTATGCATATTATACACTGGCGTAAGGCAATATTCCTGCAAAAGCAAATAGTGAGGAAGAGATATGTGAAAGAATAAATTTATTGATTCAGTGGATCTAGGGAATGAAGTAGAAGGAAGAATAAAAGTAAAGAATCCAGTTTCTAGCTTGGGAGATAAAAAGGAGGGAGGTTGAGATGAAAAGGGGATGACGTGCTCACTTTGACATGCTGAGTTGGAGGCAATGGGATATCTAGATTTGAAACTTTGAGAATGTGATGCTGGCATGTTGGTGAAAGGTGAACTGGAGAGTCAGCAGTAGAATAAAGGTTGTGAAATCATAAATGAGTGTAGAAAGTTTGAGACAAATGAAAGAACTGAAGCAATGGAGAGGAAGGGGATCTAACATTAATAAGAAGCAGTAGTGGAAAGTGGAAATTATAAGCAAAGTAGAAGATAGATGAGCAGGAAAGGAAGCCAGACAATCTAAAATGGTAGGGAACAGAAAATATTTCTGTTATAATAATTTCCTAATATTACCTACCTATATGGTAGGTAATATTATTTTCTCCATTATACAGATAAGGCAATTGAGGCACAAAGAATTCGTAAGTATTAAGTGGTAGCGCCAAGAATCAAATTCAAGCTGGTTGACTTCAGAGTTCATACTCTCAACCATTGTGCTCTGCTTACTTTCACATACACATATATGCATATATTTTAGACAGATGGCAGCATACTATAGACTATAAACATTGTTATGGCCCTTACTTTTTCATTTAAGTGTATATTTTGGAGAGCGTTCTCTATTGGTAACATATGGATGTCTAATGATTGGACCTACTATAATCTTTTTTTTTTTAGTTTCAGATGTAGTGTTCAGTAATTTATCAGTTGCATATAAAACCTAGTGCTCATCATGTCACATGCCCTTCTTAATGCCTATCACCCAATTACCCCCATTCTTCCAGCCCCCTTCCTTCCAGCAACCCTCAGGTTGTTTCCTATAGTTAAGAGTCTCTCATGGTTTTTCTCCCTCTCTGATGACTTCCTGTTCAGTTTTCTCTCCCTTCCCCTATGATCCTTTGCACTGTTTCTTATATTCCACATATGAGTGAAACCATATCATAATTGTCTTTCTCTGACTTATTTCACTCAACATAATACTCTCCAGTTCTATCAACATTGATGTAAATGGTAAGTATTCATCTTTTCTGATAGCTGAGTAATATTCCATTGTGTGTGTGTGTGTGTGTGTAGACACACACACACAAACATACCACATCTTCTTTATCCATTCATCTGTCAATGGACATCTTGACTCTTTCTACAGTTTGGTTACTGTAGACACTGCTGCTATGAACATTGGGTGCAGGTGCCCCTTTGGATTGGACCTACCATAATCTATAAACAAGTTCACTATTGATTAATTTAAAATACTTCTAATCTGGGGTGCCTGGGTGGCTCAGCTGATAAGTGGCTGCCTTTGGCTCAAGTCATGATCCCAGGGTCCTGGGTTTGAGCCCCGCATCAGGCTCCTTGCTCAGTGGGAAGCCTGCTTCTCCCTCTTCCACTTTCTCTGCTTGTGTTCCTGCTCTTGCTGTTCGTTGTGTCTCTCTGTCAAATAAATAAAATCTTAATAAAATACTTCTGATCTATTACAAAGACTCCAATTTATATCTTTATACATTTGTCATTTATTATATATTAACATATAGGTAGAATAAATTCTTAAAAGTGGAGTTTCTAGATCTAAAGGTAAGTATATCCCAGATTTGATAGATATGGCCCAATCACTCTCCATACAGGTTGTGCCAATTATACTCCCTTTGGCAGTTTATGAGAGTGATTATTTCCCTACATCCTCATTAGCACAGTGTGTTAGCAAACTTTTTCATCATCACCAGCCTGATGGGTAGAATATCTCAATTAGGCTTTTAATTTGTATTTTTTTTTAAGATTTTATTTATTTATTTAACAGAGAGAGAACACAAGCAGGCAGAGAGGCAGGCAGAGGCAGAGAGAGGAGCAGGCTCCCTGCGGAGCAAGAAGCCCGATGCGGGACTCGATCCCAAGACGCTGGGATCATGACCTGAGCCAAAGGCAGCTGCTTAACCAACTGAGCCACCCAGGAGTCCCTAATTTGTATTTTTCTTATTTTGGATGAAGTTAAGCAACTATCATATGTGTAAATCGGTATTTTGTTTTCTACAAATAATCTGTGTATTATACTTTGATTATTTCTATTTGGTTTTCTAAAATTGATTTATAGGAGATCTTTTTATATTAGGAAAGTTCCTATGCAGTGATATAAATTGTAAATATTTTCTCAGTTTGTCATTTTTTTAACCTCATGGAAATTTTTGCCACAGAGGAATTTAAATTTTTGTGTAGTCAGATGTATCAGACTTTTTTTTTGACTTCTGGGTTTTGTGTTATGCTTAGAAAGAACTTCTCCTACACTCCAAGATTATTAAAAAATGACTCCACTCATCTAGTTTTTTCATGGTTTTATTTTTCATGTTAAAACTGATCTATCTGGAATTTATTTGGGTCAGGTATGAGTTGTGGATTCAACTTTATTTCTGGATGTCTACCTAGTTGTCTCAACACCATTTATTCAGCTATTTCTTCCCCACAGATTTAAATACCACTTTCAGTATATACTAAATTCCTGTATGTTTGGGTTTATTTCTGGACTTTCTAGTCTGTTCTATCAAGGAATCCTTCTCTTTTTCAAAGGACTCTTCAACTTATTAAAATATTCTTACAGGAGTCTTATAAATATTGGGTTTCCTTTTGTATTTGTGTTTGTTTATACATCATTAAGTACTTGGCAGTGAAAATTGGGGGAAAGAGGAGAGGAGGCAGTGAAGACTAATTTGTTAACAAGTACATATTGACAGTTCATCTGAAACTTTTATGTTAATCAGAGAGAAAATAGGAGTTGATTTATAAATAGAGTAAGAAACCTCCTGTTTATCTAAAATGAGAGATGCCTCTATAAAGCCACTGACAAGGTGCTATTCCAAAATATGCACAGTGGGTGAGAGTACTGACTCTAAAGTCAGTCAGCCTAGATGCGAATCTTTGCTATACAGCAGTAATATTTTGAAACACTGTGGCTGTGTCTCAGGGCCTCCAGGTACTGCCTGGCTCGTATATTCTTCCACAGTTCTTTTGGAACATAGCTGGATAGATTTACCTTCTCTAAGTCCAGTTAACTTTGCTCACTTAAACATCTGGTAGATTTGAGTTCTCACTACCACTACTGTTTGATAGCTTAAAATTCTAGAGCAGGGATTGGCAAACTGCTGCCAGCAGGTCAAATCCAGCCTCCTACATGTTTTTGTGCTCATATTTTTAAAGGATTATACAAAAACAAACCCAACCAACCAACCAAAGAAGAATATGTAACAGAGGCAGTATGTGAACTGCAAAGCTTAAAATATTTGCCATCTATGTGACTTTTTGCAGACAATGTTTACCAACCTCTGTTCTCAGTATAGATTAGTTCTTTGTCTTTTAAAAATCATAACTTATCTTGCCAATGACAAAGCAAGTTGCCTCTTATACTCTAAATGCAATTACAAGGCACTTACATGATATAGAAATAGGGTCTTGTTTTATTCTCCACCTTCTACCTCATCTAACCCTCATTTTCATGTAGCAGCTGAAGGAGATTTAAAGGCTCACAAGAGCATTTCCTTTGCATGACTTTGAGGCAGGATTCATGGTTGAAAACCTGAGTGAGCTTTTGAGACAGACTTTTCAGGCTGTGACCCAACCCTGTTGCAGGTTTGTTTAGAGTAAATCAAAGTAACTAGACATCAGTTTATTTTTGAACCATCTGTTTTCTTCTTGGTTTTCTTGTGTACTGTAAATGAATCATTTGTCAAAGATTATTTGACCATAGAGTTGTGGGTCCATATCTGGGCTCTCTATTCTGTTCCACTGGTCTATGTGTCTGTTTTTGTGC
Source organism: Nasua narica (assembly GCA_028533885.1). NCBI lineage: Eukaryota > Metazoa > Chordata > Mammalia > Carnivora > Procyonidae > Nasua > Nasua narica. The sequence goes on along the minus strand of CM052801.1, from coordinate 83,791,593 downwards.
CAGTACCATGCTGTCTTGGTGATCACAGCTTTGTAGTAGAGCTTGAAATCAGGCAACGTGATGCTCCCAGCTTTTTTTTATCCTTTTCAACATTTTCTTAGCAATTCGGGGTCTTTTCTGGTTCCATACATTTTTTAGGTTTGTTTGTTCCAGCCCGTTGAAAAAAACTGGTGGAATTTTGATCGGGATGGCATTGAAAGTATAGATTGCTCTGGGCAGTATAGACATTTTAACAATGTTTATTCCTCTGATCCATGAGCATGGAATGCTTTTCCACCTTTTTGTGTCTTCTTCAATTTCTTTCATGAGCGTTCTGTAGTTCCTTGAGTACAGATCCTTTACCTCTTTGGTTAGGTCTATTCCCAGGTATCTTATCGTTCTTGGTGCTACAGTAAATGGAATCGATTCTCTAATTTCCCTTTCCATATTTTAATTGTTAGTGTATAGAAAAGCAACTGATTTCTGTGCATTGATTTTGTATCCTGCCACATTACTGAATTGCTGTATGAGTTCTAGTAGCTTGGGAGTGGAGTCTTTTGGGTTTTCCATATAAAGTATCATGTCATCTGCAAAGAGGAGAGTTTGACTTTTTCATTGCCAATTTGAATACCTTTTATTTCTTTTTGTTGTCTGATTGCTGTTGCTAGGACTTCTAGTACTATGTTGAACAAGAGTGGTGAGATTGGGCATCCTTGTCGTGTTCCTGATCTCAAAGGGAAGGTTGTTAGCTTTTCCCTGTTGAGAATGATATTCGCTGTTGGCTTTTCATAGATAGACTTTATGATGTTGAGGAATGTTCCTTCTGTCCCTATACTTTGAAGAGTTTTAATCAGGAATGGATGCTAAATTTTGTCAAATGCTTTTTCTGCATCTATTGACAGGATCATGTGGTTTTTCTCTCTTCTCTTGTTGATTTGTTCTATCACATGGATTGATTTGCAAATGTTGAACCACCCTTGCATCCCAGGGATAAATCCCACCTGGTCATTGACAAAACAGGAAAAAATATCCAGTGGAAAACAGACAGTCTCTTCAATAAATGGTGCTGGCAAAGTTGGACAGCTATATGTAGAAGAGTGAAACTTGACCATTCTCTTACACCATACACGAAGATAAACTCGAAATGGATAAAAGACCTCAACATGAGGCAAGAGTTTATCAAAACCCTAGAGAAGAACATAGGTAGTAACCTCTTCGACATCAGCCACAGCAACTTCTTTCAGGACATGTCTCCAAAGGCAAAGGAAACAAAAGCAAAAATGAACTTTGGGGACTTCATCAAGATAAAAAGCTTCTGCACAGCAAAGGAAACACTCCACAAAACAAATAGGCAACCCACAGAATGAGAGAAGATATTTGCAAATGACAGTACAGACAAAGATCTGATATCTAAGATCTATAAAGAACTCCTCAAACTCCACACTCACAAAACAGATAATCACAACAAAAAATGGGCAGAAGATATGAACAGACATTTCTCCAAAGAAGACATACAAATGGCTAACAGACACATTAAAAATATTCATCATCTTTAGACATCAGGGAGATTCAAATCAAAACCACACTGAGATACCACCTTACACCAGTTAGAATGGCCTAAATCAACAAGACAGTAAACAACAAATGTTGGAGAGGATGTAGAGAAAGGGGAGCCCTCTTCCACTGTTGGTGGGAATGCAAGTTGGTGCAGCCGCTTTAGAAAACAGTGTGGCGATTCCTCAAGAAATTAAAAATAGAGCTACCCTATGACCCTGCAATTGCACTACTGGGTATTTACCCCAAAGAAGCAGATGCAGTACAAAGAAGGGCCACATGTACCCCAATGTTCATGGCAGCATTGGTCACAATCACCAAACTGTGGAAAGAACTGAAATGCCCTTCAACAAATGAATGGATAAAGAAGATGTGGTACATTTATACAATGGAATATTATGCCTCCATCAGAAAAGATGATTATCCAACTTTTTTTGTATCAACATGGACAGGACTGAAAGAGATTATGTGGAGTGAAATAAGTCAAGCAGAGAGAGTCAGTTATCTTATGGTCTCATGTGTGGAGCATAAGGAAAAACATGGAGGGCATTGTGAGAAAGAAGGGAAGGGGAATGGGGAGAAATCAGAGGGGCCAAGGAACCATGAGAGACTGTGGACTCTGAGCAACAAACTGAGGGTTTTGGAGGGGAGGGGGCGGGGGGTTGGGCGAGCCTGGTGGTGGGTATCAAGGAGGGCATGTATTGCATGGAGCACTGGGTGTTGTGCACGAACAGTTAATCTTGTAACATTGAAAAAATAAAATAAACATATTTGGGAAAAAAAATAAATAAGTACATAAATAAAATCTTTAAAAAATAAAAAATTAAGAGTTAAGAAAATAAATGAATCATTTGTTTCCTTTGCTGTTCCCCTCTTCCCTCCTCTGTGCATCCACACACATATATGTATTCTCTTTAGCTGAATATCTGGGGTCTGGAAATTATATCTTGGGTACATGAAATCATTGAATCATAGAATATTAAAGCAGTTATAATACCTTATAATATTTTTACAATATTCAGGGTGCCTCAAAATATTTTACACAACTGTATTGTATACACAATTAAACCAAGGCTGTAATTTTATACACCAGATAACTGGAATCATGGGAGGCTTAGTTAAATTACCAAGGTCCCACAGTTAGGAAGGGGCAGAGCTGGACTAGAGGATGCATCTCCTGACTGCTGTTTCATTATTAAAAAATAAAGTGCTTTCGCTGCCAAGTATGTCTCCTCTTTTCCCTGAGGTGCTAAAAGTGAGGTGGGTTGGAAAAGAAATATAAAGGAAGAGACTGTCCTTCTAGCTTGTTCTCTCTTCCTTAGCATTCAGATTGGGCCTGTCCGTGTCACTCGTTTCTCTCTCCAGTACTCCACATTGAGGAGAAAATAATCTATTAAGTTTCATTCTTCTATTCTTACTTTCCTTATTGTACCTGGATTGCTGGGACTGCTTATTTTATAGTTGATTTTGGGAAAAAAGCTATTGTTCTTTAGATAGTATTTCATCATTTCCAATCTCATCTGGACTATAATGAGTTAGATTACATTTATTAAGATAGAGACCCCTGGTTTCTTGTAATCTCAACTGAGGTATACTTTGGCCAGTAGGGGCTAGGATTTCTAGCCTTCACATTTTGGTTTTGACTCTCAGTTTTTCATAGAGCTCAATCTCTCTGTTTTTCTGTTTCTCTATCTCTCTCTAACTCTCAAAATGTGTTTTAAAGACTTGTACAACTTCTTAGGAAAGGCTTCTTTGCTCATCAATGGGAAGATAAACAATGTAGAGTGTCTACTTCATTTTTTAAACTACATTTTTTAAAGAAAGTTCATTCTTTCACATCCCTAGAGAACAAAATACATTTTCCCCCCAAGGTAGAGTGGACCTTAATGGTATTTAACAAGTGGAAGCTGCCTGCAGAGTGGTAGAGTTTAACTGAAGTGATAAAGATTCTTGTTTTTTTTTTAACCAATGGGAATGTCTTTGGCTGAATTCAGAAAACTCTCCACATTTGAGAGGATCTTTTAGGTCTTTCATTTTCTCAGCTTAAACTCCAAGCTTTTCAGGGACCACTTAGCATTAGCTATACCAATACAGCCAAATCACTCTCTATATTTTTCAAAACTAAAATATAACTTCAGTGTTTTGGGATAAAGGATGGAGATGTTGAGCAAAGAGCTGTCTGAATTAATGAAGCATTTTGATGTTGTATTGACTGGGATATGGGTCCTTAGAAGAGCCACTTAAAAATATTACTATGAATTATTCTGGGGTGCCTGGATGGCTCAGTCAGTTAAGGGCCCGATTCTTTTTTTTTTTATTGTGTTATTTTAGTCACCATAAAATACATTATTAGTTTTTGATGCAGTGTTCTATGATTCATTTTTAATGTACAACACCCAGTGCTCCATGCAATACGTGCCCTCCTTAATACCCACCACCAGGCTCACCCATCCCCCGACGCCCTCCCCTCTAAAACCTTCAGATTTTTTCCTCAGAGTCCACAGTCTCTCATGGTTCAACTCCTCCTCTGATTTGCCCCAATTCACTTTTCATTTCCTTCTCCTAATGTCCTCCATGTTATTCCTTGTGTTCCACAAGTAAGTGAAACCATATGATAATTGACTTTCTCTGCTTGACTTATTTCAGTCAGCATAATCTTGTCCAGTCCCATCCATGTTGATGTGAAAGTTGGGTATTCATCCTTTCTGATGCCTGAGTAATATGCCGTTGTATAGATGGACCATATCTTCTTTATCCATTTGTCTGTTGAAGGGCATGTTGGCTCTTTCCACAGTTTGGCTATTATGGACATTGCTGCTATGAACATTGGGGTACATATGAAGGGCCCAATTCTTCATTTCAGCTCAGGTCATGACCTCAGGATGGTGAGATTGAGCCCTGTATTGGGCTCCATGCTCAGTGGGGAGTCTGCTTGGGATTCTCTCTCTTCCCTCTCCCCATGCTCCTCTCTCTCTAAAATAACGAATAAATAAATCTTTAAAGAAAGGATTATTCTTGTGTTTTCCATAAATGGTTAGCTGGCTATTTCTTTGAATAGATTTAAGTATCCTTTTGATTATCTTGTTTACAATATCCACTGGTTAAATCATTACCAGTTCCACATGTGTAGGGTCCAAATCAATGGGTTTCCCATTTAAACTGGGCTCATTCTTTGGATTGCAAGAAGTTATGCTACAGTCACTTGCAGGTATAACCACACAGTCAAATCCCATGGAAAGGGGTGCATTTCTTATGTATTTATAAAGGAACAAAAAAGAAACAGTTTCATGCATTTAGGAAAATATAAAAGATACTCTAAAATATAAGGGGAGGTGCAGGATTTTTTCTAAAAAGAAAAAAAAAAAGCAAATATCTATCTCTGGTCACTGGGTACCTCTACCTGGATTCCAATTACTTTTCTGACTTTCACACAATATACATTGGTGCAATGCTTACTCTGCCCAGGCAATATCTGTTGTCCTGTGCCTCATAGGTCCCTTTCCTTTAGTAGCTCTTTAAAGTGAGAAGCATGAAGGTTGGTTGCAGGCTTTTTTGTAGCTCCTGCTGCTGATGATCATTGGCTTCATTTTGCTTCACTTCCCCCATTCATTACTTTGACACTTGGTGAATTGAGATCCTTACTCCCCTCACTGCTCAGAAAGGCTTCAGTGTCTAACCAAGTAGCAAGCATTCCTGGATTACACTGACATATATACAGCAGATGCTGAGAAAAAGCTAAACTTGGAGGCCCTCCTTAATGACTTAGTACTGCATTTTGAGAGAGTGGAGGCCTCTGAAGGAAGAAATATTTGAGATGTGTGCAGAGGATGGTGAGGTGTTCTAGGATGGGAACCTTAGTTATGACACTGGCATTCTTAAGTTTCAGAGCTTTGGTTTATTGCAGATAAAGCTGAATTAGTTAGGTCAGTGATTCTTACCCTTTTGGACTTTCCATACTCCAGCAATTTGATAACAGGAAAATCTATGAAGAAAGTATCTTGCTAAGATTGCCTTCTGGTGGCCCATTCTCCCATTCATTCATACTCTTGAGCAAGCTGACCTAGGTGCCTGTACACCCATCAGTTGCAGCTCTATCTGAGCCTGTTTCTTGTTGTAGACATTCTTAATATCTCTACCACCCATCCTCTCTTAACTGTCATGAGTCCTGTTCTCTGAGGACCCTATTCTACTCAATGAAAAAGGATAATCAAGACATCAGGTACATGAACTCATGCTAATCTCTTGCTTCTCTCAAGCAAAAATGTCTCCGTATAATTTTAGTGCACATGATTCCAGGAGAGTCTAAATGCTGAATCTTTGTTTCTGAATTCTCTTACTGAATGGTGAGACTTTTACATATTAGACATCAGTGGAAGAAAAATTTTTGGTGGTGGTAGTGTTCCTTAGTATTTCCTTTTTTTCTTTTTCTTTAAGTTTTTGTTTTAATACCAATTAGTTAACATACAGTGTTTATAGTAGGTTCAGGTATACAATATAGAGATTTAACACTTCCATACATTACCAGGTGCTCATCACAACAAGTGCATGCCTTCATTCCCATCATCTGTTTCTCCCATCCCCCCACCCACCTCCCCTTTGGTCACCATCAGTTTGTTCTCTATAGGTAAAAGTAAATAGGTAAAAAAATCATTTTTTATTAGCATATAATGTATTATTTGTTTCAGGAGTACAAGTCTGTGATTCATCAGTCTTACACAATTCACAACACTCATCATAGCACATACCCTCCCAATGTCTATCACCCAGCCACCCCATCCTTCTCACCCCTCTCCACTCCAGCAACCTGCAGTTTGTTTCCTGAGATTAAGAGTCTCTTATGGTTTGTCTCCCTCTCTGGTTTCATCTTGTATCATTTTTCCTCCATTCCCCTGTGATCCTCTGTCTTATTTCTCAAATTTCTCATATCAGTGAGATCATATGATAATTGTCTTTCTCTGATTGACTTATTTCACTTAGCATAATACCCTCTAGTTCCATGCCGTTGTAAATGGCAAGAGTTCATTTTCTGATGGCTGCATAACATTCCATTGTATAAATATACCACATCTTCTTTATCTATTCATCTGTTGATGGACATCTGGGCTCCTTCCATAGTTTGGGTATTGTGGACATTGCTGTTATAAACATTGGGGTGCATGTGCCGCTTCAGACCACTACATTTGTATCTTTGGGGGTAAATACCCAGTAGTTCAATTGCTGCGTCATAGGGTAGTTCTATTTTCAACTTTTTGATGAACCTCCATACTGTGTTCCAGAGTGGCTGTACCAGCTTGCATTCCCACCAACAGTGTAGTAGGGTTCCCCTTTCTCCACATCCTTGCCAACACCTGTCATTTCCTGACAGGTTAATTTTAGCCATTTATTAATTTTAGCCATTCTGACTGGTGGTATCTTACTGTGGTTTTGATTTGTATTTCCCTGATGCCCAGTGATGTTGAACACTTTTTCATGTGTCTGTTGGCCATTTGGATGTCTTAACAGAAATGTCTGTTTATGTCTTCTGCCCATTTCTTGATTGGATTATTTATTCTTTAGGTGTTGAGTTTGATAAGTTCTTTATAGATTTTGGATAGGAGCCCTTTATCTGATATGTCATTTGCAAATAGCTTCTCCCATTCTATCAGTAGTCTTTTGGTTTTGTTGACTGTTTCCTTTGCTCTGCAAAATCTTTTTATCTGCATGAAGTTCTGATAGTTCATTTTTGCCCTTGCTTCCCTTGCCTTTGGCGGTTTCTAGGAAGAAGTTGCTGTGGCTGAGGTCAAAGAGGTTGCTGCCTGTGTTCTCCTCAAGGATTTGGATGGTTCCCTGTCTCACACTGAGGTCTTTCATCCATTTTGAGTCTATTTTTGTGTGTGATGTAAGGAAATCATCCAATTTCATTCTTTTGCATGTGGCTGTCCAATTTCCCCAACACCATTTGTTGAAGAGACTGTCTTTTTTCCATTGGACCTTCTTTCCTGCTTTTTCAATGATTAGTTGACCATAGAGTTGAGGGTCTATTTCTAGGTTCTTTATTCTGTTCCACTAATCCATGTGTCTCTTTTTGTGCCAGTACCATACTGTCTTGATGATTTCAGCTTTGTAATAGAGCTTGAAGCCCAGAATTGTGATTACACTACCTTTGCTTTTCTTTTTCAACATTCCTTGGGCTATTCAGGATCTTTTCTGGTTCCATACAAATTATAGGATTATTTGTTCCAGCTCTGTGAAAACAGTTGATGGTATTTTGATAGGGATTGCATTAAATGTGTAGTTTTCTCTAGGTAGCATAGACATTTTCACATTATTTGTTCCAATCCATGAGCATGGAATGTTTTTCCATTTCTTTGTGTCTTCCTCAATTTCTTTCATGAGCACTTTATTGTTTCCTGAGTACAGATTTTTTGCCTTTTTGGTGAGATTTATTCCTAGGTATCTTATGGCTTTGGGTGCAATTGTAAATGGGATCGACTCCTTAATTTCTCTTTCTTCTGTCTTGCTGTTGGTGTATAGAAATGCAACTGATTTCTGTGCATTGATTTTATGTCTTGACACTTTACTGAATTCCTATATGAGGCCTAGGAGTTTTGGGGTGGAGTCTTTTGGGTTTTCCACACAAAGTATCATCTCATCTGCAAAGAGTGAGAGTTTGACTTCTTTGTCAATTCAGATGCTTTTATTTCTTTTTGTTGTCTGATTACTGAGGCTAGGACTCCTAGTACTATGTTGAATAGCAGTGGTGATAGTGGACAGTCCTGTTGTGTTCCTAACCTTAGGGGAAAAGCTTTCAGTTTTTCTCCTTTTGATATTTCTTGGAAATAACCATGTGGAAAGATCCTAGTGAGAATTTTTCATACATTTGGATGCCATGGCCTAAGTAGTTGACATTCCTATTATACTGCCTGGAAACACAGAGGTTCAAGTAGGTACAATCACTATAGAGTGGAGGGTAGAGGGCCCTGCTCTAGTAAAGGCAATGGAAAAACACCCAATTGTACAATAACAAGGCCCCATTATATATGGGAACTGCTGCCAATGTCCAGATTTGCTTACTAGAGGGTAGCTATATTCTATTTCAAGTAATAGAGATCTTAACCCTTCCTATGACCATATCCAGTCACCAACACTCTCAATTCTTCTTCCTCAGTAAGTTTTCTATCTTTCAATTACCATTTCCATAGATTTAGTTAAGATGGTCACTGCCTTAAGGCTGGATCATGACCACAAATAACGCGTCAGTTCCCTACTCCCCACTATAGTCTTTACTTTCTCCCTTCTACAGCCCTCTCTTTGCAACACATAATAGACACAGCAAAATGTTTATTCAACTGAATGAAATTCCACAAATCAATCAATTAACCTATAGTGTGGTTGTGATTGGGTCCATTCTTGCTTGGATTCATTCTATAGCTCTCTGTTGCCTGCTGAAATGGGTACAAGCTCCATAAAGAACTCTTCCCACTTTTTTTCAGCTTTATCTCCCACTATTTCCCAAGATGGACCTGAGGTTCCTACCACACTCAACTTAGCTTTTGTCTTTTCCCACTGTCCAGTACTTTCTCTGCATTAAAAATTTTTTTTCCAAATAAACTTTTGAAATAAAACAAGACCTGGGTTTGAATCCTGGCTCTGGCACTTAAACAGTAAGTGATTGTGAAAATCACATAAATGCTCTGATTTTTAGTTTCTCTCTATATAAAATGGGCATGCTGGACATTCTACTTCCTCACCCTTTCATCAAGTGATGGGATCAAAATATCACCATTGTGAGCTCAGATTATGATTTTATTTTTTATTCAAACAAGTTTTATTTTGTTGCATATAGAATTGAATGAGCCAGGTTTAAGCCACAGATCAGCAACCTTTAGAGGCTGATGTTACCCTGGTAAACTAATTTGTTACTATCCACATCTGTCACGTGACACCTAAGTAATATTTTTGCAAAGAAATTAATCCATTCAAGTTTTCATAGTGAATTACATGCATTTTCTTTTAGGATTTTTTTTCCAGAATTTTACAGTGAAGTTGGTGACCCACTGAGTTGCTTGTTGTCAAACCATGATTAAGAACTATAAAGCTAGACTCTTCACATTCCATCATTCATTTGTCAAAGATTAATTAAGCACTTACTATGTGCCAACACTATGCAAGGTGCCAGGGCTGCATAGTTGAGTAAGACACAATTTCTGTTCTCAAGGAGCCTATAATTTGGCAGGAGAAACAAATAGGCAATCCAACAGTGACAATATAGAGTGATAAAATCTGTGAGAGTGGAAAGTACAGGTGGCAGAAGAACTCCAGTAGGCCATTAAACAGTACTTGGTGCCCTGAAGAGTTGCTATGTTTCCCCTCATACATAGAGGTGACACTTAGAGCCTTGTATCTGCTAGTTAGTTTTCACAGAGCTAACCACACACTCTCTCTTGGTGACCCCAGTGACCAATGGCACAAAACTTTGGCTGGCCAGAGTTCAGGGGTCAATCAATGGCTGTGGAAGAAAGCAGAGCTAATTGGCCCACAAGGGCTTCAAATTGGCGAGCATGGCCTTGTTAGCCCTGTGCTTGCTCCTCCCTTCTACATGCTCTGGCTACCAACTCAGCTTCCCAAAGAGGCCTTTAGAATCCAGGTATATTTGGTCAGGTTTTTGCTCTCGGAATCATAAGCATCCCCAAGAGTATTCTTCACCCTTGATTTTTAGAAGAGGAAATCAAGTCACAAAGAAAATTGGATTGAAGTGAAATTGCTAACAGTTTCATAAGGAGTTTCTAGCTTCTTTGATGAGTTTTACATCTTCATGTGATCTGTGCACCACGAGGGTGGGTAATAGACTACTTCTACCAACACTTGACCTTTTAAGCTGTGGAGGGTTGCTCATTGCAAATTGTAACATTAGTTCTGAAAATGAGCCTTTCAAACACAGATTGGGAAAAAGTTTCCTGATCATCTCTTTGTTTCATCTTCATGCCTCCTCCAAGTATAAACCATTCTGTACCACCAAAATATCAAGTTTTCTCCCCAGCACTCCCCAGTCCTTAACAAGCTGTTGATGTTCCAAGAAATGTCTTTTCTTATGAAAAACACGTCATGGCAGCTAAACAGCTGGAGTCCTCTGACAGCCAATCAGCCAGGCCTTGGGGTATAAGTGTGATGAGCAACTCAGCTAGAAAATGTCTATTCTCTAGCTGAGCAAATGTCATCTCCACCAGGAAGCTGCAAAAAGGATGGCGAGAGACTGCACTCAAGTGTCTGTGAGGCTGAAAAAAAAACTATAAATACAAATATGCTGCAATATGGGAGTGCCTGATTCAAGGGTAAATATATGAATGCATCTCTCTTTAGAATGTTCAGAAGCACAACTTACATACTCTGCACATTAAATGGAATAATTACGTCTTAATAGATTATTAACCTTAACAATATTAATTCATAGATTTTCCCAAGATAGACTCTTGCAAGAAATTCATAGCATTGTATAATTATACTGTCCTTTGTGCTTGAAGAAAATGGCTACCTACCACCAGCAGGATAAGACCACTGTGTTTGGCTCTTAATTGGAATTGGCTTACTCTAATCTTTGTATATACTTATTAAGATTATCAACAGTTTTCTGAGCAGAGGTTCCTAGGAAAGCTAAAAAAAAGGAAAAAGAGTGTGTGTGTGTGTGTGGTTAGATAAATATACATATATACTTGGAGAACTAATATTAAATTGCCAGAATTCTATTTTGCCATGTAAGAACACATATACACACAACTACCAACTACTGTTATTATTTTATTAAAGAAAAGGCAGTTTAAAAACAAGCAAGCAGAAAGGCCAGAGTATTAAAATAAAAACAACCATTTTAGTTGACTACATTACTACATTAAATTATATGACTAACCTAGTCTCTGTAAAGAAAAGATAAAAAAGAACTTAGACCAAAAAAAAAAAAAAAAAAGACAAAAACATAATTAAATTTAGTCTTTGTTATCTTTGTTTTTGTTTTTATTTCATCTCCAGCAGGGGGAAACTAAATCACAGCTGGCAAAGGTCCATGAGCTGGCATATGGGAACCACCTATTTTAAGTGTGAGCTGACTCCAGCTGTAAGAAATGGGCTAGAGACTAGCATTCTGAAACAGGTCCCTCACAAAGACTCATTCCAAATGTGGACTTTCTCTACTGACTAGAGCATGCCCTCTTATTATAGGATTTTGATAAGCTCTCTAAGCATTTCTTAAAAGATCTAGGTATGGCTCAGATTCTCTAGTCTGCTGACAGGATGATTAATGAGTTGTGAAAATCTGATTGGTCAGAAAAATTGTTAGTGTGTTACAAAATGAAGCTACTCCACTTCTATCTTGGAAGAGTCAGTCAGTAATGGTAAGTTTCCTAAAATTAAACTCTTTGCCCAAATTTCTATTGAAATAATTTAACATTTAACCAGCTGACCATTACCATACTGCATTAAGTAATCAAACTTTCTGTATGGCTTTGACTACTCTCTTTCCATTAGTTGATTCTTTTTGACTTTATGTCTCTTTGACCATTTTTAATTATTTTATCATTTTGGCTATCATGCTGGATTCCCATTATTTTTTTGACACTGTGGTCAGGATATTAGAAATTGTATGCTGTTAAAAAAACAAAATTCAATGGAATAAATTTGAAGATCTAATTGTCTTTATTAAGCAATTCATGAGTCAGGCAGCATCCCATCTAGTGAATAGAGGGAGCTCTGAGGAGTTGTACAAAATAGATTTTTATAGAAGGAGGGTGGGGCAAGGAATTTATTAGCAAAACAAAAGATTGTTTCAGGCAAGGCCACTTTTCCATAAAAGGAAGTGCAGGAGTCTTTTCATACAGATTACCTCATCATCCTTTGAGGGGGAGGAGAAGGGAGAAGGCCCATGTGACAGATTCCTTCCTTGGTGCTGATCAGAAAATTCCTAACTGATTCAGACTATATTTCTGGGGGAGATCAAACTTATAGGTAGGTTAGGTATTAAGCTGTAGTTTGGTGACTTGGTCTAGCATAAGTGACTCCATCTTGGGCCTGTGGACTTCTTTTCAACAATGCTGTCCTCTTTATGACCTTACCATTTTCATCCTGGCACATTCTCACACCACATGGTTCATACCTGTCCTAGCTTCCTTTCTCATGCAGACTTTTGGTATTTGTACATATTACCTTCTGGCTATTTCTTATGCTGTTACAATTCTGACATCTTTTCCACTTTACATTTTTTTCCCTCATATCTCTCACTGTTCTTGCTTCTTTGTTTCATAGCAACATGTATATGTAGTTCTGAACTATAAATGCAATTCAGTTAACATATATTTAGATTCACTGTTTGGAAGGCACTGTGTTTGGCTCTGTGGAGGATCCAGAGATAAGTGTGGCCCAATTTCTGCCTCTAAGGAACTTATGGTTGAATAGAAGGTGAAGATAAATATTTATCCCAATATCCACTAATAGCTAGACCATAACAGTTTCTCAAAGGAGAAATATAATGAAGAAGAGATTGTATCTAGCTAGATGATTAGGAAAGGTTCAGAGAGAAGGGACTATTTGAGATGGAACTTGAAGGTGTATAGGATTTTGATAGGAAGAGATGGAATTGGGAGAAGAGCATGAGCAGAGAGTTGGAATGATTCTCCTTGATGGACCATACCTAGAGAATTTGGAGCACAGACATTACCATTTGTCTGACTAAAGCAAAATGTAAGTGCTATGGCAAAGATAAAAGAATAAAAATGACTAATTTAAAGGCTTTATTGATTTAAAATCAGCAAATTATGATAATTGGTTTAATACAAGTATTTTTAATTGTGTTGAGTAGTGAGTTGAATACATTAATTAAAAAACATGGAGTTAATTGAGTTCACATCTATTAGCTATGAAGTCTTCAGCAGTTTATTTAGCAGAGCTATGCCTCAGTTCCCTTGCCTGTAGACAATGAGATAATGGTTAAACAGTGCCTGACATATAGTAAGCACACAATAAATTGTTGCCATTATTACTTAAAAACAGTCAGCTTATGGGTTGAGTTTCAGTTTCTCTCTTGAGGTATCTCTGCACATAGGGAGAGACTATCTACTAATTTGCAGACTAACCACTCTAGATCTATGCCTGCGACCTCTGCATATTGCCATGATCTGGAAGTCTTGTACTAGGTAGAACTTACACTTGAAAGATTACCAGGAAGAAAGAACAAATAATGTATATTCCAAATCATATGTAGCCTGTTAGAGAAATTTGAGGCTTACCTGAAACACTAAAAGTCATTTTGCTTTAAGTAGACAATTTTCCAGATTTAGTCACAAGAGGCTCAGTACTGCTGCCACCTTTTCAAGCACAGGTGTGAGTCAGGCATGGGTATGTGATTTTCTAGTCTTTCAGCTGATACAAAGAAAGTCTGATTGCTTTTCTTGGCACCTAACAATAGGCAGCCAGTGGGTTCACTCACCACATGCTAGGAGGAAACATTGTTTTACTCCTGGGGTATGTTTAAATCAGGGAGGTTGTTTGGTGGAAGAGGGGTTGGAAGAAATTGCTGCTGCCAGTGGGTTTGCATTAGGAAGACCAGGTTTGTCAAACTTACATAAAGATCAACTACATTGTTGGGGTGTGTGGTATTTAAATGGGGTGTCTGATCGGATGGGGGCGCCAAATGTGGGGCAAGGATCCGGTGCAACCAGTGGTGTGAGCACTGTAAGGATTCATCTGAGGCAGAACAAAGGAGGTAGAAGTTTATTGAATACATAGCAGGGGAGTAAGGGAACAGGGCAGGATAGCAGAGAAGAGGCTGTCTGCTATGAGGCAGTGGGTTTGGAATACACTGCAGAGGAGTGGGCCGCCAGCAGGCCAGCAAAGAAGAGGATGGATGTCTGCAGTGAGGCAGTGGGTGGGGGCTGTTTTTAAAGGGGGAAGATGAGACAGTATGACAATATATGGAATTTTACCTTTTTTGGCAACTGTGCTTAGTTAAAAGTAGCCTGTTGGTTAGTTAGGGTCTAGTTTGTTGGGAGATTTTTGATTACTTATTCCATTTCTTTGCTGGTTATGGATCTGTTCAATTTTCTATTTTTTCCTATCTGAGTTTTGGTAGTTTATATGTTTCTAGGAATTTATCCATTTTTTCCAGATTGCCTAATTTGTTGGCATATAATTGTTCATAATTTTCTATTACACTTATAATTGCATCATAATATTCTCTTATAATGTTTGTATTTCCGTGGTGTTGGTTGTGATCGCTCCTCTTCCATTTGTGATTTTATTTATTTGGGTCCTTTCTCTTTTCTTTTTGATAAGTCTGGCTTGGGGTTTATCAATTTTGTTAAGTCTTTCAAAGAATCAGCCCCTGGTTTTATGGATCTTTTCTACTGTATTTTTTTTACTTCTATTTCAGTAATTTATGTTCTAATCTTTATTATTTTCCTTCTGTTGGTTTTAGGCTTTATTTGCTGTTTTTTTTCCAGCTCCTTTAGGTGTAAGTTTAGGTTTTGTATTTGATTTTTCTTCTTGAGGAAGGCCTGTATTGCTATATACTTCCTCTTGGGACCACCTTTGCAGTATCCCAAAGGTTTTGACTATCATTTTCTCATTTTCATTTGCTTCCATGTATTTTTTTCCATCTTAACTCTTTAGTAGGATGTTCTTTAACCTCTATGTATTTGTGGTATTTCCAAATTTTTTTTCTTGTGGTAGACTTCAAGTTTCATAGCATTGTGGTCTGAAAATGTGGATGGTATGATCTCAGTCTTTTTGTACTTGTTGAGGCCAGATTTGTGACCCAGTATGTGATATGTTCTGGAGAATGTTCCATGTATGCTCAAAAAAATGTGTATTCTGCTGCTTTAAGATGAAATACTCTGAATATATCTGTGAAGTCCATCTGGTCTAGTGTGTCACTCAAAGCTATTGTTGCCTTGTTCATCTTCTATTTAGATGATCTGTCCATTGCTATGAGTGTGGTGTTAAAGTCCCCTACTGTTATTGTATTTTTATCAATGAGTTTCTTTATGTTTCTTATTAATTGATTTATATTTTTGGCTGCTTCCAAGTTGGGGGCATAAATATTTACAATTGTTAGATCTTTGTGTTGGCTAGACACCTTTATTATGATCTAGTGCCCTTCTTCATCTCCTATTACAGTCTTGGTTGAAAAGGAAATAGTCAACAAAACTAAGAGGCAACCCATGAAATGGGAGAAGATATTTGCAAATGACATTACAGATAAAGGGCTGATATCCAAGTTCTATAAAGAACTTCTCAAACTCAACACCCAAAAAAACCAAATAATCCAGTCAAGAAATGGGAAGAAGACATGAACAGACACTTCTCCAAAGAAGACATACAAGTGACTAATGGACACATGAAAAAAATGTTCCACATCACTTGCCATCAGGGAAATACAAATCAAAACCACAATGAGATACAACCTTACAGTAGTCAGAATGGCAAAAATTAACAAGACAGGGAACAACAAATGTTGGTGAGGATGTGGAGAAAGGGGAATTCTCTTACACTATTGATGGGAATGCAAGCTGGTACAGCTACTCTGGAAAACAGTATGGAGGTTCCTCAAGATGTTAAAAATAGAACTACCCTATGACCCAGCAATTGCATTACTAGGTATTTACCCCAAAGATATAGATGTAGTGAGAAGAAGGGGCACCTACACCCCTGTGTTCTTAGCAGCAATGTTCACAATAGCCAAACCGTGGAAGGAGCCAAGATCCCCTTCAACAGATGAATGGATAAAGATGATGTGGTCTATATACACAATGGAATATTAGTCATCAGAAAGAGTGAATACCCAACTTTTGCATCGACATGGATGGAACTGGAGGGTATTATGCTAAGTGAAATAAGTCAAGCAAAAAAAGACAATTATCATATGGTTTCACTCATATGTGGAACATAAGGAATAGCATGGAGGACCAAAAGGGAAGAGAGGAAAAAATGAAGGGGGAGAAATCAGAGAGGGAGATCAACCATGAGAGACTATGGACCCTGGGAAACAAACTGAGCATTTCCGAGGGGAGGAGGTAATAGGGTGATGGGTATCAAGGAGGGCACGTGCTGTGAAGAGTCCTGGATGTCATACATAACTAATGAATCATTGAACACTACATCAAAAACTAAATATGTACTTACATAGTGGCTAACTGAACATAATAAAAAAAACCAAAAACAAAATAACATCTAGTTTGTCTAATATAAGTATGGCTCTTCCAGCTTTCTTTTGATATCCATTATCATTATAGATGGTTCTCCACCCATCCCTTTCAATCTGGAAGTGTCTTTCAGTCTAAAACGAGTCTCTTGAAAGGAGCATATTGATAGGTCTTGTTCTCTTTTTTTTTTTTTTTTAAATCCTTTTGGATTCCCTATGTCTTTTGATTGGAACATTTAGTCTATTTACATTCAGAGTGATTATTGATAGATATGAATTTAGTGCCATTGTATTACCTGTAAAATCTATGTTCCTATAGATTGTCTCTTCTCCTTTCTACACTTTGTTGCTTTTGATATCTCTTTCCTTCTCAAAGGGCCCCCTTTAATATTTCTTGCAGAGCTGGTTTAGTGTTCACAAACTCCTTTAGTTTTTGCTTTTTTGGAAACTCTTTATCTCTTCTATTCTGAATGACAGCCTTGCTGGATATAGTATTCTTGGCTGCATATTTTTTCCCATTCAGCAGGTTGAGTACCTCATGCCACTTACTGCTGGCTTACCATGTTTCTGTGGACAGGACTCCTGCTAACTTTATGTGTCTACCCTTGTAGATTAAAGACCTTTTGGCCCTAGTTGCTTTCAGAATTCTTTCTATCTCTTTGTATTTTGGAAGTTTCACTATGATATATCTTGGTGATGACCTGTTCTTGATATTGAGGAAAGTTCTTTGTGCCTCTTGGTCTTGAATGCCTGCTTCCTTTCCCAGATTAGGGAAGTTTTTAGCTATAATTTGTTCAAGTAAACCTTCTGCCCCTTTTTCCCACTCTTCTTCTTCTAGGACTCCTATGATATGGATATTATTGCATTTCATGGAATCACTGAGTTCTCTAAGTATATATTCATGATCCAATAGTTTCCTTTCTCTCTTCAGTTTCATTATTTTCCATAATTTTATCTTCTTTATCACTGATTCATTCCCCTGCTTCTTCCATCCTTGTTGTGACTACATCCAGCCAAGTTCATATCTCAGTTATAGAATTTTTTTTTGGCTGGACTGGTTTTCAGGTCTTTTATCTCTGCAGCCAGGGTCTCTCTGGTATCTTCTATGCTCCTTTCAATCCCAGTGAGTATTCTCATGACTGTTCTACATTCTTGTGCAGACATATTGCTTCTATCTGTTTTAAGGAAATCCCTGCAGAGTTCCTCCTTGCTTGCAGTGGGGAATATTTGGATCTTTAACTAGGTATACTTTGATTTGTTTGTGAAGATAAGCCTGATTTAAAAAAAAAAGTCCTGATCTGAGAAAAAAGAAAAGAAAAAGGAACAAGAAAGCAAACAGACAAACAAAAAGTATAAACCTGATTCTAAAGAAAAGAAGCAAAAAAGGAGGGGGGCGGGGAAGCCTGATCCAAAAAATGAGAAAAGGAAACAAACAAGCCAACAAATGAACAAAAAAAAAAAACTGTAAGCCTGATGCCAAAGTAAAATAAAAAATATACAAAATTTTAAAAAGTGAAAAAACTAAAGAAAACCTGGTCATATTTCCACCAGACCTGAATTAAAGCTGACGTTTTGGGGCACTACATGATCTGTAGCCTTGATGCATGTGGAGGGCCTATATTGGTTTTCTAAGGGAGAGAGGCCCACTGTACTGGCTCATAGTCGGACTTGCCCTGATAAATATGCCCCTGCCAGACGCTAGGGGGTGGGGTTTGGTGTAAGCAACTCTAACCTCCACTGGAAGCACTGTATTTCACTCTGAAATCCAACAGACTTGGTCAGCAGGGGGTAGAAGATGGTGTCACCATGCCCTCTCCTTCCCAGGGATGGGAACTTGCAGCTGCTACTGTCCAGGAGGCCCTCACAGAAAAATGAACAGTCTCCTTTTCTGTGTCCTAGGCTTTCATCAAATCCCTGCCTTCAACCTGTCTATGCCCAGTTGTGAGCATACCCAGGGCCACAGTTCACCTGTAGTTTATCTCTAGACAGCTTCAAGGATTCAAAACAAATCTTAAAGTACCTGGCCAGGCATGTACCCACTCCCTTTACCTGGAGGAGAGCCTTGTAGCTCTCCTTGTAGCCCAGCACCTTTCTGTCCCAGAAAAACAGTAGCAATTCTGTGTAAGTGCCTGGAGTCTATGTTGAAGCACAGCAAAAAGCTGCAACTAGGTTATCTGCCTTCTGCATATGCCTCTGTTCCTCTGCTGTTGAATGGCCATTCAATGCTACCTGGTGGGTCTTTTGTCCTTGAAGATGCAATATGCCCTTTTCCAAATGTACTTCCATGGGCGAACCTTCTCTCCTCATGCAACCCAGGGGAATCCCCACAATATAACACCTTGTGTGAGCCCTATTCACGACTCTGCTACTCTCTCCTACTTTTCCTTCTCTCCCTGACTTCTCTTTGGGAAAAGGGCTCCTACTCCTCTACAGTACGTGGCTTTTTTCTCTCCCAATTCACAATTCACATCTCTGAACCTTGCATCTGCCACATTTCCTCCCTCCAGTTGTGAAGATTGTTTTCTTAATCCCCAGATTGATTTCCTAGTTGTTTAAAAAGATTTGTTGTTGATCTAGCTGTGTTCGAGGGACAAGGCAAGCCCAGTGTCCCCTCAGTATTCTGCCATCTTAACTCCTCCTAAAAATTCACTTTATAATCCTGTTTGCTTCCAGTATTGAATTTCTACAAGAGACCAGTCATTGCAATAGGCACTGCAGAGGAAAGGATATTATCTGTCCTCAAGGATATTCCCTTCTGGGAAGTGGTAACAGAGCCATGAAGAATTAAAGCATGGTCACCAAGCTGGGGTTATTGGGGATTTTGTTTTTTTTATCTCTGTGGTCACATGTGTCTCCAAGGGCTTGCATGACAAATAGTAAGAGGTCAAAATAGTTTTTGACTTTACAACAGTAAGAGGTAAAATTTACACAACTCTGCTGGAATCCAGATAGTGAACAAGGTCCAGCCACTGAGATAAGTCATAGCATCCAGTCTTTTCTGCATTGAAGGCTCACTTCTCTGATGAATGAACTATGAATCTCTCTCTCTCTCTCTCTCTCTCACACACACACACACACACACACACACAACCACACACCCACACACCCACACACCAGTCTTCTGGGCATTTCTCTACCTTGTGAGGATCTCTGCTTAGCTGAAATCTTTAAGAACCATCTCGTATACTGTTAGAGCCTGGGTGCATTGGTTGCAACAGCTCTAGGACCCATAAATCCCTCTGGCTGCCACTTTTACTTAAGACCAGACATGATCAATGTCTTCCTTAAGAAAGATAGAAAATCTGGAAACAAAGCTACAGTTAATTCTATTCCGTTCAGTAGTTAAAGGTGGCTTCTGTGAGTCAGGAAAGAGGTAACATGGGGAAAGAAATAATAAGCTAGAGATGCCATTAGCTGAGGCAATGGTTTTGAGAAATCCATTTTCTTGGCCAGCTAAGCCAGTTTTTAGTATTGAAATAAGAATCTTGAGTTATTTTGCACAGGTTGGGATACTGAGGAACACTTCTTCTCTTTTCATTCCAAGTGTCTGAAAGAATACTGTCAGCTTACTTTATATTTTTAACTTTATTTTTTGGTTTTTATTCTTTCTGTAATATACAAACCAACCATAGGCAAAATTAAGGTCAGAAGAAATTGTCTTTGATATTCCCTCATCTTCACGGGTTTCCTACACTACTTCTTTTTATCCCCTTAATGGTTTGTCCCTTTCCTTTCCAGCCCTTCCCAGATTGTCTGAGCCTGCATCCTTTCTTCTGTCCCACTGCTGTTAAATCTTGCTCCAGGAAAGCATGGAAAACTCCTTCATTAAGGCAAAATGACTGATGGCAGTTCCAAGAGCCACTGTGTAGAAAGTGACCTGACTCCATTTAAGGAATAAGTATCTATATGACATCTTTGACATCTGGCCCCATTTGGTAAAAGCAAGTGTGAGATGGGATGGGGGAATTTTGTTTCCTTCTTAATGTACTCTGAATTTGAATCTCTATGAGCCAATGATCTCTTTTTGCTCAGTACAGTGGTGAAGAACATAGGCTCTGAAATCAGACTGACCTGGTTTATATCCCAGTTAGTCATTTAATAGTTGGATGTCCTTAAACGAGTTTTGTAACCTATGTTCCTTAATTTCCTTATCTGTAACATGTGGGTGAAAATACCTAGTAACGGGGTTGTTTTAAGGATTGAGTAATAGAGGTAAGGTTCTTGGCAAGGGTGTTAGCATATAGAGTGACCATCTAAGTATTTAGTATTATAAATACATCTTTCTTCATGTCACTCCTCTTCTCAGAAAACTTCTATGATTTCCTACTGCCTAGAGAATCAAGTCCTAGACTCTTATCTTATCATTTGCAACTCTATAAGATTGGGCAGTAAGTTAAAATACTCTAAGAATGTTTTGGACATTCTCTGTCCATCAATTCTTTGAACTACAGAGTCAGACTCAATTAAAAGAAGGAGAAGGCCTTTCCTGGAGAGCAGCGAGCTGTGTATAAATGTAGGTAAAGGCAGTCCTATTTCATAAAATAATATACAGAAATCTAAAATAAGTCCTTTTCATTTGGGGCTACACAGGAAGATTGTGAAAGCATGCAGAGGAGCACTGGTAATCCATGAATGGGTAACAGGTTCTTTTTACAATTAAGAAACTGATGCCCAAAGAAAATAAAGCACATAGCTTGACCATAGAGACCTTGAACTAGGACCCTGTAGTCCTTTCAGTTTGGTGGACTTTTAGGCCAGCTTTTATTTACTGTACAATTCTGCTTCCTATTTTCTAGGGTAGGATAGATGTGGAGCTGAATCAAAGCTCATTTTCAGACATTAACAAATTAATTGTAATTAATTTCTCAGAGCTGCTTGCAATCCCATGTGATATCCTAAGGAAAGGGGTCACTTAAACAGATAAATGTAGGTGAGAGACATGAGATACTGCAGGGAGGGTAACACCAGATGGTTCACAGCAATGGCAGGCAGCATGAGGGCACTGGGCATCTGGAGAGCAAAGAGCCGGAAGAGGAATGAAGGCATGCTCCAAGCAAGATAGTTTTTTGCCTTTCAGGTGTACTTCATTTGCCTTTGGAGCAGTGGCAAGGATGGGAAGTATAATGATGTTTAAGATTTAGGGTTGACTTGAAATCTGCTGAATTGAGGTCACCTATTCTTGACCTTCATTCTTTGACTGATGCTGAATTTAGCATTCAGACAAATTACTCTTTGCAGTTAAAATCTCCATAGATGAGTCCTTTTGTAAGCTATGCTTAGTATGCTAATGAATCATGCTTGTCTATGAGTTTATTATTGAAGGGCTGATAAATAAGAGTCTATCAAAAATCATTTATATCTCCAGCTTGTCTCTAAAATTGTCATTGGTGAATGTGTACTGATGTTCAGAGTCCCCATTATGTCACCTTAGTAGAAGAGCTTGACCTGGGCCCCAAATATTGGCTATGGTTTCCTTGTCCTTGGGAAACTTGCCATTCCTAAATTTTATGGAACTTAATTGGGTAAAAATTCTTAAACTCATGTTAGATGGCCAAGAGAACATTTCCTGATCTCCATGTACCCAGAAAACCAAATTGGTAAGGCAGCTTCAGTGTATTGGCAAGAACACTTGACACTGACTAGCTGTGTGGTCTTGGTCATGTCATGCATGCCTCTAGAGTTTGATTTCCCTTCTGTGATACAGGGAATAATTTTCTTATCTTACCTTACATGAAGTGGAGCCCCTTGCTTCTCCTGTTACTAACAAATACATATTTTGAATTACAGAACAGCTTCTTTTTAATATAATTTAAGGATGTTACTATCTATTGCGCTCTCTAAGCCTTTCCCACACCTATTTATGAGGCTGTCTTTTTTTTTTAAACTTCTTTGTTAATCACAGCAGATATCTCTGTCATTTGGAGACCCACTCTGTATTAATGTATATGGATTGGACTCTTCCTAATTGTTCTCTGAACACCTCCCAATTTTCAGAAGGGTAATTGATTTCCATCAACTTCTTTAGTGCACTCTCTACACTCTTGAAGCCTGTTATTTTCAAGTTCAATATTTGTATGCTTGTACCCTCAGGAGTGCTTCAGTTGGATCCCATTATAATCCTAGAATTCTAACCAGTCACTAACTTGGAGTGTATTTATCATTAAACTAATTTATTTTCTTAGTATGGCTAAGCCTTGATTTAGAGCATAATCCATATATGGAATCTAAATTTTCTAAAAAGTCAAATTATAAAAGTACTCTTAAAT
Source organism: Nasua narica (assembly GCA_028533885.1). Classification (NCBI taxonomy): domain Eukaryota; kingdom Metazoa; phylum Chordata; class Mammalia; order Carnivora; family Procyonidae; genus Nasua; species Nasua narica. The sequence goes on along the minus strand of CM052801.1, from coordinate 83,768,631 downwards.
TTAAAATATAAAAAAGTTATTTGGCTTTAGTGAAGAGTGTATAGAAATGTTTCCTATGCCTTTAGGTGTATAGGAGTCTGGGGCAAAGAAACTAAAAGTCAGATGTCAGGTGTTTATTGTGGGCAATTAGTCAAAAAGAAGACTCAGAAATGAGAGAAACTCATTGGGGCAATAATAATTTCATTTACAAAATTTGGTTTTAGCCTAACTTCTAGAAATGCAGAGAATAAATATATTTGGATGCACTTCCACGTAATAGCTAGCCTTTTCTGATTCTGAAACTTTTCCCATATGATATATATATGATATGATATATGATATATATTGCTCAAGTCCATGTTTAAAGATCTATGGTGACTTACTATTTTTCTACAGAATTTGGAGTGATTAATTTTACCCTACACTAGATATTCTGTCATTAGTTCTGACTCTGAGAGACAGAAGTTTCTTTTTATTTATTTGTCAGAAAGAGAGAAAGAGAACAAGAAGGGGGAGAAGCAGGCAGAGGAAGAAGCAGGCTCCCCACTGAGCAAGGAGCCCAATGGAGGACTTGATTCCAGGTCCCTGAATCATAACCTGAGTCAAAGGCAGATGCTTATGTCACTGAGCCACCCAGGCATCCGAGAGCTCAAAGCTTCTTATCAGATTTTTTTGGGAGGAATACCTAAATCTAGAATAGACCCTTTCATCACTATTTTGTACTAGAATTAACCTCATTGAGGTTCTTATTGCTATTCTTTGAGATTCTTATTTTCATTCTTAAGCTGGACTATTGCAAAAACCTAACTGAACTCCCTGTTTCTTTTTTCTCTCCACTTCAACGCAACACACACTATTGCCAGATTAATTTTCCCCAAACATTGTATATTCCCTTATTAGATCTTCAATGGCTACCTGTTACCATTGACTGGAATGCCATATCCCATAATCTAACTTTTGAACTTACCTTTCCAATTCTATTTGTTGTTACAACTTCATATAATGTGTGCTCCAGCCAACAGAACTATTGTGATTCCTTGAATACTCCATGCACATTCACACATACCCCTGTGTCTATTTATGCTGTTCTTTCAGACAGTATCTCTTTCTCACCATCTCCCTGTATCTGCATTTTATGTGTCTGCATTTGTTAGGTAAACATAGGACTTTTGTTGGGAAAGAGAGACAACAAAGTAGAATGGCTTTAAAAATTCAGAAGTTCATTTTTCTTGAATGTGACAGTTCTGTCATGTTTCAGAATGGCAGTGGTTCTGCTTTGCATGGCCATTCAAGAACAGCCTTTTTATAAAATTTCAGTTGAACAAGTTATTGCTCTACCATCCCTTAGGGTGCAGTCCTCCCCTGAGTGGTCAAGACTGGCCCACCTCATCCAGGTTCCCACTGGAGAAAGAGGAAGGAGTGCATAAAACAGGTTTATTCTCTTAAGGTTTATACCTGGAAGAGGCACATGCCAACTTTTCATATTCCATTGGCAATAAATCAGTCACACAAAACTGCAATGGAGGCTAGGCATTATAATCTAGCCACATGTATGGAGGAAGTGGAGGGCAAATTTTGGTGGCCAGCTCCAAGTTTATGCACACTGTTGAAATCTGCTTCATTAGCCATTTTCTTTCTTTCAGGCCTTTCCTGAGCCCCTAAGCTGAAAGTGATTTCTCCTTCCTCTGAACTACTCTAGTTCAGGGTTTCTCCACTTGTGATGTGTCTAAGAATCACTTGTGGTTTTGTTAAACTACAGTCTTAATCAGTTGGTCAGGGGCTAGGTCTGCAATTCTGCATCTCTATCAAGCTCCTCAGTGATACCCCTACAGTGGTCTGCAGAACATACCGTGAGTACGGATGTTCAAACCCATTTTCTGTTCCTCTCTTGTGGGATATAACTTTTCCTCCTTCATAGTGGTTATTCACGTGCATATCTCAACCTCCTTAATAGACCATTAACTCTCGTAGCAGACTCTGGATTTCCTTGGCATTTTGTTTTTCTCACCCTGCCTCTCTCCAGCACCAAGGATGGTCTTGTACACTTAGAAATACTTAATAAATATTTGAAAAATTGATAGGCAGTATAAACTAATTTAGAATGTTGAGCATAAGCTTTTTTAAAGTCTTTATTTAAATTCCAGTTAACATAGTGTAATATTAGTTTCAGGTGTACAATATAGTGATTCAGCACTTCTCTATACCTGGTGCTCATCATGACAAGGAGCATAAACTTTTGAAAGGCACCATTACTTATGCCAGGTTTTGGACTATGCTTAGTACAATCACTTGTTTGAAAATGGTTTGTTGGAAAATCCATTCCTACATAGCCCAAACTAAAGGACAGTCTGCCCGATAGCTGAACTAAGTGTAATTCGGCCAATGGAAACCACATTTTATCAAAGACTTTCCCCCCATGGGCCATGACCGTTTCAAAGGAAATGCTAATGCCTATGTTTGGAATTCATTTTCAGAGAGACTCTCTGTTTAATAAGAGTAATTTTGTGCCCACACAATTTTATGAGTCAGTTTGATAATTTTTGTTGAAGAGGTAGGTGGTTGGTTTTTTTTTTCACCCCACCTGGAAGCACTCAATGATCTTCCATTTGAAAAGTATCAAGTCAGGTTCCAATTAAAGCTGAATGAGGAGGACTCTTCTCAGCTTGGCCCTATTTTAGCCTGTTCTTTTCTCAGTCCTGACATATGTTCTGGACCTTGAGGGTTAGAGTGGAAGAAGGGAGAGGAGATGAAGTGGGCTGGGGTTGAAAACAGACACTACTTTGTAATCTAGTTTGATTCACATGGAGCAAAGCAGACCTCAGGCCTCCTGCCTCACTCCTCTAGCCTGCATAACGAAACCTCTAATTGGAACTATTTTCTACTTGGAAATTGTCATAAATGAGACAGGGCTGAAGTTTCTCTTTTAGTCTCTGTATGGAAAAAACTTTCCCAAGTAAATGAATCATGTTACCAAGATTTTAGAGATTCTTAGCCTAGGTGAAGAAATAAGTTTTAGTCTCTATTAGCCCCCTCAACTAAGTCACAAACCACAGAACTTCAGAGTGGCATCCTTACTTCTCACCTACAGGCTCTCTCCTTGGTAGTACCTTGTTAGCCCTTAACTCCATGATTAGCCTTTGGAATTGAGAAAAGGATATTCAGACATGATACTAATTTATACTGACTGCTTCCTTTCCTTACTGTGACTATGTAAGGGTTTACAGTATTATCAGTGCAGTGTGTCCTAATAAGTTGTTATTGCACATATTACTGTACGTGACTTTGTAAGTATTCTACATGTTTTTGGTCTTCCCACTCCCTTGGTAAGAACTTATAGCTTCACAATTCAAGATTGAAAATGTTCCCAGTGGGGTTGGGACTCAAACCAGGCCACTAGGGAGCACAATTTAAGGAGGTACTCACTCAAACACACTGACCTTCTACTTGTATGACCCTGAGAGTGATAGTCTTCTTAAATTTTGTGCCCCAGGGGACTGGCTTGCCTTATCTTAGTCCAGGTTCTGATTTTCAAGGCAGAAAGCCTAAAGTACTGGTTTCCGAGATCATTTGGATAACAGACCTTTAAACCCTCCTATCCCCTTTCTTTTTGGTTAATGCAGAGATTCGACAAAGGCAGATGGGAGAAAATAAAAATGAAATTCAGCAATCATGATTTTATTCATCATATGGATGTAAGACTATCATTCTGCTCATTTGCCCTCTATGCTAAAGCTAAACAAAGTCTTGACATAGATTTTATAATGAGCACACATCCATTATTGGCTTTGGGAATTTCTTTGATTTAAATCTTGACATTGCTCCTTAGTCTCAGAGCCCCCTGAATTTTCAGACCACCAATGGCACATCTAAATGCAGACAAACACATCATTCCTATCCACTGCCTAACTATACCCACATGCAAGGAACATGTGGACACCACGTAATTAGCTATGATATGCATTTTGGCATATGTTGGAAGTTAAAGCCACTTCCTTAGAGGAACTCAAACTCTGAATTTATCTTTATTAAGGCCTTGTCTAAATGATAAATATACACTGCCTCCTTGATATCTACTGCCTGGAAATAAATCACTTTAGGATTGATTTGTTAACAGCTTTCTTCACTCTAAGGGTCTTCCTGCCCCAGAGGTCACACTGTCCTTCTTCACAAATGCTGATAACCAAACAAAACACTAAGCTGATCATAGTGAACAAAGAAGGAAACCTGGGGCAAGGGTAAGCAATTCCCTTTGCACAGCCCAGAAAAAACAAACAAACAAACAAACAAACAAACAAACAAAACAGCTTTACAAGACACAGTATCATATTCTAGAAATCTATCCCCCTCCCCAGCCAAACCACTGGTGAGTGAGTTAACAAATGGGATGTATTCTTTTTTCTTTTCTTTTCTTTTTTTCTTTTTTGCAATGTACTGTGGACTCTGATACTGGAGTCAGGAATTACAAACTCCTCCAGGAATCCACCAAGTAGTATAAATAATTAAAACTGGCTGGATTATGAGGCATCCAAGAGTGGTGGGGACTTCAGGGAAACAGAATGCATTTCTCATCTACTCCAGCCTCCTTTTGCCATGTGGGAACATGGGCCAAATCTTATTAGATCTTCTGATTCTTCAAGAGGAGGCAACTTGATTTTTTTCTAACATGATAGTTCCCATTTTTTAATTCAAATTCAATTAGTCAACGTATAGTAGTATATCATTATTTTTGATATATTCAACTAATGAATCATTGAACATTATAACACCCAGTGCTCATCATATCATGTGCCCTCTTCAATTCCCATTACCCAGTTACCCCATCCACCCACCCACCTCCCTTTCCACAACCCTCAGTTTGTTTCCTTCTCTGATTTCTTCCCAGGTTTCCCTCCCTTCCCCTGTTGTCCTCTGCACTATTCCTTATGTTCCACATATGAGTGAAGCCGTATGATAATTGTCTCTCTGACTTATTTCACTTAGCATAATACCATAATATCCATCCACCTGGATGTAAATGGTAGATATTAATCATTTCTGATGGCTGAGTAATATTCCATTGTATATGTGAACCACATCTTTATGCATTCATCTGTTGAAGGACATCTGGGCTCCTTCCACAGTTTGGCTATTGTGGATATTTCTGCTATGAACATTGGGGTGCAGGTGCCCCTTCTTTTAACTACATCTGTGTCTTTGGGGTAAATACCCAGTAGTGCAATTGCTGGGTCATAATGTAGCTCTATTTTTAACATCCTGAGGAACCTCCATTCTGTTTTCCAGAGTGGCTGTACCAGCTTGCATTCCCACCAAAAGTCTAAGAGGGTTTCCCTTTCTCCACATCCTCTCCAACATTTGTTGTTTCCTGTCTTGTTAATTTTTGCCATTCTGACTGGTGTAAGGTGGTATCTCATTGTGGTTTTGATTTGTATTTCCCTAATCACAAGTGATGTGGAGCATTTTTTCATGTGTCCAATAGTAATTTGTATGTATTCTTTTTTTTCTCCCCAAATATGTTTATTTTAATTTTTCAGTGTTACAAGATTGATTGTTCATGCACCACACCCAGTGCTCCATGCAGTACGTGCCCTTCTCGATACCCACCACCAGGCTCACCCACCCCCCACCCCCTCCCCTCCAAAACCCTCAGTTTGTTGCTCAGAGTCCACAGTCTCTCCTGGTTCATCACCCCCTCCGATTTC
>CM052801.1:83698130-83762453 GCA_028533885.1 Nasua narica | reverse complement strand
GCTTGATTTATTTCACTCCGCATAATCTCTTCTAGTCCTGTCCATGTTGATACAAAAGTTGGATATTCATCCTTTCTGATGGAGGCATAATATTCCATTGTATAGATGTACCACATCTTCCTTATCCATTCATCTGTTGAAGGGCATTTTGGTTCTTTCCATAGTTTGGCTATTGTGGCCACGTACTGCATGGAGCACTGGGTGTGGTGCATGAACAATCAATCTTGTAACACTGAAAAATTAAAATAAACAAATTTGGGGAGAAAAAAAATAAGAAAGAGAAAACCAAAACAGAAACAAAAACAAAAACAAACTTGTATCTATGAAATATACAGGCTTGAGGGTATTACCAGGAGCTTAATATATTGATTTTCTCTGGCGTTGGGGGTTTAAAATTTTATGGGGACCCTGTGGTTATAGTCCTTTTGTTCTTTGGCTGGTCTTCTGGGGGAGGGGCCTGCCGTGTTGTTTTCCAGTCAGTCTTGCTTGGGTTGAGTCACCCTGCCCCCCAGTCAAGGGGCTGAGCTCTGTGCAAACGGGTTTCTCAGTCTTTTGCTCTCTGAAGGTTTTTGGCCTTTTGTAGCCTTTTCACCTTTTCAGGGAGTCCAAGCAATGAATCTGCCCAGAAGCACTCAGACCTCCGAGTTGCAGGAAGCCCGAGTCTCTGCTCCCCTCTGTGTGGTTCAGAACACACACTCCCCTCCGTGAAATTTCTGCTCACAGCGCAGCCTGTCCGAGGTGGCACGCGACCCCAGCCGCCATTCTGCGGCTCTCAAGCGCGGACTGGGAGGCCTGCGGCTGGCTGGCCAGGAAAGTCGCGACCCCAGCAGCCTTTCTGCAGCTCCACGGGGGGCGCCCGGGAGGTTAGGCCACTTGCCCGAGTTCTCTCCGCGGATGGCGGGGATTGCTCAGGCTCTGCAGAGAGCCACGAATGTAGCGGTGGCGGGCGCACACAGGGAAAAGCTGCTGCTCGTGGACCACCGCAGACTCTCTAAAGGCGCTTGCAGGTGCACGCCTGGCCCACAGGTTGTTGCAGAGAGCGGAAAGCTGCAGGTTCAGGAATTGCGGACTGGATCCCCCCACCCGTCTCACTTTGGGGCGCTCCTTCCTGGGAGAGTGGGTCCAAGCGCCAGTGCCCGCGACCACCCCCTTCCACTAGTTACTCCTCAGAACTTTTTGCCCTTTTTAAATGTTTTTAACGGACTCTACGTTAATGCTGGTCCCCCGCCACTGGGCACTTTCCTTTGGGGTATTACTGTCCTTGGTTAGCTTCTGGTGGCTCCCTCCCCCTTTTGTTTATCCTCCGATATCAGCTCGAGTGTTCCCACTTTGCTTTTACCTCTCCACTGCTGTCTTCTGCTCTTGGAGAGATCCCGGGGTTAGAAATCTTTCTCCTCAGGGTGATTTCATGGGTGTTCACCGTGTTCTGGTAGATTTCCAGCTCGCTTTTGGGGACCGGTTGCTGCAGGATCTCTTACTTCTCCACCATCTTGCCCCAAATCTGTCAATTTGTATGTATTCTTTGCAGAGATGTCTGTTCATGTCTCCTGCCCATTTCTGGACTGGATTATTTCTTTCGGATGTTGAGTTTGAAAAGTTCTTTATAGATCTTGGATATCAGCCCTTTATCTGTAATGTCATTTGCAAATATCTTCTCCCATTCTGTGGGTTTTCTTATAGTTTTGTTGATTGTTTCCTTTGCTGTGCAGAAGCTTTTTATCTTGATGAAGTCCCAATAGTTCATTTTTGCTTTTGTTTCCCTTGCCTTTAGAGATGTGTCTTGCAAAAAGTTGCTGAGGCCAAGGTCAAATAAGTTATTCCTCTAGGATTTGGATGGATTCCTAACTTACATTGAGGTCTTTCATCTATTTAGAGTTTATCTTTGTGTGTGGTGTAAGAAAATCGTCAAGTTTCATTCTTATGCACGTTGTTGTCTAATTTTCCCAGCACCATTTCTTGAAGAGACTCTCTTTTTTCCATTGGAGAGTCTTTCCTGCTTTGTTGAAGATTAGTTGACCATAGAGTTGAGGGTCCATTTCTGGAGACTCTACTCTGTTCCACTGATCCATGTGTCTGTTTCTGTGCCAGTACCATGCTGTCTTGAGGGTCGCAGCTTTGAAATATAGCTTGAAGTCAGGCACTGTGATGCTCTCAGTTTTGGTTTTCCATTTCAACATTACTTTGGCTATTCAGGGTCTTTTCTGTTTCCATACAAGCTTTAGTATTGTTTGTTCAAGGTCTGTGAAATATGTCAATGATATTTTGATAGGGATTACATTGAATATGTAGATTGCTCTGGGTAGCATAGAAATTTTAATAATATTTATTATTCCAGTCCATAAGCATGGGATATTTTCCCATTTCTTTGTGTCTTCCTCAATTTCTTTCATAAGTGTTCTATAGTTTCTAGAGTACAGATCCTTTACCTCTTTGGTTAGGTTTATTCCTAGGTATCTAATGGTTTTTGCTGCAATAGTGAATAGGATCGACTCCTTAGTTTCTCTTTCTTCAGTCACATTGATTGTGTATAGAAATGTAACTGATTGGGGCACCTGGGTGGCTCAGTCGTTAAGTGTCTGCCTTTGGCTCAGGTCATGATCTCAGAGTCCTGGGATCAAGCCCCACACTGGGCTCCCTACTCAGCGGGAAGCCTGGTTCTCCCTCTCCCCCTCACCTTGCTGGTGTTCCCTCTCTCACTGTCTCTCTCTCTGTCAAATAAATAAATAAAAACTTAAAAAAAAAAAGAAGTGCAACTGATTTCTATACATTGGTTTTTGTATCCTGCCACCTTGCTGAATTGCTGTATGAATTCTAGTAACTTGTGGTTGGAGTCTTTTGGGTTTTCCACATTAATTATCATGTCATTTGCGAGAAGAGAGTTTGCCTAGAGTTAGAGTTTTTCTACCTTTGCAATGTAAGATTTGAAATGGCCTCATGGCCTGTGGAAGTTGAAACACATCCCAAAGATTTTGGTTAACTTCCAGGGGAGCTTCATATACTTCCTTGGCACTCATATTGTCTCTGTCCCACACTATATTTACTTTGGTGTGAAACATAGCCTCTCTCTTAAACCATCTATGAGTTCAGTAGATTTTCCTCAGTGTGTATGTGGCCAGGGTAACGTTACCCTCCCCCTAGACCTGCTCTATCTCACTCTCCTTATGACCCTCCTGTCTCAGCTCCTCACCTCTCCCTCTCATGCTGTCCTGGCAACACCACATTCTTTACCTTTTATATTGACAGAGCAGCCTCCTCACACTTCTGTGGCCTTGTTGTCAATTAACACTCAGGTTGTTAGTATTGTGGGATCACCTCCATGGACCTGTACAAACTCATATTCTGTTAATTAACAAAAGTAATGCTGAAAAACCTGGTTTTCTAAAATTTTAGGTTGTCACAACTTTGCTGTTTGAAGTGTATCAGTAATATTGGAATAGTTCATTCTTTCCTAGAAGCAGCCTCGATTTCTAATAAAGTTGCAGAGCTTCAGATATGGAGATTTGGGACACACCATTCCCCACTTATCTTAATTCTGTAGTTTCCAAGGAGACAGGACCCTGGGTCTACTTCTCAGCCTAGGGCTGATATTTACCCACTTACACCACCCTGCTGTACTTTAAGACCATCACACTGTGGCTTCATTTACACTGTGCCTATACTCTTCTCTCCTGATCCAAAGTTTGGTAGTTTCCCCTTACCTGTGGTGATTTCTAGTTTCACTTTCCACAGTTTCAGTTACCCACTGCTGCTGTCAGTTGCAGTGAGGAAGCAGGTGTTCCTTCTGATGAATCAGCAGAAGGTCAATAGTAAACTAACGCTGTCACAATGCCTTCGTCACAATGCCTGCATCACTCACATTTCATCTCATTACTAGGCATTTTATCTCATTATCACAAGAAAGGTGAGTACAGTACAATAAGATATTTTGAGAGAGAGTGAGTGAGAGAGCTGCAGAGAGGGAGGTACCACATTCATATAACACTGTATACTGTTATAATTGTTCTTTGTTATTATTAGTCTCTTACTTTGCCCAATTTATAAATTAAACTTTATCATAAGTGTGTATGTGGAAAAACATAGTGTAAATAGGGTTTTGTACTATCTGTGGTTTTAGGCATCCACTGGGGGTCTTGGAATATATCCCCTGTAGATAAGGCGGGGAATACTGTAACACTGTCACTTCTGTTGTTTGATGAGTGGCCCATGGTTACTCTGGTATGCAGTGTCTCTTGCTGTAGCCAGTTAATTAACTTAACTTTGTCTGATTATAGGGGTATCCCTAGTGGTGTTTATCAGATGGGTTTTATCACTTTCTACTCCAAGCATTTATAAAATATTTGTCCCAATTCATAGAGTTTTCTCCCTATGAGGACCTTTCATTGTAAAATAACTTTCATGAAGGCAAGGAATTCTGTTTTCTTCACTACTGTAAGAATAGTACTTGGGACATGTTGAATGAATGAATGATGAATTCTGTTAACAGCTTTTAAATGATAAAATGAATCTTGGAACATTGAAAAAGTAAAATAAAAGTAATTGAAAACAATTCTAGCTGAAACAAAATATATCAAATCCAAGGAAAAAAAAAGTGATAAAATGATCTCTACATTCTTTTTTTTTTTTTAAGATTTTATTTATTTATTTATTTATTAGGAAAGAGAGAGAGTGAGAGAGAGAAGGTCAGAGTGAGAAGCGGACTCCCCATGGAGCCGGGAGCCCGATGTGGGACTCGATCCTGGGACTCCGGGATCATGACCTGAGCCGAAGGCAGTCGCTCAACCAACTGCGCCACCCAGGGGCCCTGATCTCTACATTCTTATACAGAAGAGTGTGGTACCTCGAACTCTATTTTGGATTCTAGAATCAAAGACCTGACATAGACCCGTCTTAGTCTATTCAGGTTCTTATAACAAAATATCATAGATGAGGTGACTTATAAGTAGCAGAAATATATTACTCAAAATTCTAGAGACTGAGAAATGTAAGTTTAGGGTCCTAGTGTGGTTGTATTCTGATGAACACCTACTTTTTTTTTTTTTAAAGATTTTATTTATTTATTTGACAGAGAGGAGAGAGATCACAAGTAGGCAGAGAGGCAGGCGGGGGTGGGGGTGGGGGAAGCAGGCTCCTCGCTGAGCAGAGAGCCCTATGCAGGGCTCAATCCCTGGGATCATGACCTGAGCCAAAGACAGGGGCTTTAACCCACTGAGCCACCCAGGCACTCCTAACACCTACTTCTTCATTGCTGACTATGATTTTTTCCTTGTACTCACACATGGCAGAAGGGGCAAAAGAGCTCTCTCAGGTCTCTTATAGGGGAACTAAATACCATTCATGAGGCTTCCTCCCCTAATTACTTAATTACCTCCCAAATGCCCCACCTCTTACTACTTTAGGGATTAAGTTTTCAACATAAGAACTTTTGGGGGGGATATATTCAGTCTATAGCAGACTCCCATTCCAACATTGAACTAACTCTATGATTTTGGGTAAATTATTTAACCTCTTTATGTCTTGATTGTTTTCAGCTGTAAAGTGAGGCCAATGTTACCTATCTTGGTGGTTGTGAAGATTAAATGAAGTGATTTATATGAAGGGCTTATCATGGAATATGGCACTGATAAATGCTCAGTAAACATCAGTGAATATTTTTCATTTTAATTCTCTTTGGCCTTCTTCTTTTCTGATGTTGGGGATTTACATATCTCTGGGCCTCTGCTACTCTTCAGCACTAAATTTCATTTTGCATTGTAGTGAAGTAACATGTGTGTCTTCTTTGTCTAGCTGTAAACTCTTAGAGGGCAAGGTCCATGTATTATTTATGCATGTATCATTTTAGACAAGTGTATCTGTATTTTGCCCGCACATAGTAGGCGCTCTATTTGTGGTTGGAAAGTTTGCCTGAAGAGGAAGACTTTAGTTAAGTGTGTGGAGCCAGGCCTGGTTATTGAATGCAGTGCACACATCAAGTGCTAGATGATTATGATACAGCATTAATTGCTTCTTTCCTGAGCAGTTTCAGAATGTAGCAACTAAAGAGGAAGGGCAGAGGCAATGAAGGAGCTTTTCTGAGTACTGTGTGCCCCTGCTGAGTGTGCATTTGAATGACCAAGAGAAAATGAGAGGGGCCAAGGAGATGGGTATAGATAAACTTGGTCATTTAATTCCCTATTTCTCAGGAATTGCCACTTGAGTTCAGCCTAGCAATTTGGAGCAGCAGGTGAATTATGTGTAGCTAATCTATAAGTAGAGACCATTGTGCTAGGCTGTGCTGGAGATTTGTTTTCCTGTTGACCAGGTGGCGATCTAAGACCCTTTTTGCCTTGTAGTCCTTCTGGGAGCTGATGCTATAGGCAGAGGAAGATGCACTTTCACTGTTGGACAGGCCGAGCTCTCAGTGGCTCTCCACTTGAGAGCATATTTATGGCAACTACTATCTCGGCCCTCTTATACCTATAGTCTAGTGCAGGGCTAAGAAAGGGGAACAAAAGCCAAGACCTAGAGGATAGTAATAGAGCAGGGTTTCTCCAGCATCCTTGTTCCTTACAGATTCACTCCTTTTGGCTTTTCCTCCCTTTTCTCAATGTCCTAATACAACCTCTTTAGTGTTCTCCAGGGGGTTATATTTAATGACTAAAATCCCTTTAAGCTTGTGATGTGCTAATAAACTGGATATCTAGGAGGGAAAAGCCCTGATATGTAATGTTTGCTGATTTCTATGGTATAAATATTCCCATCAAGGTGGATTTCAAACTACTAAATTGTAGTCACTAAATGTGGGGTTGGGAGATATGGATAATTGGCTATTGTAAACCAGTTTTTGGTGGGTCCAGCATCCTATTGCCTTCAGCTCTGATATTTTATGACTGTGTAGTCCTGACCCTTTTTCTCTCCATTCCCCATACAACACACATGCAATACCCACACAGCAGAATTAAACTATAAAGCTTCTTCTCATACTCAAAATTGGGGCAAAAGTATGAAAGCATTTTTTGCAGACTTAGTATACGTACTACCATGTCAAGGTTGTGTCAAGGATGGGTGCTGGTTGTTAATTTTTCATAGTAATTAGGGCACAAATAGCAGGAAAGACTGTGGTTTTGTAGTTATGTAAAACTCTCTGTGAATTGACAAGAACCTTTCTGAAAGGCAAGCTTTAGCTATGCTGATGGTAGGTCCCTTGAGCCATGTCTTATAATAGAGTTGTCTCTCCATTAGCTAAGGAAAAGCTGACAGGGAGCAGTAGTATCAAAATATAAACAAGTAGTACATTATTCACTCTTGTATTTCTCCTTTTTTCCCCATGCCTTCATAACATCCATCAAAAAAATGCCTCCACTCACTTTTTAGTATAGCAATTTCTGCTGCCAGCAGAAGCTTCTGCAAATTCAATGTGTTTATCCTAGCTTGGAAGACAAGGATGAATGAAAAGATTTGTGCTTGCTTGCAGTTGGCCCAGGTGGAGGAAGAAGACTGCTAGAGCTGAGTTTGGCCAGAACTGCTTAACATGTGTGAGGTTTGGTCCTATTTCCTTGAGTTTTCATAGGTATCTCCTGCCCATTCTCTAGCCTCTGCCCAGCTGCTTCACAAAAGTCCCTCCTTTCTTATCTCCATTTCCCAAGTTGAAGCTGTTGCTTAATAAGGCTCTAGTTACTCAGAGAAACTTAAGCAATGAAACAGGACTGTAGTGACTGCTGATGTATGTTTATCTGTATAGTTTTCCTCAGAGCAAAGGGACAGGAACCTGTGTATGCTGCTCAAAGTTTAACCACAGACTCTCCATAGGAAAAAAAAATGGGTGTGTGTGTATTTCTAATTTTACTGATATGAAGGATGGGTAGCACACAATTTAAAACATAGTAAAATATACATTACTCCTTACTTTAAATGTCACACAGCCAGTTCATTTCTCACAGAATGCTTTTTTGATTTTTGTTTAATTCTTGTATCTGTAGCTAACCTATGGTTGTGATTGATGAATGAATATAATCCTGTAAGAAGTGTTGGTTTATATTTTCATTTATGTTAATGAATAAGATGAAAGTAAAACAACACATATGGATTTCAGAACTTCATTTATTCATCAGTGTTGTGAGCAACTTTGTTGAATTGGATAATAGTTTTCAAATACCTGAAGAAAATGCCCTTCATTTTTTGTGTTAGTTACAATGTAATGGCTACAGATGCAATGCAAAAGTTTTATTTTTTAAATTTTTTTCTGTAATATTTATATTTTTAAAAGGCACAATTCAGTGATTTTTAGTATATTCACAGAACTGTGAAAACATCACTACATCAATTTTTAAGATATTTTCATCACCCTGGAAGATACTAGGTACCCTTTAGCAATCACTGCCCATTTCTTTCCAAACTCTCCAACTCTAGGTAGCCTGTAACCTGTAAGTTCTGTCTTTGGATTTCCCTATTCTGGCCATTTCATTTAACTAGGATGATATAATAGATGGTCTTTTATGACTGGCTTCTTTCGCTTAGCATAATGTTTTCAAGTTTAATCCATGTAGAACTTCATTTCTTTTCATGGCCAAATCATATTCCCTTATTTGGAATAATATTTCTAATATTATCATATTTTGTTTACCCATTCAGTTGATAGGCTTTTGAGTTGTTCTAGCTTTTCACTATCATGATTACTGCTGCTATGACCTTTTGTGTACAAGTTTTTGTAAGTTTTTGTGTAAGTTTTTGTAAGGACATATGTCTTCATTTCTCTTGAGTGGAATTGCTGGGTCAAATAGTAACTCTGTGTTTAACCTTTTGAGGAGCAAACAGACTTTTCCAAAGTAGCTGCACTATTTTACATTCTTACCAGCAATGTATGAGGGTTCCAATGACTCCACACCCTCACCAACACTTATTATCTGAGCTTTGATTATAGCTATCTTAGAGTGTGTGAAATGGTGTCTCATAGTGGTTTTGGTTTGCATTTCCTTGGTGGCTAATGATGGTGAGCATCTTTTCATATGCTTATTAGCCATTTGTTTATCTTCTTTAGAAATAATATCTGTTTAGATCCTTTGCTCATTTTTTTTTAAAGATTTTATTTATTTGTCAGAGGGAGCACAAGCAGGGAAACGGCAGGCAGAGGGAAAGGGAGAAGCAGGCTTCCTGCTGAGCAAGGAGCCTGATGAATGTGGGACTCCATCCCAGGACCCCCGGATCATGACCCAAGCCTAAAGCAGCGGCTTAACCAACTGAGTCACCCAGGCGCCCCTAAAGAATTCTTTAAATATTCTAGCCACAAGTCCATTGTTAGATATGATTTGCAAAAGTATTTTTCCAGTTCTATGGGTTGCCTCTTCACTTTCTTGATGGTTGTGTTTGAAATATCAAAGTTTGAAAATTTGTTAGTATACAAGTAATTTGTTGTTCAACTCCTCTCTCTTTTTAAAAATAAAGTATTACTCATTGTGTTTTTTATCTACAGTTTCCTTGTATTGGGATTGGGGTTTTGCATTCTTGGCCTGAGTACTGTATAAGTGATGTGATGGTCTTCTCAGAGTGTATGGAGCCATGTGATTTCCTTATGTCCTTTACTGGAGATGAAAATTTTGATAATCTGATTAAGGTATTGGCTAATTTCCCTTCTGTATAATTACTAGATTTCTTGCCCTTAACTCATGATTTTTAAAAAGTTTTTATTTTACTTCCATTCAGTTAATATATAGTGTTATATTAATTTCAGATGTACAATATAACAATTCAACAATTCTATACTCTATACAATTCAACAATTCAACAGTTCATTATAATAAGTGTATTCTTAATCACCTTCTCCTATTTCAAATCATTAAGAAGTTTGTAACATTGTAAATAAACATCGTAAACTTCTCAGAGCCTAGAATAAATTCCACATGCCATAGCATAACATTCAAAGTTTCCAACTTCAGATCTCCAACCTACTATTCTAGATTCATCTATCACATACCTCTATATCTATCTATCTATCTATCTATCTATCTATCTATCTATTTAGAGTGGAGAAAGGGGCAGAGGGAAGGAGGAGAGGGAAACTTAAGCAGGCTCCACACTGAGTGCACAACCCCAGGTGGGGCTCCATCTCACAACCATGAGATCACAACCTGAACCTAAACTAAGTGTTGGATGTTTAACCAACTGTGCCACCCAGGTACCCCAACCCTTTCTTTTAATTTTATTTTAAATCTGGTATCCTTAACTTGCAGTGTTATATTAGTTTCAGGTATACAATACAGTGATTTAACAATTCTGTATGTACTCAGTACTCATCAAGATAAGTGTACTCTTAATCCTCTTCACCTATTTCACCCATCCCCCACTGACCTCCCCTCTGGTAGCCATCAGTTTTTTCTCCATAATTAAGAGTCTTTTTTTTCCCCCCCAAATACTTTTATTTTATTTTTTCATTAAAAAAAAGAAAAAAAAAGAGTCTCTGTTGGTTTGTGTCTCTATCTTTTTTTTGCCCTTTGTTCATTTGTTTTGTTTCTTACATTTCACATGAGTGAGATCACGTGTTATTTGTCTTTCTTTGACTTATTTTGCTTAGCATTATACTCTCTAACTCCAGCCACATCATTGTAAATGGCAAGACTTCATTCTTTTTAATGGATGAATAATATCCCATTGTATTTCACATGTTTTTTTTTTTAAAGATTTTATTTATTTTATTTTAGAGAAAGAGAGAGAGAGAGTACAAGTGGGAGGATCACAGAGCCTGACGTGCGGCTAAATCTCACGACACTGAGATCATGACCTGAGCTGAAACCAAGAATTACACTCTCAATCGACTGAGCTACCCAGGTGCCCCTACACCACATCTTCTTTATCCATTCATCTACTGATGGACACTTGGGATGTTTCCATATTTTGGCTATTGTAAATAATGCTTCTATAAACATAGGAATGCATGTATCCCTTTGCATTAGTGTAAAAACACTATTCTTTGGGTATTCGTTGGGTAAATACCCAGTAGTTCAATTATTGGATCTTGGGGCAGTTCTATTTTTAATTTTTTGAGGAAATTCCATACTGTTTTCCTGAGTTGCTGCACCAGTTTGCATTCCTACCAATAATGCAACAGATTTCTCTTTTCTCCACATCCTTGTTAACATCTGTCGTTTCTTGTGTTTTTGATTTTGACTATACTGAGATAATAACTCATTGTAGTTTTGATTTGCATTTCTCTGATGGGAAGTGCTGATGAACATCTTTTCATGTGTCTGTTAATCATCTGAATGTCTTCTTTGGAGAAATGTCTGTTCATGTCTTGTGCTGATTTTTAATCAGATTATTTTGGTTTCCTGAGTATTGAGTTGTATAAGTTCTTTATATTCTTTGGATACTAATCCTTTATCAGATATATCATTTGCAAATATCTTCTCCCATTCTGTATGTTGCCTTTTAGTTTTATTGATTGTATCCTTTACAGTGGGGAATCTTTTTATTTTAATGTAGTCTCAGTAGTTTATATTTGCTTACATTTCCCTTGCCTCAGGAAAAACATCTTGAAAGAAGTTGCTATAGTCAGTGTCAAAGAAGTTACTGCTTGTGTTGTCTCCTAGGATTTTTATGATTTCATGTTTCTCATTTAGATCTTTAACCCATTTTGAATTTATTTTTGTGTATGGTATAAACAAGTGGTGCAATTTCTTTCCTTTGCATATTGCTGTCCAGTTTTCCCAACACCATTTGCTGAAGAGACTGTCTTTTTCCCATTTTATACTTTCCTGCTTTGTTGAAGATCAATTAAGTGGTGAGAGTGGACATCCTTGTCTTATTACTGATCTTAGGGGAAAAGCTGTTGGTTTTTCCCCATTAAGGATGATATTAACTCTGGATTTTTCATGTATGGCCTTCATTCTGTTGAAATATGTTCCCTTGAAACATACTTTATTGAGGGTGTTTATCATTACTGGATGTTGTACATTGTCAAATGGTTTTTTTTTTTTTTTTGCATCTATTGGAATGATCATTTGGTTCTTATCCTGTTTCTTATTGATGTATCATGTTGATTGATTCACAAATATTAAACCACCCTTAAACCCAGGAATAAATCCCACTTGATTGTGATTAAATATTTTTAAATGTATTATTGAATTTGATTTTCCAGTATTTTAGTGAGGATTTTAGATTTGCTAGTATTTTACTGAGGTTTTTTGCATCTGTGTTCATCAGGGTTATTGGACTGTACCTTTTTTTTTTTGGTGTCTTTATCTGGTTTTGGTATCAGGACAATGCTGGACTCATAGAACTGAATTTGGAAGCTTTCCATTCTTTTCTATTTTTTGGAATAGTTTGAAAAGAATAGGTATTAACTCTTTAAATGTTTGATAGAATTCATTTGTGATGCCATCTGGTACTGCACTTTTGTTTGTTAGGAGTTTTTTGGTTACTGATTCAGTTTCTTTGCTGGTTATTTGTCTGTATAGATTTTCTATTTCTTCCTGTTTCGGTTTTGGTAGTTTCTATGTTTCTAGGAATTTATCTATTTCTTCTTGGTTGTCCAATTTGTTGGCATATAGTTTTTCATAGTATTCTTTTATAATTGTATTTCTGTGGTTGTTTGTTATTTTTCCTCTTTCATTTGTGATTTTAATTATTTGGGTCCTTTCTCCTTTTTTCTTGATAAGTCTGGCTAGAAGTTAATCAATTTTATTGATCCCCCCCTTCCATGAACCAGCTCCTGGTTTCATTGATCTGTTGTGTTTTTAGTTTCTATATCATTTATTTCTGCTCTAATCTTTATTATTTCATTCCTTCTTGTTTAGGTTTTACTTGTTATTATTTTTCTAGCTCTTTTAGATGTAAGGTTAGGTTGTTTATTTGAGATTTTTCTTGCTTCTTTTAAAAATTTTTTTAAAGATTTTTATTTATTTACTTGACAGAGAAAGACCACGAGAGAGGGAACACAAGTAGGGAGAGTGGGAGAGGGAGAAGCAGGCTTCCCACCAAGCAGGGAACCTAATGTGGGGCTTGATCCCAGGACCCTGGAATCATGACCCAAGCCAAAGGCAGGTGCCCAATGACTGAGCCACCCAGGTGCCCCTCTTGCTTCTTGAGATAGGCTTGAATTGCTATAAACTTCTCTTTTAGAATCACTTTTGCTGCATCCTGGAGATTTTGGACAATTGTGTTTTCATTTTCAGTTGTTTCCATGTACTTTTAAATTTCTTCTTTGATTTCCAGGTTGACCCATTCATTGTCTAGTAGCATGTTATTTAACCTCCGTGTACTTGTGGTCTTTCCTGAATTTTTCATGTCGTTGACTTTTATTTTCATAGGACTGTAGTCAGAAAAGATGCATGGTATGCCTTTGATCTTGAATTTGTTGAGGCTGGTTTTGCTGGCTAATGTGTGATGTATTCTGGAGAATGTTCTATGTGCACTTGAAAAATGTGTATTCTATTGTTTTAGGATGGAATGTTCTGAATATATCTGTTAAATCCATCTGTTCCAGTGTGTCATTCAAAACCATTGTTTCTTTGTTGATTTACTGCTTAGATGATCTGTCCATTGATGTAAGTGGGGTGTTAAAGTCCCTACTATTATTGTATTATTATCAATTAGTTCCTTTTTGTTTATTATTAACTCTTTTGTGTATTTGGGTGCTCCTATGTTGGGTGTTTAGATATTTACAGTTGTTGTATCTTCTTGTATTGTGCTGTTTATTATTATATAGTGTCCTTCTTTGTTTCTTGTTACATTCTTAAAGTCAGAAGTATTTGACATCCATTTGCATGATAGATCTTTCTCCATAACCTCACTTTCAATCTGCAGATGTCTTTAGGTCTAAAATGAGTCTCTTGTGGGGCACCTGGGTGGCTCAGTCAGTTAAGCATCTGGCTCTTGGTTTCAGCTCAGGCCAGTATCTCATGGGTCATGGGATCAAGCCCTGTTTTGGGCTCCGTGCTTAATATGGAGTCTGCTTCTCCCTCTCCCTTTATCCTCCTTGGTTCGTGCTCTCTTTCTTTTCATTCTCTCTCTCTCAAATAAATAAAATCTTAAAATAAAAATAAAATGAGCCTCTTGTAGGCAGCATGTATATGGGTCTTGTTTTTTAGGCTTTTTTTTTTTTTTTTTTTTAATGTAAGCTCTGCACCCAACTGAGCCAATTGGTTTTTCTTCTTATCCATTCTATCACTCTGTGTCTTTTGATTGGAACATTTAGTCAATTTACATTCAAGATTATTGATGGATATCAATTTATTGCCATTTTATTACTTATTTTATCATTGTTTCTGAAGATTTTCTCTCATCCTTTCTTGTCTTTCTATCTTTCATGTTTTGCTGATTTTCTTTAGTGATATATTTGGATTTCTTTCTCTTTATTCTCTGCACATTTATTAGTGTTTTTGATATATGGTTACCATTAGTCTTGTATAAACCTCTTCTGCATGTAGCATGTAGTCTATATTAAGTTAAGAGTCATTTAAGTTTGAATCCATTCTTCTCTCCTCCGTATATGTCAGGTAAATGTTTTTATATTTTTTATCCTTTTTTTTTAATTTCTTGACTGATTTTTTAACAGAAATTTTTATCTTTTCTATATTAAAGTGATGGTACTTTTCATTTGAACACATTTTTCACTCCTCTTCTTCCCAAGTTTTAGGTATACATTGTCATATTTTACATCCTTTTATGTTGTGAATTCTTTGACTGATTTTTTTATAGAAATATTAATTTTTCCTGCTTTTGTGTTTCCTACCTGAATAGTGTCACTTTTGGTCTTTCCTTTCTAGTCAGAGTACCCTTTAATATTTCTTGCAGGGCTGGGTTAATGGTTGCAAACTCCTTTAGTTTTAGTTTGTGTGGGAAACTGTTTATTTCTTGTTCTGTTCTGAATGGTAGCCTACTGAATAGAGTGCTCTTGGCTGTAGATTTTTCCCATTCAGCACTTTGAATGTATCATGCTGCTCCCTTATGGCTTGCAGAATTTCTGTTGAAAAATTTCCTGCCAGCCTTATGAATTTTCCCTTGTAAGTTATGGACTCATTTTGTCTTGCTACTTTTAAGATTTTTTCACTACAATTTGCAAATTTAATTACAATGTCTTGGTGTGGGTCAGACTGCTTTTGTTGATTTTGATAGGAGCTCTCTGTGCCTGGATCTGGATATCTGTTTCCTTCCCCAGGTTAGGGAAGTTTTCAGTTACTATTTCTTCAGATAAACTTTCTGCCCCTCTTTCTCTCTCTTCTTTTTCTGGGACTCCTATAATATAAATGTTATTATATTTGATGGAGTCACTGATTTCCCTAAATATATTTTCATTTTGTGTAATTCTGCCTCCTCTCTTTTGTTCAGTTGGATTACTTTCCATCACTCTGTCTTGTAGGTCACTAATTTGTTCCTCTGTTTCTTCTTTCTTGTTATTTATTCCATCAAGTGGGTTTCTTATTTCATTTATTGAGCCTTTTTACTCTATGTTATTCCTTATCTCTGTGTTAGGGTCTCACTCATGTCTTCCACTCTTCTCTCAAGTCCATTGAATATTATTATGATCATTGCTTTAAATTCTCTATCAGGCATGTTACTTAATATCTGTGTTGCTTAAATCTCTGGCTGTAGTCTTGTCCTTTTTTTTTTTTTTATTTGGGATAAATTTCTCTGTCTCATTTTGTCTGCCTCTCTTTGTCTTTCTTTGTGCTCAGAAAGTCAGCTTTGTCTTCTGCTCTTAAAAGTAGGGACTTTAGGATGTCTGGGTTGCTCAGTAGCTTAAGCATCTGCCTTTGGTTTGGGTTATGAACCCAGGGTTCTGGGATTGAGTCCCACATCAGGCTCCTTGCTCAGCAGAGAACCTGCTCCTCTCTCTGCCTGCTGCTTCCCCTGCCTGTGGTGTCTCTCTCTGTCAAATATATAAATAAAATATATATTTTTTAAAGTAGGGACTTTATGTAGAGGATGTCCTGGAGTGCCTGCAGTGCAGTGTCCCCTGCTCATCAGACCTGGCCCTTGATGAGAGTTGCTTATGCCTTGTTGTTGTGTCTGAGTCACTTTTCCTCTCAGCATAGTCATATGCCCTGCCCTTCTGCCCATTGTTGGCTGTGCTTGCTCTCCGTGGTGTTAGTGAGACCCAGGCAGGCCAGCTCTGAGGTGGCCCAGGGGGAACTTGGGAGCAGGGTGGTGATGTTAGCAAAATTTGTGGTGGGCCACTAGTTCCATACTGGATCACCCAAAGCTCTGTGTCAGCTGAGGTCTGTTTACTGGGGTGTCCAGGGGGTGCAAGGGTGGGTGTGCCATGTGAGGATCCTGGGTGTAGCTGGGCCTAGTATGAGTCAGTGGCTATGGGTGCACAGCTGGGTGCTGTGCAGTAGCTGGGCAGTGCACATAGTGGCAGCTGTGTACCCAGGGGCTGGATGCAGTGCATGACAGTGGCTGGGGTACATGGGTTGCAGCTGGGCAAGGTGTGTGGCAGCAGGTCTGCACCTGGTGGCTGGGTGGCACATGTGTAATTTTAATAAAATTTGCCCTGAGCCCTGGGCCAAGGCTACAAGTGTCTGTGCAGCCCTGCCTCCTGCAGGTGGCTCTGTGTTTATGCTGGGGGCAGGGGAGGAAAATGGTGACTGCCAGCTCCCTTGTTTTCAAACAAGTTCCCCAACATGCTTTGAAATCAGTTTGAATAGAGCTGTCTCCCATTTGCACCTCTTGTTGTATAAATTGCCATTTTATTTTATTTTATTTATTTATTTTATTTTTCCCCAAATGTGTTTATTTTATTTTTTCAGTGTTACAAGATTCATTGATTATGCACCACACCCAGTGCTCCATGCAATATGTGCCCTCCTCAATACCCACCACCAGGCTCGCTCAACCCCCCTCCAAAACCCTCAGTTTGTTGCTCAGAGTCCACAGTCTCTCATGGTTCATCACCCCCTCTGATTTCCCCCCATTCACCCTTTAAATTGCCATTTTAAAAAAGATTTTATTTATTTGTCAGAGTGAGAAAGTACAGAGGGAGAGTGAGAGGGAGAAGCAGACTCCCCGGTGAGCAGAGAGTCCAACATGGGGCTTGATCCTGGGACCCTGAGATCACGACTTGAGCTGAAGGCATATGCATAACCAGTCGAGCCACCCAGGTGCCCCATAAACTGCCATTTTTATGTTACATCTCTGCACAGGTGCTATCTCTTTAAGGGTAGTGACCCACCTATCACTTGCCTTCTTAGCTCACCTGATGCTGAGTCAGCTGACTTTTAAAGCTCCAGGCTCTAAGTAACACTGGTTTTATAGATTCATGGAATTTAGTTCCTCTGGTTTTTAAAGCCAAACTTTATAGGGATAAGTCTTCCCCATGTGCTCCCTGGTGCAAGGGCCTGTTTCTCTGCCCTTTCCAAATGCACAGCTCCTTGTCTCCTAAGGGCAACCTCCTTCTGCCTTTCTGCCTTTCCTAACCTTTCAGATGCAACTTCTTTTCTATATTTAGTTCTGGAGTTTGTTCTCCCAGTCTTCAGATTGCTCTCTGGTCTTTTGACTTGGGTGTGGATGATATCTAGTTGTAAACATAGGATGAGGTGAGCTCAGGGTCCTCATACTTATCATCTTCCCAGCTCCCCAATATTCCAATGCAACAGTTTTTTTTTTAAAGATTATATTTATTTATCTGAGGGAGAGGGGCAGAGGGAGAGGGAATCTCAAGCAGATTCCATGCTGAGCATGGAGAGTGACATAGGGCTTGATCTCACCACCTGAGCTGAAACCAAGAGTTGGATGTTTGGTTTCAAGGGTCTGACTGAGCTACCCAGGTACACCTCCAAAGCAACAGTTTTAAATATAATATATGCTAACACTTTACCCATCATTTTTTTTTTTAGTTTAGACAATCAAAAAAGTGATAAATCAAACCTTGATTTTCTATTTTTATTTTTTTAGCATTTTCAAATTCCCACATTGTAAATACTTTCCACTATGGCTGATTTCAAATTACAGCTGTGATGTCACTGAATGAGGAATTGGAAGAGATGTGTAGCAGCATACCATTATGGGGTATTTCCATCTTACAGAGACTATAGATGTAAATAACTTCAAGGGCATAGAGAATAACAAAATGTAGTACAATAATGAGGAAATGATGTATTTTGGGTATTTCCTTTGGTTTTAATATAACTTAATTGTAGATATATATAATTTTTAATAATGACTGTGTTTAGCAACTAGCTCACATAATTTATGAATATTTAAGCTCATAGTAATATTATTACTTAATAATAGTAAGCTCCCATGAGCTGGGATGGGGCAACTTCAGCATATTGGTAGGCAACTGAACTTTTGCAGGAACTATTATGGGTTAGGCACTGTGTGTGTAACCTCTAAGATTCCTTAGTTCCCAGCAGTCTTAATAATAATGCTACATAATTCAATACCACTGGCTCTTGCTCCACCTGTTTCTTGCAGGATCCCAGTCCTCTGTTGTGTCTCTTAAATTTTTCTTGAAGTTCTTACTTGGTATTTCCCCTGTGATCATGAACAAGTCTGTCATGTGTTGTGGGTGCTTTGCAGCATATTAACTAGCTATTTGTTTGTTCATACTATCTCCCATTAAGGCTCTTCTCTTTCTTAGGTGCTGCACCTACTCTGCTGAACTCAAGTGTCTCCTCCTGACCCTGTGGCTCTTCTTTTGCATACTGACAACAGAGCACAGAACTATTCATGGTGCCAGAGCATCTGGATAATTTGTCTTAAGGTAGGAGAGAATGTATCTCTCTTGCTTTATATTATACTTTTTTGGAAGGGGTGCTCAAGCAGGACTGCTAATAACCTTACAACTTTTTTTAACTAAACTTTTCATTTCAGAGTAATTTTTAGATTTACAGAAAAGTTGAGAAGATAGTACAGGGAGTCCTCATATGCCTTGTAATTAGTTTCTTCTAGTTAATACGTTATTAGAGTACATTTGTCACAATTAATGGATCAACATTAATGTATTATTATTAACTAAAGTCCATACTTTACTCAGATTTCTTCTGTTTTTCCTAATGTCCTTTTTCTGTTCAAGTATTCCATCCAGGATACCACATTACATTTAATAGTCATATCTCCTTTGATTCCTCATGGCTGTGACAGTTTCTAAGACTTCTTATTTTTGATGACCTTGACAGTTTTGAGGCATACTGGTCAAATGTTTCATAGAATGCCCCTCAACTGAGATTTATCTAATATTTCTCTCATGGTTAGACTTGGGATAGAGGTTTTTTGGGAGGAAGACCACACAGGTAAAGTGCCATTCTCATCACATTGTAACAAGGGTACCTACTGTCAATGTGACTTATCACAGTTGTTGAACTTTATTACCTGGCTGGGGGAGTGTTTGTCAGGTTTCTCCATTGTAAAGTTACTATTTTTTTTAAAACACTTTTCTATACTCTTTTGGAGGAAGTCTTATGCATAGCCAATGTTTAAGGAGTGGGGAGTATCTTGAGGATGGACTATTTACATAAATTATTTGGAATCTTATGAACAGGAGATTGGTCTCTTCTCCCCATCTGTTTGTTTATTTAAATATTTACATCAGTATGGACTCATGGATATTTGTTTTAAACTTCTAGGTTATAACCTAGTATAGTTAATGCTTATTATTCAGATTCTGTATTTTTGAATTTTCCTACTTGCTAAATTTATTTGTAACTCTCAAATCAATATTTGTGGCACTTTCATGTTCATTTTCAGACATGTGCAGAGCAACAAAAAACTTTATCAGCCTGATGTACATGTTCCCAACTGAGGTCAAACAAGGCAATGTTCTGCCTTCTTGTTTCACTTCTCATAAACAAGTATGCTTTTTACCATCTATTTAATATCATGTTTTCACCATTTTTGTGGTTTTTATTACTGATTTAACTCCTTAAAATGTCCCCCAAGCTTAGTGCCAAAGTACTGTCTAGTGTTCCCAAGTGTAAGAAGGCTGCGATGGAGAAAATATATGTTACCTTTGTTCAGGCATGAATTATAGTGCTCTTGTCCATGAGTCCACTGTTAAGGACTCAATAGTATATATTAAATAAGTTGTCTTTAAACAGAAACCTGCACTAAAACAAGGTTATATATTAATCAAAGAAAATGGTATATCAAGAAGCTTATAGGAACCTAACTCTGTATTTTCCTAGGAGAAATGGTTCGGTATTTGCTAAGTCTGCATTCATGAAGACTTTGTAGAACGTAACTACCATGGATAATGAGTATAGACTTTTCTAGTATTTTATTAATTCGTTGCTAAAATGGCTACTACTTTGGCCATTGGAAGCTCTTTCATTTGACTTCTGCATCTCTTTGTCCCTTTGGTATAAATCTCTCATCAGTATACGTGTGTGTCTGTGTATGAGAGGGAGAGAGAGAGAGAGAGATTTTTTTCAAAGCAGTTCCTTAATGTCTTGCAATTCCTTAATTTTGTGCCTCATTTGTAGAGTCAGCCATTTCTCCATGGAGACTTGCTTCCTTTTTTTTTTTTTTTTTTTTGAGAATGGTATTAGAAATGAGGATCTGGGCACTAGGTATGCTTGTTGCTATTGAGGTGTCAGTGCTTCAAGACCCTCTCAGCTGACAGAGTAAAGAGGTATGTATGTCTATACTAACACATGTATATACATATAAGTATTTCTACATGTAACCATATGAATCTATATTAAGCTAAACATCAGTCCAAACTGATGTTTCCAACTCTATTATCACATAGATCATTTAGCTTCTCCCCTTAATTATCTGTGACCTCCCATTCCAATAGCAAAATAACAGGCTCTCACCATCTTACATCCATTTACTTAATCATTCAATCTAGTATACATGTATAGTGGTATCAACATTGTTAAACTATAGTCCTTTGGGAAACAACTTTCTCAAATGGCTTATGGTGCCTACGTACAGTGCCTTTTGTCGTTAGTCTTATTGTTTCCACTTACCTCCAAAGTTACTCAGTTTAGTACATTTTTCCCCCTCACAGCTTTTAGTAATACCCTTTAATGTCCTTATCTGTTCCATTATTACCTATTCAGACATAAGCCATGAGGGACGGGACTAGCAAACAAATCCAAGTGAGAGATACCCCACTATACTCAGGATTCCTGATACTAAGCTACTTTACTCCTCTCACTACACCCTCTGATTCTTATTCCTTCCTATACCACAATTCTCCTTCAGAAGCTTCCTCAGGTTTTGCAGAAATAGCTTTCTTTAGAGTTGTTAAAGATTGTAGCAGATATACCCAAACATGTCTGGGTCTTAATTAGACATAAGCTGTGACCCCTGCTTTACATGCTTCATTTCATTTAATTTCACTTAATCCTCATACAGATAGTTTCTAAAATTTATAAAGTGCTTACTGTTGTCAGGCATTTTTCTAGATGTTAGAGGTATTAGCTTGATTAGGCCTCAAAAACCTTTGAGATAGGGTCATTTTCTGCCATTTTACAGATAGGAAAGGCTCAGAGAGGTTAAGTAACTTTCTCAAGGTCATACACTTCAAAGTCTGTGCTCTTTCTGTTAAACCACATTGCCTCAAGTTACATAGAGTTGAATCTCAATTAAAAAAAACCTTATATGTCTTCTTTTTTTCTTTTTTAGAGGACACTTTTTAAGAAGTAAGGCCATTGTGGACAATGGGAAAACATAAAGAAATCTAGATCTCACTGCATTGTATTTCTTGTACAATTTGTCACACATCTTGGCATGCCCAGACTTTTTAGTCTTGGTGACCGAGCAGAAAATCCACAAAGAGAAGGAAGGTTGCTGCAGATGACCAGAAACTGTTTTTCTAGTTCTGTCCCTCTCCTATCCTGAGCTATTTTTGAGATTCAAACATATTTCAATTCAATAAACATGTATTGAGCACTTACTCTGCATGGGCACTTTTCAAGGCACTGGTGGGAAATAGAGAAGTGAGTAAGAGATGGCTCTACAACACAAGGAATTTTATCTTTGTAGGGAAGAACAATATGTATCTAAAATATAATTTCAAATAATATGGAAAGGGAGTAACTTTATCTGATCTATTGAAAGCCCAACCTGCTCATTTTGGGGGCTTTATCTTTTGTGCTATGCTTGATTCATCTTAACATTAGAATGACGCTGTGCTTGATTATCTTAACATTAGAATGACGCTCTGCTGCATACCAATGACCTGGGCCTCTTGGGACTATTCAGAGACCCAAAGGGAGGCCAGCCTGTAGTTTCATAGTAGCTTCAGATAATCATATTATAGAACATTATAAATTGGCGCTGGGCCTTTGTAGAGGGTCAGTGGTCCCAGTCCAGCAGAGGGTCAGATATGGTGCTTTGTACTTGCCTGGTTCCTGCTTAATGCTCTAGGAGGGACAGCCTCAACTTTGCCTAATTTCCTTTTGGCTCCCAGACCTCCCACCCCTCTTATAGGGTGGCATTTCCTGGCTTCTTTGCCATCCACTCTTCCTCTCCTCAGTCTAATTAGTAGATTGGTGGGAGGTAGCCTCAGAAAGGGAAGGCATCCCCCCCCCCCCCAGTACCCATTCTTTACAGCAATCCAGCCATTTGGGCTTTAATTGGCTTCAGAGGGCCCCTTAGTGCTTTGTCCTTTGTGCATCAGGAAGTTAATTACTTAATAAACCAAACGGGAGTCTTTCAAAAATGCAATGTTAGCTCTTCTCTTTCTTAGAGCACAACTTGGGACAGGCTAGGGTACTCTAGTCACTGCAAGAACCAGGCTAAGATAAACCAGGAGACTTCACAAGTTTGTGTTGAGTGCCCTGAATTTAGGAGTCCTCTTTCATAGTATGGCTTCTCTTAGGTCCCTGGGGCCCCTTCCTACAGCCCCTCTCTAGTATTACCCTTTCCATACCGACCCTGTGTTTTGATTATTTTTTAGTATGTATGCTCTGTATTCAATTTCAAGGAGGCCCTGTTCACTTAATTTTACAAAGCAATTTATAGTAACATTAGCAGCCAACACTTAAAATGTAAGCCAATACTTAGAGTCATTCTGCTAAATGCATTATGCAAATTCATTAAATCCTCCCACCAACCACATGAGGTTGATCGTTCTTATCATACCCATTATACAGATGAAGAAATCAAGGCCAAGAGAGTTTAAGTGACTTATTTAAGATAACACAGCTAGCAAACCATGGAGTTGGGATTTGAATCCAGGTTGTGTGAGACTGGTGCCATGGTCTACAAATCACCAAATGTAATGTCAAGTGTGTTTCATTTGTGGCTGATAATGACCTAGTTGCTGAGGTATGTTTGCATACTTTCCCTAACCCTTTCCTAGAGTGCCTATATATTTATTGAGTGTCTACTATGAACCAGATGATACTTTCATTTTAACAGTGGCATTTAATGTCTTAATTCATAGGAGTGACTAATGCGGGCATCATGAAAGGATTAAAGAACAATTAAGTGTTAAATTGCATAGTATTTTTCTTAAGTACACTGGTGTTTTAGGGCGTGGAATTGTGCTAGGTTTGGATAGGTAGAGATAAAGGAAGGGAAAAGCATTTTAAATAGGGGGGGAATAACATAGCAAGGGATAAAATTGAGAAGAAGGTGAAAAGGTAGTAATGAGGAGATGTATTTGGCTTGCCTAGTGATTTTTCAAGTGTTTGTATAACTAGGACAGAACCTCCCAAACTCTATGGCCACAGCCCGTCCTGTTACATCTGCCAAGGAATATCTATAGCAGGGAAGGCACATTGTCTTGTAATAAGAGCTAACATTTATTGGGTACAGTGGTTCTACAACATTTATGAAAATTACTTCATCAAATCTTCAGAACAACCTTATGAAACTAGAGCTGTTGTCTCCTCACTTTTGAGACAAGGAAACAGGCTCAGAGATGCTAAGAAACTTACCCAAGGTTATATAGCTGGTAAGAAGCAGAGCTGGAAGATAAACCTAGGTAGTCTAGCTCCAAAGAATGGATTTTAACTGTAAAGCTATACTTTTATCAGTTCTACTCCTGTATAGGGTCTTGAAATATCTTTGTAAACTCCTCTTCTTTACAAAGAGATTACAAGACCCTATACAGGAGTAGAACTGATCCAGACCTTATATTTGAAAGGACAACTTTTGTCCTTCATGCTTATGGCCTAGACCAGGAGCAGACCAAGTAGCTTCTTTGATTCTTTTTGCCTAGGGCCCAACCTTGGTTTTGTCTGTTACTGTCATAACCACTTTTATAAAATGCAACAAAGGAAAACACAACTAAAGAAAATAGGACCCTTCCCCCTAAAGTCTAGAGCTAAGCTGGCCTCAACTGTCCTTGCTAGCCTTCTTTATCTTGGGTTCAACCATGATCCTATTGGGCCTTACAAGTAATGAGTTCCTCCTGTTAGATGTTTGAGGAGGAAGACTTAATTCTGAGAAAGAAGTAATGGAAAGAGCAGTTTTCTTAGTCTACTTGCATATACACAAGTTGTACCTTCTAACATGGTGAACAGATTGGGTTTTTGGAGGCCATTTTGACCCTCAGCCTTACGTATTATGGACCTATAGAAGATGGAAAGAAAGCTTTGAGTTCTCCTTTGACTATAAGGCAAAGCCACTACCATACCACAATTTGTTGCTTGGTTTACCCAATAGGATTAATAGTTTAGCCTGTGGTCACTCAGGAGTGCTCTTTCTTTCTTTCTTTCTTTCTTTCTTTCTTCTTTCTGATTTTATTTACTTATTTGACAGAGACATAGAAAGAGAGAAAGCACAAGCAGGGGGAGTGGAAGAGGGAGAAGTAGGCTTCCTGGTGAGCAGGGAGCCCAATGCAGGGCTTGATCCTGAGGGATCATGACCTGAGCTGAAGGCAGACGCCCAATGCCTGAGCCACCAGGTGCCCCGGTTCTTTCTTTTAATGAAATAATATGGGGGTTTAGGCCTTTAAAACTTTTGTGAAATTTGGGCACCTAGGTGGCTCAGCCAGTTAAGTATCTTTCTTTGGCTCAGGTCATGATCTCAGGGTTCTGGGATCGAGCCCCACATTGGGCTCTCTGCTCAGCAGGAGCTTGCTTCTCCCTCTTCCTGCTGCTCCCCCTGCTTGTACCCTCTTTCTTTCTGTCAAATAAGTAAATAAATAAAATCTTTTTTTTGTAAATAAATAAAATCTTTAAAAAAAACCTTTTTGTAAAAGTCTCTTTCATTTGTGCCCCTATGCTTCTGAAATTGGTTTGTACAGAGTTACTTTAATTAAATTCACCAAACTAAGACAACAAGCTGTTTTGTATTGTCTATTTCTCATCTTATACACTGCAATGTTAGAACACTCTCCCCAGAGAGGAATTAACAATGTACGCATTGTCCCAAATGGGCCCTCACCCAGAAGTCACACTAAAACCCTCCTCCCATTATCAAATGTTTCCCTGTTCTCAAAGGGAATTAAAATTTTTAAAAATTAGGAACAAAATTCCTTTCTCCTCAAAATGATATCCATTCTCCTCTTTACACATAAATAGGCTTTATTTAACAGGTAGGAGGTGGCCACTGTAAGTTCTTAAGCAGCATGATAAAGTAGTGTTACAGGAGAATTGATCTGGCAGTAGCATACCATTGCTAATAATAATACTATCTTAACACAGTATTTCTTACACTGTGATGCAATTGCCTATTTACTTGTCTTTCTCCCTGAGTAGATTGTAAACTTGTGGGACAGTTACTTAGTCATCTCTACTTCCAGCACCTAGTGCAGTGTTCATTGAATGAGAAGAGACTAGAGGCAGAAAGACCAAGTAAGAATATAAGAATGGGGTAGAAGAGAGGGCTACTGAAGTAGTTCAGATAGGTGAGGTGACAAGAGCCTGGATAAGGACAGCATGTGTGAGATACTGTGTAGGCAGATATGCCAGAATAATATAGTTGAAGGGGTGAAGATATAAGAGGATGATGATTTATAATTTGGAGAATCAGAAAATAGTACTATTGGGCTTTAGGGGGACAGAAAAGAATACCTCTTTATTCCTCTACTGAGCTCAGAACCAACTGAGAAATAAGACTCAATAAATGAATGAATATAAAAATATGAGTATCTTGTGAATTATGCAGATTTCTCCTTTAGTAATTGGCTTACCAGGACAACTGTAGCCTACCCCTTCAGGAACACAGCTCATCCTATAGGTTTCACATTTGGATGAGAGCAGCCTAAAACGATACTCTCAGTGCAGGAATATCTTAAAGAGAAAGCCCCAGAACTAGAGTCATCCAACTTTTTCTACAAAGAGCCAGGTAATAAACATTTGAGGCTTTTCAGGCCATATAATTGGTTCTGTCACAACTTCTGCCTCTGCTGTTGGAGTATGAAAGCAGCCGTAAGCAGTAGGTAAAGGAACAAGCATGCCTGTATTCTAATAAACTTTGGTAACAAAAGTAGATCGTGGGATGGATTTGGTTCATGGGCTAGAGTCTGCCAACCCTGGAATAGAAGGAACTGAGTTGAACGGTTTCTTCATTATTCTCACCAATAAGTGAATTCACACCTTGAGGAAAAGGGAATGAGGGGTTGCAGACTGACTATGTATATTATGTATATTATTCTAGTAACCTTCTTTAGGGAAACCTAAAACCTGGGAAATGCTAGATCCCTTCTAACAGACACCACTGACAGAGTAACCTGGAAGAGAAGGTTTGTGGAGAGATGCTAATCTTTGGAAATGTTGAGTTTGAGGTGACAGTAGGACCAAAAAGTGGAGGTTATCTGCAGCCACAGTGATGTGGGAATCCAGTTTGTACTATCTTAGGAGAACCAGTTATGCACATCTCTTCTTAACTCTGTGTTCAGTGATCCCGCTATGGTAGCTTGAAATTGACCATGGTGGGAGTACTAATAGCATGGAAATTGGCAAAACTAGAAATCAGAGTTTCTTGACATAAGTACACTGTTAAACATTTACCAGCACAGAACTGCATGTAGAAGGTATGAAATATGGATCTGAAATACAGTTGCAAATAGTACCCAGTGAGGGAATCATCTGCTTGGAGGTGAGAGCTGAAGCTTTGGCAGTGGATGAGTCTACTGCATATGGGTTGGAAAAGAACAAAGTAAACAAGCCAACATACTCATACTTGGGGAATATTCATAGTTTGGGGTCTGTACAATAAGTACACAGAGGCTTGAAGAGAGATGGGAGAAATAGAAGGAGAATGGGGAAGATGCAGTGTCAGAGTAAGTGGATATCCCTCACTACCTATGATGTTAGGCCCCTTGGCAAACATATCAGAAAAGGACTACTTACTCCTGGTTAATTATAAAGCAAGAAGCCTATATACCCTTGAATAGGTTGAGTTGGTGGGAGAGAGACTCCAGGGAGTCTGTGGACCTTCCATATAAACCCAAGGTTTGTTCCTTTTAGGCTTGCTCCTTGCCCCTGCATGGTATTTCAGACAAGATCAAAGGAGACAGAATTTGGAGCAACTGATACAATGCAACCTAAAGGCCAACACTGACAACTTAAAAGCCCCAAATTCCGTGTTATTGCTCTTTAACTCACAAAGAATCTAGATGCTATTCTGTTTAAAGCCTTGGACGGCAATCCTAGCTAAGAAATCAAACAGAGGAGGAATCCCCCTAAACAAACAAAAAAGGCCAAATCTCTTAATTAGAGACCAAATAATGCTTACACTAGACCCAGTGGCCTACTTGTTTTGAGGTCACCCATTCCTGAGACTAGGAAGGACCTTTCCCTCTTCCCAAGGAATTCTGAAGCTCATGAAAACTCTGCTGCCTTTGTAGTCTAATGGCCTCAGTATTTCTCCTGACTCTGGAGTTCACTTTGATCTTTCCCAGGGCTAGACCCCTGAGGCCCTAGACATCTAAAATAAAGACATATACTTGCTAATAATGGACCCAGACCCAAACCTGAGCATACCAGATGAAGCCCTATGTAAGGTTCCAAACACAAATTCTGGTGAGGCCACAGCAAAAACTGTGGTCTTTTAAATAGTACTTTGGTCTCTTAACATAGTACTTTAGTCTCCAAATCTATAAGACATGATTCTCTGTTAAAGTTGGGCCAGAGGATATGGTTTAGACATGAGATAGAATGGGGCTTATGATTATCCCAAATCAAAATTAGCTATAGGCTTAGAAGCTGGAGAATGCAGTCTTGTCTTTTCTTTTTCTTTTTCTTTCTTTCTTTCTTTCTTTCTTTCTTTCTTTCTTTCTTTCTTTTCTTTCTTTTTCTCTTTCTTTCTTTCTTTCTTTCTTTCTTCTCTTCCTCTTTCTTTTCTCTCTTCCTTTCTTTTCTTTTCTTTCTTTTCTTTTTTCCCCTCTCCTTCTCTCTCTCTTTTCTTCCCTCCTTCCTCCCTCTCCTTCCTTCCTCCCTTTCTTTCTCTCTCTCTTCTCCTTTCTTCCTTCCTCCCTTCCCTGTCCTGTCCTGCCCTTCCTTGCTCTTCCCTTCTTTTTTCTTTTTTGCCCACACAGATGGACTTACAAAATGCAAGACTAGAAATTGAGAAAGTGCTACAGAGAAAAGAGGCCCACATAATTATTTCACTGAAGTGACCCTATACTTTCTGGTTAATATTGCCCAATTAATGTTTGCCCTTCCTACAGGGGAGAGGAGTGAATGTGGGATTCTAATACTGTTTCCTCTAAGCAATGGAGCAATAGTCCCTTTGTCTATGAGATATGAAGCAGGGAATAATATATGCAAAGGGGCTGGTACATAGTAAGTACTCCATGCATGTTAACCCCAGGTGATTTACATAGACCCAGTTTACTCATACATATGCTCAAGATGAGGCATTTCTCTCCTGGCCCCCTGTTAAGTGTTCTGACTTGCAATTCTTTAATGTCACCTATTCTGGTTCTCTGTCCTGTCTCTTGTGGTAGGATAATTAGACAGTAAAGGGAAAGTAATAGAATGTCAGGTAAGTGCCATGAAGAAAATAAAATATGGTAATGGGAGAGGGAGTGGCAACATTAGTAGAAAGGCTGTCAGAGGAGGTGACATTTGAGATGAAAGCTGAACGATGGGAAAAACTCAGCCAAAGATAGAGGAGAAGGGGGTCCCAGATGAGAAGAACAGCAGGTACAAAGATTCCAAGCTTGGAATCAGTTGGCAGGTCTAAAGAATATAAAAGTCTGCGTGGATGGAGTATAGTGACTAGATAGAGTATGAATATATGAATTAAAGTTGGAGAAGCTTGCAGAATCTGGGTCACTCAGGGCTTCGTGGGCCATAGTACACAGCTTGAATTTGATTCTAAGAACAGTGGGAAGTCCCTGTTGGGCTTACCACTCTGGCTTCTGAAGTGTGCCTTAGTCTTCTTGTTTCCTCATGTCCTGTGTCTTCCCATTGTGAATAATGACTATTTTTCACTGTCCCAGAGAACTGATTCAGGCTTCAGTGGTTTAAAACCATCCATTCAGGGCAACTGGGTAGCTCAATTAAGTGTCTGTCTTCAGCTCACTTCACAATCCCAGAGTTCTGGGATTGAGCCCCATGTCAGGCTCCCTGCTTGGTGGAAGGCCTGCTTCTCCTTCTCCCTGCAGCTCCTCCTGCTTGTGCTCTCTCTCTCTCTCTGTCAAAATAAATAAAATCTTTAAAAATTTAAATAAAACCACCCATTCTGTGCTGTCACTGCCCCTCCCCAATTTTACCTTTCCATGCCCTGGCTCTGAGTGGGAATTCTTCATTGTTCTCAACATAGGAGCATCTCCAGAACTGGGGGATCAGGTCAGAAAAGGACTCCCCCTGAAGTGAAAGGGAACATGAATCTTCCCTGAGTAGGTAAGTGCAGTTTTTTGCAGTAGAAGCCCAGTGACAGATGTGTGAAGTTGAAGCTATTGAGGTGGGGTGTGTCTAAATGTCAGACAGGGAAATGTCCCCAGAAGGCATCCATCTCAAAGGGAGTTCATGGGAGATACCCTGCAGTATCACTAATTTCAGCATGTGCTTCAGGAGATATCACAATGATGGAAGCTTTTCCTGTCTGAGGAAATTTTAAAATAGGTGAGTTAGAGATCTGTGATTTCTCCATGTGTCCAAGGGACAAAGACTATGTATTGTGGCTTTCAGTCCTTAGAAAAGCAGTCTCCTAATGTAGTGTAGAACTAAGTTTTGGGTTCTACCAGAGGGGGACTAAAACTGCCTACAGAACTCTCCAGGTCTCCTTTCTCAAATTCTTTGTGCACTAAACTGCCTTCTTACTGCCAAAAATAACCACTTCCAGTTGTATCATGTCCTCCCTTTCACAAAATATTTTCAAAAATCACAAAAAACAATGCTAAGTGATAAATATTTTTCTCTTTTATACAGATAGGAATATCAAGGCCCGAAGCATTGTTACATGAAGCCGTGAACCTAATTTAAATTATGTAGTTCATGTTTATTTTCTCTTCTTTAGAGTTGTTTAAGGAATTCAGTTTCTTTCCTAGAGACCAGGATACTGGGCCAGAGTATTCTGGTTATTGGATAGGTCCATCCCACCATCATCTATCAAGAACTTGGAGGTCCTTGTTATCAGTCAGGTTAGTGTGAGTTTGGCTAGTCTGAACCAGTCCCCAGAAGCTGGGGAAATTGACAAAACCAAGGTCTTGTAGAGTGCCAGACCCTGGATTGTGGTGATCATATCAGGGTGCAGACATCCTCACAAGTTCTGGCTGGAAAATAATCTGCTGACCTTTTCCAAACTGTCTTAACTGCAAGATCACTCAACTGTTTCCACTTTGTTTTTGATCGGGTTGAAAAAGAGCAAACAACGGTAATTCAGCTAGCCAGTTGGCCAGCTGGAGTTGCCGAATGGCATGGGGAGCTGATTAAAATGAGGTGTTAGTTTAAAAACCAGGAGCCAATTGACCTTAACTGTGTTTCTTCCAGCTTTGTATGTCATTGTTGAAGCTGTAGGTAAGTGATTTGCTGGCTTCTGCTCTGGAGAGGTTTTATATACTGTTCAGATAGTCATAATTTGCACCTATTTTCCTTTCATGCTTCTCAGGGGAATAATTACTGCCTTTGGGTTCCTGCTTTTGGGGTATTATTACATGATTCACTGAAAAGCCTGGTCTGTCTCTTCTTCCTTTTTTCTTCCTTCCTTTCTCCTTTTAACATCTCTTTGTTTAGAAGAGAGAAATCAATTTTTGAATTGATTTCAAATAGCATTTGAACTTAGAAAATTAAAACAAATGAACAGCAAAATATCATTACTTTCAGAGCACATAAGACAAAGCCTGGCTGACTTGGGGTTTTGACTATTGGTTCTTATAACAAATGGCTCCTTTAGGATGGCACCAAAGTCAATACTAATGGTTATTATGATTAAGTATAGCTCCCTTGGTGTCCGTTTCCTGCTCTCTGGCTTTCCTGGCTTCCCTCTCCTCTCTTCAACGCACACATATGGATTATGTAAAGTCAAGTGACCCTGAGATACACACAGGCCAAGGAGAGAAAGTTTGCAGCTGGCACTTCCACCTTCCTTACTGTGGTTTCTCTCTCCCTAACAACTCAGTGGCCTGGCTCGAGCTGGGCCCCTGCTGCAGGTGCCCTCTCCTTTGGCCTACACTCTCTAAAAGTCTTCCAAGCTTAAGACATTTCAAGGTTCTTCTCTCATTACCCCTCAGCCTGAGACTGCCTATCTTGGGCACCATCCTCTAAGGACCCTTCTCCCTGTCAGGGAATGACAAGGTCAAGTGCCTGCACTAAAAGTTCACATGGTTTTCAATGTGTTTGTTATGTCTCCAAGATAGCATTAATCCAAGGGGGTGACTGATGGTTAGGTTTTAGGTACCTGTGGTAGGCATCCTAAAGAGAAAGCAGAGGTACTGTTTTGGGTGCCTCACATAATACTAAAACAATTCAGATTGGTACGTGACATTTTATCAAGTACTTTCTCATTCTTATTTTGTTTTTTCCCCTCCAAATAGTATTGTGAGGTAGGTGATATTATTTCATATAAAAAATGTGGAAACTAAGGAAACTGAGAGTCCAAAAGGTTAAGCA
This sequence comes from Nasua narica, assembly GCA_028533885.1. Lineage (NCBI taxonomy): Eukaryota > Metazoa > Chordata > Mammalia > Carnivora > Procyonidae > Nasua > Nasua narica. Next base: position 83,730,579 of record CM052801.1, on the reverse strand, counting down.
ATTCGTCTATTACCACACAGCTAGTAAATGGCTAAGCTGAGATTGGAACCTAGCTCTTTTGAAATTACTTGTGATTTCTGCTCTGCCATACTATCTCATAATCACTGAACTCAATCGTTTGAATACTAATTGTCCTGTGGGGATACAGTGAGGAGTGAAACAGATATAGCCATGTCTTAATTGGAGCTTATTATATTCTAAGTATATAGAGAATATTAGTATATAGAGACATAGACAAAATGTAATTGAATGAATATATTTTAAAATGATAAATCATGGGAAGTGCTATGAACGAAAGCTGAGGTAAAAAAATTTTGGTGGGGGAGCTTCTTTAGATAAGCCTCTTGGAGGAGATCTCAAAGACCAAGAAAGATCTAGGAATGAGGGGTGGCAGAGGGAGACCAGTGCAGGTAGAGGGTATACAAAAGGCCCTGAGGCATATTCATATGGTTGCCTGTCCCACACACTCTATGTCCTTAGGAGCCACATTCTGTACATGCAGATGCTTTTAGTGCTTGATAGAGTCTCCTCAGGAATTGTTACACTATCAAGCCAACCATATATCCCAGCAACCTACACACTGGGCTCATTTCCTTGCTTACTTTAAAAAGGCCCTTAGAGGGGCGCCTGGGTGGCTCAGTGGGTTAAGCCTCTGGCTTCAGCTCGGGTCATGATCCCAGGGTCCTGGGATCAAGCCCCGCATCGGGCTCTCTGCTCAGCAGGGAGCCTGCTTCCCTCCCCCCACCCCCCGCCGCGCCTGCCTCTCTGCCTACTTGTGATCCTTCTCTCTCTGTCAAATAAATAAATAAAATCTTTAAAATAAATAAATAAATAAATAGGCCCTTAGACACTAGGCTGATTTTTTTTTCACCAGAACCTCACAAGGTTTGCTGTTGAAGTTGAGTATTTCCCCCAATTTTCACAAATACTCTGTCATTTCACAAATACTGTGTCCCAAGTATGAGATTGTGGATGGCTTAGGCAAACCCATCTCCATGGGTGGAGATACAGATCACAGAGGCCATACTGACAAGGAGTCACCAGTATGTGACCAGGCAGAAATTTGTGTGTGAAGAACAGATTGTGTGTTCTGGGTTTGCAGGAAGAAAGGATTTGGGCATCTTTTGCCAGTGGGGTTCTATCACACTAAAATGGATGGGCACTTTACATTTCACAGGTACTTAATGTCTTGATTCTGTAGGAATTTCTCGGGTTAATCTATTTATCTTACTCACTGGTAGCCTTCCTTTCTAGATATTTCTAAAGTGTTATTTAAGCCCAGCTGTATGTACCAAGCCTTTTGATAAATACAGAAGTATCACCATCACAGTCGCTGCTTTTGAGGAGGCTACAGTATACATAAAGAGACAAAATGTACACATGTTTAACAATTAGAGAAGAAATAAAATGGAATATTCGTTCAAATTCTAGGTGTTGGCATAATAGGAGTTCAGGAAAGAAGAGGACACATCCTGGGAGTTTTCAGACTGGACAAGGGTCTTCCAGGGTGGTAGGAGTTGTATTCATGGGGAGAAAATGCAAAAGGACATCCCAGGTCAGCACTGCAATGCTCTTGCATGGCAAGTCAGTTGGCCTTTTGGAGGTGGAATCTGTGTCACCGCATGTGCAGACTGACTCACCGATATAAATGGTTCCGAGAGAGAGAGATGCAGTTGGCTGTTGTGCTGATAATGCCTTAAGGCAAGGAGTATGAAATACTCTGTTTTCTCTGTTTCACTCATTCTCCTCAGGTTGTATATTGCACTTTGACATTTTTGTTTCCCCTTCAAGATTACCTTTAAAGCTTATTTGTGCTCATATTCTCCTAAATACAAAGTGTGGTGGTGGTGATAGTAGTGTGTGTACATGTGTATGTTGGAGAAATGATGTGGTTGGAGTTCAAGGAGATCACTTTCTTTACCCTGGACATTTCCCAAAGGTGGTCATGAAGTTTACATTATCTCTCAAAAGTGGCCCCGGTATAAGCAGAGGGCTGGAGTTGGAGTGAACATAATTCAGGCTTGAGGAGGGGAAGAGGGTGTATGGGAAGGGATAGTCACCACAAGTGAAGAAACCCAGAGCACAGCTAAGAACACTAGCAGGTAGCCTTAAAGCCTGCCAGCACCACTATGAGGATGCCTAAGGAGCAGGAGACATGCTCCATGCCCTCACAAACCATCTGGTGTAGTTGTAAAGACACAGTGCACAAATGGAAATAGCATCAGATGGCAGGATCAGCAAACATATTCCATGTAGCTCCACAGGAAATACAGGAAAGCAGATGGGGATTGGGGAAAAGGATGGCCTTTTAATCATTAGAGCTGTTCATCAGTAGAAGGGCTGCTGCCTCAGGGCCTGCTGAGCTTCCTCCAAGTAGGGGTGTTAAAGGTGGAATGCCTCTGTCTGGGATGTTGCAGTCCAAAGACAGTGTAGTTGGCATGACCTGCAAGCCGCCTTCTCCCTCTTAGAGTCTGGGAGTCTGCATCTTCATGCCTTTTAACTGACCTCACACTTAGAGTACTATGTAAGCCACCCGTGGTGACAGCAAAGGCTTGACCAGCAGGTTGGAAGGGCTCACTAGACTAAGAATTTATCTCTAGGCTCTGCAGCAGGATCAGTGGCTGACTAGGAAGAAAGAGTGCTAAAGGTGGCACTGACTTGACTGCTTCAGGGCTGCTCTGGGAAAGTGGTTTCAGCTGTCTCTCTTCCTAGACAGGTGTCAGCCCAATGCGTGGCAAGTCACATCACACTGGGGGGCACTTTTATGCCCCAAACCTGGGGAAGCGCTGGAACTAAAATATCGTCTGCGGGAATCAGCTGCTGGTTTGGCTCTGCAAACTTTCCCATCCAGCTAATGAGGAAGGCCTGATGGAAAACAGCAGAGGGAAATTAAAAACCGGAAGTAGCTTTAACCATAGCAACCTCCCTCATACTCCATTAAAGGCTAAGGCCTGGGCCTCAATACTCCTGTGAGGAAAATTAAGCTCAGAGACACTCCCTAAGGTCTTCTGAACCGAATTCTGGGCTCCTTCCCTATACCAGAGTTTTGTTTTTTTTTTTTTTTTTAAGATCTTATTTATTTATTAGAGAGAGTGTGCACATAAGCAAGGGGGAGGGGCAGAGAGAGAAGGAGAAACAGACTCCCCACTGAGCAGGGAGCCCACTGCAGGGCTTGATCCCAGACCTCTGGGATCATGACCTGAGCTGAAGGCTGACGGTTAACCAACTGAGCCACTCAGGCACCCCTTCCTTTTTCCAGAATTTGGTTCCTCAGGCTTGGAAAGAGTCTTCTTAATGATCTCAGGAGACCAGAGCTCCTTGGAAAACGAAAATTACTTCCCAGCCCTTCACTAACCTGAAGTGAAATTCACAGAGCTAGACTGAGTTCCTTTAGAGAAAAATAAGCTATTATTTACGTATATATCTTTATGGCCCTGCTGTTAGTCATACATTTATTTTCCTTCATGCTTCACCTCTTGGGGAGAATATGTTCAGTATGTGAGTGTCTGTATGACATAGGGACAGCCTTTTAATTGCCCTTAATAGTAAATTGCCCCAGAACATGACTTCCATCAACCAAGTGCCTTGAACTGGCAATGGAGACTGTGTTGGCGTCAATTTTCCTGGCAGGGAATCTTTGAGACTGCCAAAGTATCCAAGGTCATTCTGGGGTTGTTCAGTGAGATCTGCCTTTGCTTCACCTGACTTGGGATAAACATTTTGTTTACTCCAATATAAAGGGATTTGACATATTAACTGCTCAGGACTAGGTATGGCCTGCATAGCTCTCTCATTAGATTACTTAAAAGTTTCCTGTGCCTGGGAGATACACAAGAGCACAGTACAGGTACAATTTTGTTAAACTTCTCATAGGATTTCAAAATCCGAGGCTCCAAAAGCCCTGATACATACCCTCATCCACCTTGGCATCTTCATTATTCTGGGCTCTCCTTTCTCTCTCCTGTTTTCTCCTTGTTGAAATATGTTTCTAATCTTGCAAGCCTCTCAAATGCATTGGTGTTTCCTGCTTCAGTGGTCCCAGTGGAGGCACTCATTCTGTATTTAATGTATTCCGCACTTTAAATGGACCTGTTAATTACTCCCTCCTCACTCTGAATTTACTAATTTATTGATCAAATTTCTTTTTGTGCATGTGAGTTTTATTTTGTATGTGCAAAGAATTTATTCAGATCAATTTTATTGACCCCCTCCCACCCCTGCCTCCTGGGATACTTTCCCAAACTTTAATTAAGTCTCTGGGAAGTCTCTTTGCTTAAAGGGGAGCCTCTTGCTTCCTCCTTTTGTGGGCACAGATAGTATCTGATTATCACATTCTCAAGCAGGTGGATATTTGAAAGGGCAATTAGAGTTGGGAACTAGGGCAAGGGCTCTTAAAACTGTGGTCCCTAGACCAGAAGCCTCAGAATCTCCTGAGAACTTGTTAGAAAAGCAGATTCTCAGACTCCACCCAGAACTACTGAACTGGAAACTCTGGGGGTGGGTCCTAACAGTTTGTCTTTTAACAAGTCCTTCAGGGGATTCTGATGCAGGCTAAAAATTGAGAATCACTGCTTTAAGGCAGGGTTTCTTAACCTCAACATTCTTGACATTTTATGCTGAATGGTTATTTGTTGTGGGAACTCTCTGGTGCATTGTATGGTGTTCAGCAACCCACTGGCCTCCACTCACTGGATGCCAGAGGTACCCTCCAGCTGTGACAACCAAAAATGTCTCCAGACATTGCCAAATGTCTCCAGAGGACACATTATTCCTGGTTGAGAACCACTGAACTAAGAGTTCAAATCACCCTCCCTTCCCAATCTAGACTTTTCTCCTCTTTATTTCACTTGGGGATTCATACATCAGATAAAAGTAACTATGAGTGAGTACCTCATGGTCTCTAGCATACTGCTTTGTTTCATTTTGTGTTTCATATGTATATTTTTTCTATCCCCAACTATTCTGTTTTTGGGCTAGGCAGATAGTAAGACCAATGCCTGATTTGTTTTAACAGTTCATTTAACCATCTAGCATTTATTCCCCATTTCTCGGCCTTTGTACAAAACTCCTTAACTTTTCAAAAGAGTGATCTGATTTTCATTTCCCCCAGAGATTTGAGAGCATTTCTAGGCTGTGAAAGAAGTGAGTGGGTGGGGGATTCAGACAATGTCATCACTAAGGAGGGGATTGGGAGTAGAGACTGAGTGGCAGCTTCTGCTCTTGACCCCTCCCTGCTGAAAGCACCCAAATACCCAAGTGGCATTGTGACGAGGATAGGTGAGCATTACTGTCTGTGCCTAGAGTAAATTGATTTGGCTGAATGAATTTGCCTTTGGACAGAAATAGTCCTTCCTTTCTATTGCAGCCTGCTTCCTCTTTACATATCTACTGCCTTATATCCCTCTTCCACACCTGGTCCATGGCAAGCTTGCCCTCCAACCCCTTACCTGAATGACTCCATCTCCATTCATCACAAAACACCACGGCTAGTACCTGGGATCAGAATGCCAAATGAAGAAGGTCCTGGGTGTATGGGAATGCCATGGTCAATTCCAGCACCTGGGCCACTGGGAGAGGCACAAGCCTGAGGAGAAGTCATGGAAACCTGCCTTCTACTGAAGAAACAAGCTGGAACATTTAGTTTTTGTCCAGTAGGCCAGTCTGGGAGATGAAGTGTCTGCTCTTGAGCAGTACCGGTAAGCCCATAGGGCATTCTTCCCCCTCCCTCAGGCCAGCTGGCCAATTAAAAGGCAGCCAGCTGGAAGGCAGCCAGCAGGAAGCCACAGCTTTCCAGTCTAGATGAGCCCTAAAATATTACTGGAATAAACCAGCAATATAATGCCAGTTTATTCAGGTTTCCATACACAATTTCACATAGCTAGTGACATGCAAGTTGGTTCTACTCCTTCCAAAGTAGACAACATCCTTGAGTGAAAATTAAAAAAAAACAAACAAACAGTGCCACCACAGATTCACTTTACAGTCATAGCTGAAATTCTGATGCCCAATCAAGTATGGCATAGTGCTGATAATGGCAATAAAAGATTTATTAACTAAACTTTAAACCTTTTATGACTCTGAAGAAATTGGTTGGTTCATAAATTTGTATAAGAAAAATGGAAAGCAAGAATAAAACAGAAAGCATGCTGCTAAAATAGCTTTGGCCAATGGGAGTAAATTAATGAATGACTCAGTTTTTAGTAATAGAATATCAGTTTTACCCTACCCCCACTAAATTAATGTTAAAAAAAGTATTTGAAAAGTATTCCCAAAGCATCCTTAAGCCTCAAGACTTCCCTGCCAAGGTCTGCAGAAAGCATCTAAAAATGTACTACATTCATTAACTCAGGGAATGAAGGCCTCTCCTACTTTCTCACTGTGGCACCATGACTTGCTCTGTGTGTGTCTGTGTTTTCAGACACCTTTGGGTTCCTGTCTTGGCTCTCCCCTCTCACTTTTTCTCTAGACCAGTAGCCTGGTTCTCACAGAAGCTGCCAGTAGGAATTGCCCCATATTCCTGTCTTTATAAATTCTGTTCATGTGCACCTTCAGCAGCAATGACTCTCAGTCCCAAACTCAGGTGTGCGTGAAATGCAGCTTTCTTAATTTTCTTTAAGTTGTTACAGAAAAAGTGCAGATTCAAAATTTTTAATGAAGTCTTTTCTGTTTATAAGAAGTATATTACAGGAAGGTAGTAGAGAAGTACTCACTAGCCAGAGGCTGAGACCCACCACACCCCTGATCCTTACATCAAAATCTCAGGGTGTCTTTTATTTATTTTTTTAAATTTTTTCCCCCAAATACTTTTATTTTTTAAGTGTTACAAAATTAATTTTTCATGCACCACACCCAGTGCTCCATGCAATACGTGTCCTCAATACTCAACCACCAGGCTCGCCCAACTCCCCACCCCCTCCCCTCCAAAACCCTGTTTGTTGCTCAGAGTCCACAGTATCTCATGGTTCATCTCCCCCTCTGATTTCCCCCAATTCACCCTTCCTTTCCTTCTCCCAATGTCCTCCATGTTTTTCCTTATGCTCCCATGTAAGTGAGACCATAAGATAATTGACTCTCTCCACTTGACTTATTTCACTCCGCATAATTTCTTCCAGTCCCGTCCATGTTGATACAAAAGTTGAGTATTCATCCTTTCTGATGGAGGCATAATATTCCATTGTATATATATGGACCATATCTTCTTTATCTATTCATCTGTTGAAAGGCATTTTGGTTCTTTCCACACTTCGGTGATTGTGGCCATTGCTGCTATGAACATTGGGGTACATGTGGCCCTTCTTTGTACTGCATCTGCTTCTTTGGGGTAAATACCCAGTAGTGCATTACAGAATCATAGGGTACCTCTATTTTTAATTTCTTGAGGAATCTCCACATTGTTTTCCAAAGTGGCTGCATCAGGGTGTCTTTTATATAAGAGTACAATCTAAGATCCCTTCCCAAGAATTGTCTTGTCTTGTGGTAGCAGGGGATAAAGATCCTTATGATCCTCAGATGGAGGTAGTGAAACCTAGTGACATTCAGCAGAGTGTAAGTAGTCCCAAGTTATCAAACTTCCAAAAGCCTACTTAAAAGAAGTGCTGATAACATCATTTCAAAGGGAGATGTCATTGTGTTAGTCTAGTGTAATATTAGAGATCTATCATTATGTTGGTACTTTTTCTTTTCTAATTACTGACATGGGACAGTGCCTTTTAATGGAAGAGCTAATTTCTTATATTTTGTCTCTCTGTGAGTCTACACAGTTTTACCTATGCATTAACTTGTCTATGAATATGCTTTATCAAGGATTATACTTCTTCACCATCACCATAAGAGACACTCCAGGGAGATGGACAAGGTGAGAGGCAGGAAAGGAAGCCCTTTTTGGTGGATGATTGCAGACTACAGTGGTAAGCAAGGTAAATATGGTTAAGAAGACTGGACTGTCGTTTCCCAGTTCATACAGTTAGTCCCAAGGTTATCTGTCCTTGCATTTCTTTGAAACTTCATTGTGGTCTTCCCATCTATGAGTCATGGATCCCAAGAATGACCCCATTCCCGTCCTAGACTAAACATGCCATGAGCTTTGGAAACCTAGAAGTTCCATCCAGGCTTTGAGATCTTACGTTGTGTTTGTTTTGTAGAGGACATAGGTTTACCCTGTTTCATGGGCTTGTGGCTTGAGTCCGTGGCACTCTGGTTCACAGGTGGAGCAGATTTGCAATTAGATGTGTGTTTCTATAGGGTGATCTTGAGCCCACACAGCTGTGTAGGGGTGCTTTAGACTGAATATGTCTTCCCTAAAATTCTTATGTTGGAACCTAACCCCCAGGAGATATATGTGTGTACATACACACGTACATATACACACACACACACACACACACACACACACACACAGATTTGAGATTGGCTCTTTGGAAGGTGATTAGGTCATGAGGTTGGTGCCCCCATAAGGGATTAGTATCTTTATAAAAGAGATCCCCAAAAGCACCTTGATCTTAGACTTTCCAGCCTTCAGAATTATAAGAAATAAATGTTTATTGTTTAAGCCACTTAGCATATGGTATCCTGTTACAGCAGCCTGAACTAAGACAGGGTGGATCTAGTGAACTTCATAGGACCTGGCACCTCTGAGCTGGAGGTGGTTTCCTCTCTGGAATTTCTTTGTATAGACCTAGTCCTCCTCATTAGCATATCTTGGTGGGAAATCTAGTGTTGGTCTGTCAACCTGTATATGTTCTGAAAGGAAATGTAGACATTTGTTTTTGATTATAAGACTGCAATGTATCCTTCAACATTTGAAGGAAAGTGCTCTACTACTAGCTGGAGGACAGCTGCATGTAGGCTACATTGTGACTTGCAGCTCACAGATTCATCATAAATTGAAGGGCCTTCGGCCACTTAAGGCTTGCTTTCATGGCAAAATGTACTTAGTCCTTGCTTAATGTCGCAGATTTGGTTTTGCTTTTACTTTGCCAGAGCTTCGAGAGTTGTAAAGAATATGTGTTTTAAATTTGACTTTTTTTTAGAGGGAAAGAGAGAGAGGGAGAGGGAGAATCTTAAGCAGACTCCATGTCCAATGTGGACCCTGATGTGGGGCTTGATCTCGCAACCCTGAGATCATGCTATCAGCTGAAATCAAGAGTCTGGGTGCTCAACTGACAGAGCCACCCAGGTGACCCTGACATTTGATTTTTATAGCTTTAAGGCATGTTGGAAATTTTGTCCCATAAAACAAAAATCGAGTTCATGTTAAGAGAAATTCTATAGGAAAAAAATGTATCCTGGAGCATTTTTTAAAAAAACAATGGTAGTAGCACTATCCTTACTGCAGAGGAAAGCCTTGGGCCATTCAGAAAAAAAGGTACATGACCACTAAGAAATGAGAGTATCCCACTTCCTGGAAATAGGTGGCTCAGTGGCTTAAGCCTCTACCTTTAGCTCAGGTCATGATCTCAGGGTCCTGGGATCGAGCCCCACATCGGACTCTCTGCTTGGCTGGGAGCCTGCTTCCCCCCTCTCTCTCTGCCTGTCTCTCTGTCTACTTGTGATCTTTCTCTCTCTCTCTGTGTCAAATAAATACATAAATAAAATCTTTAAAAAAAATCAATTGTGGGGTGCCTGGGTGGCTCAGTTGGTTGAGCAACTGCCTTCGGCTCAGGTCATGATCCTGGAGTCCCAGGATCGAGTCCCATATCGGACTCCCGGCTCTGCGGGAAGTCTGTTTCTCCCTCTGACCTTCTCCCCTCTCATTCTCAGTCTCTCGCTCTCTAATAAATAAATAAAAATCTTTAAAAAAAATCAATTGTGGGTAAGTGAAAGTCCTTCAAACTAGTTGTGTCCTATATCACATTTGTAGCAGCTTCCTTGCATTATAATTAGCACAAAGAGAATAACATGTGTACACTGAGAAGATGCTATGTTGGAAAATCTCAGAATAATTTTAGCATTTTAAATTTATTCCATTATATAATCCTGTGTTCACCCATGTGTGCTTTAAAGGATACGCTGGGTATATCCCATAAAGGACAGGGAGAGGGGACTTAGAAGCCATAGAATCCTGGTCAGGGTTTAGTGAATAGGGTCTAGAGGAGGTAGGTTGCTGGCCAAGCAGGCTTCCTCTTAGTGAGGCCCCATCATGTTGAGGGGACAGGTAGGACCTGGGGAAAGAAGAGAGGAGCTTCTGCTATGAGTTGACAGTGTGTGTGTGTCTGTGTGGGAAGCAGTTCTAACATCTATATCACTTTAAGCATGGCCCTCTTATCTACCAAACAAATCTGTCTAGAAACTAAAAATTTCTTAAAAATTAAATAAATTCATGAGAAGCCTTAAGAGTCTCACATGTTTCAATATTGGGGAAAAAATAAGATTTCATTTTGAAATCCTAACTCCTAATTAATTATACATTTTTCAAACTAGATTTACAAGGCTGTCATGGACAGGGCAGATTCTTTCATGTATCACAAATACATAAAATATAAAATATGCACAATTTTCTTCTTACAAAAATACAAGTACAATGGGTTATCTCTTAAATATCTCTATATCTAATTCTAAATCATCCCACATAAAGAAGAATTACCATACCAACTAAATAAGGATATTTAGTACCAGAGATATAGACCTTAAGGCTGACTGGATTCTCATTCATGACCCTGATAGGGTATCTTGAACCCTATTTATGGTGGTTCCATGAGTGATCATAACCTTAAGATGTGAGTGATTAGCTATTTAGCCTACTTCCCTAGATTAATGTTTTATACATTGCTTCATAAGGTCTACGGCTTCTATTCCAATTGATAAAACCTTTTATTAATGTATTTTTTCTCACTCTGAAGAACTTGGAAATTGATGGGATCCTGGGATATGTTAATACTTTACACATTCATTCATATTCCTAAAACCATATAAATCTTAGGAGTACTTAAATTTATACCCAGTTGAGTTCTAGGTATTTCACTTAGCTTTGTCTAATTTGAGACCACAGACTATGAGCCATTCTGATATTCCTACTGGAGTCAGAAAATGCCCTCCAAATGATGTATTCACTCTTTTAATTTCTATATTTTCTATATTGATATAATAAATTAATAATGCCTCAGGATTGAGAAATAGTACTCCATAGAAATACATTCTATTCTATTCACCTTTTAAAATCACCTGTTATATTTTCTCCTTGTATATCATTATAGAAATATGGCTTCTCAGATATTTTATCACCTGCAGTCATTATAAAAAATCACTTTATTGAGGTATGATTGACATACAAAATTGTTACAACTTTGGCCAGCAGGAATCTCTTTTAAATTTACTGGGTGGTACAGTAAGCCTGGGTGGTACAGACGGTTGAGCATCCAACTTTTGGTTTCAGCTCAGGTCATGATCTCAGAGTCGTGAGATTGAACCCCATGTCAGGCTCCATGCTCAGCATGGAGTCTGCTTGAGACTTTGTCCCTCTCTCTCTGCCCACCCTCTCTCTTTCTCTAAGATAAAAAAAAAATTGTTCTTATGTCTTCCTCACATTATCCACTAATCATCATCAAAAGCTTCGTTGCTTTCTGGTGCAAGATTTTCCAGGCTTGTTTTGTACCTTTCTGCCCCAGACATGGAATCACTCTCATTTCTCCAAGGAGCTGTAGTTCCTTTTAGTGGAAAAAATAGTATCAGAGACCAGAATCTGAGCACTAGGGGGTAGTGTGGGGGTTTCATTGCTCTTGGGTCATTTTAATGACAGAGCTAGAAAAGATTTGTGTTTTTTTCTAGTTTCATATTGGTATTTCCAATTCTTTTCTAAAGGTAAAGAATCCTAAATTTTTGATTCCTAATACAATAATATAATTGTTCAATCTGATAAAATAAGAAGAGTTCCAAAACAATACGTATTAAACAATAAAGCTATGGAATAAAGTTTAATATTTTCATTATAGTTCTCTTAGATCTTAGCTACATCCCACTAAGAACGTACAATCATATTTCTTCTAAAATCATTCCTAGGTCCTCATTCTGTGTGGTAAAATAAAAGTTTGTCTGTAGTTTTATTCAATAATTTGCTTTCATTTTGAAGGCCTTGACTTTTAGCAGTTGATAATTCTTAGGCTTTAGAAAGTGAAGGTGTACTAGTCCTCTACATGGTGGAGATAAGAACTAAGGAGTGGGTGAGGGTCCATATATGTCTACCTAAAGACGATAGAAAATTACAAATGCTCAGTTTACAAGGTTCTATCCCATATACAATTGTACAAGATTCATTTATCTGATCTCTGGCTGAATGAACCAACTCTGACTCCTACTATATAATTCCTAGTAATATTAGAACTTAACATTTTCAAATATATTTTAACTCTACTGAATTCTGTCCTTATCTTAAAACTATTTAATTTCTTGCTCTCTTTTCCGAGTTACATGCACTTCTCCTTTGCAACATGCCCTTAATAATTACATGTATCATGCAATGTATTGTTAACCAAAGTTTGTATTTTATAAAATTATTTTTCCAATTATTATTTAAATTCAGTAACATTCATTATCTTTTACTTCCTGTTGAGGTTCAAGATTATCTAGAATATTAGGATTCCATATGATTAACAAAAAAACTAAAGTTCTGAAGGTTTTGCCCCAAACCCTCTTTTGATTCATGGCTCACAATTCAAATTTTACTTTTTATATATTACCAATATTCTTATTTAATTTAATTGTATATAGTTGTGTTGAAGAATTTTAGTTTCTTAGAGGCTCTTGGATAAATACCTTAATGCTATACAAATTCAAACTTGTAAAAGCCAATTTAAAATGTTAGAAAATACAACCAGAGTATATGAAATGAAATATAGTAATTACCAGAAAACACATCTTTAAAATCTACCCAGAAGTTCAAGGAGATTTTTTTCTGTAGATTTGAAACATTTCCAGATTATCTGTCTTTGCTAAAATTTATAAGTTTAGAATTAGAACAAAGTACATTGAGATCATAAAGTTTATATTATATTTACAATAAAGCTCTAGATATTTTCATTTCAGTACAGAAATCCTAATCCTTGCATGAGATCAACTATACCATGCCCCCATTCCTGATTTTGCATTCTGTAGGTCTACATGTGATTGCATTGTTTAACTAAGGCAAAACCAAAACGTTTTGTATTTTCATTACATGATGTGACTTTCAATCACCTTTTGGAATTTAAAAGGTTTTCAGTACTAAATTCCTACATAAATTATACATGTTTACAAAAATAAGATTCAAAAATGAATATTTTATATCAAAAAAGAGATTAAAGATGAACTGACTCATTACGATGAGACTTTGTCCAAGTCCTGTAACTCTTTCCAGCACTTCCAGTCAGGAAATTGGGGTACTTATCTTTTCTTGTCCCTTGGACTGAGGAGCACCCATAGGAAGTCCATCTAGTCTAGAGATGAGTATGCCCCAATTTTTTGAGGTTCGAATGGGGGAATATTCACAACAAAAGTACACTGGCCTGCTAGATTCCTACCTGAAAATGGCAAAGCCTTTCTGAGCTGAAAAGGACTCAATATAGAAGATTCTCAGGCAGCAGAGGGAAGATGAGTAGAAAAGATAAGGTTTTGCTAGGAATGCACTCACCCTGCATCCTGTTCTCCTTCTCTACCTTTCACTGGGGGTCTGTATTGCCTTATCTTCTGTTGGGTCTTGCTATCTCCTTGGGATAAAATCTGAAAGTTAGGGGCTCTGGACTCTTCTATCTTGAAGACCAACAGATCTCATTCTCTGTCATCTTGCTGTGGCCCTGCAGGCAAAGTCAGAAAGTAGGGTAGAGAGCCCCCTTCTCTCAGATCCTTGGTTCCCCCAGCTGTGGGATAACATCTTCCTTCATAGGTGGGGCTTTGACATTTTATCTTTACCAGAGAATCCTCTTCTCCTAAGGGCTTCTGATTTGGGAACTTAAAAGCCAGCTAGTTGTTTTCTACTCTGTCACATGCCTCTTCTGAGACAATAAGCACAGAGCAACTACTTGCATTCTGAATGAAGGGAAGGGAAGGGGAGGAAAGTGCCAGGGGGAATCCACCCCCACCTTCTAAATTAATAATTAAAAAATACAATGATAGTCACACATCCAGGCCCAGGCCCTTCAGAAATGAAGGCTGTAGGAAAGGATCACATCTTTGGAGGCAATGCAAATCTAAGTTGTATATGGGCCCTGAAGATCCTGTAAGAACAATATTAGAGGGAGTTCATTAGATACAAAAAAGGAGGAAGCATATCAGGATGACTCCTTGCTTCTAGATTTAGAAGTTGTATTTAGCATCTCATTACTCTAAAAGACCATTTATCTCCATTTTATTTTTTTCTCTTTGAAAAGTTTGGTAGAAAGAGAGAAAGAGGATTCCCCAGCTATTGGAGAATTTTTGAAAGAAAATAAACAAGTTTTCAAATCTCACCTCACTCATCTAGTAACCTTGGGGAAGAAGGTGGGTGAGTTATTTTCAACTAGTGGGGACCTCCCCCTACAAAACCCTCTCAATGTCCACTGTCAGATCATGGGCCCAGAGAGAAGACAGAAAATTACCACTCTAGGAGATGACAAATGGTATACAGGGAGAAAGTTTTCTTTCCACCACAAACCTTTTCTTTCAGCTTTGTGATCAGGGCTGGGGAGGCTGGCAGACTGTGGCCCCATGGTAGAGGGAAGTAGGCATTTGTAATCAAATCCTGTGGTAGGGGAAGAGGTATGATGGCCCTATAAAGGAATGTGCAGTGCAGAATAACACAGGGGAGGAATGAGCCATGGCTAGCTTGGTGAGAATGTGGTCATCTACTTGGCAGTGGAACCGATCAGTGCATGGTACATTGCATGTCTCTCAAAAAAAAATCCTTGATGCTTAAGTATAGCCACATCCTAGAACAATAATGATAAGCTGAAAGTTAATGAATTAAAACAAGAAAAAAAAATCTACCATCGATACAGTGAGGTAGTAACTACAGCATCTCAAAAATATTTGGGTAAGAAAATGTTTCAAGGACATTTAGGCAAGTGAAGTTGCTAACTGACTAGATTAATTTTCTCAGAAAGACTCCAACAGAATAATCCTATCAATAACTCTTTATTTTCTACTTTATTTCAAAAGGTAGAGCTAGACCATCTCAGACTAGCTACATAAAACAAAAACAAAAACAGAACTGGTTAAGAGAGCTTGCTGGAGGTCTGATAGTGACCTCTATGAACCTATTACCTATTTGGAAAAAAGCGAAACTAATGCCACTGGCCTAACATACAGAATAAAATTGAACTCCTAGGCTTCCATGTGAAGAGTGGCATTCACACAGCCTTACTAGTCCAAAAGCCTGTTAAAGTCACAAGCATTCACTGAGTGTTTAGTAACTATGGAGCACACTTATGCTAATGAGAACAGATTTACAGATTAGCAATGCATTTTAACGATTTAATTATAATCCTGAAGTGATATACAAGGGATGAAATTATACATTGCAGTGCTGTTACTGATCAGAGCTGCTTTGTTTTCTTATTATTTTTAAAGGTGTGCACACATATAAAAAGAAATTTATAGGAGTTCTAGGAATGCTCCCGTAATAGATCCCTGGCTTATAATAAAATAACTAGAGCAGAAAAACTGCAGCATTGTAAGCTCAACAGAAGGGATTTCTAAGAAGTGTTCAGTTTCTGAAAGGATAAACTGAGTAAAGGACCATCTACCTCCAAATGCCACCCCCTAGTAAAAGCCAGTCAATGAAGGATTTTGTTGAAATTAGTATTTAACCAGTGTTAAGGTGTAGTAAACCACTAAGAGTCAAAGGCAATGTATTAGTAAATAGCTTTTAGGAAAGTCATTTATCTGAATTGCTTATTTAACATTTACTGTCATTTATTTGAGAGCACAATATCCAGGGGATATTTCCAACAGAAAGCTTGACAGGGGTTTGGCAGAGAAAAAAGGAGAAAGAGTTGCAAAATAAGGTCGTGTTTAGGTCTTCCCTGGTTTTGGGTGTCACAAAGCAAGGTGGCATCAGGGCCAGGAGACAGATTCAAAGATAAAGTTTATCCACTTCCCAATTTGGCTTGTTAGTCCTATTATTCACTTTGCCAGGAAACCTGAAACTAGAGAGATAATCTATATCTATCTATATCTATCTATATATAGATAGATATAGATAGATATATGAGGCAGAGAGGCAGGCAGAGAGAGAGGGAGAAGCAGGCTCCCTGACGAGCAGAGAGCCCAATGCGGGGCTTGATCCCAAGTGCCTGAGATCTTGACCTGAGCTGAAGGCAAGGCTTAACCCACTGAGCTACCCAGGCACCCCTCCTTTTATATTTTTATAACACTTTCTAAGTTTGTAATGAGCTCTGTTTCTTATCACTTTGATCTTCACAGAACTCTGTGAAGTTATCAGGGTCAGGTTTTATTATATCCATTTGGCAAATAGCCACCTGCATTTTCATCTCTTTTGTGGTGGCTCATTCTTCAGCAGGGAAGAGGTTCAAGGAATTGGATAGGTACTTAAACTGCTAACTGGAAACAAAGAGAAAATTTACTCTACTCTCTAGATTACATTTAAAAAACTCCTTTATTGAGATATACTTGACATATATAATAAGACTGTACAATTTAAAGTGTACTATTTGATAAATTGTGGTATATGTATATATCTGTGAAACCATTACCACAATCAAGATGATGAGCATATTCAATACTTCCAAAAGTTTCCTCGTGCCCCTTTGTAATTCCTCCTGCTCTGTCCTCCCTGCTCCGGTTGTTTTTTGTTCTTTTCCTTGTTTTGGGTTTTATGTGCTCCTCTTCTGGCTTCTTAAGGTAGAAGCTGAGGTCTTTGATTTGAGATCTTCTAAAATAGGAATTTAGTGGTATATATTTCCCTTTAAGTACTGCTTTGGTGGTCACCCCAACCATGGTTAGATTGTGTTTTCATTTGGTTCAAAATACTTTCTGGGGCACCTGGATGGCTCAGTGGGTTAAAGCCTCTGCATTCGGCTCAGGTCATGATATTAGGGTCCTGGGATAGAGCCCCACATTGGGGGGGAGGTGTTTCTGCTCAGCAGGGAGCCTGCTTCCCCCTATCTCTCAGCCTGCCTCTCTGCCTACTTGTGATCTCTCTCTCTCTGTCAAATAAATAAATAAAATCTTTAAAAAAATACTTTCTGATTTCTCCTTTGAATTCTTCTTTGACCCATGGTTTATATAGGACTGTAGTATTTCCTTTCCAGATATTAGGCAATTTTCCAGATACTTTCTGTTACTTATTTATAATTTAATTCCATTGTGAACATTTATAATTTAATTCCATTGTGACTTGAATCTTTTGAATTTATCAAGACTTGTTTTATGGTCCATAATATGTTGGACCATAAATCTATATGTACCTAAAAATAGTTTGTATTCTACTATTGAATGGAGTGCTTTATAAGTATCAATTAGGTAAAGTTGCTTGGCAGTGTTCTTAAAATATTTTATATCATGATTTCTGCCTAATTAATTCATTTTATCAGTTGTTGAGTGAGAAATGTTGAAATCTCCAACTATAATTGTGAATTTATCTGTTTTTCCTTGAAGTTTTTTCAGTCTTTGTTTCATGTGTATTGGAGTTCTGTTATTAGGGGCATAAATGTTTAAGGTTGTTATGTCATCTTGATGAATTGACCCTTTTATCATTGTGAAATAGCTTTCTTTATTCCTGATAATATTCTGAAATCTAATTTTCCTTATAGTAATATTGATACTCAACTTTCTTTTGACTAATGTTGTATAATGATATATACAATAGTATAATAATATATACTTTCTATCCTTTTACTTTTAACCTGCCTATATTTATCTAAATAGGGGCATATATTTATGTGTTTCTCATAGGCAGCATGTAGTCTTAGGTTTTGCTTTTCTATTCTATCTGATGATTTTGGCCTTTATTTTATTTTTTATTTTTTTCCCCCAAATACGTTTATTTTATTTTTTAAGTGTTACAAGATTGATTGTTCATGCACCTCACCCAGTGCTCCATGCAATACATGCTCTTTTCAATACGCACCACCAGGCTTGCCCAACCCCCCACCCCCACCCCTCCAAACCCTTCAGTTTGTTGCTCAGAGTCCACAGTCTCTCCTGTTTCATCGCCCCCTCCGATTTCCCCACATTCACCCTTCCCTTTCTTCTCACAATGCCCTCCATGATTTTCCTTACGCTCCACACGTGAGACCATAAGATAATTGACTCTCTCCGCTTGACTTATTTCACTCCGCATAATCTCTTTCAGTCCTGTCCATGTTGATACGAAAGTTGAATATTCACCTTTCTGATGGAGGCATAATATTCCATTGTATAGATGTACCACATCTTCCTTATCCACTCATCTGTTGAAGGGCATTTTGGTTCTTTCCACAGTTTAGCAATTGTGGCCATTGCTGCTAGGAACATTGGGGGACATGTGGCCCTTCTTTGTACTCCATCTGCTTCTTTGGGGTAAATACCCAGTAGTGCAATTGCAGGGTTACAGGGTAGCTCTATTTTTAATTTCCTGATGAATCTCCACACTGTTTTCCAAAGTGGTTGCACGAACTTGCATTCCCACCAGCAGTGGAGGGGGGTTCCCCTTTCTCCACTTCCTCTCCAGCATTTGTTGTTTACTGTCTTGTTGATTTTGGCCATTCTAACTGGGGTAAGGTGGTATCTCAGTGTGGTTTTGATTTGAATCTCTCTGATGGCTAAAGATGATGAACATTTTTTCATGTGTCTGTTAGCCATTTGTATGTCTTCTTTGGAGAAGTGTCTGTTCATGTCTTCTGCCCATTTATTGATGTGTTTATCTGTTTTGTGAGTGTTGAGTTTGAGGTGTTCTTTATAGATCCTAGATATCAGACCTTTGTCTGTAGTGTCATTTGTGAATATCTTCTCCCATTCTGTGGGTTCCCTGTTTGTTTTGTTGACTGTTTCCTTTGCTGTGCAGAAGCTTTTTATCTTGATGAAGTCCAAAAGTTCATTTTTGCTTTTGTTTCCTTTGCCTTTGGAGACATGTCCTGAAAGAAGTTGGTGTGGCTGATGTTGAAGAGGTGACTGCCTATGTTCTCCTCTAGGATTCTGATAGATTCCTGCCTCACGTTGAGGTCTTTCATCCATTTTGAGTTTATCTTTGTGTATGGTGTAAGAGAATGGTCAAGTTTCATTCTTCTACATGTAGCTGTCCAATTTTCCCAGCACCATTTATTGAAGAGACTGTCTTTTTTCCACTGGATATTTTTGTCTGTTTTGTCAAAACAGACAAAAAGATTGTCTGTTGGTCAAAGATTATTTGACCATAGAGTTGCGGGTCCATATTGGGGCTCTCTATTCTTTTCCACGGGTCTATGTGTCGGTTTTTGTGCCAGTACCATACTGTCTTGGTGATCACAGCTTTGTAGTAAAGTTTGAAATCAGGCAATGTGATGCCCCCAGCTTTGTTTTTCTTTTTCAACTTTTTCTTAGCAATTCAGGGTCTTTTCTGGTTCCATACAAATTTTAGGATTATTTGTTCCAGCTCTTGGAGATTTTGGCCTTTAGATTCAGGTATTTAGACCATTTACATATAATGTGACCACTGATATGATTAGGTTTAATTCTATGATCTTGCTATTTGTTTTCAATTTTTTCCATCTGTTTTCTGTTCCCCTTTCATCCTTTTGTGCCTTATATTGGATAAATTGAATATTTTTATAATTCTGTTTTTATTTCCTTTGTTAGCTTATTAGCTATAACTCTTTTTTTTTCTCTTGGTGGTTACTTACGAGTTTATAGCAAATATCTTTAATCACAATGTACCTTCAAATTATGTTATACCATTTCATATAGGGTATGAGAACTTTTCAATATTTTATTTCTATTTCTCCCATTCTTACCTTTGTACTTTTATTGGCATACATTTTACTTTCTTTTTCTTTTTTTTTATTATATAGTGTTAGTCACCATACAGTACCTCATTAGTTTTTAAAATTTTTTTTTATTTTTGTATTAACATATAATGTATTATTTTCCCCAGGGGTACAGGTCTGTGAATCATCAGGCTTTACACATTTCACAGCATTCACCATAGCACATACCCTCCCCAGTATCCATAACCCAGCCACCCTATCCCTACCCCCAACCCCCAGGAACCCTCAGTTTCTTTCATGAGATTAAGAGTCTCTTAAGGTTTGTCTACCTCCTGATCCAATCTTGTTTCATTTTTTTCCCAACCTACCCCCAACTATCCCCTGCCCTGCCTCCAAGTTCCTCATTCAGAGAGATCATATTCTAATTGTCTTTCTCTGACTGACTTATTTCACTTAGCATAATAGCCTCTAGTTCCATCCACGTCATTGGAAATAGCAAGATTTTGTTTTTTTTGATGGTTGCAAAGTATTCCATTGTGTGTGTGTGTGTGTGTGTGTGTGTATATATATATATACATATACATATGTACATATATATATATACAACTTCTTTATCCATTCATCTGTTCATGGACATCTAGGTTCTTTCCATAGTTTGGCTATTGTGGACATTGCTGCTATAAACATTTGGGTGCACATGCCCCTTTGGATCACTACATTTGTATTTTTAGGGTATATACCCAGTAGTATGATTGCTGGCTCATAGGGTAGCTGTATTTTCAACTTTTTGAGGAACCTTCATACTGTTTTTCAGAGTGGCTGCATCAGCTTGCATTCCCACCAATAGTGTCAGAGGGTTCCCCTTTCTCTGTATCCTTGCCAACACCTGTCATTTCCTGACTTGTTAATTTTAGCCATTCTGACTGGTGTGAGGTGATATCTCACTGGGGTTTTGATTTGTATTTCCCTGATGCTGAGTGATGTTGAGCACTTTTTCATATGTCTGTTGGCCATTTGGATGTCTTCTTTAAAGAAATGTCTGTTCACGTCTTCTGCTCATTTCTTGGTTGGATTATTTGTTCTTTGCGTATTAAGTATGATAAGCTCTTTATAGATTTTGGATACTAGCCCTTCATCTGATATGTCATATGCAAATAACTTATTCCATTCTGTCAGTTGTCTTTTGGTTTTGTTGACTGTTTCCTTTGCTGTGCAAAAGCTTTTGATCTTGATGAATTCCCAAGTTTATTTTTGCCCTTGCTTCCCTTGCCTTTGGTGATGTACCTAGGAAGAAGCTGCGGCTGAGGTTGAAGAGGTTGCTGCCTGTGTTTTCCTCCAGGAGTTTGATGGAGTCCTGTCTCACATTGAGGTCTTTGATCCATTTTGAGTCTATTTTTGTGTGTGGTGTAAGGAAATGGTCCAGTTTCATTCTTCTGCATGTGGCTGTCCAATTTTCCCAACACCATTTGTTGAAGAGACTGTCTTTTTTCCACTGGACATTCTGTGCAACTTTGTCGAAGATTAGATGATCATAGAGCTGAGGGTCCATTTCTGGGCTCTCTATTCTGTTCCATTGTTCTATGTGTCTGTTTTTGTGCCTGTACCACACTGTCTTGATGATTACAGCTTTGTAATAGAGCCTGATGTCTGGAATTGTGATGCCACCAGCTTTTCTTTTCTTTTTCAACATTCCTCTGACTATTAGGAGTCTTTTCTGGTTCCATATAAATTTTAGGATTATTTGTTCCATTTCTTTGAAAAAAATTGATGGCATTTTGATAGGGATTGCATTAAATGTGTAGATTGCTTTAGGTAGCATAGATATTTTCACAATATTTGTTCTTCCAATACATGAGCATGGAACGTTTTTCCATTTCTTTGTGTCTTCCTCAATTTCTTTCATGAGTACTTTATAGATTTCTGAGCACAGATTCTTTGCCTCTTTGGTTAGGTTTACTCCTAGGTATCTTATGGTTTTGGGTGCAATTGTAAATGGGATTGACTCCTTAATTTCTCTTTCTTCTGTCTTGCTGTTGGTGTATAGAAATGCAACTGATTTCTGTGCATTGATTTTATATCTTGACACTTTACCGAATTCCTATATGAGGGCTAGGAGTTTTGGGGTGGAGTCTTTTGGGTTCTCCACACAAAGTATCATCTCATCTGCAAAGAGTGAGAGTTTGACTTCTTTTCCAGTTTGGATGCTTTTTATTTCTTTTTGTTTTCTGATTGCTGAGGCTAGGAATTCTAGTAGTATGTTGAATAGCAGTGGTGATAGTGGATATCACTGCTGTGTTCCTGACCTTAGGGGGAAAGCTCACAGTTTTTCCCCTTTGAGAATGATATTTGCTGTGTGTTTTTCATAGATGAATTCGATGATATTGAGGTATGTACCTTCTATCCCTATACTGTGAAGAGTTTTGATCAAGAAGGAATGCTATACTTTGTCAAATGCTTTTTCAGCATGTATTATGAATATCATATCATTCTTGTTCTTTCTTTTATTAATGTATTGCATCAGATTGATTGATTTGCAGATGTTGAACCAAACTTGTAGCCCAGGAATAAATCCCACTTAGTCGTGGTGAATAATCCTTTTAATGTACTGTTGGATCCTATTGGCTAGTATTTTGGTAAGGATTTTTGCATCCGTGTTCATCAAGGATATTGGTCTGTAATTCTCCTTTTTGATGGAGTATTTGTCTGGTTTTGGGATCAAGGTATGGTGGCCTCCTAAAATGAGCTTGGAAGTTGTCCTTCCATTTCTATTTTTTGGAATAGTTTCAGGAGAATAGGTATTAATTCTTCTTTAAATGTTTGGTAGAATTCCCCTGGGAAGCCATCTGGCCTTGGGTTCTTGTTTGTTGGGAGATTTTTGATGACTGCTTCAATCTCCTTACCGGTTATTTGTCTGTTCAGGTTTTCTTTTTCTTTCTGGTTCAGTTTTGATAGTTTGTGTGTCTCTAGGAATGTATCCATTTCTTCCAGATTGTCTAATTTGTTGGTGTATAGTTGCTCATAGTATGTTCTTATAATTGCTTGTATTTCTTTGATGTTGGTTGTGATTTCTCCTCTTTCATTCATGATTTTATTAATTTGGGTCCTTTCTCTATTCTTTTCTGATAAGTCTGGCCAGGGGTTTATCAATCTTATTAATTCTTTTAAAGAACTAGCTCCTAGGTTTGTTGATTTGTTCTACTGTTCTTTTGGTTTCTATTTCATTGATTTCTGCTCTGGTCTTTATTATTTCTCTTCTCCTGCTGGGTTTAGGCTTTTTTTATCTTTTTGGCTTTTCTTTCTTCTCCAGCTCCTTTACATGCAAGGTTAGGTTGTGTACGTGAGACCTTTCTTGTTTCTTGAGAAAGGTTTGTATTGCTATATAATTTCCTCTCAATATTGCCTTTTCTGTGTCCCAAAGATTTTGAATAGTTGTTTTTTCATTTTCATTTGTTTCCATGAATATTCTTAATTATTCTTTAATTTCCTTGTTGACCCACTCATTGTTTAGTAGGATGCTCTTTAGCCTCCATGTATTTGAGTTCTTTCCAACTTTTCTCTTGTTATTGAGTTCTAGTTTCATAGCATTATGGTCTCAAAATATGCAGGGAGTGATCTCAGTCTTTTGGTACCAGTTGAGACCTGATTTGTGTCCCAGGATCTGATCTATTGTGGAGAATGTACCATGTGCACTAGAGAAGAATGTGTGTTCTGTTGTTTTGGGATAAAATGTTCTAAATATATCTGTGATGTCCATCCAGTCCTCTGTGTCATTTAAAGCCTTTATTTCCTTGTTGATCTTTGCTTAGATGATCTGTCCTTTTCAGTGAGGGGGGTGTTAAAGTTGCTTACTATTATTGTATTACTGTTGATGTGTTTCTTTGATTTTGTTATTAATTGCTTTATATTATTGGCTGCTTCCATGTTAGGGGCATAGATATTTAAAATTGTTAGATCTTCTTGTTGGACAGATCCTTTAAGTATGATATAGTATCCTTCCTCATTTTTTATTATAATCTTTGGCTTAAAATCTAATTTATCTGTTATAAGGATTGCTACCCCAACTTTCTTTTGATGTCCATTAGCATGGTAAATGATCCCCCCCCCCCACTTTAAATCTGGATGCGTTTTTGGGTCTAAAATGAGTTTCTTGTAGATAGCATAATGATGGGTTTTATTTATTTATTTATTTATTTATTTATTTATTTATTTTTAATCCATTCTGATACCCTGTGTCTTTTGATTTGGGCATTTAGCCCATTTTCATTCTGGGTAACTATCAAAAGATATGATTTTAGTGCTGTTGTATTACCTGTAAGGTGACTGTTACTGTATATTGTCCCTGTTCCTTTTCAGTCTGTTACTTTTTGGCTTTCTCCTTTCTTAGAGGACCCCTTTTAGTATTTCCTGTAGGTCTGGTTTGGTGTTTGCAAATTCTTTTAGTTTTTGTTTGTCCTGGAAGCTTTTAATCTCTCCATCTATTTTCAGTGACAGCCTAGCTGGATATACTGCCTTTTGTTCTTTTTTGTGTGTGTTTTTCTGCCTTGTCATTTTATCCAGATAACAATAGATGAATGAGAGAACAAAATACTAAAAGGGTAGCAATGACCCCAGAAAAATATACACTAACCAAATCAGAAGAGACCTGAAACCAGGGGGAGAAGAAAGAAGGAAAAAAGAAAAAAGAAAAAAATATATTTATATTTGGTGACTAGAACAGAGCCACACACTTGATTTTGGGTGTATTTTGGTCTGTTAGAAGAAACTACCTCCCAAAATTTTAAAGAAAGAAAAACTTATATATATACAAAAATAAAGGTAAACATGATGGAATATGACTGTAAAGTTGAAAATTAAATAAAATCCTAAAAAAGGAATTGATAAGATAAGAAGTTGCTTGAAAAAGAAAGTTGAAAAAAAGGAGGAAAGAATGTGATCAGGCTGGAGACTAGAAGAAAGCCATGTGCTAGGTTTAGGGCATATTTTGATCTATTAGAAAAAATTGTAGCCCAAAATTTTGAAGAAAAAAAAAACCTATACATATCCTATATATATACAAAAAATAAGGTTAAATACAATGAGGGAATAAAATATGACTATAACAATGAAAATTAAAGATTTTTTTAAGTTATTGATAACATAAAAGTAAAAAAACGTTAAAATGGGAAAGAAGAAAAATTAAAAAATAGAATAGGAAAAATAAAATTAAAAAAATTTAACTTTGAAAGACTACTAAAGGATCATGGGGAAAAAGCCATGAATTCTGTGTGTTTCTTTCCCCTAGCTCTGGAGTTCTGCAGTTTTCACTCATTGGTGAATTTGGTCTTGGCTGAATGTTCTCGCTGGTCTTCTGGGGAAGGGGCCTGTTGTAGTGATTCTCAAATGTCTTTGCCCAAGGTGGAATTGCACCACCCTTGCCAGGAACCGGCCTAAGTAATCTGCTCGGGTTCACTCTGGGAGATTTTGTTCCCTGAATGCTTTACATACAGCTTTGGAGGAGGAGAATGAAGATGGTGGCCTCCCAGTCTCCAACCTGGAGGAGCTGAGAGCTCAGGGCCCCACTTCTCAGTGCACCTCCAGAGAAAACCAGTCAATCCGTCCCATTCCCCTGTTCTCTTGGCCACACTCTGAGCTCATGTGACTTGTGATCGAGCATTTCTATATATGGCACACAGCCCCATTTGGAGTCTCCAAACCTAGCTGATTCTTGCTGCGCTGCTCCTCCCAGAGGAGGAAGGTGAGTCTCCTCAGATCTGCTGCTTGTTCAGTACCTGCCCGAAGAGCAGTGGTCAGACTGTGCTGCGGATCATAGTTTAGGGTAACCCCAAGCTGAGAGCTCACTCCTCAGCTCCGTCTCTGCAACTGGCTTCCTTGGTCCGATATCTGGGAGCTCTGCCATGCTCAGACACCCCTGGTCTTTTTGTGACACCATGGGTCCTGAGACCACACTGTCCTCGCAAGGGCTCCACCCCTGTGCTTAGCCTCTGGAGCGACATCCTTCAGTGGAGCAGATTTCTAGAAGTACCAATTTTGTGTTCTGCTGCTCTTCCGCTTACTGGGAGCTGGCCCCTCCCTCTGAAGTCTGTCTTCCCAAATGTTGCCTTAGATTCTCTTCTCCGCATGTCCTACCTTCCAGAAAGTGGCCGATTTTCTGTTCCTAGAATTCCTGTTCTTCTCTGTGATCTCTTGTTGAGTTAGTAGGTGTTCAGAATTGTTTGATAACTATCTAGCTGAACTCCTGGGACTTGATGATATTTTGGTCTCCTACTTCTCCTCCCTCTTGCTCTTCCCCCACCACATCATTAGTTTGGGATGTAGTGTTCCATGTTTCATTGTTTGCATATAACACCCCATGCTCCATGTGATCCATACCCTCCTTAATGGGCTAACCCATTCACCCCAACTCTCTCCTCTCTAAAACTCTCAGTTTGTTTCCCAGAGTCCATAGTCTCTCATGGTTAATCTCCCCCTCTGGTTCCCCCCCCTTCATTTTTCCCTTTCTTCTCCTAATGTCCTTCATGCTAGTCCTTATGTCCCACATATAAGTGAAACCATATGATAATTGTCTTTCTCTGCTTGACTTATTTCACTTAGGATAATCTCCTCCAGTTCCATCCATGTTGAAGCAAATGGTGGCTGTTCATCCTTTCTGATGGTTGAGTAATATTGGGTTGTATATATGGACCACGTCTTCTTTATCAATTCATCTGTTGAAGGGCATCTCGGCTCTTTCCAAAGTTTGGCAATTGTGGCCATTGCTGCTATGAACACTGGGGTACATATGGCCCTTCTTTTCACTACATCTGTATCTTTGGGGTAAATACCCAGCAGTGCAATTGCTGGGTAATAAGATAGCTCTATTTTTAATTTTTTGAGGAATCTCCACACTGTTTTCCAAAGTGGCTGCACCAACTTGCATTCCCACCAACAGTGGAAGAGGGTTCCCCTTTCTCCACAACCTCTCTAACATTTGTTTCCTGCCTTGTTAATCTTTGTCATTCTAACTGGTGTAAGGTGGTATCTCAATGTGGTTTTGATTTGAATTTCCCTGATGGCTAATGATGATGAACATTTTTTCATGTGTCTGTTAGCCATTTGTAAATCTTCTTTGGGGATGTGTCTATTCATGTCTTCTGCCCATTTATTGACTGGATTATTTGCTTTTTGGGTGTTGAGTTTGAGAGGTTCTTTATAGATCTTGGATATCAGACCTTTGTTTGTGGTGTCATTTGTGAATATCTTCTCCCATTCCGTGGATTGCCTCTTTGTTTTCTTGACTGTTTCCTTTGCCGTGCAGCTTTTTATCTTGATGAAGTCCCGAAAGTTCATTTTCGCTTTTGTTTCCTTTGCCTTTGGAGACATGTCTTGAAAGAAGTTGCTGTGGCCAATGTCAAAGAGGTTACTACCTATGTTCTCCTCTAGGATTTTGATGGATTTCTTCTCACATCAAGGACTTTCATCCGTTTAGTTTATCTTTGTGTTTGGTGTAAGGGAATTCTTCCATATATAGCTATATACTTTTGTATATGTTATAAATCTCACACTAGCTTGTAATTTTTGTTTTTGAAGAGATTTTAAAAACAAGAAAAACCCATTTACTTACCCATATAAATGCCATTTTCAGCATTCTTTATTTCTTTCCTTAGATCCAGATTTCCATCTTGCATAATTTTTAATTTTCCTGACCCTTACTGGTGGCAAGGAGGATCTGCCAGTCTCAGAATTAGGCTTCTGATGAGGAGGAGTAAATAATTCTTGTTTCACATATAAAAATTATGATTTGGTTTCAGTGATAATGACCTTCAGGTATGTGGTCATAGACTTTTCTTTGGAGGAGTGGGGAAATTTTCAACTCTTGTTCATCAGGGTCCAGACATGATTACCTTAATGGAACAAAGCAAAGAGCTCTGGATGGTTATAAGAGAAGAAATAAGAAGTGGGTACACTGTGGCACCTTGGAACTTTACCTCTTGTTAGAAGACTTGGTTTGTAATGGTTCTTTCTGACATGGCCCATTAGGGAACTCTTCATCAGATTCAAACATGGCAAGATATTTCTGAGCAGTGTTATGGATGAGTTTGTAAAAATTCAACCAGGTGACTGATATGGATAACATTTTGGGTTTATCGTATGTTGTGGAATAGGACAGAAGAAATAGGAAGCAAGATCTCTGCTAACCTCCTACAGGTTTTTGTACTAATCCAGATTGAATATGATGAGGTTTTGTTTGTACTGACAATAGAGAACAAAGAAATTCATATAAGGAAGATAAAATTAAAATGTGAAGTCCCTGAGGACCTAGTGGACCACAGTTACAATTGCAAGTTTTAGATTGCCTACCTCCAGACTTTTGTGTAACAGAGAAATGAACTTCAGATATTTGGGGTCTATCTTATAGCCAAACATAGTTTTAATTGATACATTTAGGTTGCTGTATGTTGAGATTAACAGTAAACATACACCTCTATCTTGTCTTGCTCAAAAAGCATTGGCTTATAAAAAGAAAGAAGCTTTCTTAAGTGTGTTCCCATGTAAATACTAATCCCCACCTCATGAAGATGGGAGAAAAGAGAGACACTTTTTTTCCTACTAGAGTACGTATTTCTCTTCTGTTAATGATTCTCCAGAATGAATTCAAAGAAGGTGTTAAATGATTTATTAAAATAATACAGAAACTTTCAGAGATAACAGGCTTTGGAGGAGGACTTGTTGCTGCTTGGACTATCCCTATAACCCTATTATTTGATGTAATGAGATGGACAGGAATTAGGAACACAGAAATTCCCATGATACTTGATGTATTAGTTTTCTACTACAGAAAGTGGTTGGCAGAATAATGGCCTCCCAAAGATGTGTACATCCTAATCTTCAGAACCAGTGAATATGTTACCTTACATGGCAAAAGGGACTTTGCAGATGTGATTAAATTAAGGATCTTGAGATAAGGAGATGATTCTGGGTTATCTGGGCATGCCCAGTGATATCTTAAGGTTCCTGATAAGAGGAAGGTGGGAAGGTCAGAGTCAGAGAAGGAAGGATGATAAAAAAAATAAAAATAAAAACCTAAAAAACAGAGGTCAGAGAGATGACAAAATGTTGAAGACAGAAGAAGGGTTCATGAGCCAAGAAATACAAGTGGCCTCTAGAAACTGAAAAAGGCAGGGAAACTGATTCTCCCCTAAAGCCTCCAGAAGGAAACAGCCCTGCCAACACCTTGATTTTAGGACTTTTGACCTTCAAAACTGTGAGACAATAAACATGTGCTGTTTGAAGGTACTAAGTTTGTGGTGAGGTTCTATAGCAGCAGTAGAAAATTAATACACCATGCCAAGAATTACCACAGAGTTAGTGAGTTAAAGTAGCACAAATTTATTATCTCAGTTTCTGTAGGTTGAAAGTTTGGGCATGGCTTAAGTAGGTCTTCTGTACAGCTTCTCACAAAGCTGCAATCAAGGTGTTGGCCAACTGTATTCTCATCTGAAATCCTGATTGGGAAAAATCCATTTCTCCCAAGATAATTCAATTTGTTGGTAGACTTAATCTTGCAGTTATTTAACTCAAGTTTGTTTTCTTACTGGCTGTGGACCAGAGGCCACTTTCAGCAACTGGAGGCCATCTGTAGTTCCTTTTAAGGTGGCCTTTTCTATTAGCCTTTTTATGATGTGTGTGTGTGTGTGTGTGTACGTGTGTGTGTGTATGCACCTCTGATCACAGGAGTGACATCCCATCCCTATTTCTATATAATTATACCTGTAACTATATATAACTATATATGCTGTAACTACATATAAATATATATAATGTGTGTATATAAATATAATGTAGCCTAATCATAGAAGTGATAGCCCATTAGCTTTGCTATTTTCTCTTATTGAGAAGTAAATCATGAGTCTCACTTCACTCAATGGGAGAGGATTATGCAGAGTGTGAACATGGGGGCCACTCTAAGCTCTATTTACTACACTTGGCATTAAAAATCACAATAGTTAATCAGTCCTATCGGATGCTATGTAGTGAGATTTGGAATTAGGCAGAGCACTTTGAGCTTGGCAGAGATGGGAAAGCTAAACTCCACAAGAACATATATATGTTCCTCAAAATACTTGTGCTAGAATGTTCAAAGCAACCTTATTTGTGACAGCTAAAAATAGGGAAACTATTCCATTCCCCTCAGTGGTGGAGTGGATAAATTATTACTTTGGGTGAATATATAATTAACAGAAGTGAGAATGAACATTCTAAAACTATACCTGATCCATCTGAATGAACCTCCAAAACACAATAGTGAGAAAAGAAACTAGACACAAGTACATACTCTAGGATTCAATTTATATTTATGTAAAACACAAAAGCACAAGTAATTAGTCTATGCTGGGAGAAGTCAGCATAGTTGTTATCCTTGGATGATAGTGATTAGAAGGGAACACTACTAGCAGGGTTTTAATTTTTAGTCTGGATATCAGTTACATGGATGCATTTAGTTTGTGAAAATTCACTCTGCTGGATACTTAGGATTTGTGTATTATCTTGTATATATATTATGATGCAATTAAAAGCTTTTCTTAAATCCAAACAGAAAAGAAAAAAAGGCAAGCTTTTGACTAGTGGGATCCAGTGAGAGGTGTGAGAATGGCCTAAAGGTAGCAGGTAGAGTAGAGTGGACTGGCCCACTCCTTTCAGGGAAAGGGCATGGGATTACAGTCAGGGAACTGAATGGAGTAGGCACTGGGCACACTGTCAGGAGGTATATGGTGCTCCTCAAGCCCTGCATTCAATCCCCAGTGGAGATGGCCTTGAGGGTGCTGCTGTTTACAGCTTCTCCACTATTACCAAGGATACTTTTTATTTTTAATTTAATATTTCTTTATTTTTTAAAGTAGGCTCCATGCTGGGCCTAAATGCCTTGAACTCATGACCCTGAGATCAAGACCTGAGCTGTGATGAAGAGTCAGATGCTTAACTGACTGAGCCATACAGGCACCCCAAGGATACTTTTTAAAGCAAACTGTCAGGTGAATAGGCAAAATGGAATACCCATTCCCTCCCCACAACACCCCAAGGCCCCTGATAAACTAGTAGTGTGACTTCAAGGAGCCTTCTGTGCCTATGAGAAACCTATCTTGGTTGGGTTCTTGAGTGGCCTGTCTTTTTGTGAGCTCACTGTAATCTGTCAGCTGATGCTAGTGGAAAGCAGCAGGGCCTAAAATGGGAACAAAAACTCACAAAGACTTTCTGAGGCAATTAGGTGCCCCAAAGGAGTATTCTGGTTTGTGACTTCAAGTCACAGGCTTCATCTTGTCCTTTGTGGACCTTTTATTTACTTTTAGGATTCTACTTCCTACTGGAGTCCAGAGGAAGCAGCAAGAGGATGGCAGAAGGCCAGAGTCCTTCACGAGTGAGCTCTTTATCTTCCTTCTACAGAAGCTCTGTGCAGAAACAGCATCTCAGTCTGTCCCTTAAGCAGCTTCATCGTCAAAGACTCAATAGAATTCTACTTCTGAACAAAGGGAGATACATTTCTTTATCTCTCTAATTAATGGTTAGACTTAAAAATTGTGTTTAGTCTGCAGCCTAGAGGATGAACTACCTGAAAAAGAGTATTTTTCTTTGGAAGAAAAAAAATGTTGATGTCGTCTCTGCTGTATAGATTTTTACATCAGTCAGGGAGCTTGATAAATAGAGATTCAGAAAAAAAATTCTGGGAGGTGTATTCTGACCCAGACTAGACATTCAGACTCCAATTCCCATTATCTAGCAGTCCAGTGGGTTGAAATGGAGCAAATGCAGATCACTGTGAGCTACACTAAATATGTGTTACACCAACCACTGTTTAATATGTGCAATGCTTTCTGCCTTCACAGTTATGCATTTTCTGGTCTTGTGCCAAAAGACCAATCATCAAAATATAGTGTGCTGGTGGGAAGCAGAAACAAGTATAGAATGCATTCAAACTTTCTGTCTCTGAGATAAATTCTAAATTGACCCTGCTGGCTTAGGGAACTCAGTATGTGGATCTGCTAAAGCTTATCTCCTGAATAAATCTCTTTTTTCCCCATTTCATCCTTCTCACCACATTCTGTCCCTATTCTTTCTTTCTTTTTTTTTTTTTTAAAGATTTTACTTATTTATTTGGCAGAGAGAGAGTGAGACATCACAAGTAGGCAGGGAGACAGGCAGAGAGAGGGGGGAAACAGGCTCTCTGCTGAGCTGAGAGCCCAATGCGGGGCTCGATCCCAGAACCCTGAGATCATGACCCGAGCCAAAGGCAGAGGCTTTAACCACTGAGCAACCCAGGCGCCCCTGTCCCTATTCTTTTTGCTTTTTTCAGTCTCATTGCCTGTCTTCTCCCTGCTTCTTTCCAGGTGACTGCACTATCATGCTTTCCTTGCCACATATCAACATGTGATCTTTTTTTTTTTTTTCCCCAAATTTATTTTAATTTTTCAGTGTTACAAGATTGATTGTTCATGCACCACACCCAGTGCTCCATGCAGTACGTGCCCCTCTCGATACCCACCACCAGGCTAACCCCCCCCACCCCCTCCCCTCCAAAACCCTCAGTTTGTTGCTCAGAGTCCACAGTCTCTCCTGGTTCAACACCCCCT
>CM052801.1:83674420-83697630 GCA_028533885.1 Nasua narica | reverse complement strand
GCTCTCGGAGAGATCCCGGGGTTAGAAATCTTTCTCCTCAGGGTGATTTCATGGGTGTTCAGCGTGTTCTGGTAGATTTCCAGCTCACTTTTGGGGACCGGTTGCTGCAGGATCTCTTACTTCTCCACCATCTTGCCCCCCCCCAACATGTGATCTTTTGAATATCTTGCAAGAGCCACAAAAACAAGTAAAAATTAGGCTACAGCACCACTAAGTGATTAACATTTTATCTTGATAAAATAATGTCTCAAAGCAGTTTTGGAAAACACATGAGATCTTTGTAACATGCATGGCCAGAGAATATTCTAGAAATTGAATAGCTGAAGACTTGTATTTCCTATTTATTGTAAAGTGTAACCTTCAACTATGAGAGAGACTATGGACATAAAGTGATAGGTACAGAAGAGAGAGAAGCCAGGTAATGGAGCAAATGTTTTATATTCTGTTGCCTTAGAAAATAGGAGAGATGTTTCTATAATTTATGTAAGGTTTGTATTTCCTAGATTCTCTCCTGGAACCAAAAGATCCTCTCAGGAGCCAGCAAATTCATGTTTCATCCAGAGACATTATTATACTTTGTTGCCAGAAATTCTAGTCTGCCTTTTTCCCTTAGTTTGGAATCCCTTTTCTCCAGAGAACCTGACCCACTGTGGCTTTTCGGTACCATTCTTGGTTAGATGCTTGCAGTTACCCTATGCGCACGTTTGGTTTAGGTTTTCCTGTTGGTGCACATCACAAAAGCTCATCTGGTTGAGAGGTTTGGGGCATGAGCTTCATGATCTAACACAACAACACTGACTAACCAAGACACACAACTCTGAGGTGGAAAGAGAAAGGAAGTTGATAGAGGAGTGAGTAAGGGGCTTGGTATAAAAGAAGCTGCAGCCCATCAACCTTGGAAGCATCCCCAGAGCCTGCACACGGAGGATCTGCCCCAGAGGAGCTGTTCTATTTTTCTTAACTGTTCCAGATAAGTTCACTTTCTGTATTCACCCCTGTGGAATTTTGTTTGTTTGCTTCAAAGGACTTTCTCTTGCCTGAAGCTTCTACCTGCAACTTTTTGGTTTTAATTTTATGGTGACCATCACACAGATTCTGCCACCTTAAGTACTCTCCTTTGGGAATTCAAAGCTGTTTATGACACCTCTATATAAAGACTATTTTAATACTGCTGTCCCCACTAACTGAAAGCATTATAAAAAAGAAAAAAATTGAAGGGGTAGTTAAAGGAGACAGTAGGGAAGACAGACGTATGGACAAATATAGCATTCTGTTCCCTCTCACTCTTCCCAGCCTTTCCATTTTTTTCTATCTGGCTGCAAGTCTTAAAATGATCACTAGAGCCTATAACCATAGCCTCCATTTCTGTAACCTCTGCTCCCCTCTCCTCTCAATACACACACACACACACACACACACACCCCAACACACACACCACCAACAACAACCTACCTTTGATTCCTGTTTATTGTATGACCCCATTTCTGAAAATCCTATCATTAGTCTCTCGACAAACAGCCAGAGGAAGGGAGCATATCTCATCAGTCCCTGAATCAGCTCTGACTACTCCCCTGTGGCCTCCTCTTGTAAGATACATTCCAACTACTCCCATTCAGGTTTCTCTGTGCCCCACTGGCTCAACCTTCTACTAGAATTCTCCTGATAGACAATCTTCTCTGATAGACAATCTTGTATATCTCCTCTTAACAGCCCTTTTCTTTATCGTGGAGTCCCAACAAGATGCACAGCAATAAGTATTTTTACTCATTAACGTATCTCTTGACTGTCAGGGCCAACTGTAAATAGAACTGTGGAGTATTTATTGAGCACACACTATCTTCCAGCATTATACAAGTGTTCTCTCATTTAAGCCCTGCAATAACCTTATAAATTGGGCATCATTATCCCTATTGCATAGGTGTGGAAATAGATATACAGAAAGGTTAAATAACTTGTCTAAGATTAAGTGACAGAGTCAGGAGTCAAAACTAAGGCTGCATCCAGCTATCTACAGAGGTGATTTGGCAGAGTCTGTCCTGAGTGATGCTGATTATCCTGTCCATTTCCCCCATACCTCCTTCTCAGTTCCACTCCACGTGCTTGGTGCTGTCAGGTTTCACCAGGACCCTCCTGGCATTGTGGGAAGTGATTTTTTAAAATCTATTTCACTTCTTCTGGAGGAATGTGGGAGCTGGAAAAAGGCATCAGGAAGATAAATTTCCAGGTGGGCTACTTCATCTTAGTTTCCCAGCAGGGATGGATTTTGAGGCAAGGAGGTGTTCTTTGTTCCTCAAATCATATGATAGACATGAGTGCCAACTCTGCTCACATGTAAAAGATAGGCTAGAAACCACATTTCACATGTTTAAAAGCCTTACAATTTGGGGGAGGAGTTCAAAAAGTGGTATAGAAGTGGTATGTACTTGTGCTTCCTCTCATGCTTCTTAGCACTCTGCCACTTAGCAATGCTCTGAAATCTTAAGGGAGACTCCTTGTGCTCTTCCATGAGATATCTATGCTCCCGTATCTTTTGTATCTTTGTGTTTCTACTATAGCAGCCATTACATTCTCTTGTATTTTCTAGTTAGTTTTGTCTATTTCTCATTTCTCCCCTGTACCATAATATTCTTAAAGCCTGGGAACCACATCCCATGTAGTTTAGAACAGTACTTCACTTTATTTTTTTTTTAAAAAAGATTTATTATTTATTTGAGAGAGAGAGAGAGAGTGAGAGCAAGAGAGAGAGAGTGCAACTGTAAGCAGGGGGAGGGGCAGAGGCAGAAGGAGAGAAAAACTCTAGCAGACTCCCCTCTGAGTACAGAGCCTGATGTAGGGCTCAATCTCATAACCCCTAGATCATGACCTGAGCTGAAATCAGGAGTCAGATGCTTAACTAAGCCACCCAGGTGCCCCAGAACAGTACCTCAATTTAAGTAGAAGTTCCATACATCTTTGTAGAATTGAGGTAAAGTCAAAAGGATGAATGCTGTTTGAAACTTCATATCCTGATGCAAGGTAGAGGGAGCTCCTTATGTGTCATAAGGCAGGCTCTAGCTACAAAAACAACATTGATTATTATTTATTTGTCCTTCCCTCTCTCTGACTCCTTGATTTCCTACCTCGCCTCCCTCCATACCAGACCATCTGATGTGAGGCACAGAGCAGGTTGGAAAAGAAAAAGAAACCCAAAAGTGAAATCTTGGCATGGAAGCAATGTGCTTTGAATCAGCTCTATACATTAATAACAGAAACTAGTGAAGGGGCATTCTTCAGGATGAAAGCAAAGTCCTGAGATTAATAGCTTCTAGCTTCTTGATGGATGCAGCTGTCTCTCTCCAGGCCTCGGGAAACAACCAAAACCAAAACCAAAACAGTTCCTGCATTCATCTGTGATCATGGGCTCATGGAGATCATAACACAGGGAAAGCCCCCAAGAGGAGTTTCCTTCATGTGTTTCCCTTTCCTGGGTAGCTGAGCCCATGAGTAATTGGGGATTATGGTAGTTCGGGGTACACAGAGGGTTACCAAAGATAAAGATTTATGCCTCAATCAACTTTCTAGTGTTGGGGGACAAGTGGCGGTATAGCTGCAGTTGAGTCTTACTTTTATTTGTCTATGTGCTAAAAGCCTAAGAAGGAAAGCCATATTGGAGAATCAGAGCTAACGAAGCAATCCTTAGCCATCTCACAACATGGTGGCTTGGGTATGAACATCCATGATATTTATGGATATTTTAGTGGGTGTCTGAAGTGTAGCAGCAGTGAGAGGTACAAGGTGGACTTGGCTGCTGATATCACATGCTCTTGAAATGAACAATGTAAATGCTGGCTCAGATCTTCAGTTGGCATTTACTTTTGAAGTACAAGAGGCCTGATGAGATTCATGTAATTCAGGGTGCCACATTTTATTTTTGATCAGGTACCACACTAGGTTCTATTTGATAGATAATAGAAAGTCTATACCAGTGCCCTTTCATTATTTCCCTATAATATCCACCATTCCTTTACTGATAAGTTAGAAAGTAGAAGCCTAGGTGTAATTTCTCCAAAGGCCACCACTACATAATCATCATAATAATATTAATAATGCTATTGTTATGAATAACAATAATATAGAAAAGTCTAATATTAGGATAACAGTGAACTAGGATAGGGGTGCAGAAACCTTTTAAATTTTGTTTACATTCCATTCTCTGCCAGGATCCTGATTATCAGGAAGTCAGAAAGGCTTTGATTGGCCATCTATCCATGGCATCCTTCACACACCCGTGGCTTGGATTCAGTTATATCTTCTCTGTAAATGAGGGTCAAGGTGAGAAAAGAGAAGAATTTTTTCTTCTATATGGTACATAAACATAAAAAATTTAGGATTCTTTACGTTTGGCATGGGTGACAAAGAGGAGTCCTGTCATGGCCTAGTTAGAAAAATCAATGGATGAGAAAAAGATATGGGAAAAGATGCTATCAGAGATAACCAAGGGCAAAAATTGAAAGCTGCAACACCAATTAATTTATACTATCTCCTGTGATCTTTCCTCCACCACCACCCCTTGGCCATATGCCTATTGTATCTGAGAGGGGGACGCATTTAATGGAAGGGGACTGGGGAAGTGGGGCTTATAAAATCTTTGCGAAAGCCTATCTACTTGAAATATGCTTGAGGTGTAAATGTTAAACATTTTTGATGTGGGGTTTGCATTGTGTTGATAATATTGTCATAGGTTCTTCTAGGTCAGTTTCTGTTCTCTGATTTCATTTGCATTTCTTAACCCAGGATCCTAGATGCCATGGCTATAGGGGCAATGGCTCCTGGTTATAGTCAAACCAAATAAATCTGGATCATTGCCTCCTCTCTCATTAGTATTATTTAACTGGCCAGATTAATTTAATTATGACAGTTAATTTAATTATGATAAACCTAACCCAAGATTAGAATGGAGTTGGTGGGATAAATGCCCCTGAAGAATTATTAGTACATTGCTTAGGCCTCTGTGCCTGACCTTGTGACACACAGGTTTTGTCTGAAGGGTCTATTGATCACTTCACCTACAGGTTGCAATGTCTTCTCTCTAGAAAGTAGATCCCTTCTGATTCCCTCTTTAATTTTGATCCCTATATGTTTATGATTTGCTCTTTTATTCATGTTGCGCTTGCAAGATATCTTACATTGTACAAGTCTTCCCTGGCTAATCACTTTGATAGCCGAGGTTTAGGGCATTTTCTGACTGCCCAGAGTGAAAGTTTAATTAGATGCCTAATCAGCTGCTGAGTTTGTAGTCTGACATGTTAAAAATATATACTCTACCATTATTTTAAGGGTTGTGTAAACATAGATATTGCTTCGGACCTTTAAACTTTCTGATTGATCTATAGAAGAATTTTTTGTATGGCACAAGTTTACCCTCAACAGATAGTTTATTAAGTAAAAATCAACTTTTAAACAAACGTCACAATTATTTTATTCTCTGCAACAGAATTCCTACTGTTGATGAACCCCTAATTGAAATTTGGTTCTGGCAAGGAATGAAAAACAGAGACATACTATGAGGACAGAATGCCAAAAATAGCATACTAAGCAATACAAAGGACCAGAGTGGTCCTATCTTGTGTTTTCTTTAGGCCCCCTTTCTTTCCTTTCATATGAAGGAGACCATTTGGCCTCAGCATACTCCCAGTTTGTGGCAAGGAGATGGAAACACTAACAGGTATCCAATCCACATCCAGGATGTCTGATGAGTTCTCTTCTGGGTATGCTGGAATAAACAAGGTCCCAAGTTCATATGCTCTTTTTTTTTTTTTAAAGATTTTATTTATT
This sequence comes from Nasua narica, assembly GCA_028533885.1. Classification (NCBI taxonomy): domain Eukaryota; kingdom Metazoa; phylum Chordata; class Mammalia; order Carnivora; family Procyonidae; genus Nasua; species Nasua narica. Next base: position 83,691,816 of record CM052801.1, on the reverse strand, counting down.
TATTCAACAGAGAGAGAGATCACAAGTAGGCAGAGAGGCAGGCAGAGATTGGGATGCAGGCTCCTTGCTGAGCAGAGAGCCCGATGTGGGGCTCGATCCCAGGACCCTGAGATCATGACCTGAGCTGAAGGCAGAGGCTTTAGCCCACTGAGCCACCCAGGCGCCCCCCAAGTTCATATGCTCTTAACCACCTTTCCTTGATACACAGAATTACCATCGCTAATGTATCTCTACAACTTCCCTGCTGAAAATCCCAACAGTACCAGAGAGAAACGTTATCAGTAGTAACATCAAAATGGCTAAAAATTATTGGACATTTGCTATATATGGGTTCTGTGCTAAATGCTATATATACACCATCCCATTTAATACTGGCAAAACCTCTGAGATGTATACTGTTATCTCCCTGGTTTGCAGATGAGAAAATAGAGGTACACAGTGAGGAAGTGACTCACTCAAGGTCAGGTAGCTAATAGGGGATAGAGCTGGCATCAAAACCCAGCTCTGTTTGATTTCTAACCACTATATTACTAATCTGACATACATATGTGTGATCATTCAGCCATTAGTACCAAATAATATATGAGGCTGGACTCAGTTATCAGATTATCATTCACTCACCTCTGTGCCTAATTTAATGGTACACAGGACAGAGGGGTTTTAGAATGAGGTCTGAGTGTGGTGTGTGTGCGGGGGGGGGGGGGAGAATGTGAATAGAAGGGTAAGTCCACAGTTGTGTTCTACTCCTTATTGATTGAAGCATAATACTAGAAAATCCAGGATGTTTGCAGTGAGGGACATTAGTAGGGGCATTATGAATATCCTTGAAATTAGGTTTTCTTAATGGTGAGTTCTGATAAAGTGAATTTACTGCCTCAGAGACTGAAAGCAGTACAGACTTTTCCCTTTAAGCACACTGACTGCCTCATTGTTGGCTGAGCTGAAACATGTAGTTTGAAAAAATCTAGCTGTGCTAGATACAGCCACCAACCCTTGCTGGGGGAAACAATGCAGTCTCAGGTCCCAGGGGATGCTGCAGTGAAAGAACCCCAGGTGGTCTGAAAAATTATCAGCTTCTGAAAGGTAGCCTTTTCTCTGAGCTGGGGGCACCAGGCACACTTGGCTTCTAACTCACCATATGGTGTGTGTTATTGGGCTGGGCTGCTCTGCTTAGTCTCTGGTGTGATGTGGCACTTAAAGCTGTGGAATTATTTCCTTACTCGATTAAAAAAATACCCTGCTCTAAATCCTCGTCTGTTTCTCTCCACCAGCCCCCCATCAATCTCCTAGGCACTGCATGTATTTTCTGCTTTGCTTCTTCCTTGTTCTTTCCTTTTACTTTTCTTTTTCTAAACCTTTCCCCCTCTGACTTAAAAGTGCAGGAGAGTGGAGCATGGCTGCACACATTGGGCTTGGATTCTCACAAAACCACTGATACCTGAGATATGGCCATTCCTTTTCTGAGGAAGGCTTCTGGTTATTTCTTTTCAGCCATATTTTTCAGGATTCCACTCTAATTAGACTTCTTGAAAGCAACGAACAAAACAAAGAAAAAAGAAACAAAAGACTGAAACTAAGGTACTCTATTAGGAGACCCATAGATTTTTTTTTCCCAAATACTTTTATTTTATTTTTTCAGTGTTACAAGATTAATTGTTCATGCACCACACCTCGTGCTCCATGCAATACATGCCCTCCTCAATACCTACCACCTGGCTTGCCCAATCCCCCACCCTCTCCCCTCCAAAACCCTCAGTTTGTTGCTCACAGTCCACAGTCTCTCATGGTTCATCTCCCCTTCTGATTTCCCCCCACTCACCCTTCCTTTCCTTCTCCCAATGTCCTCCATGTTTTTCCTTATGCTCCACACGTAAGTGAGACCATAAGATAATTGACTCTCTCCGCTTGACTTATTTCACTCCACATAATCTCTTCCAGTCCCATCCTTGTTGATACAAAAGTTGGGTATTCATCCTTTCTGATGAAGGCATAATATTCCATTGTATATAAGGACCATATCTTCTTTATCCATTCATCTGTTGAAGGGCATCTTGGTTCTTTCCACAGTTTGGCGATTGTGGCTATTGCTGCTATGAACATTGGGGTACATGTGGCCTTTCTTTGTATTGCATCTGCTTCTTTGGGGTAAATACCCAGTAGTGCAATTACAGGGAGGAGACCCATTGATTTTTATCTCTATAGCTCCTCACCTTCTGCTTACTTTTTCTGAGTCTCTAATCCCATCTGCTCTCTGGTTGTGCTTACATGTTAGTTGTTCAAATAATCACTTTCAATGTTTTTATCATACTGCTATCCTGATCAGAAATCTCCAAGTGTGTGGGATTTTCTGAATCTCCCCTATGCATCCTCCACAAAGCTTGAAAGTCCTAAGAATTGAATGGTATCTGCTGAAGGCTCCAGTGAACAATGCAAATTGTTCTTGGGATACAACCTGCATGAATTTATGAGCATTGATGTATCTGGAGTTTGCATCAGGATTACTTGGGGAGCTTGTTACAGTGCTTATTCCTGAACCCTATCCTAACTCTACAGAATTAAAATTGCATATGTGTGCATGCATGTGTGCAGGGGGGAGAAGGGAATCAGGCCCAAGAAACTGTATTTTAAAAATAAGCTCCTAGGCAGGGGCGCCTGGGTGGCTCAGTTGGTTTGGCATCCCACTCTTCATTTTGGCTCAGGTCATGATCTTAGGGTCATGAGATCGAGCCCCGCATAGGGCTCTGCACTTAGCACCAGTTTGCTTAAGATTCTCTCTCCATGTCCCTCTGCCCCTTCCCCCTGCTCTTTCTCTCTCTCCCTCTTTCTCTAAAAATAAACAAAAACAAAACAAAACAAAAACAAAAAACAAACAAACAAACAAAAAAGGTCCTAGGCAGTGCACATAGCAATCTGAGAAATTTGTCACAAGGTTCTTAAGCAGGGAAGAACCATGATCAGATTTTTTTTTTTTTTTTTAAAGAACTGGCAACAACGTGGAGGTTTTTCTGGCCTGGGGCAAAGCAAATATTCAGACAGGAAAAGCAACTTAAAGAGCTGCTGTAGAGGGCAAAATAACAGGTCATCTATGGGAAACCAGTAGAAGGTTCTGCTTATAGGTGTTAGGAAAGAAGTTGGAAGTCTGGAATAAATGGCTACTTTCTGAAACTCCACCTCAGGCCTCTCCCATAGCAGTTTGCATCCTTTATTTAAAGACTATTTTAGATGGCTGTTCATTCACCCTTGTCCATCACAAGGAAAGAATTCTTCCATTTAAACTGAGCTAAGAGGTGTAACATTGCATCTATGTAAAGAATTGTGCTATTGAAACAGTGGATCCAAATAGTGCTTCTCAAAATGTGGTCCTCTGATCACTTGCATTAGAATCAGCTGAAATGCTGGGAGAAATGCAGATCCTTGCACCTCGCCTCAGGCCTACTGAATCAGAATGGGAGCACCCAAATCTGTGTTATAATCAACTTTCCAGGTGACACTGATACATAATAAAATTGAAAAAGCAGTGCTCTATAGTATTTGTATTCTTGATCTTCCTGGGAAATTCTTTCCATCTCTACCTGTGGAAATCTTGCTTCTCTGTGTAGTCTCAGCCTTCCCTGATCTACTTGCCCCAACCCAACAGATACAACCTCTTCTCTTCCTGTTAGGTTGGGAAATATGGAGAGACATCATAGCTGGGGTTTAGGGGAGGGTTGGGGAACACCGAGACTGGAGGTGGTAGGAAGGACCTAGGATTTGTACTTAAAATTTCTGCAACTGAGTTGAGGCTGTAAAATCTGCAAGCAATTCAGGTAATTCTGATGATCACTGATGTTCAAGAACCACTGCTTTAGGGGTGCGTAGGTGTCATAGTCGATTATGTGTCTGACTCTTGGTTTTGACTCAGGTCTTAATCTCAGGGTCCTGGGATCTAGCCTTGCTTCAGGCTCCCTGCTCAGCACAGAGTCTTGGTAAGATTCTCTCTGCCCCTGACCCTACCTCTGCTCTCTCTTAAATAAATAAGTAAATATTTTTTAAAAACAACAAAAAAGAACCACTGCTTTAAATGATACACTGTATTTAGTTTATATGATCTCTAATTTTTTTTAAAGATTTTGTTTATTTATTTGAGAGACAGAGAAAGTGAGAGACCATGAGAGGAGAGAAGGGCAGAGGAAGAAGCAGACCCCCTGTGGAGCTGGGAGCCCGATGTGGGACTTGATCCCGGAACTCAAGGATCATGACCTGAGCCGAAGGCAGTTGCTCAACCAACTGAGCCACCCAGGCGCCCATGATCTTTAATTTTTGAAGCTGGTTTTATTTTCATAGTGTATTATCACTTGGTGGATAGCACAGTCCCTATTTTTAATTAGTCTTTGCTGAAGTAGGGTTTTCTTTCATGTGTCCTAAACCACTAGTTCTCACACTTTAGTGTGTATACAAATCAAATGAATATTTTTTTAAAATTTTAAAATCACTGAATTGTGATTCAGTAGGTGTGGGGTGGAGCCTGAGGTTCTGCATTTCTAATAAGCTTCTAAGTGCTGCTGTTGTTGCTGGCCCAAGGACCACAACTTTGAGTAGTAATATCCTAAAACATTTTCCCAAGTGTTAAAGATATGCCACTAATTCAGGGATAGCAAATTCCAATGTCTTTACTGGCCAGGCCAGGCCATTAAGTAATTGTAAATATGTGAAACTACAAGAAGTGATACGAATAGGGCATGTTAGAGCCTGTAGGCATTCAAGTGCACATTTTTTTAAGCCTGGTGGTGGGTATTGAGAAGGGCACGTATTGCATGGAGCACTGGGTGTGGTGCATGAACAATCAATCTTGTAACACTGAAAAAATAAAATAAACATATTTGGGAAATAAATTAACATAATGTATTATTTGTTTCAGGGGTACAGGTCTGTGATTCATCAGTCTTACACAATTCAAATACTCACCATAGCACATACATTTTTAAAACACACTGGGCTGGCCAAATAGTCTCCAGTGTTTCCATCTGAGGCAACTTATTTGCAACTCCTTTGCTAGTACAACTATCTTAAAATTTGCCAATAAGTATTTTTTTTCCCATCTACCCATTTTATGGGTTTTTAGATTTCAAACATAATCCATTTTCACTCTTCTTCTTCCCACTCTTAATTGGCACTGCTTGATAGAAGCAGTTTTAAAGGTTATTATTTTAAAATGTGTGCCCTATGTAAGCAACCTCTTCAAGGGTAGGAACTAGCCCTAGTTTCTTTTGTCTCCCCTCAATAATGTTTAGTTCAGTGTTCAGCTCATACTGGGCACTCAGTCACAGATGACTAATTGGCTCACTGTCAGGACCAGGACAGTACTTCAGAAGACAAGTGACTTCAATAGGATGGCTGAGATAAGGACCATATGCTATGTGTTCAGCATACAGTTTCTTCTAGATTGAAGAAGGGAAACTAGGATTTAAAATTTTTTTTCCAATATTAGAACATAGACCAGGCTTACTCAATTGCTATTGTTTTAAATTTAGCAGGATGTGTTGTGTTTGCAGCTTCTGGACTTAGTCGATTTGGTATTTTTGCTGCACTTCATTAAATTGATTGTTGATATGTAAATACACAAGTTGCTATGCAAAATTGCCCTAATTTTCTTGTGAACTTTCTTCCTGAGCTTGTAGAAAGGGATTATATTACTTCTTCACATTCAAGAATATTTTAAGTAGTTGCAGCTAAATTGTGCTAAATCAATTGTCAAAACTTGGGAGTGTACCATAAGAGAAAATTGATACAGATAAAATCAACTTGTTTTCAAAAATGGTCTCCTGTTTATTTATATGTATGCAAATATATCTGTATGTGGCATAGATATACCACACATTGTATATGGCTTAAAAATTCAACTGGAGTTAATGATCATAGATGGAGAAGAACTGTTAGCAAATTAATTAAAAACCTGTCACGCTATTATAAGTTATTTGTTAGCTTAAAGAGGAACTCTCCTTCATTGAAAATTGTGGTTCTATAGACTATTAAGCTGACCTCTGCTAGAAAAGACGCTTCTCTTCAAATAAACAAAAGGTTGTAGATGACTGGTCAACCAGAGTAGTGTAAACATGAACTAAATTGAATAATTTTGATTATGATTCTCTACTTTTTCATTTGTTCAACAACTATTGATTGATCAAAAAGCCTTCTATGTGTCAGATGTACTGGGCAGAGATGAACAAAGGGTTGTGATAGTGAATAAGACATTCATGTTTCTCACTTTCTTGAAACATATTAATTCCAAGTTGTATCATCAATGTGTATATGTGTGTCTTAGTCCCTTTGGGCTGCTATAATAAAAATATCTTTGACTAAGTGGCTTAAACAAGAAATGTTTCTCATAGTTCTGGAGGCTAGAAAGTCCAAGATCAAGGTGGTGGCAGATTTAGTATCTAGTAAGAGCTCTCTTCCTGCTTCATAAATGGCCATTTTCTTGCACTTCACATAGCAGAAAGGGTGAAGGAAGTCTCTGCAGTGTCTTTTATAAGGACACTAACTCCATTCATGAGAGTTCAACACTCATAACCTAATCACATCTCAAATGCCCCACCTACTAATACTATCCCCTTGGGGATCAGATTTCAACACAAGAATTTGGGGAGGGCGCAAAAATTCAGTCTATCCCAATGTGTATTTGTATATTATAGTAATCATAATAATCTTAGATATCTTCTCTATACAATCAAATGATTATACAGTTAGATGATGCCTTAAAATGACATTTAATTTATTCCCTCATCCTTCAGGTACCTGGAGGAAGTTGTGTGTATGTTATAGCCATTTTGGTTGATGAGCTCCACTCCTCTCTCCTGGGCACTCATCATTTCTGTCCACACACATCTGATAGCTTTGAACTACAAGCAGCATGCACTTGTCTGTATACTTTTTTCTGGTGTCTTGAACCAGCATGACCGATGCTGGGGAGTTAACACATCTCTCTTTACCAGTGAAGTCAGCCCTCAATCAAGAACTTATAGGATTTGGTAGATAAATACCACCAGTTCCCTCCCCTTCAGTTAGGATAACTCTGAGGCATGTTCTACACTGTCTTGCAGAGGTTCCCTCAGGGGATTTTGAGCTTCAGTTACCCACAGTGGTGATCTGCTCAGTACTCATTCTATATCAGCTTCCTTCTCTTCCCTGCAGCACTTTTCTATTTTCCTTCTACTATTTACTAGGATCACCCTCCAAATATACCAGTTGTATCACATTCTTGTCTCAGGGTCAGCTTTTGGGGGAACCCAACCTAAGTCATATGTCAATCCTTGGCTATCCAAGGTTACATGATGGAATTGTACATTCAAGGGCAAATTTATTTTGAAAATCATATTTAATGTAAACTACTTCACTATTATTCATAGGCAAATATAAATACATTGCTTATTTTTGTCAAATATTTAGATGCACATGATTAGCTAATTAAATGTATTTGAGGAAGCTTTTATCTTTGAGAAAAAGTAAAATTCATTTGCAATTTGAATAATAGAACCCCACTTTTGGTTGGGCTATCTCACTGGAATTTTTAGAAAAACTATTGTCACCTTTTTGGGGTGCCTGGGTGGTACAGTCAGTAAAGCATCCAATTCTTGGTTTTGGCTCAGGTTGTGATCTCAGGGCCATGAGATCAAGCTCCACATTGGGCTCTGTGCTTGGCACAGAATATGCTTGAGATTCTCTTTCCCTCTCCCTCTGTCCCTCCCGCTTGTGTACTCTCTCTCTCTGAAATAAATAAATAAATATATATATATATTTTTAAAGAAAGACAGTACCTTTTAAGATTATGAAATCTTGTTTTAGGATTTGGCTACCTCTTTTAATCTCTTCTCACCGCTTTCTACGCCCATAACCGAGAAGATATGGGTATCCTACTCTATGGGATAGAGTGGTTACAGTATAACTTCTTCTTTGTTTCATTTTTTGTTGTCTTTTGTTGCCGTTTTCTGTCATCCACAGCTTATTTCTGTTTTTCTCTATCTGGAATGGAATCTTACCCCTAGTTTTATAGACATATTGTTCAGAATTACACTTTGCAATCTCATAAACCCACTGCAAATATTTCTTTCTTCTCTTTATTGGTGGTAAGGAAGTCATCTGATTTTATCAGACTTAGAAGATTCCAATCTATGAATAATATAAAGTGGGAAATGAAAACAGACAAGCAACAAAACTGTTGGGCTTATGCATATGGCTGAAGACTTGTAACATGAACTTTTTATACATGTACATTTTATGTATGTATACTGGGATATATTTACCTCTCTCATTTTAACTTCTTTCTTTCCTCCAATTCCCTGCAACTGTTAATATTCTTTCATTTGTGAGCTTGAGGATGGCCATTGGGCCATCTCCGATTAGGTAGGAGGACTTGTCTTCAGTTACTAAAGTGTTTGTTGTTAGCACTCCCCAGTTGCTTGTCTGGATTCCTGAACTCTTGCCTTTCCCTACAAATGTCTTGGTTCAGGATGTTTGCTTAGATTTTGGACTTTGGACCTCTATCTTATTTTCATTTTCTATGTCCAATTTCTCTGCCTAACCCACTACCTATTATGAATTTTTGTTCCTAGTATGTGTTGAATAGATATTTCTTAAATATTGAATATATTCTCTTACTTTTCCTTTTGTGATCCTTCTAAGGCTTCTATGGCTTCTAAGACCTGAACCCTTTACTCCTGACTCTAAACTTGGTCCTGAACTCATGCTTTTGGGTAATTTCCTAGGGCTGGCAAGCTCTTCTGTCTGGATCTTTCCCTTTACCCCCAGCCCTGCCTTAGTTTCTTGGACTTCTAGTTCCTTATTTTGCACCATGACTTGCTGTAATGCTGACAGTCCATACAAGTAATGTAACTAGAATACTCACTATAAGGGAGCAAGTTAACAAATCTGAGATACACAGTCCTGTTTATACGTTTATTTTGAAGGATAATTATGTCTTTGCTTAAGTAAGACCCTATGCATTGAGTGCAGATGTCAGAGCAAGAAAGTGTTGACTAAGACTGGGTTCCTGCTGTGAAGCACAAGATGCGTGAAATTCTAGCATATGTGCATAAATGTAAACCCATCATTTACTGACAGGCAATAATTACTTTAATGAAGTCAGGAGACTATTTCAAATAAGCAATTAGAGTTAACAATGAAACTGTAAACAGGACCCTAATTAATGAATTTTTAAACTCTATTTCCCTCCTTTATGAATGCAGGGGGCTATAAAAAGAATGAGAAAAATAACTCATATTATTATTGAAAATTTATGTCATGCTGGGCACTGTGCCAAGCAAGTACTTTACATATTTTGCCTTATTTAATCCTCACAACAATTCTGTGAGGTAAATACTAGTAATAGTCCCATTTTGCAGATGAAACTGAAGCTCAGAGGTTAAAAGCATTGCCCAAAGTCATACAGATTAGTAAATGGTGCACCTGTGATTTGAACATTGATTAGTGTGACTATGGAACCCAAGCTCTTATCCATGACACCTAGACTATATGGTCTATATAGCACATATGTAAAACCTACCTCTCAATTGTGTTGGTCAATATGTGCTAACAGGAAACACATGGTACATTCAGATTATGATAATTTAAAGAGGGTCTATTCATAACTGGACTATTTACAGAGGTGTAGGAATAAAGGACCCTCATAATAATATCAAAGGGAGTTGTTACTCTTTCTAAGTTGAAAGGGTAAGTGGAGGGAGCAGTTATAGGCACCTAGAAGGACAGACACTTTATAGTAGGCTGATATGAGTGGGCCAGTTAGAGCTGACCAAGGCAACTTTGCAGAGAGGAAGCCAGGGAAATAAATAACTTCACCTCACCTCACCTTCCTCCCTCCCTCCCTCCTTCCAATGCATTTCTGGGCTCTCCATTGGGCAAACCTAACCAAAGCCAGAGTATAGTCTTATGGGTTATCTGGTAAATGTGTTGGGACAGCACACCTAAAAGTAGAATATATTTGCTTCTGAAATCCAAAGAGGCCTTCCAAGCATTGTGTCAGACCACTGAACCTTCTAAAAACATCACTAATGTGGTAAGCCCCTGAGTTTTTGCAGAATTTATCTTCTACCCTCTGGCATACATATATCTTACAGAGGCATATAGGATCCTTGTTACTTCCTGCTCATTAGGTCATTGGCTATATGTATCATGTAATAAAGCAGCAGGATATGAAGGGGCCTCTGGACTATATTATGACAGAGAGCAGGAGAATTGTCACAGCCCTGGAGTGTAGTGAAGATATACTATTGCTTCTACCATGTAGATTCTAACTACTTACAATTTTCCATACTAATTGAGATGGAGAAGAAAGCATTTTTTTCCAGGCCAATAGCTGTATACCAGGTGCCAAGGTGCTAGGGAATATTGATTTGATTTAGTAAAGACACCATATATGGAACCACAGTTGTGATTGACATCAGAATGTGATTAAATTTATTGGGGGTATGGCAAATATCACCATCTTTTTATCTTTCAGGGGCTCAATCTCATGACTCATGAGATCATGATGTGAGCCAAAACCAAGAATTGGTCATTTAACTGACAGGTCCCCATGTGCCTCCTCCCCCCACCCCCACCCAGGTATTCTTTTTTTTCCCCAGTATATGGCCACAGGTACTTCTGGGAAAAGCTTAGAGAGGATTTACAGTTTACTCCCGTGGCCTCAAGGGCTTCAGGTCTACGAATGGACTTAAGTTTGGGAATTGTATGAGAGGCCATGAATTGCCACTATAGTGAGTTGAGTTAGGTTTCTGCTTAATAGATGAAGTTTTTTTTTTTTCCTGCCTATATATGCCAAGCACCATGTTGTATGCTTCATGTATTTCATTTTCAGACTTCATGATCAATTCACCATTACCACAGATCCCTGCAGGTCAACACTCTGATTACCACTTTGTCCTTGGGTCCTATATAAATTGCACTTACTATATCACTGATTGTTAAATGATACCATCCTGCCATTTGCACTTCAGGATACCATTATTCTCATTGATAATAGGAGACACAATTCTACAAAACATTTACCATCATCTATAACCTATAAGAAGACAGCCACCACAGAACTTTTCAAGGTTGATGATGCTCTCCCTCACCAATGTTTGTTGTAATGCCTTGATAAGGAGATGTCCAGGTCCTCATGGACTAGTTGCTATGGCTATTTGATCTTCCAAGATCTTGCCCTCTACCTGGATTTCATTCCATGCTATAATAGGTGGTAATTTGAATGTTTATAATGCCACTGCATGTTATGGATTATTTATTCCTGTTTTCCCCCAACAGGGGGTTATCCTGGTCTTCTTCAATATGACCAAACCAATCTCAGAATCTCATTTCAAAAGTCTGTTTCTTGAAGGCTACTCTTTAGGTAAAATTCCAACTGAAATAAAGTAGAAAATTAGCATAATTAATGGAAGATTTGTTTATGAAGGGATTTTTTTATAGAGATGTAGATGTAGAGAGATTGCAAGGGATTGTCTAATAACCCAAGGATGGTAGAAGTGAAGACATTACCACACCTAGACCAATGGAATGAAGGAAGGAACAGTTAGCAGTACGTGGAAGGGGAGAGTTGTATAAAGGAAACTATCTGGAGAGGTGTAGTGACCTTTGGATTAGAGATTCAGCCAGGACAGAGAAACCTTGCAGGGAGAAAGCCAGAGGAATGAATATCCTGACCTTATTTTCTCCTTTCTTCTGATCTACAGTAGATCACACTGGCCAAATCCATCCAGAAGCCAGAGGAAAAGGAGCCAATTGACAAGGTCCATATAGGTCACCTTCAAAAGGCAGAGAGCATGATGAGGGCTGGAGAGTAGATCTAGGGGGCAAATAGAAGGTATCTGCCATCTCATGTATTAGTAGAACATCCTCATCTACCAATGTGCTCTGCTTAGGTTTAGATAGCTGTTCACATTGAAAGTGCAGATTTCTCTGGGCAGGATAGACATTTTAATAATGTGTATTCTTCCAATCCATGAGCATGGAATGTTTTTCCATCTTTTTGTGTCTTCCTCAGTTTCTTTCATAAGTGTTTTGTAGTTTCTAGAGTATAGGTCCTTTACCTCTGGTTAGGTTTATTCCTAGGTAGGTATCTTACAGTTTTTGTTGCTATTGTAAATGGAATTGATTCCTTAATTTCTCTTTGTACAGTTACTTTGTTAGTGTATAGAAAAGCAACTGATTTCTGTGCATTGATTTTGCATCCTGAATTGCTGTATGAGTCCTAGTAATTTGGGGGCGGAGTCTTTTGGGTTTTCCACATAAAGTATCATGTCATTTGTGAAGAGAGAGTTTGACTTCTTCTTTGCCAATTTGGATGCCTTTTATTTCTTTTGGTTGTCTGATTGCTGAGGATAGGACTTCTAGCACTATGTTAAATAATATTGGTAGGAATGAGCATCCCTTTTGTGTTCCTGACCTTAAGGGAAAAGCTCTCAGCTTTTTCCCATTGATAATGCTATTTGCTGTGGGCTTTTCATAGATGGTTTTTATGATATTGAGGAGTATTTCCACTCTCTCTATACTCTGAAGACTTTTAATCCGGAATGGATGTTGTATTTTGTCAAATGCTTTTTCTGCATTTATTGAGAGGATCATATGGTTCTTGTATTTTCTTTTATTAATGTGCTCTATCACGTTGATTGATTTGCAAATGTTGAACCACCCTTGCATCCCTGGAATAAATCCACTTGGTCATGATGTATAATCCTTTTAATGTACTGTTGGATCCTATTGGCTAGGATCTCGTTGAGTATTTTGGCATCCATGTTCATCAGAGATATTGGTCTGTAATTCTCCCTTTTGAAGGGGTTTTTGCCTGGTTTTGGGATCAGGGTAATGTCCTTCAACAGATGAATGGATAAAGAAGATGTGGTCCATATATACAATGGAATATTATTCGGCCATCAGAAAGGGTGAATACCCACTATTTGCATAGACATGGATGGAACTGGAGGGGATTATGCTAAGTGAAGTAAGTCAAGCAGAGAAAGACAATTATCATATGGTTTCACTCATATGTGGAACATAAGCAAAAGCATGGAGGAACATGAGGGAAGGGAGGGAAATCTGAAGGGCAAAAAGTCAGAGAGGGAGATGAACCATGAGAAAGTATGGACCCTGGGAAACAAACTGAGAGTTTCAGATGGGAAGGGGTGGGACGATGGGGTAATAGGGTGATAGGTATTAAGGAGGGCACATGTGATGAGCACTGGGTGTTATATGCAACTAATGAATCATTGAACACTACATCAAAAACTAATGATGTACTATACATTGGCTAACTGGACATAATAAAAAAAAATAGATAGCTGTTCACAATTTCCACCTAAGCAGAAAATATGAACCCTTCACCAAGTGGGAGTTTATGCCTTTCTAAATGGTTACAGCAAAGCTGTCATTTAATGTCTCAGGAGCACCTAATAACGCAGTCGCTATTTTCTTTATTCTGTTGAATTTAAGTCAGAGTTAACTTGACATTTACATTACTATAGTCTTCTCAGGGTGATAGTTCAGTTATTTATAAATGTGCCTAAAGTTTTTCTGTAACTTTTCATTTTTATCTCTCACTCAAGACTTTTTTTTTTAATTTCTGTCAGAAATATCCCAACTGGAAAACTGGGGTCATCTTTGTCATATTCATCTTGTTGTCTAATTTACATCAAGCCAGTCACCAATTACAGTTAATTTTTCCTCCAATTTCTTTTTTAGCCCCAATTTCTCTCCTATTATAATCACACTAATATAAACCTTTACCAGTTCACACCTGGATTTTAGTGATAGTCTCTTAATTGCCGCATTAGTCTTAGATGGTTATTTGAAAATGAAACTATTCTCAAAAAATGTCAGTAAATTGTCAGTATCTACAGGAATAGGTCCACACTCTTTAGCATGGCATTCAAAGCCCTTCACAATTCATTTGCCAGCTTCCTTTCCAAACTTATCTCTTAACAGTTTAACCAGGCAATACTACTCTAGGGAAATCACTTAACTCCTTGTGCCCTGAAACTGCTAAAATGCATTTCCCTTTCGATGTATTGCCTCGGGTTGTTCTTTCTTCTTGGAATGGCTGCTTTCTTTTTCAACTATCTAACTCCCATTCTTCACTTGAAGCTCAGCTCAGCACCTGTTTTTTTTTCAAGACTGCCGGTACTCAGTCTTCAGTGAGATCTTCTGTATCCAGTAGCCCTTACTGTCTGTGAGTCAAAATAGTACCTATTTCCTATTTTTAATTTCCTAAGGTTTTAAAAACTGCTAATCTCATAGGCTTGTTGTGAGTCTTATGTAACTTGATATATAAAATATTTTTAGGATAATGCCTGGTATGTAGTAAGTTCTTAATAAATATTACCTGCTATTAAAATTATTTATTATTTATCATTACTATGGTTATAATCCATTTGACAATTATAATGGTGCTTTTATATTGTTACTTTGCTTTGCATGTATATAGAATATTTCCCTAACTAGATTATCATCCCCATGAGAAAAGGGTATGGGTTTTTTTTTTCTTTTAACCAATTGTTATATTCTCAATATTTAGCTTAGAGCTTGGCAGAGAGTGGGACTGAATAAATGCTTATTGTGTGGTAGATGATGGTGATGATGATGACAATGATGATGATGTCTGCTACTCTATTCTCTGTTGCTTTTGTAAAGTGACTGTAATATATATCAATTTATAAAAGCACTCATTGCATTATAAAGCTGGCAAGTACCTCAGATAGTATGATTCCACACCATCATCTTCTGGATGGTAAAGCTGAGGTTCAAGTGAGAGGAAAGGATTTGCCCTAAACCAGTTACCAGTTAGTGACAGACACAGGGCTAGAACTCAGAATGCCTTCTAGATCTTTGAATTGAGCAAATATTTGTCAAGTACCTACTATGTGTTAAGTACTGTGCTGGTTGTTGGAAACATATCTGTGACCAGGGCTGTGTCCCGTCTTTTCATGCCACTTACATTTTAATGGTGGAGAGAGATATAAATAAACATATAGGCAAACAAAAAAATAAACAGTGATGACTTCTATGAGAGAAGTAAAAGGGCGATGTGAAAGACTAACAGAATGAAGGAAGAGGTAGGTAAGTCAGATCTTCTGAGGCAATAGTTAAGCTGAGTCCTACATAATGGGAAGGAGAGAACCAAGGCAAGATCTGGGCAAAATTGGTTTCAGGTACAAGTAAGAGTAATTGCATAAGCCCTGGGGTGGGAATGAGTCTGCTGTGTTCTAGAAACTGAAGGTATGGTCAGTATAGCCAAAACAGTGTGTGATTGAGGGAGTGATAGGTTTTGAGGTCAGAAAGCCAGACAGGGGTCAAATCTCATAGCACAATGTAGACTATAGTAAGGAGTTTGTATTTTAATTTTATGACCCTTTTTATGCCTTAAAATGATCATTTGGGCTATTGTGTGGAATACCAGTCTATACAGAGAAAGACAAGGGTGTGTGAGAAAAAATAACCAAAATTTGGAACTAGGTAAAATAGGTTACTAAACCGCCTTTCACTGCAATGCAGGGCTTGATTTTCTGTTGCTTAGGCTATTGTACAGTCCTCTGAGACAGAGGTTAATGTGTAGATTGTTGCCCAGTGGAGAGGAAAATAATTTTTTTTACCATTCCCATTATAAAATATAACTCCAAATTATAGCTGTGGCCTTGTTGGATATTAACTATATCTAACCCATAAATATTTAACCCATATCTAACCCATAAATAATATCCCAATATTTTATGTTGGGATGGGTTTTATATGGGTTTTATATCTAACCCATAAATAATATCCCAACGTTACCTATGAATATTCAGCTTCTCAAATGGTCTCTGGATCAGATTTAAAAATCTTACTGGTTCCTGCAAAAATTAATGGATTCACCCACATCTTTTACATGTGTTTATTTGAACCACGAATTTATGTTTTTGAATATTAAACTTTAACAGGTGGAAGCAGACAGAATAGTTAGAGGGCAACTGGAGTAGTCCAGGTAAGCTGTGACAATATTTTGGACTAGGGTCGTGATAGTGGACATGGTTGGAAGTGATTGGATTCTTTATAGGTTGGGGGTAGAACCAATAGGACTTCTGATTGATGAAACATGGAAGATCAAAGGAAGAGTAGTAAAGAAATATCCCTAGGTTTTTGGCCCAAGTAACTGCTAGTGCCATCAAATGAAATGGAAGAGATTGGGGGTACAAAAGTTTGCCAGAGCATGTGAGGTAGAAAATCAAAAGTCCAGTTTTAGATATGCTAAGTTAAAGACATCAGTTAGTTTTCCATGGGAAATGTGAAATAGGCTCTGGGATATATGGCTCTGGAACTTAAGAGGGGATTCTGGGCTAGAGATAAAAATTTGGGTGTCATTAGAATTTAGGCAATATTCAAAGATACCTGAATGGAGCTGGAGTTCTCAAGAGGATTTAGAAAAACTATGGGTATTATTAGGCTCTATTACGTATTCAATACATTTAGGGCAGAGCCTGGAAATCTCCATTTCTATCACATGATGCAGGTGGTGATTTTGACACTGAGAAACAGTGATCTAGACAGAATTTGGCAAACTGTTTTCTGTGAAGGTCCAGCTAGTAAATATTGTGGGCTTTCTGGGCTGTACAGTCTATCTCAGCTCTCTATCTGTAGCAGGAAAGCAGCCAGAGACAGCACATAAATGCTTGAGCATGGCTGTGTTCCAGTAATATTTTATTTATGGACCTGAAATTTGAATTTCATATAATTTTCACATATCACAAGATATTATTTTTCTTGTGATTTTTTTCCACATTTTAAAATACAATAACCATTCTTAGCTTATAGGCCATACAAAAATTGACAGCATGCCAGATTTGACCTATGGGCTGTAGTTTGCTTATACATGGTCTAGATCAGTGGTCTGTCAAGAGACATGGGACTACTGTTTTTTTTTTTTAATATTTATTTATTTGAGAGTGAGAGAGAGTGAAAGAGAGCATGAGCTGGGGAAGAGGCAGATGGAGAGGGAGAGGCATACTCCCTGCTGATCAGAGAGCCCAGTCATGACCTGGGATCATGACCTGAGCTGAAGGCAGACGCTTAACTGACTGAGCCACCCAGGCATTGTGGAATAAAGAGGGTTTTTTTAAACATTTAATCTCCATTAAAAATATCTAGTTTTGTAATCTCTACAGTGTAATCATCATAATTATGCTTACGTAGCTCTTTCCATGTGGAAGCACTTTACATATATTAAATCATTTAGAAAAGGCTACAAAAGGCCAAAAACCTTCAGAGAGCGAGAGACTGAGAAACCGGTTTCCACAGAGCTCAGCCCCTTGAC
Organism: Nasua narica; assembly: GCA_028533885.1. NCBI lineage: Eukaryota > Metazoa > Chordata > Mammalia > Carnivora > Procyonidae > Nasua > Nasua narica. The sequence goes on along the minus strand of CM052801.1, from coordinate 83,674,487 downwards.
GGGGGGGCAGGGTGACTCAACCCAAGCAAGACTGACTGGAAAACAACGCGGCAGGCCCCTCCCCCAG
>CM052801.1:83653483-83673920 GCA_028533885.1 Nasua narica | reverse complement strand
AACTGAGGGTTTTGGAGGGGAGGGGGTTAGGGGGGTGGGTGAGCCTGGTGGTGGGTATCAAGAAGGGCACGTACTGCATGGAGCACTGGGTGTGGTGCATGAACAATCAATCTTGTAACACTGAAAAATTAAAATAAACATATTTGGGGAGAAAAATATTAAATCATTTAATCCCCATAAAACCCCTTGTGTTAATAAAATAATAGTCTGATCCCATGATTAGTATCCTCATGTTATAGATGAGGTGACTGGGGTAAGGAGACGTTGAATGAGTTGTCCAAGATTACACAGTTGGTACCTAAAAGAGTCAAAATTTGATTCCAGGCAGTTTGGTATCAAAGTCTGTCTCTCAACAAGTGCATATTGATCCTCACAGCTAAGTATTTTTCTCTTCCCTGATCTTGTCTCTGTCTGCCTCTCTCTTCCTCTCTCTCTCTCTCTCACACACACACAAACACACACACATCCATACACATGCATGTACATGCACACACATGTCCCAAACTACCTCAGTATACTCTATACCATTAAGTGCTTTTAGATCTTTAGCTTTATGAAATTTCTATCAACCAACTTTTCTTATTAAAGCAATCTAGGTCTTTAAAAACAGAAGCATTGCTGACAAATGTCAATACATAAAAACATTTTTGAAATAGAGCATCTGGCTCTGAGAGGGAAATATTTTGGAAACCTGGATTTCCTCATTATATTTGCTTAAAGGGGCTGTACCTTGCCTGCTCACCCTGATCAATGAGGATTTCTGTTTGTTAAGTAAGTGATATGCGTAATTGTATCTGTTTTCCTGTGTTATATTTTGTTGAGGCATGGTGAGTTTGAAGGCCATGCTATTTGGGGGCATGTATCCTTTTAAATTCCCCCTAAATCCTTTTCTTAACTCTGGCTCCAAATCTGTTGTGTTTTCTGTAAGATGCACAGGCAAGAAAAAAGAGAAAGATACTAGGTAAAGATCAGTATAGGTGTGTGTGGGGGGTGGGAGTTTCTGCACAGAAGTGCTCTGTACAATCTCCTCTGAAGTATGGCAGATTGCGAAGGGTGCCATTGTTGTGGGCACAGGCAGAGTCCCAAAGCTGTAAGGTCAGCAGGAGGAGGCAGTGTCAATACCAGGAAAGATAATTAGTCTCAGCCTGTAATCTCCCACCCTCACATTCCCCTGAAGCTGCTTCCTGTATATAAAACAGGTCTCAGGGATGTGTGGGTGGCTAAGGGTAGAGGAAGAAAGGCATTGTACAATGTGTTTGGCCCTAGCTAGTCCAGAGGAGAGCTATGTGGAGGCTTCACTAAAACTCAAGGAAGGAGAGAGAAGATGTTTACAGAATGACAAGTAGTGGAACTGTGTCAGAGAAGCCAAAGTCAGAACAAAGGGGTTATCCTGAATTCCTTGAAATGCTCTGGCTTACAACTCCTTTAACACAACCAACCTTATACACTCTGACAAAGGCCACCTCTTGCTCCAATACCCTCAATCTAAAGACACTTGGGTTATTATATACTGGAAGCCTATAGAGCCAGGGGAGAAGGGGATAATGCTAAGAGGGTCTGCATAGGGGATCTTATGAAGTAGAGTTGTTTGAATAACAAGAAGTAAAGAAAACAATAGGAGACCAATCACAAGGAATGGGGCAGAGCAGAGTATCCTGCTGAACATTGGAAGAGAGAGATGTAGAAAATGGCACGTAAAACAACTATGGTTTCTCTAAAATGGGGCTTTTGCTTTATTTTTCACCTCTCAAAAGGTGTCAACTTAAGAAAACCTTATAGCTCCTATGGGCTGCTTGCTCTCAAAGGAAAATGAATTATTTACAAGTGTGATGAATAGTTTATCAAGCCTCCCTCCAACAGGGTTGATGCTTAAGCTGGGAGTAATTGGCCAGCAGCAGAAGGGGGCAGGGTCTTTTCCTCCTCTTTCTTCTTCCCTTCCCCCACCCCTGACAAATGTGGGAGAGTGAGGGTGACTGCCTGGGGTGGATCTTTCATCCCAAATGAGGACAGGCCAAGCCAAAAACGGAGGTCATTCCTAGGACAGACCTGCAGGAGGAGCCAGTGCCCTTCAGTGGAACAAGCTCTTTTCCAAAGGGAAGGCTCTTACCTGGGACGGCTCCAAGAAGCCTCAGATTTCGCTCTGAATCCCAGGCTCCCAGTGAGAGCAGAGGCAGCAGGTACTCCCAGGCCACTTTTCCTATTGCAGGCCCTGGAGGCTTTCGGGGTCTGTAAGTTGAAGTTTGTCTAACAGGAAGAGAAGTGCAGTGTAGCATACAGCCACAAAGCTATGTGCCAAGCCTACCTCTGAACGGTCTACTTCACCCCTAAACTTCCCTTACTCCTCTACTTCCTTCCTCTCACAAACAACGAAATAACACCCACCTACCCTCACCCACACAGCCACACACTTAATGGAAATGGCAAAGGAATGGGCCCAGCGTTATGAAAACAGATTCCATGTTGAAGAAGCTGCATCTTTTTAAAGGCAAAGAAAGAAACGACATGCTCAGAGTTATAAAATCACTGACGGGACTGGAGGAAGACAGATGAGAACTATAGTTGGCCTCACCCAGATCAGTAGATGAGGTGAGACAAAATATGATGCCATGCTTCTCTTTTGTCTGCCAAATATGGGTTCAAATCAGGACTGTGCTCCTAAATTGACCTTGGCTCCTTCACATAACCCCTCTGAGACTCAGTTCCCCTGTCTGTAACTTGGGGATGGTAATAGCTCTCTCACAAGAATCTTGTGAGGATTAAACAAGCTATAAAGTGCTTGGCCTATAGAAAGCATTTGATAAATGCTAGATTTTGCTGTTGTTATTATTATCCTTCCCCCACATTTGTCATAGATCACATGGGAGACTGGGTAGAAGAATTTGAATGGCTCTGGGAAAATCCACTCCTTACTGTTGGAGAAAACAATTCGTGTCCAGGTCCTATATCCTGTCTCTTCTAGTCATTGGATTGCTTTTCTCATCAAACCATTCTGTTGCCATTCTAATGCACTTTTGCTTTCTTTCCTTCTCTCTGTCCCCCTTTCCTTTCCTTCTGCCACTTGTGTTCTGGGAGAATTTTTCTGAAGTGTTTTGAAATGTCTGCTTTATAGTACCACATTCTACTATTAAATGAATTGCATTATATTACTAAGCCTAGTTGGCCAAAACTTCATTACCTACTGTTCTAAACCTAACTTTATTTTGCACAAAGAATAGTTTAACTACACACACACACACACACACACACACACACACAAACACATGCACGTGCGCGCGCATGCACGTGTAGATAGTAAGTGTCCCAGTTGACTCCTGTTCTTCCAAAAGATTTAGAAAACCATTTAGTACAAGTATTTCTAATATGTTGCCCATCAGCTCTGAGGCATTCTGTGAAAAACAGCTGCAGTCATTTCACTGAAAGTAATGGATTAAGATGATAAATATGATAAATATCTACCTAGCAAAGTTAGCATTGAACTAACATAGTTCTTTTCCATCGTTTGGAATTGCCACTTTTGACAGAAGAAATGTTCTGAGTAGGAGCATGTTATATCTCTCAATAAGTGAGAAAAGCTACAAACGTGGGGTAATCGTGCAGGAAGCTCATAAGCTCGGTTGCTTAAGGACCCTGGCAATGGTGGCTGGATGTTCACTGCTCAGTGCCAGAGTGTTCTCTGTGGCTAAGATGCTGCAAGCTTGCTGTCAACCTGAAGAGCTCCATATAAGTACAGATGATCTTCAGGCTTCTGTGTGTGAGGAGCAAAGTTTCTGTGATCAGGAGGCTTTCAAATGCTCACTAATAGGCATGATTGTAGTTCATTTATTCATTAACTTGATGTTTGCACCTAGCAATCACAATATTCTAGGCAAAAGAACTATAGAAGGGACTAAAACATGGTCTCTGCCTTCAGGGAGCTTATGGTGTAGTCATGGAGACAGGAACATATAATGAGTTGAAATTGAGAGGCAAATACTGTATATGTCTGGCATACCACTGTGGTAGGTCCTCCATGCCATCTGTCTTCAATTATCTGACTAATTTCATGTGGAAGAAGGATTTGATGAGCTCTCCATAGCTGTTCAGCTGTTCAGAACTAGGAACTAAGAAAAAAAATAATTCTACTATTTGAGTGCTTCTTTTTTGTCTGGCACTTTACACATATTACCTTAGTTAATCCTCATAACAACTGTATTAGTCAGCTAGGATTGCTGTAACTGGATGGATTAAACAGCAGAATTTTATTTTCTCACAATTCTGGAGCCTGGGAAGTCCAAGAATCAAGGTGCTCGTTGATTCAGTTCCTGTGAGAGCTCTCTTCTTGGCTTACAGATGGCTACATTCTTGCTGTGTGCTCATATAGCCTTTCCTCAGTGTGTGCTCATTGAAAAGTGGGGAGGAGAGAGAGCTTTCTCTCTTACTCTTCTTATATTAGATTAGGACCCCACCCTTCTGACTTCATTTAACCTTAATTACCTCCTAAAGACCTTATCTCCACATATAGTCACATTGGGAGTTAGGGTTTCAACATATGAATTTTGGGGGGAGGCACTATTCCATCCATAGCAGCAAGCCTGTGCCTTAGATGATGTTGTCCCCATTTTCCAAATGGGGGAACAGAGGCTCAGAAAGGTTAAGTGATATACCTAAGGTTACACAGCTAAGAAGCTGCAGAGATAAGATTTAGGTATAGCTGACTAAAGGGCAACTGCTTTCTGTTAGACTTTGTTGTCTTTTGGATCACTGGTACCTCCCACACCACTAGGTCGTAGGTTTTGAGTCAATATAAGAGAAAGATTTGATATTTGAAATAATTAGGACTGATAACACATTTTTAAGATATTGAGGTCCTCATCACTGAAATTGTTAAGAGGTTATATGCTGCAGAGGAGAATCTTGAACTGGGTAGAAGGGTGAACTGGAACAATGATTTTCAGTGCCAAGTAAGGAGGTGGGCTCTGGGATGCTCCTACGTACCCCTTGTTCAATCAGAGCCACTCAGTATTCATCTACTATGATAATATGGTAACATAATTTATTGAGCATTTACTAGGCCCCGTTTACCAAATTTCCTGTGCACTTAGTCATTTAATCACCACAGCAGTACTCTAAGGTAGATACAGTTATTACCCCCATTTTTCAGGTGGGAAAAAAAAAAAAAACCAGAGGTCTGGAGAAGTGAAGAAACTTGTAGGTGAGGTAAGCAGTAGAGCTGGCATTTGAACCTAGGCTATCTGGGATGTACTGCATATGCAGTATGTCAGTTTCTTTTTATATTAGGAATCAAATCAGTTTATTTTTATATTAGAAATAATGAGTTCCTTACGTATTGTATGGAGTACTGGGTGTGGTGCCTAAACGATGACTCTTGGAACACTGAAAAAATAAAATTAAATTAAAAAAAGAAATAATGAGTTTCTTTGAAAGAATTCATATGAATGAAGAGTAGTATAGATAACAATTTTTGAAAATTACTATAATTGTATCCTCACAAGGTTTCAAGTTTCATCGGGTCAATCATCGTCCTCCATGTTGAGGTGGGCAAGAAACTCCTATGACTCTTTCTACTGAGTTAGGACCTTGGTCTCAACTTCTAACTGCAGACATGAATCTTGCCCTTGACTGCTAATCCAGAACTTGATGGGTTTGACCCTGGTTGTATTTGCAAACAGGCAAGGTGTTGCAACCTGACCTAGTCTTCTGGTTCCAGACTTTACTCTCCGGATCACAGCTCTTGACACCAGTCTGTGACATTTCTATACACTAAAATTAGCTGATCTACTGATCCCACTCCGTTTGAGTATAAATGGGGATTAAGGTTCATTGGACACATCTGGTAAACTGATAGAGCACATAAGCCTAAGGAGCCTTTTGGGTGAGGACTTTTCTCCGGGGAAGAAGGATCCAGGTGGGAGTGATGAGCCTGGCCCAGCGAGAAAGCCCTAGTCATCACATTGGAGGGGAACAATCATTATGCAGCATGGTTGTTGGTCTCTTAGATTTGTCTCCTGGCCAAGACTGCCATGGACTCATGCTTCATTATTGTGTGGAGTAGGAGGCTTATACATAAAAAATTAAGAGCACTTGCTCATGTAAAACACCATAAGACTACTGGGCATCAGCAGTGCTGCTTAAGTATGGCTCTAGCAGAGCCAAACCTGAATGGCATAGTCAGTTGTTTAGCTACCACTTAGTTATTAACATGGATTGAACACCCATGGTGTACAGAGTCCAGTGATTTTTGTTTTTTGTTTTTTTTGCAGAGCAAAGAATATACATTTTTATTGGAAAGGGGATATAGAATAGGGGAAGAACATGGTCTTTATCTAGCAGTGTCAGCAGAGAGAAAGAATAAAAATACAATACTAGAGTATGAATGACCAGAAACCACCTAAATATACATGAACTGTATATAACCTTGTTGTCAAAGATTCAGTTTCCATATCTCCCAAATAGGGCTATTAATATCTACATTGCAGGATTGTTGGGTGAGTTAAATAAGAAAATGTATTTACATGATTATAAAATGGCTAGTTCAGTGCCTATCATATAAGGGCACTGATAAATGGAAGACCTTATTTATTATTACTATTATTAGTAGTAGTAGAGGTAGTAGTATAATTATTATTATCAGCACCCACAAAATATATTGTTCTAAGTAGCAAAGAACATGAATCTAGAAATAATCCGAGTCATGGTTATGTTTTGTTTGTAAGTATTAGCTTCAATAGCTTAATCTATGTGATCTTATTGAATATACTCTGGATGTTATTTTTGTCTTACTAGCTGGATTGGGAGTTCCTTTAGAACAGAAATTTCTCCCCATCAAATTACAATCTTGCTATGGAAAAGAATATAAAGTCTTCCCAGCTCTGTTGGAGAGTCTTTTGTCAGATCTGGAACTACCTGAAATCTGGATACAAGTCTCCACCATTGAACCTTAGGTTTCTCCAAGGACATAGAACCATCAGCATCCTCCTTTTTATTACTAAGGAGTTGGTATTACAAATCATTTAGTACTACATATTACAAGTGACTTAGTATTACTGGTAGACTGGACTGGAGTAAGAAGGCAGGAAAAGGATGGGATCAGATAGGGTCCAGAACACTCATCATAGTTGAAATTCAATGGAATATCAAAAACCATTTTACCATTCAATATTTTGCAGCTAGCAAATGTCTCCAGACACTGCACTAAGATGTTTTTCTTCATATCTAAACCCAGACACATTTTAGGGCCTATTGAATCCATGTGCTTCCAATTGATTTACATTCAATGCATCAAAGTATTGTTTTGTAAGAGAGATTTGATGTCCAAAAAGCCCATTGATCTGCTATTATGAACATTTTAAAGCCTTTCTCTTTGAAGGGATTGAAACATGGGCAGTGCTACCTGTTGTCTCTGTTCTCAGAAGACCAGACGGTGCTGGAATAGTGGAGGGTCCTGGGATAGCCTATCTCATATAGAGTGACTGGTGATCTGGAGTAGGTGAGAGACTGAATAGAAATGTGGATCAGGTGTGGGTGGGATACATTCTTTCTGTGTGATGGCCAGACAAACATCTGAAATCCCAAATATCACCTATTAAAACCTAATTCAGGTCTTATCTCTTTCAATTAATCTCTCTTCTTCCAACTTCGGACTTTGCCTTCCTCAGTTTCTTGACCTTTGTTCTAAAAACCACAGTGCTAGGCACGGAGAAGTTGCTTGACTGAATGTTACTTTGGTGCAGGGGTATGGAGTGTCCCTGTTGGAAGAGTGAAAGAATGCAAAAGGCATAAAAAGCCATTAGAGTTAAATGGACATTAGGTACAGAGAACCTGATCCAGTGATCCTAAATACAAAGGTCCATGGGCAAAGCTGGTGGATGGAAGACACTAGGGAGTAGAGGGTTCTTGGGGGAAGTAGAGAATATATTCTCCATATATAATTACTTAAAAAAATTGAACTCCAAGCAAGCCAAACAAAGTATATTAATGGACCCAGTTCACCACACAGTTCTCCATCTTACAGAATCTTGGTCTAATTCAATCCTCAAATTTATTAACGAAGAAGGTTAAGGCTTAAGAACTGAAAAGCAAATTGTCAGAAGTACCCAGCTAGTAAATGGCAGAAAGAGACTTGAATTTTAAGCTTTTTGAACATAAGCATTTCAAGTCTAGTGTTTTTTTTTTTTCATTACACAATGCTGCCTCCTTAGGTTGAACCTTATAAATTATAAATTAGAGCTATATACCTGAAACCAATGAAGGACACTCATATGAATCATCACAATGCCCAGTGCTGTACTTTTGTGGGGAGAAGATTTACAAATTTACAGAGAAGAAAGAATGAAATAGTAGCCCAGGCATCAGAATTGAGGCAACAATTGATGGCAACAGCCAGTCTCTTTAAAGAGTTAGGTAAGGGAGTCTGAGACAGACATTTAAGAGATAGTCATCTATTGTTGACATTTCATTTAGCAGTTTGGAAGCATACTTGAAACTATCAAAGCTAATAGCTAGAGGAGAGAATTTTGCATTCATCTGGAGGCTTTGATTTTGAGCGGTGTAATGTACACACATACACATGTGTGTGTGCATACTTCCATGTGTCTGGAACTGTAAGTTAAATGCTATTGTATGCCTAAAACCAGAAGTTTGACTGACAAGAAAATGAGTTACACTGTACAAGTATCTGATGTCACCTCCATATATAGATAGCTAAATTTTGACAGATAGCTTCTCCTGGAGAAAATTGTGCCATCCACAAGTATCACAGTCCTCATTTAATTGCTGTCTAATTTTTACATGCATTCGAAGTTGATATTATGTGCACCTGTGAGGTACCATTTCAGGCCCTCTGTTTTCCTAACCAACTGTGTGATATAATTTTGAGGGTTGATACTGTTCAATAACATCCTCCCCCAAGAATGAAGTTTCAGACAAATTTAAGGAACCCATAAAGTGGATTACTTTAGGGACATAGTCATCTTCTACATATTGGGATGGTAGGTTCAAATCTTAGCCCATAAATTTTTTCCTCTCCATTTCCCAAGCTTTTAAGCAGGTTACAAAGACCTTCTTGCTAGGTTCTGGTCACATTTATAGTCTCAAAATTTCCCTGTCTCTTCCCTTTTCATGGCAAAGGGTCTTTTCTAGTTTGAGGAAATATGAAATACTTCCCTCTTCCATAAACATGTTAACTTAGTATGCTGTCCTGTCTAGTGCTCTCAGAACCTAAGGTTTTGGGCACCAAAGCTGAAGAACTTTTTTTTTCCGATTTTGTTTAGTCATATCCCTCTCTACGGAAGTGAAAATAGAACTGCTGAACTGAGAGTTGGGAAAAGAGCGGTGGTCATTGGGGTAGAGACTGGACTACCAGGAGAAAAATAATTTCAAATACTATTATCCTGATCTAAAACCTAAATGACCTAAAAATCATAATGATCAGTATCACTATTTATTATTTTTATCTAAATACTCCTCTTGACCTGTTGTGCACTTTGAGTTAGTTCTCAAGGACCAAAATCAAACTTTTTGGGAGCTAGTCCTACTATTCTAATTCTCAAGGAATTGCTGGGATTTGGGGTTGTAATGTCAAGGGTAGTTTATGGGCTGGGAACTAACCAGGCAAAATAGCCCATAGGGCAATCGAATGAAGCCAAATCTTCCTTGCACCTCTCATTTTAGTGTCTAAAGTCATTGCCTTGCTTAAAGATGTTTAAATAATTCCTTTTTGAAAAAGGGCTAAACTACTCTAACAATTTTGAAGAAGCAGTGTGTACTTCGTTTGCTTAAGATTTCTAGTTGGAAACCCAGATAACATTGAAAATCTTTTCAAACCTTAACACTTCTGTTTGTAGAATATGTATGTTCACATGCATGCATTCACACAGGGAGGTAGATCAGGAAGGAACATAAACAACACACAGAAAATAACCAATTAGGACAGTATACAATAGGGAGCAATAAAAGGCTTTTCAAATTTTAGAAAACCAATAAGTACTTGGATTATGGGTAAGAGCAGCAGAATGGAGCTGATGCATAGAGAGTTAAAATAGGAAGATTGGCTTTGTTTTCAATAAGAGACAAGAGGCTTGCAGGGTAGGGGAGAAAAGAAGCTGCAAATGTTAATTCAAGCTCATTGCCCCTTCTTTCTCCTCTCACCCTACCTCCTCATCCCATCTGGTGAGAAATAATGATCATGTTCCGCACTTGGAAGATTGGGTAATGGGAAGCCTGGTGAGAGGAAACGGCTTTCTCAGATAATTGTTAGAAGAGGTTGAAGGACCCATAAGTAGTGGCTCCTGGGGTGCTCTCTCATACACAATTCCAAAGCAGACTCTGGTTGGTTAACTCAGCTGGTCAGAGTCCTGTGTTAAGGAGATCATAGTTGTGGGTTTCTTCTCTTTTGAGTCAGGTAGCTTTACTCCATTCCTAGCTAGACTGAACCCAAGCCAAAAGTTTTAAATCTATGGTATTCTTAGTCCGAAGCCCTAACCCTTATTATGGGTTGAGTTCCTTACCCCAGCTATAGATTGAATTCCTAACCCTAGTTAGCTATTTTGGATATATGTATTATGGGTCATAAAAGGGACCAGGAAAGAAGGTAAGGATATTGTAGTGTGTCTCTATTTCTTCTACTAAAAACAAAAACAAAACCCCAAAGACCCCAACAAACCTACCATGTTAATAGGACAGGAGTGACCTGTTTTCATATGGTAACAAATGCTACACATATGCTTTTATACTAGAAGCTATAGGACTGGAGTGAATATGAATATGAGAACTATTACCCCTAGCTCAGAGAACTATTACCCCTAAAAGTGATAAGATCTCTCTGAAAATGTATCTGGCATTCCTTATATTTGTTAAAGGGACAAATAAATATTGTCTAGTTTATCTTACTCTGCTTTCTTATGTTTAAGATTCCACGGCCAATGGCCATGACAGCCTTTTGTGAAAATGGCATCTAGTATCAAAAGTCCCTTTTATTACTGAATCATTTACCCCAGGAGTGTGCCAAAGCATCTGAAACCTCAAACATTAGAGTCACTCTTTGGGTTTTGATATTTAGTAGGCCCTGTTTATCTGAAACTTCCCAAATATATAGATATTGAAAATTCAAATGCTTTTGGGAAAGGACTCTATTCTGAGTAACCAAAGTAAACTATTTCCAGAATTCAAACCAGTCCAAAAGTTGGTGAGTAAAGTGTACAAGAAGTTTAACTACAAATTGGACAAAGAAGACTTAAAATGTAGTAAATCTCACATGATAGCTAAAAAAATGAATGCAAGCTTAAAATCTTCCAACATTTTTTTATTATGTTCAGTTAGGCACTGTATACTACATCATTAGTTTTTGATGTAGTATTCAATGATTCATTAGTTACATATAACACCCAGTGCTCACTTCCAAAATTTTTAAAAGTATAAGGAAAAGCTAATTTTAGATACCTAAAGGGGAGCTGTGTTAAAAGCAGGGAAAGGCAGAGGGTGACCATTTCTAACCAATAGTTAAGGCCTAAGTGATAACTGAATTGACTAGAGTGTGGAGTATTTCACACATGCTGCCCAGGGATAGGCTTTTGACCTGTTTGAGATTTTTAGTTGGGAGTCTAGCTATCATAGCATATATTTTCAAATATTGACACTTTGATTACAAGGAGGCTCACGTCTACTAGGGTTAGGGTTAGGGTTAGGGTGAAGCATGGAATTTGGATTGTTCAAAAGATGGTGGGACTACAAAATGTTGTCTTCTGTATCTTCAGTCTCTCTCTTCTGTTTTCAATCAGTCTCGAGCAACGTGACTCAACATAAAACAAAAACTGTCCTTCAATACCATATTCCCATTCCAAGCCAAAATATATAAAAAAACCAGGGTAAACTCACTATCTCCAGTCTCTCATCTACATTTAATATTACATTTCAAATTTATTGAGGTATAATTTACATGTAATAAAATGCCTACTTTTTAAGTGTACATTAATGAGTTTTGACAAATTTTTATACCTGTGATGTATAAGCATTATCACAATCATGATACAGAACATTTTTTATCACCATAAAATTCAATTGCTCCTTTCCAGTCAATCCTTCACCTCCCAGGCAAAGACTTATCTCCTTTTTGTCACTATAGATTAGTCTTTTCTAGAGTTTCATATCAATGGAATTAATGGAGTATAGCATGGCCATTTTTACATATGACTTTGGATAAGTATAGCATTTTTGAGATTTATCCATGTTATAGCATGTATCAGTAGATTGTTAGCTGTAGGGTTTTTTTTATCATTTTATTTTATTTTCATCATGATAAGTGTATTCTTTAATCCCCATCCCTTATTTCCCCTATCCTCCAACCTGTTTCCCCTCTGGTAACCATCAGTTTGTTCTCTGCAGTTAAGAGTCTGTTTCTTGGTTTGTTTCTCTCTCTCTCTCTCTCTCTCTTTTTCCTTTGCTTATTTGTTTTGTTTCTTAAATTCCACATATGTGTGAAATCATAGATTTGTCTTTCTCTGACTGGCTTATTTCACTTAGCATTATACTCTGTAGTTCTATCTATGCCATTGCAAATGACAAGACTTCATTCTTTTGATGGCTGAATAATATTCCATTATGTACATATATACACATGTATATGTGTGTGTATATCCTATATATATGGGATATACATATATATATCATATATACATATCATACATACGTATATATCATATATATGTATATATGTATCATATATACATATATCACATATATACATATGTATCATATATACATATATATATATACACACATATACACATACCACATCTTCTTTATCCATTAATCTATTGATGGACATAGTGTTTTCGTGTTTTTTTGGGTAAATACCCAGTAGTGTGATTACTGGATCACATAGTAGTTCTGTTTTTAATTTTTTGAGGAACCTCCATACAGTTTTCTACAGTGGTTGCACCAGCTTGCATTCCCACAAATAGCGCAAGAGGGTTCCTTTTTCTCCACATCTTCACCAACACTTGTTTCTTGTGTTGTTGATTTTAGCCATTCTGGCAGGTGTGAGGTGATATCTCATTGTAATTTTGATTTGCATTTTCCTGATGATGAATGAAATGGAGAATCTTTTCATGTGTCTGTCTGGCCATCTGTATGTCTTCTTTGGAGAAGTGTTTGTTCATGTTTTCTGCCCATTCTTAAATTGGGTTATTTTTGGGGGTATTGAGTTTTATAAGTTTTTATATATTTTGGATTCTAACCCTTTATCAGTTACATCATTTGTAAATGTCATCTCCCATTCAGTAGGTTATCTTTTGGTTTTGTTGATTGCTTTCTTTGCTGTGCAGAAGCTTTTATTTTGATGTAGTCTCAATAGTTTATTGTTGCTTTTGTTTCTCTTGCCTCAGGAGAACATACATAGGGAAATGTTGGTATGACTGATGTTAGCTGTAGGTTTTTTATATATACCTTTTATCACATTGAGGAAGTTCCCTCATCTGCCAACTTTCCCAAGAATTCTTATAAGGAACAGAGATTTTGTCAAATGTATTTTCTTCATCTTTTGAGATGATCATATATTTTTACTTTTTTAGTCTCTTAATATGGTGACTTATTTTGTTTGATTTTCAAGTATTAAATCAACCTTGCAGTACAGAGATAAACCCCCTTAATCATGATGTATTGTCTCTTTTATATATAGTTAAATTTAGGCTCTTAAATTTTGTTAAGACTACGTCTTTTCACAAGAGATGTCGGTCTGTAGTTTTTTTGTAACGCCTATGTCATGTTTTGGTAATAGGAATGCTGGCCTCATAAAATGAATTGGAAAGTATTCCTTCCTCTTAAATTTTCTAGAAGTGTTTGTGTTGAATTGGCATTATTTCTTTTTCTTTTTCACTTTCAAGTAATTACTGTTTATTTTTTTTCACATAGAACAAAATGTTATTTATCTTTTTTTTACATGCACTCCAAAATTAATAGCATAATTATTTACAATAGCCAAATACAGAAGCATCCCAAGTGTCCATTAATAGGTGAATGGATATGTATTTCTTTCTTTTTTTATGGTCAAAATTACCTTTTTTTCCCCCAAATATGTTTATTTTATTTTTTCAGTGTTACAAGATCGATTGTTCATGCACCACACCCAGTGCTCCATGCAATATGTGCCCTTCTCAATACCCACCACCAGGCTTGCCCTACCCCCCACCCCCTCCCCTCCAAACCCCTCAGTTTGTTGCTCAGAGTCCACAGTCTCTCCTGGTTCATCGCCCCCTCCGATTTGTGAGAAGGAAGGGAAGGGTGAATTGGCATTATTTCTCTAAATATTTGGTAGAACTCCCCAGTGAAACCATCTGGGTCTGGAGTTTCTGGGAAGAGTTTTAACTACAAATTTAATTTCTTTAATAGATATAGGTTTATTCAGGTTATCTATTTATCCTTGAGTGGGTTTTGGTAGTTGCTGTCTTGCAAAGAATTTGCCAATTTCATGTAAGTTGTCATTTTTATTAGTAAAAGTTCCCTATGATATTCTCTTAATGGCTTTTTAATATTTGTAAAATTTATACTAATGGCACACTTTCATTTCTTATATTGGTAATTTGATTTTTCTTTTTCTGTTGATCAGCCCAGCTATAGGTTTATCATTTTTATTGGTCTTTTCAAAGAACCAGTTATTGGTTTCATTAATTTTTCTCTATCATTTTTCTGTTTTCTATTTCATAGATTTCCATTCTAATTTTTATTATTTTCTTTATTCTCATTATTTTGGGTTACATTTGCTTTTCTTTTTCTAGTTTCATATGCAGAAGACCTTCCTTTCTCTCAAATATATGCATTTAATGCTATAAATTCCCTTCTATCTACTGCATTAGCCACCTTCTACAAATTTTCATATGCTATGTTTTCATTTTCATTCAATTCAAAATGCCTTATTTCCCTTTTCACATTCTTGTTTAACCCATTGGCCATTCATAAGTGTGTTGTTTAGTTTCTCAACATTTGGAAACTAATGAGTATTGTTGCCTCTCATCCTTTCATCCTGTATGGGTTTCCCCTCACCCCCACCACCAGGGTTGGGTAGTTTCCTCACATTGGATGTGCTAATCAATATTCCCCTGAGTATTCAAGGAGGACTTCCTTACAGCTCTCCAGAGTTCTCTGCTATCCAGAAACTTGCCCCATGAACTCTAGCCTCCTGATGTCTCTAAACTTCTGGCTCCATCTTACCAACTCAAGGATTCTGTTAAGCTAGGACTGGGTTTCCTCTTCCTGTGCCATGGCCTAGAAATTCTTTTCATGTAGTAAGCTGGAACAATCATAGGCATGGGATTCACCTCATTTATTTCCCATCTCTCAAGGATCACTGTCATTTGTCGCTTGATGCCCAATGTTTGAGAACTATTGCTCTATATATTTTGTTCCTTTTTATTAGTTGTTTCAGGCAAGAGGGTATGTTCGGTCCCTGTTAGCCTATCTTGACGAGAAGTGGAAGTCCCAGCCACATTTACTTTTAAATACATTCAAATTAGGCTTTTATGATTGTGATACTGAAACTACCCTGGTAGGAAAAACCACCAGCATTTTATTGACAAACTCAATGCATGATTTCTAGCCTCTTATTTGACCTTTTGGTAGTACTTGACCCTGTTAGACCAGTAGTTTCATCTTGAAATACTTTCTACCTTTGACTTTTGTGAAATTACACACTGTTCTAGTTTTTCTCCAACTTTACTCATACCCCTTCTCAGTCTATTTCATGAACTCATTTTCTTCTAGTTGTCTCTTTAATATCAGTACTTAAAAAAATAATAAAATAAAAAATATTATTTGAACCATTCCTAGATGCTAGATGCAGTACAAAGTGATACAGGGACCTCAAACTCAACATACCACGAACCAAAATCATATTCCTTTACTTCTGACCCTGACCTCATAGTTTACTTTTTCTGCATTTCTTCTCTAAGGAAATGCCTTCCAGTGGTTCCAGCTGGAAACTTAAGAATAATCCTTGGTTTTTCCCCTCTCTGTCACCATTTGTCCTTGTCCATTTGGGCCGATATAACAAAATGTAATAGACTGGGTGGCTGATAAACAACAGAAACTTATTTCTTATGGTTCAAGGCACTGGCAGAGTTGGTGTCTGGGAAGAGTTCTTTTGGGTCATAAATAATTATTTTTTGCTGTATGTAACCTTACATGGTAGAAGAAGGAGAGGACTCTTTTGTAAGGATTTTATAAAAGATAAAGGTATTAATCCCACTCATGAGGGCCCCTAAAGGCTCCACCTCCAAATTACACTACAGTGGGGATTAGGTTTCAACACAAATTTTTGGGGGCACATAAATACTCTGTCAGTAACATCATGCTTCTGCCCCCCCAAATTCATATCTCATATGCAAAATACATTTATTCCATCTCAGTAACCCACAAAGTTTTAGCATTTTCCAACATCAAGTTAAGAGTCTAATGTCCAAAGTCTCATCTAAACATCATCAAAATTAGATATGAATGAGACTCAAGATACATTCATCCTGAGGCAAATTGTTCTCCAACTGGGACTCTCCAAGGTCAAACAAGTTATATTCTTTCAAAGTACAATGTTAGGACAATCATAGGAAAGACACTCCCATTCCAAAAGGGAGAAAGAAGAAAGAAATCATAGGTCTTTTTTTTTTTTTTTTTTGTATTTTTTAAAGATTTTATTTATTTGTTTTTTTTTCTTCTTTTGGGAAAAAAAGAAAAAAAAAAGAAAAAAGAAAAAAAGGAAAAAAAAAAGAATGATAGGTCTTGAGCAAGCCCAAAATTTATCCCATCACAGCATTTATCATACTTTAATTTTAATTGTCTATTTAGTTGTTTGCCTTTCTAGCTTGACTGTGAACTTCTTGAAAGCAAGGACTCTTTCTTGTTCATCATTATATTGTCAATGATGAGCATGATTTCTAGTACATAGCACATTTTAGGAACAGATTTATTAATGGCAAATTTGACCTACATTTAAGAAGAGTTAATACCTCAAATGTGTCTCAGAAGTACCCCTAGGTTGCCCTCAGATTCTCTTCTCTATTCCTGAAGGAAGTATGGAGGAGGGAGAGGGTACTTCTCCATGGAATGATTAGTGAGGCTTCCTGGGAAAGTGAATTTTGAGCTAGATTTTGATAAACAGAAAAAAACTTTTGACAAGTGATCGTGGAGAAAGATATATTCAAACTCAGGAAACAATTTGAGCAAAGCAAAAAGGAAAACCTGATTGTACATGGAATGTTAGGGAAGAGTTAATGGTTTAGTGTTATTAGAAGAAAGGGTTCTATTTATATATAGAAAACCCTTAAGACACCATCAAAAAAACCACTAGAACTGATAAATGAATTCAGTTAGGTCACAGAATGCAAAATCAATATACAGAAATCTGTTGCATTTCTGTACATGAATAATAAAAAAGCAGAGAGAGAAATTAAAAAAGTGATTCCTTTGCAATTGCACCAAAAATAAAATTAAAAAAAAAAAAAACCTAGGGATAAACTTAACCAAGGGGGTGAAAGAACTGTACTCTGAAAACTATAAAGCACTGATCAAAGAAATTGAAGAAATCGCAAACAAGTGGGAAGATATTCCATGCTCATGGAATGGAAAAACAAATATTGTTTAAATGTCCATATGACCCAAAGCAATCTATAGATTTAATGCAATTAAAAATTTTAATCCAATTAAAAAGTGGGCAGAAGATATGAGCAGACATTTCTCCAAAGAAGACATACAGATGGCCAACAGACACATGAAAAAGATGCTCAATATCATTTATCATCAGGGAAATGCAATTCAAAACTACAATGAGGTATTACCTCATACCTGTCAGAATGGCTAAAATCTGGAACAAGAAATGATGTGTTGAAAAGGATGTGGAAAAAAAGGAACCCACCTACACTGTTTTTGGGAACGCAAACTGGTGTAGCTACTGTGAAGATGGTATGGAGGTTCCTCAAAAAATTAAAAAATAGAACTACCATGTGATCCAGTAATTCCTCTAGTGGGTATTTACCCAAAGACTGTGAGAATACTAATTTGAAAAGATATATGCATTGTTGTTTATCGCAGCATAATTTACAATAACCAAGCTATAGAAGCAGCCCAAGGGTCCATTGATAGATCAATGGATGCACACAAACCCTGGAATATTACTGAGCTGTTAAAAAAGAATGAAATCTTGCCATTTGAAGCAGTATGGATGGATCTAGAGAGTATGATGCTAAATGAAATAATTCAGAGAAAGGCAAGTACCATTTGATTTTACTTGTATGTAGAATTTAAAAAGCAAAACAACTGAATAAAGAAAAAAGATACAAACCAAGAAATAGACTCTTAACTACAGAGAACAAACTGAAAGGAAGTGGGTGAGAGATAGGTGAAATAAGTGAAGGGGATTAATAATACACCTGATGAGCATTGAATAATGTATAGAATTGTTGAATCACTATATTATACTCCTGAAACTAATATAACACTGTACTTTAATGATACTAGATTTAAAATAAAATTAAAAGAAAGTAGTGAGGGGCACCTGGGTGGCTCAGTTGTTAAGCATCTGCCTTCGGCTCAGGTCATGATCCCAGGGTCCTGGGATTGAGCCCCACATCGGGCTCCCTGCTCAGAGGGAAGCCAGCTTCTCCCTCTCCCCCTCCCCCTGCTTGTGTTCCCTCTCTCGCTGTCTCTCTCTATGTCAATAAATAAAATCTTTTAAGAAAAAGAAAGGACTGATACAGGGGTGGGTAATAGGAAATGAATCTAGAAAGACAGATTGGAGATCTGAAGTTGGAAACTTTGAATGGTAATGCTATGGCATGCGAAATTTATTCTGTGGTCTCTGAGAAATGTTTTTCAGATGTTTATAATCTATTATAAACTTCTTAATGATTTGAAAGGATTGGGTTATCTTGAAAAATTTGTGTATTTTATCTTTTTTTCTGGGAATGTATCTTAGAAATTGTACTATAAATCAAGGGAGAACGGATTATTTTACAAACATTCTGTTTTGCAGACAACCTTTCAAGAGCACGTGGTTTTCTTTAAATGATGTGAGTTTAAAATATATGTTAAATGGAAATGACTTTGAAATGAATCCATGGTTTTGGATTATACTTGCCATGACTTCCTTTTTAGCAGAGATAATTGACAGTTAACTATATATTAAATAGACAGACTATCAGCCTGGTACATGATGCCTTACCCCTGCCAAACATCTTAAATTATGGTTGAAATTCTTAGGATCAAATGAAGTAATAAACCGTGTCAATTGTTAGCTGTGGCAGGACAGGGCAATGTGAGTTAGTGGGATGGGAGTGGGGGGAGAATATGAATCACTGAACTAAAAAGCAAAAGAACTAGATTCTAGTCTTGCTCTGATTCTGGCTAATTGTATGATTTTGGAGGAGTCACTTTACTTTTTTTCCTTGAGTTTCCCCAACTGAAAAAATAAAGATGTAACTCTAACATTATATATGGCTTTATTTATGTCAACATTTTTCAACCAAGACATCTTTATTTGTTGAGAAGATATTATTTCTTATACCATTTTGTTTCTAGTGAGTTATTACCCTGATAACTTGGCTATTTATTTGGTTCATATTAGTAGAAACAAAACACAAGTAATTATTTTTTTCTAGATACTTCTTTATTGAAAATGATTCAAGTCAAGTCAGGTCCGAAGATAACTGTCCCCCGTTTAGAAACTGTTCTAGTCTCCTCATTTATTTCTCTTTATTCATTCTGGTGGGTAATTAATATACTCCTGCAACAGATTTCTCAAATCTACATATTTTAGTTTTGGCTTTTTTTGGTGAAATTTGAGTTTGAAATTCTAATAGCTTTGGGGACTTTTTCACTTAGATATTCTGCAGGCACCTAAACTCAAACTGTCTCAGAATGAAGTCCTTACCCACAAACAGTAACAATGATGAAACAAACAAAACCAAATATAGTTCTCTCCTTATTTCCTAACTCAGTGAATGGTACAAGAAATGCAACTTAACATCACCAATGTTTCCTTCATTTTCCCCAACTGCCACTGCCTCCATCTTCATTGCTTATAGAATAAAATCTAAACAACTCAACTTGGTGTCTGAAGTCCTCCCTAGTCTGGAGGACTGAGCCAACGTTTTCAGGCATATTTTCCTCTTGCATCCTATTCTCTATATTTGAAACCTCTCCTATTCTTTCTTGCCCCAATACTTTTGTTGACATATTGCCTTCTGCCTGCAATTTATTTCTCTCCATCTCTGCCTGGTAAAATTATTCCCATCCTTTAGATTGTTATGTGTGCTTTCCTCAAGTATTTTGTGATTCTTTTTTTTTCTCCCCAAATTTGTTTATTTTAATTTTTCAGTGTTACAAGATTGATTGTTCATGCACCACACCCAGTGCTCCATGCAGTATGTGCCCTTCTCGATACCCACCACCAGACTCACCC